>OY856415.1:186913579-188113579 GCA_963693085.1 Alisma plantago-aquatica
ACACACACACACACATATATATGTATATACGGAAATATTACTATATTAGTGACAAATGATAGGATATTTATTATACTAGGTTAGGGCTGTAAAGTGGGAAGTAGTATGTTTAGCAATTACTAATTTGAATGTCAAGATGAGGAAAAAAACCTTGAACGAAAAGGAGCCCTAGAACACACGATATAAATTGGGGAAGTTAATGCATTATAGACTTTTATAAATCAAGATCTAAAATTATGGGTCTCCTTCTCCCTTGCCCAATTGACCGATGGTTTCAAGAGAAGAATGACAAGATAGTTCTTTTTCATATGGTAATGCTTAAAGGCACATAAGGGCACGATGGGTCCTTAATGAAATCCTCAACAACTTATTTGAAAATAACCATTAAGCCTAGTTTCAGTCACAAGATAAAGCACCAGACACTGACTGGAAAGCAAAAACACAAATGTATCTTGTTAGTGCACCTCCTTGAACACATTCAAATCTTTATTCAACTTCTCCCCATCCTAGAACCAATCCACTTATTTCTAGACACTCCAAGTCCTAGAATCATTTCTCTTAACCATATATAACCCTTAAACCTGACGACCCATCACACCTACAACAAAACATGCAACCTGATAAACTATTCCCTATCATTTAGTAATTACTTACTAGGAACCAAGATATCAAAACATGCCTCTGGCTTGCCTACTATACCCCTAGAATCTAGAAGCCAACCAATCCATCGTCACAATCTCTACTCTCCACAACACATAATAGGAGGGATCTAGATATTTGAAACCATAGACATCCCTTGATTAGTACGAACACCTGAAAAATTTCATACTACCTCTGCATCCTAATCACTCCACCACCAACCTTGAATTCTCACATAAGGCTCTCTACTCTGGATCCCAAACCTAAAGTGAAGATGAATATCCCACCTCTACTTCTTTATCAACCTAATTTCAATTCAAAGGTCATAATCCCTAGATCCACTAGCAACAATAGTATTGGTCTCCTTGACCGGGCATGTCCAAACTTGCCAACATCAGCCAACCTACTTATCTAAATTCTTCCTTGGTTAGCCATTGACAATGTCGACGCAACACTGTCCGACATGTTTACGTCTCAACAACACTATCTAGTTATTTGGAGGAATTTTTCCACCACATCAATGCTAGAGTCTCTCAGGTGATTGATGAATGCATATTCGTCACCGTTTTCATTGTGGTTTCAAGTCTAATTTTCCTCATCTTTTTTACCAATTGCATCATGTTTTTCTTAGTGTCATCATTCTTGTTATTATTATCTAATAACTAGGATTTTGACCAAATTTCTTGCTCTTATGTAAATGAAATAACACATCAACTCCAGAGTAATCAAGAATTTCATCCCCAAGCTCATGTTCAATATTTAAAATAAGTTCACATCATAATCGATCTTACCAACACATTCAAGTAAACACATCACACAATCTGACCTCTAAATAGCCTAGTCAACCTGCCCATTCCAAAGCTATCCCAAAAAACCTTTGGATTGCACAATCTACCTTACTGATCAGTTGATCAGAAGGTTGTCTAAAATGTCAAGGACTCTATCAATTTTTAGCACCCAAGGATCGAGCAATCTTCCACCAAGGTTGGGTGATTTGCCACCCAAGTCGGGTGATCTACCTGTAACAGATAGCCATGAAGAAATGCTAGGTCATCCAATCTCCCTTGTAGATTGAATAATCTAGTTAATTCCCAGATTTCTCCCCTAACATCAGTAACTTCAGACATTTTGGACTAACTTTTGATCAAGTGATCTACCCTTCTGATTGGACAATCCTACAAAACTCTTCAGAAAGCTAATTCAAAGATGATTGGCCGATCTCCCCCACTTATCAGTCGGTAAGAAGACTAACAAATGCACCACCGACACATTAGTTGATTTGATTTATAGATCACCTAATCTAATCTGAAGATCAACAATCTTTCTATGAAGTGACAAATCAGGTGATTTGATTTGTAGATTGCTTGATTAACATAACATAGAACCCAAGGATCATGGATTGTGGGTAACAAGACCTCTAGGAAACACATAATTTAGTCCTTGTGTATTTTCATTCCAAAAAGAGGCAAATTCACTTGGTCCTAGTTTGATTTTTGAGGAATTTATTGAGTTGTAGCCATCAAATAGGTATGTAAGTGATGATGTTGAAATTCAATTGTCTCTCAGTCTTTATGATATTGAATTAAACCCTTAGTTTAATCATTTCTTGCTTTTAAATCCTAAATTCACTTTCTAGCTCTTATTAAGTCTCAAACAATCAGACTCAATATTGTTCTCAACAATTGATTTTGAAGCAATTTCTTAAAAATGTTGTCCATTGGGACATGAACATTTACTATACCACAATTAATCTGTTCACTTTTGGGTGAGTTTATTGCTATTGTTTTAAGTATTTCAAAGCCTAGGATAATCCTTATTAGGTAATTTGAGTGTACAAATAATTCACACTAAATTTTGGCACAATTTTCAAGGACAATGAAATAGATCTAAAACCCCATTGTCTTGAGTTAATTAAGATTTTCTTTTCACTTGATATACACTCAAATATTCTCAAACTCTTCTTCCTTTATTTTTGACATTTTTGACTCCATATTCAGGTATAAAGGGCATATGAGATGCTGACAAAACATTGACAGTACACCATTTGAATTTGATTAAGAGTTCAACAAGACCTTTCATTGTATGAACCAAGCTTTGAGGAACACAATGGATGAAAAAGAGATCATTTTTTGTGTGAAACAGGCCCTGGATACACAAAAAGAGGATCTTGTGCATGAGATGTCCATGGCCTCTAGTAGAGAGTATGAGATGCCGCAACACTTGAAGAATAGAGGCAATAACAACTTATGGACTTCTCACTCCCTAAGCTTATTGGCACATAACATCTAGTTATGCCTCCTAGAATCAATGCCCCAAACTTTGAGATTCATACACAATGGATCACTTTGCTCTAGAGCAACACTTTTGTTGGTAATAAGGGTGACAATTGACACTATCACCTTCACCAGATCCCTAACTTTTGTTCTTTAAACAAGATATCAAGCATTTTTGAAGACGCCATCAAACTTCAACTTTTTAAATATTCTTTGAATAACAATCTATATTTGGTACAATGCCATGAGGGGGACCAGATTAGCACTTAAGAGAGATCTAAAGAAGTACTACCCTCCATATATATCCTATCATATCAAGGGACAAATCACACAGTTGACTATTGTTCACAGTGAAACTTTGGCTAAAACTTGGGAGCGATTCAAAGAGATCCTTCACTATTGTTCACATCACATTATTTCTCAAGTATAGGTTATAGAGGCATTCTATTGTGGTGCTGACAACTACACCAAGTAGTTTCTCAATTCCTCATATGGAGAATGTTTCATGTTATAGAACTTCAACATCGCTTGGGAAGTTATAACACCCTCACTTTTAAAATATATACATTATAGAGAAGAAGCATGATTATCTAGGGGCATGTCACAAAAATGATAATCATCACAAAACAGAGTAAATGAAACACCATGCATTGATTTGAAATAGATTCATACATAGTTCATGTACATGAAATATAAAACTTGTTCATCTTAAATCTAAATCTTCTGAGCCAAACTTAGATAATATGGGTAAGGCATGATGTAAATGATATCTAAAAGAATGGATCGACTTGGTAGATGTTGCCCCACCGGGATAAGCTTCAACATCTCCTACTCTTTCTGGTCCATCTATTGTTTACTTTCTCCAAATCCTACTGACATCACATCCCCAACCATGCAAAATAAACATCAAGATAAGTAGGCAATACTTGACACATTATAGAATAGAAATTAATATTACACTTGACCTGAAGTAAACTTGACATGAAATAAACTTAACCGTGTATTGACTTGCATATTCTTTGAATCCTTTTAAACGTGACGAATCATATAAGTGAATATACACTATCTCTCTTAATGACCTATAGGATCTACGACTGCTAGGAAAGCCCATAATGATAGGAAATCTCATAACGACCTCTTGAGGTCGATGGTCGAGATCTATATAAAAACATAGCCATTCCTTAACTTTGTTCATCATCTTAAAACTTGAATTAATCATTAATGTATTTAGTGTCAACTATAATGGATTGCTCTCTCATAATGCCATAATGGAATTTATCCCCTTAAACCATAATAGGATTTATCCATCATAATGCGATAATGGGATTTCTCCCCTTAAACCATAATGAGATTTATCCATCATAATGTCATAGTGAGATTTCTCCTTTGTTGAGCATAATGTATTCATCATAAGTCATAATCATAGTTAGGATTATACATAGATGATAGATCATAAGTAGGCAAACCATCGTGCAGTGATATCTATTCATGATCTTAATTGTGAAGGCATTCATAAATTTCATGAGACATACTATTTTGCATAATCATAAAGGTAAATATCCAATCAATTATAACTTAATTGTGCCAAGAAGCATGGTCATATTACCTTCTCTAGAAAAAAATCCTAGTTCCTCTTCTTAAGTTAAAGAAACTCTAATCACTAGGAGAAAAGGCTGGATAGGATTTCACAAAAAACTCTGCAACTTATTGAGGAGTTCCATGCATCAAAAGTCGTCCCAAATGTCTGAAGTCCGATGACGAACTCTGAATCAGTATATGGTAAAGAGGGAAGTAACTCTTTGGATGAAATTTATGAAGCATTGGGTCTAGTGTTCTTCTTATTGGGTATACTATGATCACCAAGAAGGTCTCTTTAATAGGTTTTAGGGGTTTAGAATCTTCTCATCCAATAAGATTTAAAATCTAAATATCTTGTGACCTTCAATTTCACATTAGCCATTATCTTGATTTAAATGTATTAAAAGATAAGATAAGGTGAAATATCTTTCCCTTAGTTAATTTCTTGATTCCAAATTCATGGTCAAGGTGTTTCTCTCTTTTAAGTGACTTTCATTTATTATCTTTCAATATCTTTTGGATGATTTATTTTAGAGGTAAGAGGAAAGGGAAAAATGATAATAGTGTTTCCATAAATAATTTCTTATATTCAAAATTTCATGTCATAGTTCTTTCACTTTATCTCTTCTTAGTATTCCAAGGGGTAGTAGAGACAAAATACAGATAATAATGTTACTTGTTCTTCATGTTAAAGGTTTCCAAAAAAAAGAAAGTGTTATCAATTTGTCTTATCTAAGTGATTTATTTATGATCTTCACAATTTTAAACCATTTACCTTTCAAAATATCTCTTTTAAACATTATGAAGAGTAGGAGAGAGAGGAAATACATGATAATTTATTATCATTTCCTTTAATATGTTTAATATGTACAAGGGATCATGGAAGAATTTATCACTATATCTTAAGAAATTCAAAATGTTTTATTAAGTAAATTATCATTAATTTCTTTTTGTAATCACAAATAAAGAGAATAGTACCATTCATTTCACAATTACATAATCTCTTGATCAAGTGATCACTTCTTTCCATGTAATTAAAATCAATGCACATTATTCTTTTTTGAGACATGACACGATTTTACCGTGTGTAGAATGCAAGTGCACGCGTCAATGTAGTATAGGCCCTTGTGAGGCCCAAGTCGAACTCAAGGACACTAAATTATCGGTAGACTACTACTAACTGGTTGTGATCAGCTAAACAGATTAAAAGAGTTTGAAAGTTGTTGTAAAAATAAAAGAAAATGAAATAAAACAAAACAATCGATTAAGGGTTTAGTTTAATCAATTCAAGTGGGGATCTTTAGGATTGCAGTTTTACCGCGGGTTTTCATTGTATGAATTTCCATATAATAATTTAGGTTCATCTCTCAATCTGGATAGTGGCATGTAGTCAGAATTGCCCACTGTCGTGGTACAATTCACTACCTATGTCTAGGTCGGTTCCACCATCGTAGTAACCTATACCCTAAACTAGGTGCACTAAAAACGACCTCTAGGTTTCCACCATTAACCGTACATCACCTTGTTCAAGGGATTTTTTAATTAATGTGAATTTCGTCTCTTTTCAATCGTTAATTCTTCTTTCAAAGTAATTAAAGGCATTAGATTGTCATTATGGTGATCAAGCATAACAATATAATTGAGAAAACAAAATCATACCACAGATTTAAGAGATAAAATATGAATTACTATGATAAAAATGTCATACAATGCTTCCCCAGGCTACTCTCGGTCCTAAAGATAAAGGGGATTAGCCCCGCATGTTCATCTCAGAGAAAAACATGGTTGAGAAAAGGGGAAACATGGAGAAAAACGTGAATAAGTAATGAAACCCCTAAACGGAGAAGATCCAAGCGTTCCTCGGCGTAGAATGCGCGATCTACAACCTTTCGGTGGTGGAAAACGTCTTCTTCGGCTTCTGGAACGGCTGGGGCGTGCTTCTGGGCTCCGTTCTTCTCTCCACACCTTCTCGGGACGTGTGCAATGGCTAATGACGTGATTCCCTGGTCTGGGCCGCCATCATTAGGTATAATCACCGAGTTAGATTGCCAAAGTATCACAACCGTCAGATTTGGATTGATCTAAAAGAAACTGTAATCTGACGGTGTCGATACCATCGACGCGGGTCGATGGTATCGACACTGCGCGATATCGGCAAGTCTTCTTCTCTCTTCGTCGTTGCGCATGATGCTGACTCGATACCATCGATGCGGGTCGATGGTATCGACACCCTGAGGCGTTGTTTTTATCCCTTTTCCGTCATTGAAACTCCACGTGTCGATAGTATCAACTTTTGGGTCGATAGTATCAACTGTCTGCTCGCCAGCAACCTGATGGTAGGTTGCTACCATCGACTTCCCTGTCGATGGTATCGACTCTGCACTGCTCCTTGCGGCTGGCTTCCTGTGGTTGTGTCGATAGTATCGACAGCCGTCGATGGTATCGACAGCTACGTTTTTCCTGAAATTGCAAAACAAAACCACATAAGCCGAAATAAAACCTATAATTGTAATCATGTATGCTCAAAATGATAAAATAAGGGAGATTTGACACTGAGAAGGATCATAGACTAAAGTAAATGAATTATGCAATATTAACCACCAAAATGACCAATAAAAGCATAAAACGCAATTAAAACAATTCTATAAATATGACTCAAAATCATCGCATCAAATTCCCCTAAGCTTGCACATTGCTCTCCCTCGAGCAACTAAACTTTAGAATGGAATTGCGAGGGTCAACTAAAGAACATATTGTCACAACAAACATCACCATATGATCCCCGCCAGGAATTCACATTCCGGCCCTCACTAACCACGGAATGATAATTACCCTAAAGGTGACAGTAATCATCCATAAAAGATATCTACCTCAAAATTGATGAACACTATCATATAAGGCAGTTAACATAATAAAATTCTCTGGTTCAGACTCAGTGCATCTTGTGATCTCCTATTCTACGTTGCTCGCCCTAACTACCATCTACATGGAAGCAACTCTCCTGATATTAACGAGTGAGGAGAAAATCACGATGGCCTACCAAATCGAGCAATGGGTAGATGGAATGGGTGGCTAGTGGAAGAAATGGAAGCATTATACAGTTTTAACATGCACAAAGCAAAAATGCCCTAAATGATGCATATACAAGTGAAAATGCCCTAATGCCTACATTTGGGTGGAATGATGCATGCACTATCATCCCATCTCAAGGTGAGATGGAATATCTAAGAGAACTACATCATGTACTTATTCTTTTTAAAATGCAGGTGAGACTATGTCCCTTTCTCCCTCTCATTACTACTTACATCCCAATTCTCTTCTTTTTTTTCAAAACTTCCTTTTTTTTCTTATTTTTTTTTCTTCAAGCCCTTATTTTCATAGCTGAAAATGAATTGTTTGTCGGGCTCACTTATTGCTGCAAAACTTATATATTTGAAGCATTCAGAAGGTATGGAACAAGTTAATCACCCTTAATGTTCAGAAGATATAAGATGCATGATGTACTCTATGCACAAAAATGTGAATGCAACTACAACATGGTAATTATGCAACTAAATGGCATGCACTTAAGGATAATGTGCATGAATAACTAGTCTATTTTTTATTTTCATGCAAAATATGTGAAAATAGTTGCAATGCAAGACCTATCTACATGTAATGCAATCAAAGAGATGAAAACCGTAATGTACTTCCAATTTGTATGGTGGAATATGAAAAACAATGGGGTGGATAGATCACAAGACTAATTGACTGAACCTTTGAAAATTATTATGTGTCCCTCCTTACTAACCTGTGTGGTAATTAAGAAGTTTCGCTCTCTTATTTCAAATTAAGGTCCCATTATCATTTGATCAGTTTAGGCTCAAACAACCAGTTATGTCCACTTTTCATGAATCATAGGAATATACAGTTGTGATTTCCTATTTTAGAGTTGACAAACCCAATTATTTCCTTGAGTTATGTGCTCAAAGTTAAACAACACAAGCTTGCAAAAACAATATTTTTTTTTAAATTTGCCCCTAATTCCAATGTACAAGCAACGAGATGACACATGACTTAAGACATCCACAAGTACACTACATAGAGTGTGGATCCTGTGGATCCTACAAACAAATTAAGAACTAAGAAAAATAAATGACAAAAGACAAAGCAATAAAAACTAAAAACTGAGAAACTAAAGGATAAAGTTGTTCCAACTCCCCCCCTAAGCTTGAATTCGACTATGGCCTCATAGTAAAAAACAACCTTAAAAGGTGGAACAGAGATACCAATCATTCTTCAGGAGGAGGCGGGTACTGCGGGGCCGTGGGGTCCCAAGATGGGTACTGCCCCTGAAAGCTTGGATCATACTAGGGCATTGGTGGAGGTTGTGGATACCCCCCAAAATAATTCTGGCTCCAGTAATGATCGTAGAAGGGCTACTGCTGCATCTCCATCCTATGCAATCTGTCGTGGATGTGTTGTTGGTTATCGAGGAGGAGGCGCTCATTCTCGAAAATAGCCCTCTGGTTATCTAGCAGTCGGTTCGTCGTGTCCTGAATACCGACGTATGAAGCTGTATGCTATAGTTGGGTGTGCTGGATCTCTTGCAGCATTGTATACATCCCCTGCATAGAATAGACATCCTCACCTTGCTGCGAGGGCTGTGGTGGTGGAGGTTGCAAAGAAGAAGATGCACCGAATGCATGCGGGGACGCTTCCGGGGTGCTACCCGTGCATGAAGAGTAGTGAAAGCCTCCTCTTCATCTTCCTACTCGTCGCCATCATTGTCCTTGTCGTCGTTACCGCCGTCTTCACCAGAGTCATCAATGGCTATGATGGGCCATCGAAAATGTTGAGCACCCTCATGTGGAAGACGGGGTCGGGAAGTGCACATTATTGATAAGCGTGATTAACGTGGCAATGTGCATATGCCAAGCCATCACGAAGTAGGATGAGGTTGGAGCAGTGCAGATGCTGGAGGTTGACCTTGCTCCTGTTAGAGAGGGGAGTGAGGTGGGAAATATCCAACCCAAGGTAGATGGCCAATGGTGTGGTTAGCCCTCCAAAATGGATAGAAGCTTTCCTCGTACTCCTTTTCACGGCCACCACGCACGTCAAGAAGAACGCGCCCCAATTGCATTCCTCACGCTTCAGCAATTTGTGCAGGAAGAACAAATCTATCTCTTGAAACTTGCTGAGAGATAGGTCACCATGGGCGAACAGGGTGGTGTAGAGCATGCGGTGAAGAACCCCCACAAATGGATGCTCAAAATCCGCAACCGCCGCATTGTGGTAGCTCACGGATTTGTCAGGAGGCACAGTCACCAACTGGGCAAAGATGGCGTCGTAGTCCGTCCTGTTGTCTGGCTGCCAGTGCTGGTAATTGTGATGAGCCCAGTTATATATAGAATTGAACTGCTTCAGGGTAATGGTGTAGTTGTTGTTGAAGAATCTGAATGACACTCGCCCTTTCTTCCATTCTCTGTCGGTGGCAATCAAGTCATTGGGCAGCACATTGATGTCTAGTGATGCCATGAACTCCGCCACGAGTTCCTTGTAGGTCGGCCACTCACCGAAAAATTGATGGCCCTCGGTGTAGTATTGGACTTCATCTGGCATCCTGTTGGTTTGGTGCACTTGAACTTGGAGAACATATTGGAGATCAATGTTCTGAAAAGTGATAATCGGTGTACGGGCGGAGAGGGTACCGAATAGAGTATATACGGTATGCGGGAGTATAAGCGGGAGAATATTTGGTTTTAATCGATTTTGATTTTTTTTAATATTAACCATAAAGATATGTAAATTATATATTGACCATATAATAATGACAATGATAAGTAATTAGAAACATTTATAAGTAATAGACTAATATTGCATTCATAATTAGTTAGAAACATTGATGAAATTAGAGAAGAAAACTTTGATAAGTAATTACAAACATTGATAAGTCATAGACTAATATCACATTAATAAGTAATTAGAAACGTTGATAAGTAATAGACTAATATTGCATTAATAAGTAATCAGAAACATTGTTAAGTCATAGAATAATATTGCATTAATAAGTAATTAGAAACATTGATAAGTGATAAGACTAATATTGCATTAATAAGTAACTTGAAACATTGATGAAATTAGGGAAAAAACATTGATAAGTAATTAGAAACATTGATAAGTGATAGACTAATATTGCATTAAGAAGTAATTAGAAACATTGATGAAATTAAAGAAGAAAACATCAACAGTAAGGATCAGTTCAATAAACACTAACTATAAACTTATAGAGAAAACATGAGGAGAAGACCAAATATGTAAATTGGAAGAAGAGAATGTAATTGTAATGACCAATAGTAGTATTAGAAAAAATTAACGTAAAAAAAATTATTACTAGCATTTGATTTTGAAAATCGCCGATTAATCGGCCGATTATTCCCCCGATCGGCCGATTAATCGGTCTTGGACCGATTATAGGCCAATTATTCATAATCGAAGCGGTAGACCCCCAAAAAGGAATATTCGGCCGATTATTCGGCCTAAGCGGCCGATTTTCTGAACAGTGTTGGAGATTAGCTTCGAACCCTAGGTAACACACCATATCCCAGTCGACGTAGCGGGTTGGCTCGATCTTGCGCTTCATCAGTTCCTCATAGACCTTCCGGACCTCCGCGGAAGGATGGACTATCCTCGGATGAGGAATAGATGCCGTCGGTGGAGGGACAAACTCGGGGATCTCCGTAGGATCCGCCCGTGAAGAAGAAGCACCGGCTGTACGCACCATCGTCGCAAAGAAAGAAGGAATAGAAGACAGAGCTCGGTGAAGATCAGAGAAGACAATCTACGCTCGGTGAAGGCTCGGGGAAGAACAAGCCCGTTAGCTGCTTGTAACTGGGCTCCGATTGCACAACAAGACACACGACACAAGTGGATGAGAAAAGCTATGAAGGTATGACGTCATATGAAAACAATCCCTCCCTTTTATAACCGTGGTCGTCGCTGCTGTGTGCCCGTAGATACCATCGACGTAGGTCGATGGTATCGACACCAGTAGAACAATCCCGTCTTCTGCTAGTATCGATGGTTGTCGATAGCCTGATGTGGGGGCCCGGATCGATGACGCGTCGATGCCATTGATGGGTGTCGATGGTATCGACCCATCCCACAGATCGACTCTCTTGATGCAGCGATTGTCGTTGATCTCCTCTCACAGATCGGTGACATGTCGCGTCGATACCATCGACACAAGCCGATAGTATCAACTCTGCTTAGGGCACACACCCTCGCGAGGCCCGGCCGCCGCTTTCTGCCTGTAACTGGGTCGATACCATCGTCAGTCCCGTCGATGGTATCGGCTTCACTGAGACAAATTCGTCTGAATATCTTTAGAGATCTCGCGAGTATCGACACCTATGTCGATACTATCAACCTCATTTTGTGATCAACATGATGGTGTGTCGATACCATCGATGAGGCCATCGATAGTATCGACTCAGAGAAATTTTTGCAGCCGCCTAACTGTGCCAATCTCGATACTATCGACACAAGGGTCGATGGTATCGACCCTGCCTCAGTCCTGCACATTGAACAAACGATCAAGGTATAATTTTTACACTAAAAACAAAATCAAATCAAACTAACCTACAAATGTGAAAGAAACTAAACGAAACTACCAATGACTGGGTTGCCTCCCAACAAGCGCCCTTATTTAACGTCTTAGGCTAGACAAAATCAAGCTCCTCATGCATCCGAAAGCGCAATGAGTTTGACCACATTCACTTTCCTTGTGTAATCCTCACTGAAATACAACTTCAATCGTTGTCCATTAAACAAGAATGTTGTCTCGCCATCACGCACCATGATTGCGCCATGTGGCCTGACCTCCTCTATAGTGAGCGGTCCACTCCATCGGGATTTCAATTTCCCAGAATGCATCTTCAACCTGGAGTTGAACAAGAGTACATGATCTCCTTTCTTGAAGACACGCATATGAATATGTCGATCGTGAATCAGCTTTGTTCGCTCCTTATAGATCTGCAAGCTTTCATATGCATTCATCCTCAGCTCGTCAAGTTCATTCAACTCTAACAACCATTTCTTTCCTGCTTCATCATAATTCAAATTCAGCTTCCTTAGCGCCCAATGCGCCTTATGCTCCAATTCCACAGGAAAATGGCAGGCCCAACCGCAAGACAACCTAAAAGGCGTAGTGCCTATAGGTGTCTTAAATGTCGTCCTGTACACCCACAAAGCGTCCGGTAGAAAGGTGCTCCAGTTCTTCCGCGTCGAAGCCACAGTGCGCTCCAAGATCTTCTTAATCTCCCTATTGGAGACTTCCACTTGCCCATGTGTCTGCGAGTGGTACGGGGTACCAATGTTGTGCTTTACCCCATACTTTCTCAACAATGCCGCGAACTTCTGATTTTGGAAATTTGTACCTCCATCACTAATGATCATTCTCGGTACACCAAACCTGCAAAAAAAGTATTCTTTGACAAACCTGCACACTACAGCGACATCACTAGTCCTAGTGGTATTGCCTCTACCCACTTCGATACATAGTCAACAACTAATAGAATGTACATGTTAGAATTTGAGGACACAAAGGGTTCCATAAAATCAATACCCCACAGATCGAACACCTCGACCTCTTGAAATAAATTGAGGGGCATCTCCTGTCGCTTTGAAATGTTACCTGCCCGTTGGCAGGAGTCGCATTGTTGCACATAGTCATATGCATCCCTGAACAAAGTAGGCCAGTAAAGGCCTCTCTCAAGTACCTTGGCCGTGGTTCGAGAACTAGCATGGTGGCCACCCGTCGGTAGAGTATGGCAATGACGAAGGACACTTTCATATTCCACTTCCGGTACACACCTGCGCAACACACCATCCCTGCACTGCTTCAACAGAATAGGGTCATCCCATAAATAGTAACGCAAAGAATGGAAATATTTCTTTTTCTCTTGGTATGTCCAATCATCTGGGATAATTTTGTAGGCAAGGTAATTAACAATATAAGAAAACCAAGGATCTTCAGATTTGACAGATAGAAGTTGTTCATCAGGAAACATCTCGATAATGGGTATATGCACGTCCTTCTCATCTACCCTTTCCAACCTAGAAAGATGGTCCGCAACCACGTTTTCTATTCCCGCCTTATCTTTGATTTCAATATCAAATTCTTGTAAAAGTAAGATCCACCTAATCAGTCTAGGTTTGGCATCTTTCTTTTCCATCAAATACTTTATGGCGGCGTGGTCCGTCCATACCACGACTTTAGATCCAATAAGATATTACCGAAATTTTTCAAAAGCAAAAACGACAGCGAGAAGCTCTTTTTCAGTTGTCGTGTAATGCTTCGTTTAAAGTTTTGGACGCATAGAAAATCACAGCGGGTTTATTGTCCACACGTTGTCCCGAAACAGCCCCTATTGCGAAGTCTGATGCATCACACATCAATTCAATGGTTTTGTCCAGTCCGGTGTTTGAACAACCGGTGCGGAAATCAATTTTTCTTTAAGCACATTAAAAGCATGTAAACATTTTTCATTAAAATCAAACACAACATCCTTCTCCAGCAACTCAGACAATGGTTTAGCGATTTTTGAGAAATCTTTTATAAAGCGGCGATAAAAACCGGCGTGACCTAGAAAACTCCATACCCCTTTTACCGAATTTGGTGGGGGTAACTTGGAAATAACTTCAATCTTCAATGGATCTACCTCCAACCCCTTGCTAGACACTTTATGTCCAAGCACGATCCCTTCGCTAACCATCATATGACATTTTTCCCAATTGAGAACCCAATGCGTGTCCTCACATCGTTTCAAAACTTTGTCTAATTTGTATAAACATTCGTCGAAAGATGCACCATAAATGGAGAAATCGTCCATAAAGACTTCCAAACAACGTTCAACCATATCGGAGAAAATGGCAAGCATGCAACGCTGAAAGGTTGCCGGTGCGTTACAGAAACCGAAGGGCATACAACGATATGCAAAGGTTCCATAAGGATAAGTGAAGGTGGACTTCTCTTGGTCCTTAGGATCAATGGAAATCTGATTGTAGCCCGAATAACCATTGAGAAAACAAAAATGAGATCGACCTGCCAATCGCTCTAAAATCTGATCAATGAATGGAAGAGGAAAATGATCCTTAAGCGTAGCACCATTCAATCTATGGTAGTCTATACATACACGCCACCCAGTTACCAGACGGGTCGTGACTGGCTCATTTAACAAATTATGTGTAACTATAATTCCCCCCTTTTTAGGGATTACCTGTGTAGGACTCACCCACATCGAGTCGGATATAGCATAGATGATACCTGTAGAAAGGAGCTTGATCACCTCCTTCTTGACGACCTGCATCATGCTAGGATTTAGTCGACGTTGTGGCTGAATTACCGGTTTGGCTCCCTCCTCGAGCCAGATCTTATGCTGGCACAATGTAGGGGAGATCCCCTTGATGTCTGCGACCGACCACCCGAATGCACCTCGGTGGTTCTTCAGCACGATCAACAATTGATCCTCCTCTTCAGAACTCAGATATGCCGAAATAATCACTGGTAGCTTCTCGCCCTCAGCTAGAAATTCATATTTCAAATGCG
Source organism: Alisma plantago-aquatica (assembly GCA_963693085.1). Lineage (NCBI taxonomy): Eukaryota > Viridiplantae > Streptophyta > Magnoliopsida > Alismatales > Alismataceae > Alisma > Alisma plantago-aquatica. The sequence continues at coordinate 186,928,658 of OY856415.1, forward strand.
ATGGCAATGGCTTCAATTCTAAATCTGGCGGGCTGATCAAGGATGACTGAAGCGGTGGTGGAAGTTCTCCAAGGTCTTCATAGTACCTAGCGTAGAAACATGGCAACACCTGAAGCATCTTAGCACACTCTTGTAGTGACTTGCTTCTCATCCAATCATGTGTTATATTAACCAGGCAGGCTTCAAGAGGTAGTTCTGGGTATGTATTGAAAACAGAACTTGCTATGGCCTCATCTTCAGTACAAGGGGGGATGTCCTCCTCTTCATCATTGGGAAAACCCACAACCTTGCTAAGAGATACAACCTTGGTCTGCTCCATGATGTCTACGGCCAGTGTCCCCTTCTCCACCTTAGTCATTACATGAGCCATATCTAAAAATGGCTTCCCTAGACAGAGAGAAATATTCTGATCAACGTGCTTCACCATGCGACATTGCTCCTTAGCTTTTGATTGCGTTGTGCTAGAGGGCATGACCATCTCAAACCGATCATCAGTGATACCCAAGGTCAAACAACCTCTCCACATCTCAAGTATCATGTCAACAGTGGCTTGGAAAGGTCATCCAAGAAGTAACTCATTATCCTGTTCATCTTGCATTTCCATTACAACAAAGTCTGCTGGAAATGCAAACCGATCAACTTTCACCAACACATCTTAGCAAATACCATGCAATTTCACCACTGAATTATCTGCCAACTGTATTGTCATATTGCTTGGCCTTGATTCTTTCAGTCCCGATTTCTTGAACGTAGAGAGAGGCATCAAATTTATGCTTGCCCCTGAATCACATAGTGCTTCGCCGAATTTCACCTTACCAATATAGCATGAAATATTGAAGCAGCCCAGATCCTGCCTTTTTGGTGGTAATGTGCCCATGATGAAGGCACTCACTTGCTCCTTGAGAATCACTACCTCAGTATCAGGGATTTTCCTTTTCTTTGTGATGATGTCTTTCAGAAACTTGCCGTAAGAGGGAATTTGCTCTATTGCCTCTAATAATGGAATGTTGACAGAGAGCTTTCTAAAACTGTCCAGAAACATTTTGAACTGGGCGTCCACTTTCTTTGCTTTCACGCTATTTGGATACGGGACCGGGACAGCCTGTGCCCTTTGATGTGGCGACACATATGGCGTCCTCTTCTGTGTCTCCTCCTCAGCAATAACTGGTTCTGTTGTGACATCCTCTTCTATATCCTCAACCGTCTCTGTGGTTGGAATCGATACCTCCTCGGCGGCCTCACCTATGATCTCTGACTGGGGTTTGCTTGGTTCATCGGCCCTGGGGTTTAAAATCTTCTTGCCACTCCGTAGCAAAATCGCCTTTGCCTGTTGGTTTCCTTCTGGAATGTTTGTATTACCTGGAAAACCTTGCTGTGCTGGCTTCTTTAAATTTGCTATTTCTGCTGCCATCTGCGCCAAAGATGTCTCTATCATCTTCATCTAAGCCCCATGTCTTTGTAGAGTCTACCCGAATTGATTCTTGAATTCCCCTTGTTGCTTGATCTGCTGGCCAAAAGTGTTCATCGGTTCTTGATTCTACTTTATTACTTGATTGAGCAACTCATTGCTCGTATCCTCTTGTGCCGGTTGGGGTTTTGCGTCGGGGTCCTGTAAGAAATTATTTGGGTCCTTCCAGGAAAATTTCTTGTCTTTCCTCCATGAATAATCGTTGTTTCTGTACCCCTGCTGCTGGCGCATGAATTTTACTTGAGCTTCATCCTCAAATTCTCCGTCTTCTTTTGCAAGTAGTTTCTTGGCGAGAAGGTCCATCTTCTCATTCATCTCTTTGATGGCCTTTGACTCCCCCGCAACCCGTACATGCTCTACGACGTCTCTGTCGCCCCAGGATTGCTTCTTGGCCATGTTCTTCAAAATTTCCCAACACCTCGTGCCTATGTTGTTTAAGAAGAAACCTGAACCCGCAGAATCTAAGTTACTTCTATCATGCTCGGAGAGAGAAAAATAGAAGATTTTAACCTTCTTCTCCTTGTCAAGCCCATGATGCGGGCACCTCCTTAGCATGATCTGAAACCATTCCCAGGTCTCAGAATAAGTCTCTCCTGCCTTTTGGCTGAAATCATGGATTTTCCTGATCATATCATTTGTCTTCTCAGGTGGAAAGAATCTTTCAAAGAACACTTCCACCGTGTGGTTCCATGATTCCACATACTCATCGTCAAGATTATGCAACCATTCTCATGCATTTCCCGCCAGAGAGATGGGAAACAGCTTCAAGTACAACGTCTCCTGTGGAAACCTGTCTATCTAGATCATATCGTAGTTCTCCACGAACTGGCTAATGTGACTCACTGGGTCTTCGTTTTTTAGCCCATGAAATGCATTTGACTTGACCAAGTTGATTAATGTGGGATCAATCTTATAAGTTAGAATGTTGATCACCTGCTTCTTTATTGGCCCCTTTGAAGCAGATGAGGAAGAAGCCTTTATCTTCTCCCATATCGTCTGCTCTTCTGCCATGGCTTCTTGTTCTGAGTCGGAATCTATATCTTCCAGTTGGTCTTGATTGTAATCCTCCTCCTCGTCAGGTCCCGACAGTGGAACCTCTGGTGCTTGTTGCATGTAGTCGGTGCTACACGTCTGCACCATGCACAGTACCTGCAAAATGATAATTTCACTTCAGTACCGTGCTAGATGATTACAAAATGTGAAAGATAAACTATGAATTTCAAAAATGATTTCAGAATAATAGAAATAAAAAGTGGCCTAGAATGGCCGCTTGAAGCACTCGTAGTGCTGACAATTTCCGTTCCTCGACAACAGTGCCAAAAAATTGACACGATTTTACCGTGCGTAGAACACAAGTGCACGCGTCAATGTAGTATAGGCCCTTGTGAGGCCCGAGTCAAACTTAGGGACACTAAATTATTGGTAGACTACTACTAACTGGTTGCGATCAGCTAAACCGATTAAAAGAGTTTGAAAGTTGTTGTAAAAATAAAAGAAAATGAAATAAAACAAAACAATTGATTAAGGGTTTAGTTTAATCAATTCAAGTGGGGATCTTTAGGATTGGGGTTTCACCACAGGTTTTCATTGTATGATTTTCCATATAATAATTCAATTTCATCTCTCAATCCAGATAGTGTCCTGTAGTCAGAATTTCCCACTGTCATGGTAAAATTTACTACCTATGTCTAGGTTGGTTCCACCGTCGTAGTAACCTATACCCTAAACTAGGTGCATTAAAAACGACCTCTGGGTTTCCACCATTAACCGTACATCACCTTGTTCAAGGGATTTGTTAATTAATGTGAATTTTTTCTCTTTTCAACTGTTAATTCTTCTTTCAAAGTAATTAAAGATATTAGATTATCATTATGGTGATCAAGAATAACAATATAATTGAGAAAATGAAATCATACCATGGATTTAAGAGATAAAATATGAATTACTATGATAAAAATGTCATACAATGCTTCCCCGGGCTACTCCCGGTCCTAAAGATAAGGGGGATTAGCCCCACATGTTCATCTCATAGCAAAACATGGTTGAGAAAAGGGTAAACATGGAGAAAAACATGAATAAGTAATGAAACCCCTGAACGGAGAAGATCCAAGCATTCCTCGGTGTAGAATGCACGATCTATAGCCTTTCGGCGGTGGAAAATGTCTTCTTCGGCTTCCGAAATGGCTGGGGCGTGCTTCTGGGCTCCGTTCTTCTCTCCACACCTTCTCGGGACGTGTGCAACGACTAATGACGTGATTCCCTGGTCTGGGCCACCGTCATTAGGTATAATCACCGAGTTAGATTGCCAAAATATCACAGTCATCAGATTTGGATCGATCTGAAACAAATTGTAATCTGACGGTGTCGATACCATCGACGCGGGTCGATGGTATTGACACTGCGCAATATCGGCAAGTCTTCTTTTCTCTTCGTCGTTGCGCCTGATGCTGACTCGATACCATCGATGCGGGTCGATGGTATCGACACCCTGAGGCATCTCTTTTATCCCTTTTCCGTCGTTGAAACTGCACGTGTCGATAGTATCGACTTTTGGGTCGATAGTATCGACTGTCTGCTCGCCAAAAACCTGATGGTAGGTCGCTACCATCGACTTCCCTGTCGATGGTATTGACTCTGCGCTGCTCCTTGCGGCTGATTGCCTATGGTTGTGTCGATAGTATCGACAGCCGTCGATGGTATCTACAACTGCATTTTTCTTGAAATTGCAAAACAAAACCACATTAGCCAAAATAAAACCTATAATTGTAATCCTGTATGCTCAAAACGATAAAATAAGGGAGATTTGACACTGAGAAGGATCATAGACTAAAGTAAATGAATTATGCAATATTAACCACCAAAATGACCATTAAAAGCATAAAACACAATTAAAACAAGTCTATAAATGCAACTCAAAATCATCGCATCAAGACACAAAAGGGAGGAAAGAGAAAAAGAAAGTTGATTCATATCAACATGTGTTAAATGTATAGAAAGATTGTAGCACTTGATTTTTATATGTCTTGATACTTTCCCATGTATTCAACATTAAGAAGATCCCCTTTTTGTAAAGGAAAAAGAATAGAGCAAAAGAGTAAAGGTAAAATAGTTTCTTTTCATATCTTTTGAGGTAAGGAAAATTTATTGATGCATATGGTAAAAAGACATATATATTAAATGTATTCACCTTATATCTCATACTTCAAGTGGAACATTCTATGTTTAGGTTTTGACTAATTGTTTTTGCATACATTGAATGGATTGACATTGTATTTCCTTCTTGTTACATTTATTTTAGTGGTCAAAGAATGCCGAAACGGTTCTAGATCCTCCGTATCTAATAAGATTCCTGCTTTGAACATATATTTTCCATTAATTCATTATATTCAATTATCTTAGTTTATATGCACTAAAGATGAAATAAAGTGAAACAACTTTGCTTAATTATTTCTCTGAGTCCAAATCTGAGCTGAACAATTTATATCCTCCCAAGATTCATGTTATATATCTTTTTTATTTCTTTTGAAGATATTATCTTAGAGGAGAGAGGAATGATAATGATAGTATCTGTAGGACACGTCTCAGAGAAAACGAGATCAACGAATGCGAAAGCGATTGATTAGCGGCGGAATTATGGAAAATCACTAAAAATTAAAACTTTTTGTAAAGAGATCCTCAAATGGTAAAACTCTTTCATAGAGAAACAAGTTAAGTTATTTACAAGCTGATTCATCAGTACATCTCTGTATCATCACATCTCGAGAGTCATAACACTGACTGCCCTGTTGAACTGTTCATGAGCAGTATACAAAAATCTCGAGGCATTACGCCAAAAATCTCAGATCTAAATTAAACCATCTACTGACTCCTAGGACCTGAGAGTACAGAGACGACACATAGGACCTTCTATGCACAAGACCTAACAGACAGTGACTCCACATGTGGATCACTAGTTGTGGGCTCCGATCTCCAAAACGCGATATAAACTCAGCGGGAGCATTCGATTAGCGGCGAAATACGAAAAATCACAAAAAATTAAAACCTTTCGAGACAAGATCTTGAAAACATGAAACTTCTTTCATAAAAGCAAGATAAATAGTTTACACCTCAGTTAAATCACTTCTTGAGTGATTATATACAACAAGACACAAAATCTCAAGATTTCAAAATTCTCATATCAACAAACTCCAAGGACCTGAGAGTACAGAGACGACATAAGTCCATCTAACTAAAAGACTGGTCAGCCATGATCTCCACCTGAGACTCACTGCTGCCCCTGGTGTTGTTGCTCCTGGTACTGCTCTCCTGCAGACTGGTTCCTTCGTCCTCGATGACCACCTAAAAGATTGAAATCTATGGGGTGAGACAATTTCAAATAATTGTCCCAGCGAGAGTTATAACTCTCCGCCAGAAGCTTTGTTATAGAAGATAAGTAAAACATGAGCAAGTAATCTAAGTTACTCAACAGCAGATTGGATATTTAAGTAAGACAATTTCATTTTAAAGAGCAAGAATACTATTGCAACAATGTAACATCAGTCATTGTTTCTCGTAGTTCAACCCTAGCAGATTTACTACACGGCTGATTATGTTTTACAAACAATATTATGCCCTGCGGAGATGAGGTATACCGCTCATACTCCAACCGATCACTAGTAAGTCGCATCAGTATCATACTAGGTCATCGAAAGAGTCGGATTCTCATGACCTCTACTTCCTCAGTCAGAATGAGGATCAACATGCAGGACATCTAGTGTCTCTGCTACTATAGCTCAACAGGGTATTCTGGTACTTCGCTATTAGAGTCACAGTGGCATTCTATACTCTCTTCACCATCGAAAGATCTCATGTTTATCTCTCATCGATGTGGCATAAAAGATTCCTTGGGTGATTAGTGATACATCATCCCGACATACACACATAGTGCAGGATTGATAGATTAAGATACATCTAGATCAACTCCTACACTAGGACATAAGGATATTCGCGTCCATATTCCCCCACATACTCAAAAGTATGTGCTCCAGGCGTTCCCTTAGGAAAACCCGTTTCACCATCATTTAACATCTGACAATGATGGATCTATGATCAGGGCTCTACATGTATGGTTACACTTGATTAATTAGGTACATTCCAATATTCTTTTAGCATCAAACATGTTTCCAAACATTTAAGCATAAAAGCATTGCTATAACAGAAGAATACTAAATGTATCAAGTTCAACTTTTATCAGTTATCAGAAGGATGTTAATTCATCAAAAGTCATCTAACCAGCATGACCTTGATGTTACTCATGGATCTTATAGCCCATTAACTTCATATGTTGTCACTTAAGCATAAGCAACATGGCATGCATCATTATTCATAAAGTCTACAACATACTTTCAATGAATACTTTATCATAACCCTTACCTGGTTATGATCATTCCCTTATAAGAACCTGCATAGTCAATTCAACTAACAATAATGACATTTCATAATCAGACCAGCAATCCATAAGGCAGGAATAACATTCCAATTCAGAGGTTATACTTTTGTGACTTTACTAAGGCTAGGTCCCTTCATTAGTATCAATTAGGGTTTACTATTCACATTTCATGTTATTGCCCTCAGATTAGGGTTTACTATTCACTACATAGTAATTTGAGCTCATAGCATCATCATATATGAGAAACATCATCATTGATGCCTTCAAATTAGGTTAAGATTCATCAATTATCATAATTAGGGTTTTCATGATCTCTCATAGGTGGATCATACTCCAATCATGCACATTCATATACTTTGAAGGTACTTTACTTGAATTTCAGCCATAAATGGGACCTTCTCTCTCCTCATACTAATGGGTGGTGGTTACATCACTCTAGCTTGGGTTAGGTAAAGTCACTTTTGATTAGCATAAGATAATTCACCACTATCAAGTCATTAGGGTTTGATTGATCAAGTGTGTCATCTACTTGAACCCTTCAAGGGCACACAGGTAATGTACATCATTGATCCCTATCATGGTTCAATCTATTACTCATTTAGCCCCTTAATGCCTTTAGGTGCCATTAGGGTTTGGAGTAGACTACCATTGGACCAATTACACCTTCAAACTACTAAGCAAAGACAACCCTAAAGATCCCCAAACGATTACACATATTAACCTCCAAACGGTCCTGAGACCGTTTGGGGGCGTTGACCGTTTGGTTAGGTTGACCTCAAGACCGCATGACACTCAAGACCGTTTGCCCTCAAACGGTCTTGAGACCGTTTGAGTGCGTTGACCGTTTGAGAGTGTTGACTTTGAAACTGTTTGGATGAAACGACCTTGAAACCGCATGAGTTGAAACGACCTTGAGATCGATTGGACCAAACAACCTTGAGATCGTTTGAGCCCAAACGGTCTTCAGACCGTTTGATCCCAAACAGTCCTGAGACCGTTTGGATTCAAACGGTCTTGAGACTGTTTGGTCCAAATGGGCTCAAAACTGCATGGACCTCAAAGGTGATTCCAAGGTTGTAATCGATTAGGGTTGTCCATGTTGAAGCCTTCAATTGGCCACATCTTTGCTAGCCCCTTATCAGTTGATCTAATTAGGGTTATCCTTAACCAATTAGATACTCAATTGACCCTCCATTGCTAATCAATTGGGGTTGAAACCGGTTGAATTAAGGTTTGTAAACAATTAACCATCAACATTGATAATCATGAGTCTGATTCAAGTTGAACCTATCATTTGGCACTCAATTGGGGCCAAACTTGGCCCAAACGGTCTTGAGACCGTTTGGACATCCTCCAAACGGTCTTGAGACCGTTTGCCCAAAGTTTTATCAAAAACTAAGTCAATTTGATGAGGGTTGAACCCTAATTAGGTCTAAAATCAGCACTTTTAATCAATTCATCAACCTATGTGATTGGACCTTCAATTAATTAAATTATCTTAACCCTAGACCTCCAAATGGTCTTGGGTGGTCACCAAACGGTTTTGAGACCGTTTGAGTGAACCCCCAAATGGTCTTGAAACCGTTTGGGCCCTTCAACCCAAAGTTCACCAAAATTGGTCATAGAAATCACCAATTGAACTCGATTAGGGTTTAGAGGATTGAGGTGCCTTCAACTTGTGATTAGTTTGCAATCAGGTTACAATTCTTTGTAGATTTTTAATTCAAAATGTGTACAGCAGACCTCTAAATGGTCTTCCCTTGGTCAAACTTCCAAAATGGTCTTGGGACCGTTTGATTCTAAACAGTCTTGCAAGACCGCATGAGATCAAACGGTCTTGAGACCGTTTGACCTCAAACGGTTTGCAAACCGCTTAGACCAAAGGGTCCAGGGTCATTTGGTAAAGTTACCTAGGAACTCACGCCCATCATCTTCAACCTCAAAACATGTAGGTTACTTCACGGATTTGTTTGCAAGGAAGCAAGGAAAGATGGGGAAGAAGAAGGACTAACTACTACATGCAGGAACAAGTATATGTATAAGAAAGCAAGAGGTTTAGAGATATAAAACCCACCTCAAAGGTCGTCCCTAGAGATCCAAGATCCCAAGATTTCAAGCTTCTAATGGCGTCTTGAGCTCCTCAGGTCGGCTAAGGGTGATTCTCCAAGAAAAGGTTGGGGAAGGTCGGCTAGAACAAGAAACCTAAGTGAGATAACCATAAAACCAACCTTATAAACCAACTTCCTCCATGAATCCAAGCTAGAAGATGGTCTATTCTTACCTTAGAACAAGTTGGTCATATTCTCTAGCTCCAGAGCTCTGCCTTGGATGGTTCAAACAAGGTGACAAGTGAAGAAGTGAAGGAAGTACGTTTACTTGGTTTGCAAAGAAGGAGCTTATATAGCTTGGGTAAGTTTCCACCATAAGGACCTCTAATTACTCCATTTTTCATCTAGGTCCCTCCTTTCTTCTTTTCACGTCCCTCCTCCTCATATCTTAGGTAAAACTCTTTTTGGAACTAAGAACTAAAGTCAAAGAAAGTCATCTTATCACTAAGGTGCACATATATAAGGGTTTCCTAACTTATAACTCGGTGATTCTGGTACAAAGGTTATTCTTCTTTTCTGATTATTTAATTGAAGCACCCCATTCATGATTTCTTCTCTAAAATATGTTAAGAGTCACAAAAGATACTCTAGAAGGTGTATTTTACAAGTTGCACCCCATATTTTGGGAAATTTGCACTTTACACAAAAATTAGGGTTTCAAGCACAAAGATTGCTCCACAAGCTGCATCTCGATGCCCAAGCTTGGAGAATCCATCATACCTCATCATATTCACTCATATGATGTCTCATTACCAAAGGAACATCTCAACATGTGAAATTGGCAAATTAACCCCTCTAACTGGGTAATTTGCACATAGGTCCCTGCATTACAAAACAATACTAAGACATTGTTTAAAAAGGACAGAATTGAGAATGTATGTTCCTCGGGAACTTAATTACATGCCAGGGGATAATCAAAAGCATTTAATTACATAGTTAAGCAAAGAACCTAGGGTTAACTTATAACCCAGGTTAGGGATGTTACACTACTGTCCTTGATGTTGCTGCTACTGCTGTTGCTGCTCACCCACTGAAGGGTTCCTTCGTCCTCGACGTCTACCTAAATAGTTGGATCCCACGGGGGTGAGACAATTGAATAATTGTCCCAATGAGAGTTATAACTCTTTGTCAGAAGCATTGTTATTGCAAATAAATGAATAACACTGAGCAGTAAGATTATAAATATTCAACAGCAGGTAAATCATTGAATAACTAAATGAAGCAGTATACTTTATGCAATCATTTCAATTATAACTTGATTAAGTAACAAGTCATACATTTTATAAGGAATATGAAGAACATGTATATAATTTGTCCAACTAGGACTTAATTGTTGGCTAAATGGACATCTATAAATCCCTTTGTTTTGATAATGACAAACATTTCATTCTTGTTGATCTAACGAGCTACTTGAGTGTTACAGGATTAAGGTGGATGACAAAGTACTAGGGAAATCCATATGCTTACATGTTTATATTTTCATGAAATGTAATCTCTTTGTAAAAAACTTGTACAAATATATAATGTACAAGTACTTAGATTTCATGTAAATCAAGTGTTAGATTCTCCCTAGCTAAACACCACATTTAGATAGGTCATCCCCCTTCAATAGTGTCACACATGCACACTCATACACATACTTAGTGCTTTAATTGAAAAATTGAAACAGGGTCAACCTCGGTCGACTAACTCCTCGACCGAGACACTCTCGGTCGACAATCTTCTCGACCGAGAAAGACCCAAGTAGTCGTTAGACACAGATGACAAGGTGGTTGGCAGTTGGAGATGAACGTTGCACATACTTGATCCAGAGAGCCTGTCGGTCGACAAAACGTCGACCGAGTAGGAGTCTCGGTCGACTATTTCTCGACCGAGATGATCTCTGATAGAAACTGCATAATTAATTATTTAGCCGTTACTAAAGCAACAAATTTGTACCTAACGGCTAGTTAAGCACTTAGAAACCCCTAGAAGATGTCTAGAACGTCCTTAAGCACTTATAGGACATTCCTATAAATAGGACATGCCTTAGGACACCTAAACACACTTACTTGTTACACTTGAGCAATCTTTGAGCATACATTAACTTTGTGCAATCTGTTGTGAGAAATTGAGCATTGTGACAATTGGCTACTTCTTTCCTTAGCTCAAAATTCGTGTCCCATAGGCTAGCATCTCCTATCCACTGCAATTACAATTACATACACTTTAGCTAGGAGATCTATACGCTTGATCTAGGCAAATCAAGCCTTGTGCTACAAGAGGATAAGTTGTAATTTCCTTTTCCTTTCTTGTTCTCTATTATTGTTTGTACTCTCCTTGCTACTCCTAGGTTGGAGGCTGTGGATTGGAGAGGGTGGAGATCTTCTTGGTGAAGAAGGGGACCTTGAGCTACTTCAAGAAGGCTGGTGCAACTGGAGGTTACTTCTAGAGAGGAAGGCTACTTCAAGGGGGAGCTTGAAGTTACTTCAAGAAGGCTACCTCAAGTTGGTGCATCTACTTCAAGTGAAGGGTGTTTAAGGGGTGTAAAGAAAGTATTGTATTTTGTATAAATCCTTGTGAAGGTAATAAAATAAATACTTTCAAAATCCCGGTTGGGTAAGCAACCGGGTAGTGGACTGACAACTTTAGTATTTGCTAAAGTTGGAACCACTCTAAACACCTGTCTCCTTCTTCCATTTGCAATTGTGGTTGTTTGAGTTAAATTATTGATAAAATATTTTAAAAACTCTATTCACCCCCCCTCTAGTGTTTTTCATTAATAAGCAATATATCATCAATCATTATTTCTTTTAGTTCAACCTAAGCAATTATACTACACGGTTGATTACGTTTTTTCAAACATATTTGTGCCCTGAGGAGATGAGACATACCGCTCATACTCCAACCAACCATTACAAAATTACAATCAATACCATACATAGGCCATCAGAAGAGCCAGATTTCTATGACCTCATCTTCCTCAGTCAGTGTGAGGAGAAACATGCAGGCCATTTTGTGTCTCTTCTATAATAGCTTTCCAGGGTATTCTGGGAACTTTGCTATTAGAGTTACAGTGGCATGATGTACTCTCTTCGCCATCGAGGGATTTCTTGTTTATCCCACATCGATGCGGCATTAACAACATCATCGGGAGATTAGTGATACATCATCCCGACATATACATATAATGAAGAATCAAGAGATTGAATGTTTATCTCACATCAATTCCTTCATTAGGATGTAAGGATATTCACGTCCATAAACCCCACATACTCAAAAGTATGCTCTCCAGGAGTTCTCTTAGGAAAACCTATTCCACCATCACCTGACTTCTGACGATGATGGATCTATGGTCATGGATCTACATGATATCATTTTACTTGATTAATTAAGTACATTACAACATTCTTTTAGCATCAGACATGTTTTCAAACATAAACCAGTAAACCATTGCTATAAAGAAAAAGTACTATTAAATCAAGTTCATTTCACATCTTGTTAAAATTGGGATATCAATCCCTAACCATCTCATCATTATGATTCCAGAACATGGGTGTTCAAACCCTTAGATCATCAAAGCACTTATTACTAAGTAACATATTGTCAACAAGTCTTTTAACAATATGAACATGATTGTAACAATACAGATATTTCTCATGGCTCATACACCCTATCAGTCTCATTTGTTACCTCTCACTAGGCAACATAGCATATCATTGTTTTCAAAGCTTATAAAGTGCTTTCAATGAATATGGCATCATAGCTCTTACCTGGCTATGCTCACTATTTCATAAAAATCTACATGGTTAATATAAATGATAACAGACACATTATCTCTATATCAGCACAAAGCAAAACAAAGATAACTTCACTATTCAAGGGTTGCACCACTATACCCTTACCAGAGTTAGGGTTTCCCTTTTTAATTCAATTAGGGTTAATGACTTTTCATTGCATTACCCAGCCATAGAGCTTCATGTTATAAAGCATAACCCAAGATTATGGTTTACTATTCACATTGCATCACATTACCCTAGATTAGCGTTTACTATTCACATTACATCACATTACCCTAGATTAGGGTTTACTATTCACATTGCATCACATTACCCTAGATTAGGGTTTAATATTCACATTATGAATTATGATCATGCCTTCATCATGTATTAGGGATATTTCCGTTACTACCCTCAAATTAGGGTTAGGATTCATTAACCATCATAATTAGGGTTTCATGATCTCACTAACATGGATCATACCCTTATTAGGAATTCATTCATATTGATAGTTCATTGATTGATTAACATTCATATAATAAGTCTTTTCTCTCTCATCCCTTATATGAGTTGATTCCTTCATCATCCTTGATTCGGCTAAGTCAACTCAACATTTTCATCATGGACTATGTCATTGCTATTGTGATCATTAAAGCTTACTCATTCAAAGAGTACTAACCACTCTGTTCCATCAAGGATACCTTTATCATAATCACCATTGATTATAACATGCATTAATCAACTAATCACTTGGTCCCTTAATCACTTTAAGTATCCATGCGGTTTAGATTAATCAACCACCAAACCATCTTGACCTCTAAGGCATCAAATGATCTTGACCTTCACAGACCTCAAACAGTCTTGCACACTAAACCTCCAAACGTTCCAAGACCGTTTGGACCTTCATGCGGTTTTGGTCTGCCCTTGAGACCGTTTGGTAAAGTAGACCTTCAAAACCGTTTGCTAAAGTAGAGGTGAAGACCGTTTGGTCAAGTTTGACTTTGAAACCGCATGGACACAACCGAACTTGAAACCGCATGAGACCAAACGGTTTGGGATCGTTTGGTCCCAAACGGTCTTGAGACCGTTTGGTCCAAACCACCTCAAAACCACAAGGACCAAAAAGTGTCTCAACCACTTCAATTGAATTAAGGTTTTCAATCTTGAACCCCTCAATCAATCATGCACATGTTAGCCAGTCATCAATTGAGTTAATTAGGTCAACCCTCAAATGATTTGACACTCAATTGACCCTCAATTGATCATCAATTTGGGCTTGGATCCATTGGGTTAGGGTTTGGAATCAATGACCCTTCAACATACTTCAATGTGAGTCTAATTGATTTGAAATCATTGAACCATCATTCAATGTGGTCATAACCTGACCCAAACGGTCTTTGGATCGTTTGGATGACCTCGAAATGGTCTTGAGACCGTTTGCTCAAGTCAACATCAAAAACCAACTCAACCAATTAAGGTTTGGCTCATTGGATTGGTCACTACGTCAACAATCAATTACACTTCAACTTGTTACCTTTAGATCTTCAACCACTTGACAATAGATTAACCCTAGATCTACAAACAGTCTTGGGTGACCCCCAAATTGTCTTGGGATCATTTGGATATCCTCCAAACGGTCTTGAGACCGTTTTCCCATTATTTTGTCAAAAACCAAGTCATTCAATTAGGGTTTGGATACTAGAGTTGGTCACCAAAATCAGCAATCGATTACTCATCAACTTGATATGATTGGATCCTCAATTGGTCAACTATGCTTAACCCTAGACCTCCAAACGGTCTTGGGTGATCACCAAAAGGTCTTGTGACCGTTTGGGTGATCCCCAAATGGTTTTGAAACCGTTTGGGTTACTCAACCTAAACTTCAACTTAATTCAATTATTGAAATCAGCAATTGACCCGATTAGGGTTTAGATGATTGTTGGACCTTTGTTTGGTGAACCACTTGGAATTAGTTGATGATTATTTATAGATTTTTGATCTAAATGTTTTTCAATAGACCTCCAAACGGTCGACGCCTGGTCAACGCCTCCAAACAGTCTTGGACCATTTGCTTCCATGCGTTCTTGTGAAACCGTTAGCAATCAAACGGTTTGAAACTATTTGCTCCCAAATGGTTTGGGAAATCGTCTGAGCAAGACATAGAGACCGTTTGCTAAAGTAGATTCTCAGATAAACATAGAAATTAACGTCGTCATCTTCTACCTCTATTTAACCAAGAACATGGTCTGTTCTTCACGGAAATGATAGCAAGAACACACAAAGGTATCTAAAGAAGAAGTATAAGCAACGATCTTAGGAAAGAAGGATGCATTAACAAAGCTTAAGGGTTAGAGTTATAAAACCCACCTCTAGGACTGATCTAGAGCTCCAAGATCTGTAGCTTTAATGGTGGATGAATCTCCAATAGTTTTTCCAAGGTCCGTTCTTCATGTTTTGGATGGAGAAGATGGCTAGAAAGGAAAATCGTGTGAAGAAAACCAATTACTAGCCATTGATTTAGAGTTTCCACCATGGATTCGAGGTAGGTGATGATCCAAACTTACCAAGTCAGTATGGTCGTCCTTCCTCTGGTCCAGAGCTTTCCCTTGGTCGTCCATAGCAAAGTGATGAAGAAAACGAGCTAAGGAACGATCCTTTGGTTGTTTGGAAAAGAATACACACACACACACATATATATATATATATATATATGGATTTTTAGAGAAAATGGAAAGAAGGGAATTATTTCCTTTTATCTCCCAAACATATCCACCAAAGTTTGCTCCATCCTCGGCCACGTTTCCACCTACTAAACTTATGAAAAACTCCTCCTTTATCCAAGGTTTAAAAGAAAAGAACTAATCATCCTTTTAAAAGAGGTATATTAATATCCACCCTTATTGGATATTGCTTAAAAATTATTAATGTGAGTAGTTTCCACTCCTACCATGATCTTTTTGGTGCCCAAGCATGAAACAAGCTCTTCCAAACTATTGCAAACACATCCCCCAACTTTTGGTTGAAGGGATTCATAATTAATATATTTCTTTTTGCATTAAGTTATATTAAAGAGCTATTTTTACTTAAATCTTGATTATTCCAATATCAAGATTCTCTCTCCTCCATGATTATTCAAATGAGGCAACCCTCTCATTTTCTTTGCTCTACTTGATTCTAAGAAACATGAGAGATCCTCTAGAGGGTATATTTTACATGTTGGACCCTAGGTTTTGGGTAAATTGCACTTTACACCAAAACTAGGTTTTAAAGCACAAGGATTGCTCTACAAGCTATATCTTGGTGCTCAAGCTTGTGAAATCCATATCACCACATCATATTCATTCTCATGATGTCTCAACATTTGAGGAACATCTTATCATGTGAAATTTGCAAGTTAACCCCTCAACTTGGGTAATTTGCACTTTAGTCCAAAATTAACAAAACAATATTTCAACATTATTCTAAAAGGACTAAAATTGAAATAGAGGTTCCTCAAAAGCCTTAATTACATTTCAAAGGATAAACACAAGCATCTAATCACTTAATTAAGCAAAACACCTAGGGTTAGTATATAACCCAGGTCAGGGATGTTACAAATTATCCACCCCTTACAAGGATTTCGTCCGCGAAATCATCTACAAAACATATTAAGAGAAAAGAGCAGGGTATTTCCTTCTCATCTCTTCCTCTAATTCCCACGTGGCTTCTTCAATGCCATGGTGATTCCAGAGGACTTTTACAAGACTTATGTATTTTTTTTTCAGCTTCTTAATTCTCCTGTCAATAATCGATACAGGTCCTTCTTCATAAAATACATCATCATTCAATTCTACTTCCATAGGTTGCAGAACTGATTCTGTATCAGGATGACATTTCCTAAGCATGGAAATGTGGAACACTGGGTGTAACTTCTAAAACTCTGGTGGTAACTCTAGCTTATAAGCTACCTTTCCAATATGTTCAATGATTGGATAAGGCCCCATAAACCTAGGAGCTAACTTTCCTTTCCTTCCAAATCTAAGATCTCCTTTCCAAGGTGAGATTTTGAGGTACACTATGTCTCCAACCTAGAATTATAAAGGTCTACGATGCTTATCAGCATAAGATTTCTGTCTATCCTATGCAGTCTTCAACTGTTGCTGTATTATTTTAATCTTCTCAGTGGTCTGTTGCACAAGATCAGGACCTAAAAGTTGATATTCACCGATTTCATACCAACATAGGGGAGATCTACAACGTCTACCATACAAAGCTTCATAAGGTGCCATGTCAATGATGTGTTGATAGCTATTGTTGTAGGCAAACTCTATCAAACTTAGGTGCAGATCCCAACTTCTTGTAAACTGAAGGACACATGCTTTGAGCAAGTCCTCTAGTGTTTGTATAGTCCTTTCTGACTGTCCATTAGTTTGAAGATGAAAGGCTGTACTAAACCTTAACTGTGTGCCTAAGGCTTTATGAAGTCACTCCCAAAAATGACTTGTAAACTGGGGACCTCTATCAGAATCAATGGTAACTGGGACCCCATGCAGCCGCACTATCTTATCTACATATAACTGTGACAACTTCTCAGTAGAATAGGTTGTTTTGACAGGTAAGAAATGTGTTGTCTTTGTCAACCTATCAACTATTACCCAGATGGAATGAAGACCTTTGGCTGTTCTAGGTAAACCAACCACAAAGTCCATGGTTACATGATCCCACTTCCATTGTGGTATAGGCAAAGGTTGCATTGTTCCTGCAGGTTTCTGGTTTTCAGCTTTAACTTGCTGACACATAGGACACCGCATAATGAATTCTGCAACGTCCTTCTTCAAACTAGGCACCAATACATATCTTTCAAGTTACGATACATCTTGGTGCTTCCTGGATGCATAGCATACATTGAAGAATGAGCTTCTTCCAGGACTAACTTTCTCAAGTTATCCACATCCGGCACTATCATTCTATCATGATAACAAGCTACCTGATCATCTGAGTCATAGAAACCATCTCATTTCTCATTACCATACTCTGATCTAATCTGTTGAACTACAACATCAACTTGTTGTGCCTCCTAAATCTGCTGTCTTAAAGTAGGTTTTATGTGCATCTCAGCTAACAACCCTGATAACAACGATACTTTTAACTGTACATTATCCTGCCTTAAAGAGATAAGCATATCCCTCCTAGAGCACACCAAAGAATTCAACTGTGCTTTGTCTAAGACTGATGTTGCTGATTTCCTACTCAAAGCATCAACAACTACATTACCCTTCCCTGGATGGTAATCAATTGTACAATCGTAGTCCTTGATTAGCTCCATCCAGCGGTGTTGCCTCATGTTAAGTTCATGCTGAGAAAAGATATACTTAAGGTTTTTATGGTCTGTGAAAATCTGGAATGTTTCTCTATAAAGATAATGTCTCCAGATTTTCAAGGCATGGACTACAACAGCTAGTTCTAGGTCATGTGTCAGATAATTCTCCTCGTGTTTCTTAAGCTATCGAGAAGCAAAAGAAATCACTTGTTTATCCTGCATCAACACACATCCTATTCCATTCTTAGAGGCATCACAGAAAACTATATATCCTTTCCCTTGCTCAGGTAACACACGCACAGGTGCACTTGTCAACCTCTCCTTCAACAATTGAAACGATTGATGACACTTGTCACTCCAGGTAGAAGGAACATCCTTCCTGGTCAACTTAGTCAAGGGTAAAGCTATAGAACTGAAGTTCTTAATGAACCTCCGGTAATAGCCTGCCAACCCTAAGAAACTTTAAATCTCTATCGGTGTTTTTAGCTGCTCCCATTACAGGACATATTTTACCTATTTAGGGTCAACACGTATACCTGAAGCAGATATTACGTGTCCAAGAAAAGAAACTTCAGGTAACCAGAACTCGCACTTGCTAAACTTAGCATATAACTTATGCTCTCTTAGCAAAGTTAGAGCCTGCCGAAGATGCTATTCATGCTGCTGAGCATCTCTACTATAGATCAGGATGTCATCTATGAAGACAACAACACACTGATCCAGAAAAGGTTGAAAGATTCTATTCATGAGTTCCATAAATGCAGCTTGTGCATTAGTTAGTCCAAATGACATAACTGTGAACTCATAGTGACCATACCTTGTCCTGAAAGCAGACTTAGGTATGTCACCTTCCTTAATACGCAACTGATGATATCCTGATCTCAAATCTATCTTTGAGAAGATTGTTGCACCATGCAACTGGTCAGAGAGATCATCAATCCTCGGTAGAGGATACTTATTCTTTATTGTTACTTTATTCAACTGTCTATATTCAATGCACAACCGCATTGACCCATCTTTCTTTTTAACAAAAAGTATCGGAGCACCCCAAGGCAAAGTACTCCATCGAATGAAACCTTTTTCAAGCAACTCTTGTAGTTTTTTCTTGAGTTTTGCCATCTCAGCAGGCGCCATCCTATACGGTGTTTGTGCTATTGGTTGCGTGTCTGAAACTAGATTAATCTCAAAATCTATCTCTCGGGGCGGAGGTACACCTTGAAGTTCTTCAGGAAATACATCTTCAAATTCCCTGACTACAGGAACTTCCACAGGATTAGGACTCTCCATGGTGGTATCTACCACATGGGCCAAGAATGCATAACATCCTTGCCTCATCAGCTTCTCAGCAACCATAGCTGACACCAAACACGGTGGAAGAATCTTTCTATCTCCTTGAAAGATCCATGTGTCACTATCATCAATGAACACAGCTTGCTTGGACTCACAATCCAAGACAACCTAAAGGCCTTCTCTAGTTCAGTTAACCACAAGTCAGCATCTGCTGGGTCAGCTGTTCCAGCATACTCTGTGGCTCCAACTCGGCATAGTTGTTCAAATGTCTTGCCGGATCCTTGTCCTTCTGGATGGGTAGGTGCCCTAGGTACATGTATAGGCATCCTATCAGTCATGTATGTCATGGAAGTCATGAACTTCCCGAACATGGCTTGGAAGGCTGGATTCCCCATTTCAGCTGGGTTGAACTGGGGTGGTTCAGGTACAGGTTCTTCCCTTTCTTGGTCTCTTGCACCTTCTCTAGGTGCAGCGACACTACTCTCAACAACATGTTCCTCGTGTGATCCAGACATCTTTAGTTTTATATTCTCCTCCTATATGAGAAGAAGACGCTATCAGATATACTGGAAGACACTAGAACAACTCTACAACCTAAGTCCTATGTCTCTGTAGACTCAGCGAACCTAGAGCTCTGATACCACTAATTGTGACGATCTTCTTACAAAATGATATCAACGAATGCGGAAGCGATTGATTAGTAGTGAAATTATGGAAAATCACTAAAAATTAAATTTTTTTGTAAAGAGATCCTCAAACGATAAAACTCTTTCATAAAGAAACAAGTTAAGTTATTTACAAGCTGATTCATCAGTACATCTCTATATCGTCACATCTGGAGAGTCATAACACTGACTGCCCTGTTGAACTGTTCATGAGCAGTATAAAGAAATCTCGAGGCATTACGCCAAAAATCTCAGATCTAAATTAAACCATCTACTGACTCCTAGGACCTGAGAGTACAGAGACGACACATAGGATCTTCTATACACAAGACCTAACAGACAGTGACTCCACCTGTGGATCACTACTGTCCTTGATGTTGCTGCTGCTGCTGTTGCTGCTCACCCACTGAAGGGTTCCTTCGTCCTCGGCATCTACCTAAAAAGTTGGATCCCACGGGGTGAGACAATTGAATAATTATCCCAGCGAGAGTTATAACTCTTCGCCAGAAACATTGTTATTGCAAATAAATGAATAAAACTGAGCAGTAGGATTATAAATATTCAACAACATGTAAATCATTGAATAACTAAATGAAGCAGTATACTTTATGCAATCATTTCAATTATAACTTGATTGAATAGCAAGTCATACATATGATAAGGAATATGAAGAACATGTATATAATTTGTCCAACTAGGACTTAATAAGCAATGTATCATCAATCATTATTTCTCGTAGTTCAACCTAAGCAATTATGTTACACGGATGATTATGTTTTTCAAACATATTTATGCCCTGAGGAGATGAGATATACCGCTCATACTCCAACTGACCATTATGAAATCACAATCGGTACCATACATAGGTCATCAGAAGAGACAGATTTCTATGACCTCATCTTCCTCAGTCAGTGTGAGGAGAAACATGCCGGACATCTTGTGTCTCCGCTATAATAGCTTTCCAGGGTATTCTGGCAACTTCACTATTAGAGTTACTGTGGCATGCTGTACTCTCTTCGCCATCGAGGGATTTCTTATTTATCTCACATCGATGCGGCATTAACAACATCATCGGGAGATTAGTGATACATCATCCCGTCATATACATATAATGAAGAATTGAGAGATTGAATGTTTATCTCACATCAATTCCTTCATTAGGACGTAAGGATATTCGCGTCCATAACCCCCACATACTCAAAAGTATGCTCTCCAGGAGTTCCCTTAGGAAAACCTGTTTCACCATCACCTAACTTCTGACGATGATGGATCTATGGTCAGGGCTCTATTTGATATCATTTTACTTGATTAATTAAGTACATTACAACATTCTTTTAGCATTAGGCATGTTTTCATAAACCAATAAACCATTGCTATAAAGAAAAAGTACTATTAAATCAAGTTCATTTCACATCTTGTTAACATTGGGATATCAATCCCTAACCATCTCATCATTACGATTCTATAACATGGGTGATCAAACCCTTAGATCATCAAAGCACTTGTTACTAAGTAACATATTGTCATCAAGTCATCTAACAATATGAACATGATTGTAACAATATAGATATTTCTCATGGCTCATACAGCCTATCAGTCTCATTTGTTACCTCTCACTAGGCAACATAGCATATCATTGTTTTCAAATCTTATAAAGTGCTTTCAATGAATATGGCATCATAGCTCTTACCTGGCTATGCTCACTATTTCACAAAAACTTGCATGGTTAATATAAATGATAACAAACACATTATCTCTGTATCTGCACAAAACAAAACAAAGATAACTTCACTATTCAAGGGTTGCACCACTATACCATTACCAGGGTTAGGGTTTCCCTTTTTAATTCAATTAGGGTTAATGACTTTTCATTGCATTACCCAGCCATAGAGCTTCATGTTATAAAGCATAACCTAAGATTAGGGTTTACTATTCACATTGCATCACATTACCCTAGATTGGCGTTTACTATTCACATTGCATCACATTACCCTAGATTAGGGTTTACTATTCACATTATGAATTATGATCATACCTTCATCATGTATTAGGGATATTTCCATTACTACCCTCAAATTAGGGTTAGGATTCATTAACCATCATAATTAGGGTTTCATGATCTCACTAACATGGATCATACCCTAATTAGGCATTCATTCATATTGAGAGTTCATTGCTTGATTAACATTCATATACGAAGTATTTTCTCTCTCATCCCTTATATGAGTTGATGCCTTCATCATCCTTGATTAGGCTAAGTCAACTCAACATTTACATCATGGATTATGTCATTGCTATTGTGATCATTAAAGCTTACTCATTCAAAGAGTACTAACCACTCTGTTCCATCAAGGATACCCTTATCATAATCACCATTGATTATAACATGCATTAATCAACTAATCTCTTGGTCCCTTAATCACTTTAAGTATCCATGAGGTTTAGATTAATCAACCACCAAACCATCTTGACCTCTATGGAATCAAACGATCTTGACCTTCTCAGACCTCAAACGGTCTTGCACACTAAAACTCCAAACGGTCCAAGACCGTTTGGACCTTCATGCAGTCTTGGTCTGCCCTTGGGACCGTTTGGTAAAGTAGACCTTCAAAACCATTTGCTAAAGTAGAGGTGAAGACCGTTTGGTCAAGTTTGACTTTGAAACCGCATGGACACAACCGACCTTGAAACCGCATGAGACCAAACAGTTTGAGACCGTTTGGTCCCAAACGGTCTTGAGACCATTTGGACCCAAACAGTCTTGAGACCGTTTGGTCCAAACCACCTCAAAACCGCAAGGACCAAAAAGTGTCTGAACCACTTCTATTGAAATTAAGGTTTTCAATGTTGAACCCCTCAATCAATCATGCACATGTTATCCAATCATCAATTGAGTTAATTAGGTCAACCCTCAACTGATTTGACACTCAATTGACCCTCAATTGATAATCAATTAGGGCTTGGATCCATTGGATTAGGGTTTGGAATCGATGACCCTTCAACATACTTCAATGTGAGTCTAATTGATTTGAAATCATAGAACCATCATTCAATTTGGTCATGACCTGACCCTAAATGGTCTTGGGATCGTTTGGATGACCTCCAAATGGTCTTGAGACCGTTTGCTCAAGGTAACATAAAAAATCAACTCAACCAATTAAGGTTTGGCTCATTGGATTGGTCACTAGGTCAACAATCAATTACACTTCAACTTGTTACCTTTAGATCTTCAACCACTTGACCATAGTCAACCCTAAACCTCCAAACAGTCTTGGGTGACCCTAAAACGGTCTTGGGATCATTTGGATATCCTCCAAACAGTCTTGAGACCATTTTCCCATTATTTTGTCAAAAACCAAGTCATTCAATTAGGGTTTGGATACTAGAGTTGGTCACCAAAATCAGCAATCGATTACTCATCAACTTGATATGATTGGATCCTCAATTGGTCAACTATGCTTAACCCTAGACCTCCAAACGGTCTTGGGTGATCACCAAACGGTCTTGAGACCGTTTGGGTGATCCCCAAACGGTTTTGAAACTGTTTGGATTACTCAACCCAAACTTCAACTTAATTCAATTATTGAAATCAACAATTGACCCGATTAGGGTTTAGATGATTGTTGGACCTTTGTTTGGTGAACCACTTGGAAGCAGTTGATGATTATTTATATATTTTTGATCTGAATGTTTTTCAGCAGACCTCCAAAGGGTAAATGCCTGGTCAACGCCTCCAAACGGTATTGGACCGTTTGCTTCCATGCATTCTTGTGAAACTGTTTGCAATCAAACGGTTTGAAACCGTTTGCTCCCAAATGGTTTGGGAAACCGTTTGAGAAAGACAAAGAGACTGTTTGCTAAAGTAGATTCTTGGATAAACACAGAAATTAACGTCATCATCTTCTACCTCTGTTTAACTAAGAACAAGGCCTGTTCTTCACGGAAATGATAGAAAGAACACACAAAGGTATCTAAAGAAGAAGTATAAGCAACGGTCTTAGGAAAGAAGGATGCATTAACAAAGCTTAAGGGTTAGAGTTATAAAACCCTCCTATAGGACTGATCTAGAGCCCCAAGCTCCGTAGCTTTAATGGTGGATGAAGCTCCAGTATTTTTCAAGGTCCGTTCTTCAAGTTTTGGATGGAGAAGATGGCTAGAAAGTAAAATCGTGTGAAGAAAACCAATTACTAACCATTGATTTAGAGTTTCCACCATGGATTCGAGGTAGGTGATGATCCACACTTACCAAGTCAGTATGGTCATCCTTCCTCTGGTCTAGAGCTTTCCCTTGGTCGGCCAAAGCAAAGTGATGAAGAAAAAGAGCTAAGGAACGATCCTTTGGTTGTTTGGAAAAGAATACACACATATATATTTTTGGATTTTTAGAGAAAATGGAAAGAAGGGAGTTATTTACTTTTATCTCCCAAACATATACACAAAAGTTTGCTCCATCCTCAGCCACGTTTCCACCTACTAATCTTATGCAAAACTCCTCCTTTATCCAAGGTTTAAAGGAAAAGAACCAATCATCATTTTAAAAGAGGTATATTAATATCCACCCTTATTGGATATTACTTAATAAATTATTAATGTGAGTAGTTTCCACTCCTACCATGATCTTTTTGGTGCCCAATCATGAAACAAGCTCGTCCAAACTATTGCAAACACATACTACAACTTTTGGTTGAAGGACTTCTTAATTAATATATTTCTTTTTGCATTAAGTTATATTAAAGAGCCATTTTTACTTAAATCTTGATTATTCCAATATCAAGATTCTCTCTCCTCCATGATTATTCAAATGAGGCGCCCCTCTCATTTTCTTTGCTATACTTGATGCCAAGAAACATTAGAGGTCCTCTAGAGGGTGTATTTACATGTTGGACCCTAGGTTTTGGGTAAATTGCACTTTACACAAAAACTAGGTTTTAAAGCACAAGGATTGCTCTACAAGCTATATCTTGGTGCTCAAGCTTGTGAAATCCATATCACCACATCATATTCATTCTCATGATGTATCAACATCCGAGGAACATCTTATCATGTACAATTTGCAAGTTAACCCCTCAACTTGGGTAATTTGCAATTTATTCCAAAATTAACAAAACAATATTTCAACATTATTCAAAAAGGACTGAAATTGAAATATAGGTTCCTCAAAAGCCTTAATTACATTTAAAAGGATAAACACAAGCATCTAATCACTTAATTAAGCAAAACACCTAGGGTTAGTATATAACCCAGGTCAGGGATGTTACAATATTCTTTTATGTTAATAGCTAAATAGGAAAGAAAACTTCTTGTTCAAGTTATCCAATATATATTTTTGAATTTCAAATTCTTCTACCTTTCTTTTTTAATTTCTTTAAAACATCCTAAATGATAGGAGAGAGAGAAATAAATGGAGGTCACCTTTTGAATTAATAGAAACATATTATGGAATATATGAAAGAGAAAAGCAATTTTGAGTTTCTTTTTATTTACTTCATTATTCTATAACGAATATCATTTCATGGCTTTTTTACATGAAGCCCCTCAACCATATTTAAGGAAACCACATTCTAAGATTTAAATTAGTTGTAAAAATTGGTATGTTACATTTCTATCCACCTTAAAATAAATTTCGTCCTTGGAGTTTTCTTTAGGTTACTACCCACCTTAGGGTTTTAGTTATCTCTTTAGTTAATGATTGTTAGAAATCCAAAGCTCACTTAGGTTCATATTTAGCATGAAAAGAGATATGTATTATATGACATCTAAATTTCATGAAAGATTTATGTAAACATGTATTAACTATTACTTTGGTCTCCTTCTCAACTTATAGTTAGGATTGGAGAAACCAAACTAATCACTACACTTAGGGCATATACCTTTGATGTTGTCATGAAATTCTATCATTAGGTGCATATGAATACCTAAGTCTTTAGGTATCTCCTACATTTCTTCATATGTGGTGATCAAGAACACACCGAGATATGTGTGATCTGGTCATGCTACCTCTCACCAACGTACTAGTACATGTGCCACATGCCACATGGACTAGTAAGAAGGGGGAAGTTGCACAAGAAGTCTTATGATCATGCCATACATCTTCAACCCTCAATTAGTTGGCCATGACCATTGAGAATAAAGAGATATGTCATTAACTAGGATTAGGTTGATACTTGAAACCTAACTAGGTAAAGCTCTATCCTTATCATGCCTATCACTTCTATAGATGAAGATTTTAGTCACTCTAGGGCCTGATATCTTTTCTCAGAAGTCTATCCCTCTACCCTAACTTCATATCTTCATTCTAGGGTGACTGTGTGAATAATAATTTCCTAGTAACCATCTACCTATTTTCTTTAATACCATATTGTAACATCCCAAATTTTAGAATATACACATTAGTTAGAGGGAGCATGATTCCCTGGGGGATGTCACAAAAATGACAATCATTGCAAAATAGAGTAAATGAAACACCATGCATTGATTCGAAATAGATTTTTACATAGTTCCTGGACATGAAATCTAAAACTTGTTCATCTTGAAATCTAAATATACTGATCCAAACTTAGATAATATGGCTAATTGCATGATGCTAATGATATCTAAAAGACTAGATCAACTTGGTAGATGGCACCCCACCAGGCAAAGCTTCAGAGACTCCTAGCCCTTGTTGGTCCTTCTATTCTTTACTTTCTCGAAATCCTGCAGACATCGTGTCCCCGCCCATGCAAAACAAACATCAATGTAAGTAAGCGGTACTTGGCACATTATAAAATAGAAAGTAATAATACACTTGACATGAAGTAAACTTGACATAAACTTGATCACGGATTGACTTATATATTCTTTGAATCATTTTAAACATTTTGAATTGGATAAGTGAATATATGCTGCCTCTCTAATGACCCCATAGGATCCATGATTGTTAGGAAATCTGATAATACTAGGAAAGCCCATAACAACTTGTTGAGGTCCATGATCTAGGTTCATATAAAAACCTAGCCAATTCCTTAACTTTTTTCATGATCTTAGAACTTGACTTAATCATTAATGTATTTAATCTTGATAATAACATGATTTCTCCCTCATAATGTGATAATGGGATTTATCCCCTTAAACCGTAATGGGATTTTCCCCTCACAATGTCATAATGAGATTGGTTCCTTCTTGAGCATAATGAAATTATCTTAAGTCATAGTCATAGTTAGAATTATACATATATCCTAAGTAGGCAAACAATCATGAAGTGATATCTATTTATAATCTTAATTGAGAAGGTGTTCATAATTTTCAGAAGACATACTATTGTACACAATCATAAAGGTAAACATCCAACCAATCAGAATTTAATTATGCCAAGAAGCATGGCCTTCTTACATTCTCTAGATAAAGATCCTAGTTGCTCTTATTAAGTTGAAGAAACTCTAATCACTATGACTGAAGGATGAATAGGGTTTCAACAAAATCTCTGGCAACTTACTAATGAGTTCCCATGCATCAAAGGTCACCTGGAAGGTCTGAAGTCCGATGATGAACTCTAACTTGATTGATGATGTCATCCGATTAGGAAGAAATGCTTTGATGGGATTCGTGAAGCATAGGGGCTAGTGTTCTTTTTACTAGGTATCCTAGGATATCGAGAAGGTCTTTTTAATAGGTTTCAAGGGTTTAGAATCTCCCTCATCCAATTGGATTTAAATTTTGAATATTTATTGTCCTTCAATTCACATTAGCCATTATCTCGATTTGAATGTATTAAATGACAACTTAAGGTGATGCGTAATTCCATTTGTTAATTACTAGAGTCTAAATTCATGGTCAAGGTATTTATTTATTTTTGGTGACTTTCCCTTATTATCTTTGAATATATTTTGAATAAGTTATTTTAGAGGTGATAGGAAAGAGAAAAGGGATGTTAGTATTTCCATAATAAATTTCATATATTCAAAATTTCATGACATTGGTCTTCCACTTTATCTCTTCTTCATATTCCAAGGAGTAGGAGAGAGGAAAGATAGAGAATGGTGTTACTTACTGTTTATATTAAAAGCATCCAAGATGAAAGCGTTATCACTATTTCTTGTCTAAATGATTTATTTCACATCTTAGAAATTGAAAATCATTTACCTTCCACTTTGTCTCTTTTAAACATTCTACAGAGTAGAAGAGAGAAAAGAAGAGAGAATGTATTATCATTTCCTTTAATGTCTTTATTGTGTACAAGGATAAGGAAAACACTTACTATTTCTTGAGAAACTTGAAATTATCTCATTAACTAAATTATCATTACTTTCTTTTTGTAATCACAAAGAAAGAGAGAGAAGAGTGAGAGAACAGTACCACATATTTCATAATTACATAATGTCTTGATCAAGTGATCACTTCTTTCTGTGTAACTAAAATCAAGGCACATTATTTCTTTTTAGAAATCACAAAAGGGAGGAAATTGAAAACGAATTTGAATCCATATCTACCCTCAGTAAATGTATAAAAAGAATGTAAAACATGTTAATTATGCATCTTTTTACTTTTCCAGGCATTCAACATTAAATAGATTCCCTTTTTTGTAAACAAAAAAATAGAGTAAAGAGTAAAGGAAAGATAGTGTCTTTTTTATATCTTTTGAGATAGAGGAAAATTTATTAATGCACAAGGGAAAAGGGGGAAATACTTTGAATTTCTTCACTTTAAATCTCATACTTCAAGTGGAACACTCATTTTTTGGGTTTAGACTAAGAATTAATCGATGTATATATTATTTTGCTTTTGCATGCATTAAATGGATTGACATTGTATTTCCTTCTGTGTACATTTATTTGAGTTGTCAAACAAAGTCAAAATGGATCCAAATTTGACTCACAAATTAATTAGGTAGTCTAGATACTTACTATTCAGTAAGATTCCCATTTGATACATTTATTGTCCATTAATTCATTATATTCCATTATCTTAATTTATATGAACTAAAGATAAAATTAAGTGAAACAACTTTCCTTAATTATTTATTTGAGTCCAAATTCGAGATAAACAATTAGTATCCTTTCACGATTTAAGTTATATATCTTTTTTTTCCTTTTGGAGATTTTATATTGGAAGACAGAGGAAGAATAATAATGCTAGTTATCTTTTTTGTTAAAATCTAAAAAGGAAAGAAAACTTCTTGTTCAAGTTATCCAATATGTATTTTCGAGTTCAAAATTCTTTTACCTTTCTCCTTTATTTCTTTTATACATCCCTAAAGGATAGAAGAGAGAGAGAAAGGTAAGTCACCTTTTGAAGTAATAGAAACACATTATGGCATGTATGAAAGAGAATTGGTATTTTGAGTTTCTTTTTATTTTACTTACTTCATTATTCTAAAAAGGAAAATTTTCATGGCCTTTTTACATTAAGCCCCTCAACTATCTTTATTGAAAAAAGGTTTAAATTAGTTTTAAAAATTGGTATGTTAAATAATTTTTGAAGAAAAGTTCTAGAACCTATTCCGGATTAAGATGAAGACAAGGAGGCATCCTCAAATCATCCAAGGCCGAGGACAGTTTAGAACTCAAGGTCATAGCCGAGTCCCTCAGGAAGCTTGATTTGAAGCAATACAACCTTGAGACCCTTTGAGTGTATATGAAAGAAGGGGACAACCACAACAACCACAATAGATGTAGCATTAAGTAAAGTCCATAGATCTCTTTTGTGAGGCATGCCAAGACCATGACCACTCTACCCTCATCTTCCAACCGCTATACAATGTCGTGATGAAAAATGCCCCTATACAAGTTGATGACGAGTAGCAGATGGTAGACCTCAACTCCATACACAACATTCTTGGACAAGCATAATACAATCCTAACCAGTCTGGAAACCATCTTAGTTGTAATCCAATTGATGTAGAGAATGCAACACATCGACGAGATTTCAGATGAATAACCAAGGCCGTGACCCTCCCTGGTTGCAATACAACCAACAAAAAAATTTCTAGAACCAAGGAAATTACTGTGGTAACTTCCATAATCGTGGAATCACCAAGGAAAACAATTTCAATCCTAGAAAGTGCCGCAAGTTCAATCATATAGTAGTCAAACATCCTATGATGAAAAGATATCTACCTTAGAATGTATGCTTTTGACTCAACAAACAATGCTAGCCAACCAAGAAACTTACCAGAAATCAATTGATTCACACTTGTCCCAACTTTTTGTTGCCCTCCACCCTCATGTAGGTACCTTTGCTGGGCAACCTAAAAATAATCCAAGAATCTTGATGTATCTGAAGGTCATCCTCACATGTACATGGAACATGGACGCACCTCCTCTCTAGTGAAACCAACCACCATTCCTATTGAATTTGATGATGATGATACCGTGATGATTGAGAAGGAACAAGGGCTAGATGCCACTGTCTGTGTTGATTCCAGCAAGGCACCCTTCATCACTAAACCACATGTTTGATTTTTTTAGCCTCACACGCCTATATACAAGCCAAAACTCCCTATCAAGCATGTCTCAAGCAAATAAGGTTGGATGCCAGATTCTTGGGATTCAAGGAATCTATGAAGAAGCTTCACATGTACATCCCCTTCTTGGATGTGCTTTCTAAGATTCTAGCATGTTCTAAATATATGATGACTCTATTGACCAGGAAGTACACCACCGAGGAGTACATGACTCTAAAATTGGCAATGACTCCTTTTGACATCATTCTGAATAAGATTCCAAAGAAACAAAAGAATCATGGTTCCTTTGGGGTTGGCTGCTGTCTAAGTGACAACACTTATAGAAAGGGATGTGCAAACCTAGGTACACACATCTCCATCATGTTGTACAACTTGTTCCAAAGGCTAGGATTCATTGGGCTTCTCCCTACCGCTAGACCATCGAGATAGCCATATCCTCCATGACAAAACCCATGTGTATCACTAAGGACATTCATGTGAAGCTTGGGAAAGATGCCTATGTACCTTGTGAGTTTATGATTAGGGGCAATAAGGAGGACTCTAGTATCCTATAATTTTTTACCAACCATTTCTTTCCACATCTCATGCCTTGACTGATGTAGAGGCAGACACCATTCTTCTACATTTGGGAGAGAAACACTTAAGTTTATGGTGTTTTACAGTATGGAGACCAATGGAATCCATGTGGAAGCGTTCTTACTTCATTACATCACAAGCTATCTCAGCTTAGAGAGGAAGATGATGATTTTTAAGACCCACTACAAAAACCCTTACCATTCTTGATGGTTCAATTTTTAATTGATGAACAAGTCAGCCAATGTTGGTTTCACCAATATACCATTGAGGAGAAACATGAGACAAAAATTGAAGAGCTAAAAATGATATATGTTGTTGAAGAGAAAGATGAGAAACCAAAGCCACATGAGATAAAATCCCTACATGAGGAGCTATAATATGTATTTCTTGATGAGCAACAAACTTTCCAAATAATCATAAATCTAGATGTCACACAAGAGCATGAAGACAAATTCTTAACAGAACTAAGGAAGAGAAAGGCAAGCCCAGGTTACAAAATGACTAATTTGATTGGTGTCAATCTAGCCATTTGCATGCAAAAAATACCCATGGTGGAGGACTAAAAGCCATATAGAGACACCCCAGTGCAAATTTAATATGAAGGAGGTAGTCCATCTAGAGATTATCAAGTTTCTTGCTACATGAATTATCTACCCAATTTTCAATTCTTCAGGGGTCAGCCCTACGCAAGTTGTCCCCAAGAAGAGTGGTACCACTATAGTGAAGAATCACAATAATGAACTCATGCTGACACCCAACATGGACTGAAAGATGTGCATTCACTATACAAATGTGAAAAAGCCACAAAAGGACCACTTTACTCTTCCATTGATCAAGTTCTTGAGCAGCTTGCACATCAAGAGTTTTTCTACTACCTTTACAGGTACTTCAATTTCTACTAGATTCCTATTCATCTGAATGGTAAATAGAAGACCACGTTCATATTCCATTTTGGCACTTATGCCTTTAAAAATGCCCTTCAATCTATGCAATGCCCCTACTAATTTCCCAAATATTATGACCACCATTTTTGCAGGCTTCATGAAAACTATTATCGAAGTTTTCATGGATGATTTTTTCTATCCGTGGAAATTCATTTGAATCCTCTTTGGATCACCTATCTCTCATTGTAGAGTAATGCAAAGAGGGACATCTAGTGCTAAATTGATAGAAATGCCACTACATGGTAAAGAAGGGCATAGTCCTTGTCCATAGGGCGAGCAATAAGGGAATTGAAGTTGAATAGGTAAAGATTGAAGTCATTAAAAATATAGAACCACCTTCAACCACCAAGGAAGTCTGAGATTTCTTTGGACATGTCTGGTTGTACAACTATTTCATCAAGGGTTTCTTCAAAATTGAAAATCCAATGACCAATCTTCTTCCAAAGAAAGTTGTTTTCTCCTTTGATGATCCTTGCATGGAAAGATTCAAAACTTTGGGCCACTATCACCACCACACTTATCATTTGAGAACCAGACTAGTCTAAATCTTTTGTGATCATGTATGATGCTAGTGACTACACAGTAGGGGCAGTCTTGGGACAACACATTGACAAGAAACACCATATTATCTACTATGCTTCCCAAGACTTTTGATGAATCAAAGATGAAATATGCTTCAACAAAGAAGGATATGATTTCTATTATCTATGCCTTAGGAAAAGTAATATCCTATCTTGTCGGATCCAAGGTGATTGTCTATACTGACCAGTAGCCATCCACTACCTAATGCTGAAGAAGGACTCCAAGCCTAGACTGAACTATTGGGTCCTCATGCTGCAAGAATTTGACCTTGAGATCCGAGACAAGAAGTGAGGCGAGAACATGGTGGATGATCACCTTATCCATATTCAACTCCTTGAAAATTATAACAACCCTATCAATGACTCCCTCCCCAACAACTATCTCATGAAGGTCTCCTCCAACATCCCATGGTTTATAGATTTTGTGAATTACCTTGATGTAGTAATCATACATTCTGAGTACACCAACCACTCTAAGAAGAAGTTTCTTCATGATGTTATAAACTATTATTGGGATGACCCATATCTCTTCCATCTTGGTGTTGATGGACTCTACCATTGTTATGTTATTGAATAAGAAGGGCATAAAATCCTCAAGCAGTGCCACTCAATTCCAATGGTGGCCACATGAGTGCAAAGAAGACCACTTTGAAAGTTCTCTATTGCGGGTTCTACTGGCCTACTATCTTCAAAGATGCATATTAATATATTCTTTCATGTGATCAATGCCTAAGATCAAGGACCATTTCCAAGCGTGATGAGATGCCTTTGAATCATTGGCAGGAGGTCGAGATATGTGATGTTTGAGGGAGTTGGATACATGGGTCCCTTACCTCCTTCTTATAGTTACTCTTACATTTTTGTTACAATAGACTATGTATCTAAGTGACCTGAGGTGATCTCCACTATCACAAGTGATTCCAAATCCATTATGAAACTTTTTAGAGATATTATCTCTCTTAGGTTTGGAGCCCCCCACATAGTAATCTCTGATGGAGTAACATACTAGAAAATAAGTTCAAATTGTTGTTGAAAAATATGGTGTACATCATCGAGTAGCCATGCCATAACACTCTCAAACTTTTGACCAAGTTGAAGTGTCAAATCGACAAATCAAGGACATATTTTAGAATAGAGTTGTAAGGTAAAGGAAAGATTGGGCACTAAAGCTCAATGATGCCTTCTGGGCATACCAGACTGCTTTCAAGACCCCCTTGGGTGCTACCCCATTCCGACTGATCTACGACAAGTCTTGCCACCTACTAGTAGAGATGGAGCACAAATCCATATGGGCTATCGAGTTCCTGATCTTTGATCTTTCTCTCTCTAGAGAGAAGTGTTTCCTTCAACTATAGGAGTTTAAAGAGTTGCATGTGTCCACATATGAAAATGCATATCTACAAGGAGTAGACAAAGATGTGGCATGACAATCACCTCATGCAAAAATACATTCAGGCGGGAGACTATGTTCCACTTTATAATTCCTACTTGATTTTATTTCATGGGAAGCTGAGATATTGATGGAGAGGGTCATACCTCATGAAAAATATCTACCCACATGGTGCATTTTTGTTGTAGAACAAGATCAAGGGTGAATTAGTTTCAAATGATAACTGACTGAAGAGATACATTGTTGCTAAAGATCTCATAGGTAAGGAAGCATTTGTACTTCCTCTTAGTGATTCAGTTATAATATGAGGAACCAAGCATCAAGACACAATGTTAAGTAAAGAGCTTGTCAGGAGGCAACCCGATTGTTATCTAATTCTATTTTGGTTGTTATTGATCTAGTTAGTTTTAAATTCCTCCTCATTAGTTGAATTTACTAGATTAGTTCCACAAATAGAACATTCCCTTGATTCAATATTCCATTAAAACTATTGATTTAAGGCTATCTCTTATATATAGCGACCCAATCAACCCTCAAAATAGATGATCTGCTTTCAAGACTGGCCAATTGTGGGGTTCCATTTTCTCCTAAAGAATGAACTTCTGGTAGATCGACTGATCTCTCTCCTTGATAGATCAATCTACTTGTAACATGATAGTTCTTCATTGAGAAGATAGGACAATATCTTGTCCAGATTGGTCAATCACAAAGGAGACAAAAGCATCAATGGCCACTAGAAGCAAGAGTTAATT
The DNA here is from genome assembly GCA_963693085.1 of Alisma plantago-aquatica. Lineage (NCBI taxonomy): Eukaryota > Viridiplantae > Streptophyta > Magnoliopsida > Alismatales > Alismataceae > Alisma > Alisma plantago-aquatica. Next base: position 186,963,355 of record OY856415.1, read on the forward strand.
TACATTGTACGATTAAGATTTATATTTGATCGGTCAATAAGGTGTGCAAAATCATCAATAAACCTTGGGAAACTTTAGATCACTTGATACTACATGTAGATCGATCGATCAACATGTCAAATTCACCAACACCAATCCAGGAAGATTAAGGGATCTATGCCTAGCAGATTTTCCAATCAATGCTTTATCTATAGAGATAAACATTGCAGATTGGCCGATCTAGTTCCCCCATAATACCAATCATCACCACACATGCATATAAAAGCAAGGGCTGGAGGAAAGGGATTTACCATCAAGTACTCCTTGCCTAGCCACTCAAACTCTAATCTTGTTACACCTATGTGAAGTAGCCTCACTCCCCCAGATTTCTCAATCTCCCTACCCTCAACTCGCCTGATCCTGCACAACCATATTGATCGATCTCACCAATGACAATCTCCTGAATGTTGACATTGAGTATCCCACACCCACCCCTTCTTCCCCACAAAGATACTACACACTGCCACCTCAACAACCTTTACCAGTATGGATTTTTTTTGATCTCTCAGGAGATCAATGTGAGGAGTAATAACTTTCTAAGCGTCGCCTTCCCCTACTTTCTGATCATCTACTTGAGACACTACCACATAGATATGTAATATGTCCAACCAGATCAACCAAATAGTCAAGCCCGCTATCGCCTGCAATGCTCCACCGATCGGCCAATCTCCTTCCCAGATTTCCTGACCCACACTCAATAAAGACTCCTGACCCACTTTAGATTAGACAATCCCATTCCTAGATCATGTAATCTCCATCTGTACAACCCATTGTCACATTTTAGGTCATCCAAACTTCTATTGAGGTTGCCCAATCCCGATGCCATAGGATATACTACCCAGCAGTAGATCACCTGATATCCTTGACATGTCATCCAATCTCCTCTACAAATCACGTGATCTACAAAGATAGAGAGATGAAGGATGCTAAGAACCCAATAAGGCACAACTAAGCATCCATATGAATGGTCCACTTGCAAACTCCTACCAAAGTTGAAACCCTTTTGATCTCAGAAGGGAAAGGAGAAGGTAACCACAATGGTATCACCTCTCCCCCAATCTCATTCCACCAAACCTTCTATTACAATCCACATCTAGGAGAGGAACTCCAATGTTGACATGCCCCCCTCCATTGGCATGGAGGATGAGGAGGTCCTCAACAAGGAGGACATGGAGGATGATACAACTACGGTCGACTAGATAATTGACGACCTCGACACTCAGTAGGGATCCACAACCATAGCTAAGGCACTTGTTCTTATGCTCCTCCCTCAACACCCTCATCTCAAATGAGGGATGAGCCACGGGCCTACCAACCTACCTTCCCCACCCACATCGCCCCCCCTCCAACCAAGTACAGAGACTTGGTCACCACTGAGCACTGAAAGCGCTATAAGACAATGGAGGGCCTTAGGGTGCAATTGACCCGATATGCTTTCCCCAAGATGCTAAACATCTTAGTCATCTTTGATCTCTTGATGCTCATCCTTCACCCTCATCTCTCTCTTCTCCTTTTACTTGTGGTCGGTCTTCAAGGAGCTCACACTAGAGTTCCAAGCTTCCTACACAAAGCACTTATATGATCATCATGAGTATTCTTGATCCTTATGCATGTTTGGGGAGGAGCATACCTTGGATGATCATGCCCTCACCATGATCAACATTTACATTAATAATGACTAGCAAGAGAAGTGCATCACCAAGAACCACAACTACTTGTCAAGAAAGTACAATGTCAACATTTTTTTTTGCATGGAGATCATCAAGTTTCTTCCCTCCTTCCCATACTATGCGTAGGTGTTGTACATTAACAACTGGGTGGTTCATTACCTCCATCGCATCATGGCTTGCACATCTTTTGGAGAACCGGTGCACCCGTCATTGTTACAACATAAGACCTCTATTTTCAAAAATGTAGTTTGAATGACAAGGTATAAAACTGGGAAGGTTTACATATCGACCATCAATACATCCAACAACTTTGCAACAAAGCATACGAGTTATACTAGAGAGGTGTTGTCAATTGACATCTCCTCCTACATTGACTAGACCCACATCCCATTTACTGCAATCATGATGCCAAAGACATGATACTTGATCAACATCAAGTACTAGATGATTTAAACAAATCTAAGGGTGGCTAAGAGAAACATCTACCAATGGATATTACAGGATAGATGAACCACCCTAGCATTGCCCACTAACATCTATTATGCAACATTGAATCTCATTTACAACCTCACCAATTTGATTGCACACATCCAACATTACAAGAGGGAGCATCCACCCATCAATGGTGATGTTCTTGAGACAAGACTGGGATATGCATTGCCTCCATGGAGGAAAACGATGAGGAGTTTGTCCCTTCCCCTCCCCCTTCGACACATCACATGAAGTGGCTCATTCCCAAGATCGTAGGGCCATCTATGCCCTACGACGTCACCAAACTCCAACAACAACTGATCCAGATCTAGGGCACCCATACCCACATGGAGCGGGAGTATCAGAGGCAAAGCCACCAGCTAAACCGCATGTACCTCATGCAGCTGGTAGCATGAGGATTTGCATGTGGTTTGAGGTGACTACGAGTCGATGCGTACTCAATACGGAAATTACAATTTTGACCTATATAACTTTCTGCCCACTCTTGATATTGGGGAAGTTACTACACTAAGATACCTCTTGAGAAGTCTCTGTAACATCCATTGATCCAAGATTGGTATGACAGATCAACCTAGGATTCTTTCTAGGATCAACCTCCACATTAGCCACTACCACAAGGTGATCACAGAGGTTAGTGACATTTTCAATGTTGGTCTTCCCCTCCATTCTAGATTTAGAGTTTTCTAAAGGATGAGCAAATATCTAAGTTTGGGTTGGACGATGGGTGGTATGTCTCATTCCACCCTCATTATCTTTCCTTTTTCTATCATTTTCTTTCTAGATTAGAGTTGCATTTTCATTTTTTTTCTTTTGAAAAAATTGTGTTAGTTGCATGTAATTGGCCATTAGCTAGTCAATCTAGATTTGTTTCTTTTTTGCATGTTTACTTCAAAAAATATTTGCAATGTACACCCAATTTTGAATGAAACAAATCCTTACTGCAAAAATTAATCTCAATTTCTAATGATAAAATCTATCCTATCCCCAATGACCATGAATAATTTCACTTCTCTCACCTCTCCACTTCTTCCGTACCCCCCATATGTAATAGGGACACACCATAATGAAAAATTCCGATGTGCGCACCCAAAAAGAAAAAATGCAATCAATCTAATTGCAAAAATAAGAAATCTCAACCTAAATAGAGGAGAGATTCACAATCTTCCCTTCCATACCTCCACTCACTCCAATTTTTTCCCAAGGAGTGGTAAGAAACTTCAAAATACTATCCATTACAGTTGAATCCGTACTTGTGGAAATCTCATATGAATATGCAAAACCTTCTGGGACACCATTGATATCATGATTGTGATGCACATGCTTTTATATGGAAACTTGTTGTGAATGTGACCTCAATGTAGGGAATTCGAAACTAAAATTTTGTGATTCTAAGAGATTGAGGTTTTTGGCCATGTTTGGTTGAAGGGAACCAAGTGATTTTTTGAAAGACAGGATGAAAAGCTAGTAGTATTATTTCCCAGGTTGTTCTGATTTTGTGTTGCTTGAAGACAAACAACATTCAAGTTCGGGGTAGTTTTATGAATGAATATTCATCACCCTTTTCATTGTGGTTTCTAGTCTAGTATTAGTCATCTATGTTACCAATTGCATCATGTTTTTCTTATTTTCATCATTCTTGTTCTCGTTCTCTAATAACTAGGATTTTGAACAATTATCCTACTACTATGCAGATGAAAGCACACATGTACTCTAAAACAATCAAGAATTCATTCCCCGAGTTTATGTTCAAGATTCAGAACAAGTTCACATCAAAATTGAGCTTACCAACACATTCAGATAGGCAGATCAGGCGATCTGATATCTAGATAGCTCGACCATCCAACCCATTCCAAAGCTATATCAGACGACCTCTAGATTAGGTGATCTATATTGCTAATTAGCCGATTAGAAATCCACCCAAAATGCTAGGTACTTTGTCAAATTTTCAGCAGCTAAGGACCCAACAATATACTACCCATATTGAGTAGTCTATGTATAGCATGAATCCATGAACAAATGGCATACTGACTGATCTTTCTTGCAATCAACCGATCTTCCTTATAGATATACCAATAAAATGAATTCCTAAATTACTCCCCCAACATTAGTAACTTTAGGGTTTTTGTACCAACTTTTGATCAAGCGACCTACCTTGATAATTGACCGATCCTGCATACTCTATAGAAAGCTTATCTAAAGATGGTCAACCAACCTACCTTGCTGGTTGGCTAATCAAGAGACCAATAATTGCACTACCAAGTGACATATTGTATGATCTAATTTTTTGATCGCCCAATCAGTAGGACAAACAATACAAGATTTCCCATCAACCATCCATACAAAAATTAGTAATAAAAATCACTGTTAGACTTAATCATAATCCATCCTATTCTCTCCCAAGACATAGCAAGTTCTAGAGAAATAAGCTAGAGGATACAATGAAGAAGCATATTATCTTACCAGATCTCTTCAAATTCATCGAGGATCAAAGTAGACTATAATAGTTAGATACCATTAGTGACAACTTCTCTCTTCTCCATCAATGACATGATTTATCCTCTCTCTTCTTGTATTTGCATTATTACTTCAAACATGAGCAAGTGGACCTTCTCACTGGGGCATGGGGAGTACTTTATCATGTTGTTATTAAACTCAATTTTCATATGATAAACTATTTTCCATTTGTTTGCTTGCAATTTGAAGTGATCTCTCTTTGAGCATGTTTTGGTATAATGATAATCTTAGAGACAACAAAACTAAGGATTATATTACCAAAGGGATGCATAGGATTCCAAATGTAATCATGTAAGGGATCCAACATGAAGAGTAAATCATGAACTGTGGGTAACAAGATCTTGAGCCCATAGGGAATTTAGTCCATGTGAATTCACATTCTAAAAGGAAGTGAATTCACTTGGTCCAAGTTTGATTTTTGAGGATGGATTGTAATGATTAGATAGGTATGTAGGTGGTGATGATGAATCTGAAACCTCTAAGTGTCCTTATTATATAGATTTAAACCCTTAGTTTATTTGTGTCTTGCTTTACAAGCCTTATTTCAATTTCTATTTCATAATCATTTTCAAACAACCAAACTTAAAAATTGTTCTAGTTATGTTTTGAAGCAATTTCTTAAAAACATCACCGTTTGAGATTCAACCCTTTACGATATTGTAGTTGATCCATCTACTTGCTCTGAGTTAGTTGCAACTGTGTTAAGACTTTAAAACCTAGGATAATATTTCTTAGGGTATTTGTCTAAAACGACTCACATTAGTCATGTATAGAGATCATGTTGGCATGTCAAACCAACTACCAATATTGTAATGGTTGAAAGAAGACGAAAACCCTCCCCAAGCACTAATGATCATAAGGAGTGAAAAGACCTACTTTATAGAACCCAACAAATCAACTTGATGAGCCTGTGAGGGTGGAGATGCTTACTCGTGATGCCTCAATGTCCATGAACACCTTCAACCACATTTGATGAAAATTGCGAGCCAAGTTTCAACCCAAGAACTAATCATCAAATTCCTTAAAACCCCAAACTATTTAAGATAGAGGTCCCTTCCTAAATTTCAAAACTTGGAAAAATTTAATGTTAATGTGAAGATAATCAGAATGCTAAAGACATATACCCTAGTCACAATGGTAGCACATATTAGTAGAAACCAGTAGCTGAAAGTAATTGAAGATCAATATGCTTATGACCTGCCCGAGGGAGTACAACTAAAGAATAATTAACAGAATCCTTAATCAGCTGACGCTCAAATACACAAACAAAGCTTATCCCACAAGTGCATGGATTTCGTATTGTAGAATAGAGAGTAAGAAAGTTAGAGGTCAATACCCAAGGAGTGGGGTAGGATGGCTGGCCAGGGATATGTGTACATATATATATATGTATATATATGTCTGTATATATATATATATATATATATATATATATATATATATATATATATATATATATATATATATATATATATATATATATATATATAGAAAGAATACGATCAAGGTAGAGAAGTTATCTTCATGAAGATAGAGAAGATTTAGTCCATCACATCCTCCCCTCCTTAAAAAAGAATTTTGTCCTCAAAATTGAACATCCTTGAAAAGGTTGAGAAAACACGACTCCTTGTTGGACTTGATCTCCTAGGTGGCATCATCACTACTCTAGTGCTTCCACAAAACCTTCACCATATCTATGTTTTAGTTTTTGAGCTCTTTAGTCTGAATGTCAGAAATCTTCACTGGACCATTTTAATAGACCAAAGAGTTCCTCAACTAAATGGGTTTGTAGTTTAGAATATGAATGGGATACTTCACATATATTTTGAGGTTGAAGACATGAAAGACATTATGCATAGTATTGTACTAAGGAGGTAAGGCCAGTATGTATGCACATTTCTAATACGGGCCAAGATCTTAAAAGGTGACACATATCTAAGGCTCAACTTCCCCTTGTTCTTTGAAGTGGCTCATATTGTCCTAATCTTCAAGGCACACACTCACTAACTTTGAAAGACAAGACACTCATGTGAGCACCAACATAAGATTTTTGTCTGTCCTAGCCCTTTTCAGCCTTTTCTTGATCAAATGAACATTATTAGAATCAACTGCAACTCTTTGGATTTCAAAATCCGTCTTTCACCAACTTCATCCCAGTAAAGTGATGACCTACACAGACTCCCATATAAGGCTTCATATGGGGAATGCTAATACTGGACTAGTAGTTATGGTTGTAAGAAAATTCAACCAGAGGGAGATAGGCCTTATGAACCACTCCAATCAAGAACAGAAGACCACTGAAGATCTTCTAAAATCTGAATCATCCTTTCTTACTACCCGTCTATCTAAGGATGATATGCAATACTAAAGTTCAACTGAGTACCCAACTCCTATTGAACCGGCTTCAAAAGTGTGAAGTTAACTTGGCATCCATGTCTAAGATAATAGACATGGGGATTACACACAATCTCACTATCTCTTTAGTGTATAACTCAACAAGTTCAGTGACCTTTATATTCATCTTGGTAGGAATGAAATTAGGTGACTTTGTCAAGAGATCCACTATGACCCATACAACATCACTTCCCTTATTGTTCTTGGTCAAACCAACCACAAAATCCATGGTAAAGTTATCCAATTTCCATTTGGTTATAGGTAAATGTAGTAGAAAACCTCTAGGTATCTTGCGCTCAGCCTTGAAAGTAAGATACTCAGAGATGAAAGTAGCTATATTAATCTTCATGTGCCACCACCAGAAGTGCCATTGCAAGTCCTTGTACATATTTGTTGAACTATTATGAACTGTATACCTAGACCCATGAGATATTTATAGTATTTTGTCCAGTAGGGTAGAATTTTTAGGGACCCACAAATATTTTTTGTATTGAAAACCATAATCAACACCCAAAAATAGGTAGTCAGAGTATTTTCCATAACCTTTATCACCTCATGCAAACTAAAACCATCTTGTTGTCATGCAAGAATATCAGAATTGAAGGTCAGGTTTCATGTTGATTCTATCTAGGTTAAGCCTATATCCCAAGTGCTTTAGGGTCATGGGAGAAAGAAACATCATATGTTGCCACTTGGTGGTGAAGATTTAAACACACGTAGTGTTACAACCTCACCTTTCAGTAACCCCCAATTAAGGGAGACCAAGAGGTTGAAGCCGCACCCATTAATCCCGGATCAAAGGTTCGACACATAACCATAAACAATTATTAAATTCTAACAGACTATACTGAAAACTGTAAGAAAATAAATTTTTGCATACCTTTTGAAACTTGGATCTCTAACTTTTATCCACACCGATACTAATCTATCTAATCCTCCTTTGCGCCTTAATTCTCATTTAGTATCGCATGTGCCACTTTACTATTTGTTATTTTCATTGTACCTAAAACGCCGACAAACAAAACGTCGGTCAGCCGTAGCTGGTATGTGGGGGAAACAATAAACATGCAACTATGATAACAATGTAATCATTCAATTAATCATCTAACAACCAAGATTACGTTTTAGATATAACTCCACGATCCAAGAGTACCCTATCCTCTGTGTTGTCCCCATTAAATCCCTCATGATCCACCTATAAGTGAACTAGTTTCTAGGGTTGAGTCACATGGCACTACTCGTAAGTAGACCACTCCTTAACTCGGGATATGCTAAAGAGTCTCATGGCACTACACGTAGGTAGCCCAGTTTCTAACTCACGGTAACTTAGACCTTGCTCTAGGATTACCCCTTTTTTAGCCCTTTTCAAAGTAACAGAGGTGGACCCAGATCTAGCCAGTTATATATGCACATTTATGGTGATAATCATAGTCACTTTATGGTTGCATGAAATAAATAAACATCCAACAGTTTAGTTGCATTCAATACGATTAAACATCCGTGAATCCATCAGGAAACTATAGCGGTTATTCATAATTGTAACCACATACCTGTCTTGGAGATCTCAAGCAACAATTTATCCAAATCCAACTAGATGTCCAATCAAGCAAGCCAATCAATCAATCAAGCAAACATTGATCCTGAAAACATGTATAATGTCTAAATGTCACAAGCATATCCCAAACAACTCCTTATTGACTTGGGACACCTTTCTAAGGTTTCTAAGTCTCATTAGGATGCATTAGGGTTTCTTAGATCAATTTCTCAAACTTTATCCTTTTTAAGTTAATAAACCCTAAAACAACTTTTCCACTCATAAAAACCCTAATTACTCAAATTATCCACATTTTATCATTATTTTCAATTTATTTCTTATAATTAATCTTGTCTTTTCTTATTGCTTTCTTTTTTACAACTTTGGACTCCTTGGAACCCAAGGAACCCAAGAGGCACGAAATCCCTCTTTAGATTTGCCTTCTAGAGGTTTCCACATATATCTTTTCTCAAATATTCAATTATTCATTTACTAATTGAATTTTCTTTGTTATTTTCCTTGTTATTGGGTCCAATAGCCAATAAAGCCCACAAATCAAACAACAAGGCTATTTTAAACGATATCCAATTATTCTCAACCAAATATATGATTATTTGTTCAAACATCTTTAATATGAGAAATTATATTTCTCACCACTTGAACCCAAAAATTGGGGTTGTAACATCCTTCCCCTCTTATAGGAATTTTGTCCTCAAAATTCAAACAAGCAAACAAACACTTCAGGATAAGACTTTTCCATGTCCATCATTGGCCCCTATGTGGCTTTGCCGTACCCATGGCATTTCCAAACAACCTTTATTATCACATATTCTTTTCTCTGAGTCCTTTCATCCCGACGTCTATAAACTGCACAGGTGACTCAGGCCATGTCAGCCTCCCTTGGGGCTCACTAGGTTCATTGCTCAGCACATGGTCGGGGTACCTCACATAGTGCTCTAAATTGGACACATGGAAAACATTTCCCATTACTTTATCCTGAGGGGTAAGGCCAAACCTAACCTTCTCCACCCATCCATCTCTAATGGACCCATGTATCAGGGACTCAACTCTCTTAGTTATAACTTAGAGGGGTCGGATTTTCATGTCACATTTTCTCCCACAGTAACTTGTATGTCTATCTACTTTGCATCTGCTCACGACTCTCATCGTCTCTAGGCTCCTTTCAACCCTTGCACAATCAAAGTGACTTCATCTCCATGCACTGTGGTCCTTTTCTAACCATCATGTGGCCCTTTTCTAACCATCATGTGGCCCTTTTCACCAACATCACCTTACTGAAGTGGTGACCGACACAACCTCCCTTACAGAGCTTCATATAAAACCCGATACTGGCTATGGTGGTCATTGTCACATCTTTCATAGGACAAGAACTGTCTCTAGATATCACCTTGAATGAGCACACATGCCCTCATTAGACCCCATTTAGTCTGGATCATACTAACCATAGTTAGGGGTGATAAACTAGACTAACATTGAGTTCTTCATGCACCTACTTCCATCTTTTGGAAGGAAACCTTTAGGTCAAACTCAAGAACCTTTGAACTCGCTTCATAGTGTAGTTGAACCATCTCTCTCATGGGTAGTTCAACTAGATCTGTCCCTTAACAGAACTCTTTCTTTCTCATGTCATCTAGGTAAGGCGACCTACCATAACCCATATTGCATCTCGACCTTCCTCGGTCTAGGGAAGACCCATCACAACATCCATAGTGTTGAGCTCTCATTCCCTCTTAGGGATTCTTTTGTCCTCTATATCCATACACTGGGTTACTGGGGTTCGTCCTTTACCTCCTGGCTTGCATGGTCATAAACCACATGCAACTTCATCTTAAGCATCTAAAGTGCTATTTCCATTTTCCATGGTGTATCATGATTTCCTGTATGTCATGATTCTTCCAAGATCGATTCCTCCGAAACCCTAAACCACTCTAGTCGGGGTTTCATCACCTTCTCTTCCAAAGAAATACATCTGAGGTTTTACCACCATCCTTTCATTGCATCTAGGACTAGACTGGCTAACCAAACAACCATAACTCTTCAATGTATCTTGTTACATCTGGGTGTTATCCAAACACCTCTCCTTTTTGAACTTATGGTTAGCCAATCAACCCTTTCTAGCTTCTAGTCCAACAAGTCAGATGTATCTCAACCAGTGCATCCATTACCACTTCACATCCTTAGGTATTAGGTAACATTGAAGACATACACTTCCATGTATTTCACTTATCATCTCACCTCAAACTATATGTCTATCTTCATTAAGAACACTCTCTGATTTCATCATCATGGTGATCAAACTCAACCTGGTATAACTTGTAAGTTCCACATAGCTCATGATAAAAACATCCTCATAAGGTGACTACCTCATTCCTCTTAGTGTTTGCAAGCCATCCATGTATCATTCACTTTACCAGGGTAGGTTATCTTCTTTGTCCCCATATCTCATGGCAACGTTCCAACCTACATCATCTCTTATCTTTGGTGTATGGCATGCGTAATGTCCTATCTCTCACCCCCATAACAAGAGGAAATAAGAATTTGGTTGTAGTCCAAATACAGAGTTCTTCCTGTTCCAAGAGTAGAGATGGTACATCCCACCTTGCCAATACACCTTTACATCTAAGTTGCAACGTGCCACATATGTCTCTACATCAAAGACATCATGATATCAAGGTTACCTCCATGGAAAACTAGTCTTGAACCTACTGAGGTTTATATCCTTGGTCATCTCTTCTAGGTCTATAGGGTACCAACTCTTTTGGGGTCATCCCTTTCCCCTCATGCATCAAGAGAGTGCCCTACTCATCTGTCCTTTGGGTCCCATGAGTTCATGAAGGTGATCAATCTCCTAACCCATGGCCCTCAGACAATGATATCTGTTACCTCCCGACCCTATGGTCATGTGCAACTAGGGAATTAGGCAACTCCTACTTTCATCGGTCTTAACCCTACCTGACCCTAGGATAGACTTGGGATTTTCCACTATAGTACATGTTCACTTAGAACCTTACCCAAGTCTTCATCATATCTCTTTCTGCATTCATGGACTGGCTCCCATCCTTTCATAGGGATCATGGAAACCTGCCTACCTTGGTCAAGCCTCATATCGGTTACCTCCATGGTAACACATCCATATGCACATAGAGATAGATATCTATGGGTCTACATGTTCATTCTCATACCAAGTACTTTTCACTTAGCTTCTCAAGATCCTAAGAGACCTCTTTAGGTTACCTTAAACTAACCAAAACTAATATACACCCTACCAAAGGTGTCTCTCTCCCAGGAGGGGAGGAAAACTATCTCTTACCAACAAGGTCACAAAAGCTCTTAGGTCTAGGGTTTACATCCACATGAGCCTACTTAACCCTAGCAAGCTATTAAGGCACAAGCAGACCACTAAACCAGGCTAGGTCATACTTATCCTTCTTTCCTTGATGTTGGATCAAGATCGAACTTTCCCTTTATCATCAACCTAGTTGTGAGGGGTTCTAAGGAACTCAACTTCTATAGGAACACATCAACCTTAAACTTAAGGGGCTTCCCCTTTTTCCTCTATACATGAGGAGTACCATGCTCACTTCTATAGGAACTCAACTTCTCATCATGAGCCTTAGGTACACCACTTCCCCTCTTAGGCCTAGGAACCCTAGGTTTACTTGTAGGTGTTCAACTGCATGCCCCATCTCTTAACCACGAACCAAGCAGGCAAAAGGCATGACATGCACTTCTTGTCATCCCTCAACTCGAGCAATACTTAGAGTTGGATCCTCCTTAAGGACAACCAACAAGGTACAAGGCCTCATAACCTGCTACTAAACCTTTCTAGGTCTAAGGAACTCTTCTTCCTACCTCATAAGGTAAACACCTATACCGTAGGCACATATGTACCAGAAGCTTCATCTTTTCTCTCTAAGGTTTGGTCCATCTACAGACAACTAGGATATCATCAACTTCTAGAGATCGATCATGAGACAACCATTATCATCCATTGTTCAGGGTTTTAGGCTTCCAACCTTCTTGTTGGGTTTCCTTTCTCTCTAGAGCTAACCCCACATCCAACCTCACCATTAGAGGTCCTTTCTTCATGAAGGATCATCCTCAAAAGCATGCTCTATGTGGGTGAAGCCTAGGTTCGAACTTATGGTTGCTCAAGATCTTCCATAACCCTTTATGCTCCATCATAATTCCTTATCCAGGGTTTCAACACTATGACGTGCCCTAGGTGCCAGCTATGCCCTACTTGCACAAGCCCATAGGGTTTCTATGGTCCTTCACTAACATCATCATCTGAAGAGCTATCCTTTACCCTAACATGCATGACCCTTCCCAGGGTTGGGTTGCTAAAGATGCTAGGTCACCCATGGATCATATGGCATCCCAAAGGCATGTCCTTTCAAACACCTGGTCCAACTCATCTCTCTCTATCCTTCACTTAGGTTTAGGGTTAGCATCATCCTCAGAGGGTGTGCCAGGTCTCTACTTGAAATGGAGATCTTTATCTCCAAGACTAACTTATCCTCCCGGACAAGAAGGTCTAGCCTCAGGTCTCTTCTGAGGACACGACAACTTATGCCATACGACCTAAGCATGTATCTATTATTTATTTTGCCCTTATTCTATTAAGCTTATGTCCATGACATCTTATTTACATGCCTTTTATTAATTTAGTGGAGGATTCCTTAAACCTTATTATCCTTACCCATACCTCAAGAGGGTGAGAAGAAGAAAGAAAACCCTAATCCTTTATGTCCTTATCAGAATTTTGTGATGAGAAGGGATGAATAAGATGAGAAGTCCTAAAGGTATCTTATTTCGATTCGTGCCCTAAGACTTTGGCCATGCAGTCACACGGATCTGGGAGTCCTCGTATTCTGACTAGCGGTGCGGAGGAAAATCTTTCCAGCCCCCAGTCGTGATCCTTTTCTAGACACCTCCATCTTTCGGATACTCCTCTAATAACTCCCTCGGGTTCTATGGAGTTTGTAAAATTTAATAATTATAAATGGTTAACTAGGGAACCTACACTCTGATACCAAATGTTACAACCTCACCTTTCAGTAACCCCCAATTAAGGGAGACCAAGAGGTTGAAGCCGCACCCATTAATCCCGGATCAAAGGTTCGACACATAACCATAAACAATTATTAAATTCTAACAGACTATACTGAAAACTGTAAGAAAATAAATTTTTGCATACCTTTTGAAAACTTGGATCTCTAAACTTCTATCCACACCGATACTAATCTATCTAATCCTCCTTTGCACCTTAATTCTCATTTAGTATCACATGTGCCACTTTACTGTTTGTTCTTTTCATTGTACCTAAAACGCCGACAAACAAAACGTCGGTCAGCCGTAGCTTGTATGTGGGGGAAACAATAAACATGCAACTATGATAACAATGTAATCATTCAATTAATCATTTAACAACCAAGATTACGTTTTAGATATTGTTGGATCGTAGCTGGTATGTGGTTGGATGCCAAGTCTAAAGGTTGATTGTCTCGCTAGGTCAATGACACTAGCCAGGTCAATGGTCTCTAAACTTTTGGCTCTGATCTTGGTGGCAACCTTTCAATTTATTTGTTTCCAGAATCTGAGATATCTTGAAGTGATGCCTTTAGGGCCTATTCATATGGTTTGAAGTGTGCCTTGTCAGTTTAGGATTGGTCCACGTGGTTTTTGTTGGATCGATGGGCTCTAGAGGGGGGTGAATAGAACTACACACACTTCACAAAATCGATTAGACCACCAATTTAAATGAAGTGTAAAAACTAATGCAAGCAGCAATTTGATATCCTATTCTAGCATACAAAGCAAGGATAAGAGATAATGAATATCATGCACTTGGACAGGTGGTTTAGAGTGGTTCCATGTCCTAAACTTAGGAGCTATGTCAGTCCACTACCTAGAGTTGGTTAGACTCTAGGATTTGCAAATTGGTGCTCTTATTTATCACGATAAGATTACACGAAACATAAACCACACAACGAAGGGCTTAATTACACAAGCTAAGATCTTCAACCTATCCAAGGACTTACCCACAAAGCGAGATTCTTCAACCTTCTACAAAGGACTTACCCAATCTCACCTTTGTCTTCAGCCTTGTAGGAATTACCTATCTTACTTGAGCTTGCCTTGCACCTCTCCTTCACTTGGAGAGCTTGCCCACGTTTTCCCTTCACCAAGGGAGCTGGAGCAACGATCAATCTTCACTCTAGAAGATCAGCAACACATCTTCCCCTTCACTCAGAGAAGAACAACAGCAACTCCTCTTTCACTCGGAGAAGAAGCTTCAATCAATCTTCTATTTGATTTGGAGGTGGGAAGAAAGAAGAGAGAGCTTTACATAGCACAAAGGATAGCTCTCATACAAAGGAACCTATCTCACTCACAAATTTGTCTTGAAGGTAGAGAGAGAAAGGGGCTCAAGGGCTTGGAATACTCTCAACTAAGCTAGAACCAAGTTTGCAATGGAAGAGCAGCTTGGAATGAAGTCCAAGGGGTTCTATTTATAGTTGAGGGTGGCCCTTTATGTTGTGGGACACTTGAGTGAAAAAGTGATCGTTTTTCCTTCAAGAAAACGGTCATATTTTTGCCCAAAACAATTCACCAACAGTCATATTACTTTTTCTGCAAACTCCGTACAGTGCAATCGGTCGAGTATCAATGGGTGTAACTCGACCGATCAGGTAGCAGTCAATCCGATATTGAATTGATCGGTCGAGTTTGTTCTGAGGAAACTCGACTGACCATTTCAACTGGAATTGGCCTACTACCCAATCGGTCGAGTTCTGTGAGTGCACAACTCGACCGATTGCAATCTTCAGAAAATCGACTCAGGATGATCGGTCGAGTTTCAGGGTGGGAAACTCGACCGACCAAGTGCCTGTAATTGATTTTCTAATTTGCAATAAAAGTGATTTGCACTTGGTGAATTTTGTCCCAAACATTTTTCTCTTCTAAGTTACAATCATATTCATCATTACAAGTGATTACATTTATGTTCTAAGGTGATTTACATGGAAATCCTAAAATGCACACTTGTAGTCAATTTGGATTGAACTTGGCCCATTCTAGGGCTTGTATATGTGATCCTTTTCATGTACCTAATGTCTGCAAACAATCTTTAACGCACATGTTAGATACATATGAATGGAATGGTTAAGTCATTATTAAAATATAGGTAATGTATAACTTCTAGGTCAACATTCTCCCTCTTTTTGACAATGACAAACCATTCCTCAAACATATTGAAAAGGATAAGAAAATTAAACCTTTGCCTTGTGAATTAGGGGGATTCATGATAAGAACAATTGGAATTGCTCCCCCTCAATCTATGCTTCCTCTCACTTGCATGTTAGGTTTTCTATACATAGCAAAACCAATATCCATGTAATATGTAATCCCTTTCATGTCATATGATCAATCAACAAATTTACAAGAAAAGGATCACTTAGGCAAGAAAGCAATAGTATTATCACAATAAAAACAATATGATTGAGTTTCAGACCATGAGATATTTCTCCCCCTTTTGACATTATCAAAAAGGAAGGGGGTGTAGAAGAGAAAAATCTAGGTCTTCTCCAAGACTCAACCACACATATATGCAAACGATGATAAACAACATTTGTAGAGGCATATAACATACAACCACAGAGGACAAACATACAATCCAAGTCAGAATCAAAATATAGCTCATCAAACACCAAGCATAAGATAACACGGATGAAAAATCCATAGTGTAGCAATGATATTCCAACTCAGACATATGTTCTCATAAGCGACTACAACCATTAAAGCGAGAAAACAGAGAATAAGAAAATAGTACAGCTCAGACTAATGTGCCAGGATGTTGCTTATACAAAAGAGTCTAGAAAGATATATATGATAGACATGCTAGACTATAATCTAAGACAACCTCCTAGACATCTAAGCTATCTATGTCGACTGTGTCCTCGTCATCGCCGGGGTTGTAGTCCTCATCACCATCCGAAGGCGGGGCAGTTGTGCCAGCAGCAGAACCAGCACCATCATCGCCATCCTCGGCAGAAGAACCATCACCATCAGCATCATCAGCATCCTCATCAGCATCCTCAGCCTGGTCGGGCATGTCTTCATCAGTAGGACCAAAGGAGCGACCAGGCCAGTGGGCATTCTACTCAGCCCACGACATGCCAAGAGCTAGGAGCTCCTGGGCCTACGGAAAGGAAGGAGCAGAGTCTCCCAAGGACGTGAGCAGAGAGGCCAGGGGGGCAGCAGGTAGCGGTAGATATGCAGGAGTAGATCTACTGGAGGGATACTGAGGTGGAGCAGTAGCGGAAGGCTCAGCAGCAAACGGTGGTGGAGCAGAGAAGTATTGCTCATACGCATAGGAGGCGTAAGCACTACCCGGATATGGCAGGTGTACTGGGTAGGGTGAGGAGCAGGATAGATTCATGTGAGACATGATGACACATAAATCATGATGAAGGTGCTCCTGAACCTGGCGATTGTATGCCTGTTCATGCATCATGTAACCCAGAAGGGTTTCATTTTATGCTCTGAAAGACGCACGGCTAGGGCGAGGGTGGCACTGCGGGGGTGGAGCCTGGGTGGAGGTGGAAGGGGCACCAGAAGCAGGGGCAGAGGCAGAGGCTGAGGCTGAGCTAGAAGCACCAGGGGCAGGGATAGACTTCAGAAGAGTGGTTTCACTAATGCACACTCCCTTTCGAGCAACCGGGTAATGGTAGTTGGAAAAGAGTGATTTCTCAATGGCGAACTGGAAGAGACCACAGATCATGGCTGGATAGGGAGGATGGGTGCCCTTGGTGTTCTTGCCTTTGTCAAAGCAGGTCATATGATGTAGAATGTAACGAGCCCACTTGACACCTATGTTGTTTAACAAACAATACATCAAAACCGCTGTGTTTTCCGCAATATCCGTTTGATTTCACTTCGGATGGATGTTTCCGTTAAGCACAAGGGCTAGGATGCGCTTCCGGAGGTCAAGGGAGGAGGAGGGAAGGGTGGACCGCTTCTTATAGGCCACGTCAGGCTTTTTCAAATATCGATGAATATCCGGTAAAGTCAATTCATGATGTTTGTAAAAGGCTTCCGGGTCCATAAGATCAAAATACTCGTCATAGCCCCGGCGCCAAGTAGTGGTTTCTTCGTCTCTGGAAAGATAGAGATTGAAAGTCTCCTCAGAGAGTTGCAACCGACGACCGATGATCATCGATGTTAGGACTATTTCGGTATTTGGCGGGGGAACAATCGAATCATAGTTCCAGCGTAGATTAGCATAGAACTCGTGAACTGCTTTGGTACTAGATAGTTGATTGTTGAAGAAGTCACTCTCGATTGCAAGGGCGGAAAGGTTGTGATGTGCAAGAAGCTGTGATATGGAGTTGATATGGTTTTGAAAATGAGTTGGACCAACTAGGGGGCAGAAAGGAAAAGGAGACCTAGGAAGGAGATCCTTATACCTATTGACAGCCTCTAGAGATACAAACGTGGTGTTATCAAAGGGAATCAACCGTTGGGTCGAGGAAGAAGATGGGGCATTGCTAGGGGCGGGTCGTTTTCTCCTGTGGGAAGCCATGGAAGCAAAAAGCAAGAGAAGAAAACACACACACAAGCAAAACGAACCTCGAAACCCAACAAGAACACACAACCGTCGCCCGGGAAGGTCAGGAGCAAGCTGCTAGGGCACCCTAGGGCTGGGAACGGGGAAGGGTTAGGGCTAGGGTGGAGAGCACGGGCCAAGAGAAGAGGAATCAGTCGGCTATTTTCTAGTTGCAAGGGAAAATAGTCGGCCGATCCTAAGTTTTAAGTTGGCGCAGCCCGTCGATCGGTCGAGTTCTGAGACAGGACAACTCGACCGATCGGTCCACTGAAGAACATCTCTCGGCTCCTGATCGGTCGAGTTTTTTGGGGTGAAACTCGACCGATGGTCAACCTGACCTAGCAGTCTAAATCTTAGATTCTAGCCACATACATGCCTATTAATTTTATTTTTCTATTCTATTATGCATAAATAACATACCTAGGCACATTATGCTCATCATTGGGCACTATTTAGCGATAAAATGCGAAATTCGATAAAAACCCAAAAACAAGAAAAAACTAGGCATATTGATTGACAAATTAAGCATAAGCAAGCATGTATAGGCAACATAAGGTGAAGAATGACATGAGCAAGCATATATGATGTAGATCACTAGCTAGATCACATAGAAATATCATTTAAATCAAAAAATGAGCAGTTTAGATCGAATAAAGTTAAATTGATCTCTAGCTAGGGGTTTTGTAAAAATGTCCGCCAACTGATTTTCCGTGTCCACATGTGTGATATAGATATCTTTCTTGGCAATGTGGTCACGAAGAAAATGATGGCGAACCTCTATATGTTTAGCTCTACTATGCAATATAGGATTATAAGAGAGGTTAATTGCACTAGTATTGTCACAATAGATAGGAGAAGCATCAAAAAATATGTTAAAGCCTTGGAGCATTTGCTTCATCCATTGGACATGTGCACAACAACTCCCGGCTGCAATGTATTCAGCTTCGGTAGTTGATAATGCCACTGTGCTTTGTTTCTTGGAGAACCAAGACACTAAGCATGGTCCTAGAAGGAAGCAAGTGCCACTTGTGCACTTTCTATCAATCAAACACCCTGCATAATCCGCATCACTATATGCCGTAAGAGTAAAATCCCTTGATTTAGGATACCATAGACCAAAATTTTGAGTTTTGGCTAAGTACCTCAAAATTCTCTTAACAGTAGTGAGATGCGACTTCTTAGGGCAAGATTGAAAGCGAGCGCACAATCCAACACTAAACATAATGTCAGGTCTAGAGGTAGTTAAGTAAAGTAAACTTCCTATCATACCTCTATAGAGCTTCTCATCTACCTTTTCACCTTCTTCATCTTTATCAAGTTTGGCGGTGTTTGACATGGGTGTATCCATCGGCTTCATGTTCTCCATCCCAAAGCGCTTGAGTAGTTCAGTTGTGTATTTGCCTTGGTTGATGAAGTTTCCTTCCTTTGTTTGCTTGATTTGAAAGCCGAGGAAGAAGGTCAACTCACCCATCATGCTCATTTCAAATTCACTCTGCATAAGAGAACTAAACTCCTTGCAAAGATCAAGATCAGTCCCGCCAAAAATGATATCATCAACATATATTTGTATGATAAGAAAATGGTTAGAAGTGTGTTTTAGAAACAAAGTAGAATCAACTTTGCCCATGACATACCCATTATCTAACAAAAAGTTCTTTAATTTCTCATACCAAGCTCGAGGTGCTTGTTTGAGTCCATCGAGAGCTTTTTGTAGCAAATAAACATGATTGGGTATTTTTTCATTTTCAAAGCTCGGAGGTTGAGCAACAAATACTTCCTCCTCGATTGTACCATTCAAAAACGCACTTTTAACATCCATTTGATAAAGCAAGAAATTTTTATAACTAGCAAAAGCAAGTAGCATACGGATAGATTCTAATCTAGCAACAGGAGCATAAGTTTCATCAAAATCAATACCTTCCTGTTGGTTGTAACCTTGTGCTACTAACCTTGCTTTGTTCCTTACCACTTTTCCTTGCTCATCAAGCTTGTTGCGGTAGACCCATTTGGTGCCAATGATCTTTCTATCATTTGGTCTTGGCACTAGAGTCCACACACGGTTCTTCTCAAATTGCTCAAGCTCTTCTTGCATGGCAAGGATCCACTCATCATCACCAAGGGCCTCTTTGATGTTCTTTGGCTCTAGTTGGGAGATGAAGGCACTATCTGCTTGTTTTTTGTTGTGAGCAGCTCGTGTCCTCACTCTCTCAAACAGATTGCCAATGATCAACTCCTTGGGGTGATTCTTTGCAAAGCGGGGAGTGGGATCCTTCTTTTCTTCTTCTTTTTCTTCTTCTGCAACCTGCTTGCCTTTGTCTTTGATGTTGAGATCTTTTAAGATAGGAATTATTTCATCTGCAACATCATCATCACCAATATGCTTGCTACTAACAGGGTTAGTTTCAATAAATTTAACATTTATAGATTCTTCAATTTTAGATAGTTCAATGTTAAATACTCTATATGCCCTGCTAGTAGTGCTATAGCCTAGGAAGAAAGCCTTGTATGATTTCAGATCAAACTTGTCGAGAGAATCCTTAGTGTTTAAAACAAAACAAGGACATCCGAAAACATGAAAGAAATCAATAGACGGCTTCCTACCATGCCATAGTTCATAGGGGGTTTTCTTGAAAGTCGGATGTGTGAAAACTCAGTTTTGCACAAAACATGACGTGCTAACGGCTTCAGCCCAAAACTTCTTAGGAGTGTCATACTCAAGAAGCATGGTCCTAGCCATATCTTATAGCGATCTATTCTTCCTCTCAACAACTCCATTTTGTTGAGGTGTGCGAGGAGAAGAGAAATTGTGCGAATAACCCGATTTTTCACAAAAGCGTTCAAAAAGATCATTTTCAAACTCTCCCCCATGATCACTACGGATGGAAACAACATTGCAAGAAGCTTCATTTTCAACCCGTTTACAAAAGCTCGAGGAAACATCAAGTGTATCGCTTTTAGAAACAAGAAAGAAAGTCCAAGTATATCTAGAAAAACCATCAACAATAACAAGACAATACTTGGAGCCACGAAGCGTTTGTGTTCTCATTGGTCCGAAAAGATCAATATGAAGAAGCTCAAGAACTCTCTTGGTACTCATGACTCCTTTGGATTTGAAGGAGGATTTGGTTTGTTTCCCTTGTGTACAAGGTTTACATTCCTCATCCTTTTCAAAATCCAATTTAGGAAGTCCTCGAACCAAGTCCTTTTTGTTCAATTTCTTCATTTGATGCAAATTCACATGACCCAAACGATTATGCCAAAGAGAAAGATCGTTTTTATCCACAACTAAGCATCTATTTAGTATGGGCTTAAGAGCATCGAGAACAATCACATAGAGATTACCATTTCTAGTTCCCTTATATATAACATTGTAGGACAGGGAATCTAGAAGCAAGCATTCTAAAGAAGTAAATAGCACAAGATAACCATTATCACATAATTGGCTAACACTAATTAAATTGCGATGTAGGCCATCAACAAGAAATACATTTTTAATGTATAATTCATTGCCTACATCACCCTCACCTATAACCTTACCCTTCTTGTTGTCCCCGAAGGTTACCGATCCTCCTTTCTTTTTCACAAATTTGTTGAAATGGCTGATTTCTCCAGTCATATGCTTAGAGCAGCCACTATCAACAATCCATTTCTTTTTAACCTGCAAGAAAAGAGGATGTCAGAACCCAACTCAAACTTTGGGGTCCGGGGTTAGCTTGGGGACCCATTTCATCTTTGGGTTGGTCCCCTTAGGCTTGTAAGGACAATAGGTAGAATAGTGGTCATCACATTTGCAATGAATACAAACCATGGGGTTTTTAGAGCCGGAAGACTCTCCATTGAAAATTGGAGGTTCCACACTCTTTTTCTTACCCTTCTTCTTCTTACCTTTTGGAGTAGTCCCATTATATCCTAAACCACTAGTACCAACTTTTTTGGTAGAGTGCTCTAGAACATCATTTAGGGATTTCTTACCCGAAAGAAACCTTTGCAAGGTAGATCTTAATTTAGCATTATCATCACTAAGATTTAAAACATTAGTAGATAAACTAGCCAGATCTTCTCTAGTATGCAAAAGGTCAGCCTCAAGACAGAGGGCTTTAGTAAGAAGAGAGTCCTTTTCAAGAGTTAAACTAGCAACTTCATTTCTAGGCAAAATAGGTCTAGAAGATAAATCATTTGTTTGAGCAAGCAATTTAGCATTTTCAGATTTAAGAACTACAATCTCTCTTTGATAGGAGTAGACTTCATCTCTCCTAGCATCATCAATAAGCTTGAGTTCTACATTTTCAGTTTTTAGAATATCAATCTCATCTAGGCATTTTTGGTTTTCTATCTTAAGATTTTCAATAGTTTTAAGATATGTACCATTCTCAACCTCTACTCCATTGTATTGAAGTTCAAGGTCAAGAAATTGCCCTTGCAAGGAATCTATGCTATCAAGATGTACTTTTTCATTTTTATCAAGAATGTCAATTTTTGCATAAAGGTCATCAACTATTTTGCCTAATCTTTTCCTTTTAGATTTACATTTAGCAAAAGATGATTGGCATTCATTAAGCATGTCAATAAGAGTTTCCTTAGATAGATCATGTAAACTAATATCGGTTACTTTGCTTACCTCATTTACCTCAATTACATCTTCACTTGTAGATGCCATGAGGGCAAGATGACATTCTCCATCTTCGGAGCTTGAGGAGCTTGAAGAAGAAGACTCCCATGCCGCATGAGCTGCATCTTTGGATCTTCTTTCCTTCTTGTCTTTTCTCTTGTACTTTGCTTCTCTTTTGTACTTGTCATCCTTCTTGTGGCTGCTCTTATGATGGCTCATCTTGGCCTTTGGGAAGTCACTCTTGTAGTGGCCTTTTTGATCACACTCGTAGCACCTTGGAGTCGAGGAGGAGGGCTTGCTCTTGAAGTGCTTCCCTTTTGAGTAGTTGGCTTCATGATCATTTACACCTTCATCTTCACTTGAGGAAGGGCAAGGAGACTTCATGGCAAGTTGTTGTCGTCGGACCATTTCTTCAATTTGAGCTTTGAAGGAGGTGTCCTTTATCTTCTTTGATTCCTTCTCTTCTCTTTTCTCCTCTTCCTCTTGCTTGTCAATTCTCGGTTCATGGGCTTGAAGGTTACCAACCAGCTCCTCAGTTGATAACTCGCTTAGCTTGTAGACTTCTTCAATAGAGGTGACCTTTGGCTCCCATCTCTTTGGAAGAGATCTCAAGATCTTGGCATTGATTGTACCTCTATCCATGACAGTTCCAAGGGCTGCAAGGCTATTCAAGATGACATTTAACCTTGTGTACATATCCACTACCCTCTCATTCTTCCCCATCTTGAAGTTCTCAAGAAGACCACCAAGCATGTAGACCTTGGCCTCCTTGACTTGCTCAATCCCTTCATAGGTGACACACAACTTGTGCCATATCTCATGCTCCGTGTCCCATGAAGAGATGCGGTTGAACTCTGATGGTGTAAGGGCGGTGTAGATGATGCTCACGACTTTAGAATTGAGTTGTGCACGCTTCATCTCCGCTTCTGTCCATGTGGTGATGTCTCCTTTTGGATCCTCATACTTGAGATGGACAATATTCCACATTTCGAAACTCACCCCTTGAAGATAGAATTGCATTCTCCTCTTCCAATATAAGAAGTTTGTGCCGTCGAAGACCGGGGGTCTCATGGAGAAGCTTCCTTCAAGGTTGAGTGACCCAAGAGCCGAATCACCCATCTTCTCCTACTTGTAGAAGTAGCTTGGAGAAGACCTGCTCTGATACCACTTGTTGGATCGATGGGCTCTAGAGGGGGGTGAATAGAGCTACACACACTTCACAAAATCGATTAGACCACCAATTTAAATGAAGTGTAAAAACTAATGCAAGCAACAATTTGATATCCTATTCTAGCATACAAAGCAAGGATAAGAGATAGTGAATATCATGCACTTGGACAGGTGGTTTAGAGTGGTTCCACGTCCTAAACTTAGGAGCTATGTCAGTCCACTACCTAGAGTTGGTTAGACTCTAGGATTTGCAACTTGGTCCTCTTATTTATCACGATAAGATTACAAGAAACATAAACCACACAACCAAGGGCTTAATTACACAAGCTAAGATCTTCAACCTATCCAAGGACTTACCCACAAAGCGAGATTCTTTAGCCTTCTACAAAGGACTTACCCAATCTCACCTTTGTCTTCAGCCTTGTAGGAATTACCTATCTTACTTGAGCTTGCCTTGCACCTCTCCTTCACTTGGAGAGCTTGCCCACATTTTCCCTTCACCAAGGGAGCTGGAGCAACAATCAATCTTCACTCTAGAAGATCAGCAACACATCTTCCCCTTCACTCGGAGAAGAACAGCAGCAACTCCTCTTTCACTTCGAGAAGAAGCTTCAATCAATCTTCTATTTGATTTGGAGGTGGGAAGAAAGAAGAGAGAACTTTACATAGCACAAAGGATAGCTCTCATACAAAGGAACCTATCTCACTCACGAATTTGTCTTGAAGGTAGAGAGAGAGAAAGGGGATCAAGGGCTTGGAATACTCTCAACTAAGCTAGAATCAAGTTTGCAATGGAAGAGCAGCTTGGAATGAAGTCCAAGGGGTTCTATATATAGTTCAGGGTGGCCCTTTATGTTGTGGGACACTTGAGTGCAAAAGTGATCATTTTTCCTTCAAGAAAACGGTCATATTTTTGCCCAAAACAATTCACCAACGGTCATATTACTTTTTCTGCAAACTCCGTACAGTGCAATCGGTCGAGTATCAATGGGTGTAACTCGACCGATTAGGTAGCAGGAAATCCGATATTGAATTGATCGGTCGAGTTTGTTCTGAGGAAACTCGACCGACCATTTCAACTGGAATTGGCCTACTACCCAATCGGTCGAGTTCTGTGAGTGCACAACTCGACCGATTGCAATCTTCAGAAAATCGACTCAGGATGATCGGTCGAGTTTCAGGGTGGGAAACTCGACCGACCAAGTGCCTGTAATTGATTTTCTAATTTGCAATAAAAGTGATTTGCACTTGGTGAATTTTGTCCCAAACATTTTTCTCTTCTAAGTTACAAGCATATTCATCATTACAAGTGATTACATTTATGTTCTAAGGTGATTTACATGGAAATCCTAAAATGCACACTTGTAGTCAATTTGGCTTGAACTTGGCCCATTCTAGGGCTTGTATATGTGATCCTTTTCATGTACCTAATGTCTACAAACAATCTTTAACGCACATGTTAGATACATATGAATGGAATGGTTAAGTCATTATCAAAATATAGGTAATGTATAACTTCTAGGTCAACAGATATAACTCTGCGATCCAAGAGTACCCTATCCTCTGTGTTGTCCCCATTAAACCCCTCATGATCCACCTATAAGTGAACCAGTTTCTAGGATTGAGTCACATGGCACTACTCGTAAGTAGACCACTCCTTAACTCGGGATATGCTAAAGAGTCTCATGGCACCACACGTAGGTAGCCCAGTTTCTAACTCACAGTAACCTAGACCTTCCTCTAGGATTACCCCTTTTTTAGCCCTTTTCAAAGTAACATAGGTGGACCCGGATCTAGCCAGTTATATATGCACATTTATGGTGATAATCATAGTCACTTTATGGTTGCATGAAATAAATAAACATCCAACAATTTAGTTGCATTCAATACGATTAAACATCCGTGAATCCATCGGGATACTATAGCGGTTATTCATAATCGTAACCACATACCTGTCTTGGAGATCTCAAGCAACAATTTATCCAAATCCAACTAGATGTCCAATCAAGCAAGCCGATCAATCAATCAAGCAAACATTGATCCTGAAAACATGTATAATGTCTAAATGTCACAAGCATATCCCAAATAACTCCTTATTGACTTGGGACACCTTTCTAAGGTTTCTAAGTCTCATTAGGATGCATTAGGGTTTCTTAGATCAATTTCTCAAACTTTATCCTTTTTAAGTTAATAAACCCTGAAACAACTTTTCCACTCATAATAACCCTAATTACTCAAATTATCCACATTTTATCATTATTTTCAATTTATTTCTTATAATTAATCTTTTCTTTTCTTATTGCTTTCTTTTTTACAACTTTGGACTCCTTGGAACCCAAGGAACCCAAGAGGCATGAAATCCCTCTTTGGATTTTCCTTCTAGAGGTTTCCACATATTTCTTTTCTCAAATATTCAATTATTCATTTACTAATTGAATTTTCTTTGTTATTTTCCTTATTATTGGGCCCAATAGCCAATAAAGCCCACAAATCAAACAACAAGGCTATTTTAAACGAAATCCAATTATTCTCAACCAAATATAAGATTATTTGTTCAAACATCTTTAATATGAGAAATTATATTTCTCACCACTTGAACCCAAAAATTGGGGTTGTAACACGTAGCCTATTTCCTTCTCAGTTTGTTGGCTACCACATTTGTATTACCAGGGTGGTAAGAGGTACCATAGTCATAATACTTAAGGTACTTTAGACATCTCATATATCTTAGATTTAGATCTTCCTGAGTCAACATGTACCACAAACTTTTATGGTTGGTGAGGATGTCGAAAGTCTCATTGTAGAGATAATGGCACCAAAATTTCAGAGCATAGATGATAGAGGCAAGATCAAGGTCAAGCATGGGGTAGTTGACCTAATTTGGTTTTAGTTGCCTGGAAACATAGGCAGTGACATTTCCTTCTTGGGCCAACACACAACCAAAAACAAACCTTGAAGCATCGATGTAGATAACAAACTCATCATTCTGTAAAGGGTCAGAATAATAGCATATGTGAGTTTGCTCTTGAGATCTTGGAATCCTGACTCACTGAATTTATACCAAACATAGCGTTCATATTTTCAAGTCAACTTATTGAGGGGCAAGGCAGTCTTACTGACGTTTATGATGGAGTAAAAATAGTAACCTGCTAGTCCTAAGAAGATACATATCTCAAATATATTATTAGGGGCTTTTCATTCAAAAACAATTGAGACCTCAGAGGTATCAACAAAAATCTTTCCACCCAATATGAAGTGTCCTAAGAACATTACATTTTCAATACAAAAGTCACACTTGGACAAGTTCCCATAAATTTTTTTCTCCTAAAGGAGTTCAAAAACCTAATGAAGATGGGTTTAGTGATACTCACAATCTTTAGAGAAGATAAGAATGTCATCGATCAAGAAAACTATAAAGTCATCAATAAAAGGTTGGAATACTTTTTCATTAGCATCGTGAATACAACTAGGACATTATTTAAGCCAAACGACATCACTGGAAATTCATAATGCTAATTGTGAGTCTTGAAATCCATCTTTGGACCATCTTACTCCTTGAACTTAAGATGATGGTAACTAGAATGAAGGTCAATCTTCTAAAATATTTGGGCATGGAGAAGTTAATCAAAGAGGCCCTCAATTATAGGAAGATGATACTTGCTCTTAACTACACCTTAGTTAAGCATATGATAGTCAATGCACATCCTCATAGAACCATATTTCTATTCAACAAACATGATAGGTGCACTCCATGGGGATATACTTGGGTGGATGATTCCCTTACCAAAAAGTTTCTATAGTTTTTTCTTGAGTTCACACAACTCAGTAGGAGACATTTGGTATGGGGCTTGAGAGATAGGTGCGGTATCAGGTGCAAGGTTATAGAGAACCTAATTTCACAAGTGGGAGGCAAACCAGAAAGTTTATCAAGAAAGACATTAGGGTACTCATGTACCACCTCAATCGGGTCAAGAGCAGATGTATTGAGGTTCACTAGGTTCACAATGGAAAGGTAGGCTCTACACCCTTTAGATATCAAGGATTGAGATTTTGTGGTAGAGATAAAAAGATTTCTAGCTCGATCTTCCCTACAATGAATGGTACTTATAGGAGAATTAGCCTGACCACGATCGAGGCCCGACTGAGACCGTGGCACCAACCTCAACCATGACAAAAACACGATCGAGGCATCCACCTCAACCGCGACACAACTGCGACCGAGGTAGGTGTTGTGACCCTCTTACGCCTTCACCTATAAATATCCACCACTCGCGACCTAGAGAGGGGTTCCGACATTGGGAGGTCCATGTTCTGAATTTTGAGGCTCCACGTGTTGGTTCCGACCCGTTTTGGTTCCCAAAGCCCTGTGGGAGAGTTCCAAGGTATGAAAAGGCTGAGGTGATCATCCTACATCCGTTCCTTCAGTTTGCTTCCATCTCCCACCATTTTTCACCATCACACCCATAGCCTATCATTCCCAACCATCTTCCACCTCCGTACACCCACCAAGCTACTGTTTGTGGCAGAAAGAAAGAGAAAGGAGGCCAAGGACTCTAGAATACCAAGGAGGATGACCCAAAGATTAGATCTAGCCTATACAGAGGCTAAGGAGTGAGAGACACCTCTCCTCTGTGGGCTAAATATCTTCTTCTTCTCCTTTCTTCTAATGTTCTCCTTTGTTTCTATACAAATGATGTTCTTCCATCTTTTTTCGGTTCCAGTTATGCTTATCCATGGCTAGTTGAGCTCCTTCTTGGCTATGTAGCCCGTTTTGGGCATGTTTATGTACTTTTACCTTAAACAAGTAGTTTTATTCCAGATCTAGTATGTTTCTTATTCTATCTTCTCTTTCTGGTTATGATTACTAGTTTGGTTGAACTCCTTCTTGCTTGAACTTATATTTCTACCTATATCGAGAGATTTGTTATAGAAATAGATAAGAGAAGGTAGTTTGAATCGAAATTTGAAAAGAGAACGGTTCAAGGTGATCTGTGTAGAGCTGTTGATGTGGGCACAATCAGACCTAACCTGGTATGGTCGGGCCCACTACCTAGTTCTGCCCAGATCACACCTATTTCTAGCACCTCTGAACATTCTGGACATGAGAGGGTATCTAAAATATTCTAGGGTGTTGATTTGTCATCCTCGAGAGATGTTTCATGCCATTGATGGGTCTTAATCACGCTGCGTGAGAGCGAGTGGGATGACCCCACATAAACAGATACCACAATTTGTACCATATTTGAATGTCGGTTGCTTGCTCGGGTGTTCGAGGGTTGTCTATGCCTGAGAAAGGGTGCATAGACTACCCAACTTATGGTTATATAGCCATGAACTCCTTCTCTCTGATTAGTAGAATCCTACAAACTCTGTTTTGTTTTATTTTGTGACAATCTCCTAGACTAGTTCTAGCTCCATACTTTTATCGACTATCAGATTGGCTTATCTAACTTAAGAGTGAGATCTTAAGCATCCTAAGCGTCTCCATGTCCCTGTGTTCGACCCCATATATCTACTTCGACCCCATAATAAAGTAGCGGGGGTCCTTGAAGGTTTCATGTTATAAATTTAAAGTCTGATCACTTCCCTCCTCAAGAGCCAATCAACTTTTGGCGTCGTTGCCGGGGACATAGTTTTTCACATTTACACACCTAAAAGATTTTGTTCTGTCATCCATAAGCCTATAGATATATGCATAGTTTTCTTTTTGTTTTACACATACTTGATCATATATACTGAATAGTTTCTCTTCTTCTTATACATCTTTTCAGCCATGGATCTTACGTGCTCAAGACAAGCTATCTTGTCCACTGTGACAACCTGACCTTTTTTCTCTCTTCAAGTGATATGTTCCTCTCTTATAAGTGGCCCATTACTGAATTTTATGTCAATTTCATAATTGGAGGGTTGAGATTTTCTTTTTTTTGGCCACTATAATGATCCATTTCACAATGTGGACATTTGATTTGCTCTCTTGACCTAACTTCACTGTTTAATGATGCACTACTTTGTAAATAATCTTGAACCTGGTTAGTATGACCACCTTTCTCTATAATATGTTTCAAAATATAGAGTGTTCATTCATCTTTCCAACGGTACAAAAATGACCTCATTTGGACCATCCTAGCCCAAGATATGGGTATTTGAAAATGGACTCTTTTAGTACATGTTTTACTTATTCTTCAACTCTTCTTGGGCCCAATACCAGACGCTTGGCCCATTTACCTTGTTGTCTTCCTTCCCAAAATAGAAGGGAACGCTTGATCAAAGAGTCATCGTCTCCCCCTTTCCCCTTCAGGAAAGCAACAAATAGCAGTAAATGCTCTGAAGGATGCTCGGGATTGCTGGGATCTAAACCCTAGCATCCATAAGGTTCTATATATCCCGCCCCCATCTAACCCTAGTGCCGGTGCATCTTTTTCTCCTTTCTCCTTCTTCCTTGCGCCGCCGTTTCCAGGCTGTGAGCTAGTCGAAGTCGACGGCTATGGAAGCCATCTAGTCCCCCTCGCACGCCACCTCAGTGGCACTCACGGCCGGACTCCAAGCGGCCGACGTGCCCCGAACCTCCAGAAGCTCTGTCGCTTCTTTCCCAGGCTAAACGACCGCAACAGCCATGGTTGTTGAGCGGGGGTGCGGAGCCCCTATTCCTCCTCTGTTCCATGGAGCGGAACAGAGGAATCGCGGACCGAAGGGCGCAAGAGGAGGGGGAGTCGAGCAGGAGCGTCGGATGGGCGGCACATCACGGACGGCCAAGATGACCCAATCTCGACCGCAAGATCCAAGAGAGGACCATGATGGTCCTAAAATCAACGAAGGATACATACGGGCCGCTAGCACTAGTTGGAGCCTGGGATGCGTGCATCCGATCTCAGGCCAATGGCCCAGATCGATCAACAAATATGCAGGTAACACCCTAAGTCGGTTTCCTATGATTCTAGTGCAAATACTCAAAAATACATATCTCCTAGTTCCTTTATCCAAAATATACAAACCAATATATCAAATCGATCAACTCGACGTGACCTACACATTGGGCCTAGTTCCAGACCCTAAATCAAATGTTTGGTCCCTGAGTTTTTGAAAATACTAACTTTAGTCATGTTTGAGCACTTTTATTCACTATTATGATCAAATCTTGCATCTTTAATGACTTTTCACTGTCCTAATCATGAAATCAGTAATATTTATTCACCTTGAACCAAGTTGAGATCCTAAGATCCCCTTTTGATCTATGGTTGTCCCTAATGCATGTTGTAGCTTGTTCATGGACTTTAATGCATGATTATGATGAAGTTTGAATCTTTGATATACTTATAGCTTCCTAAGCATCAAATCAGTAGCTCTTTTGCTCTTGTGATCCTAATGAGGGACCTAATCAACCCATTGTTCATAAATGACATCGATTGTACATATGTGCATACTTTGGACTATAATGTTGAACGCTGCCTAGATTGCTAGTCTCTCTTCTAATGGACATACACCTAATATTTTTATATGTTTCTTATGACCTAATGTTTCTGATCTAAATCATCTTTTAGATCTAGACCTCTTGACTCGATGAATCATGATATAGGATGATCTATTGTGAGTCCTTCGACCCTAGAATGCATGTAAATACCTTAAACCATGATATGATCATAGAAAGTGCATGGAACATCAAAATGATATGAAACTTGAACCACACTCTTATGATGGACCCTAGATCATTATGAGATCATCTAATGTACTAATAACCAACCTTGAAACCAACTTGGCCAAAACCATCAAAAAAATATAATCGTGGTTAATGATGAGAATGTAATGTATATATGCAATCTTGTTCTTAATCAGGTTTGGCATGAGACTAGATGGTGAAGGATATGTTAGGTTAAGAATCTCTGAATCAGGTATGGGCCTTATCTAGTTATATGACTACCGCTTTCTTGCTTGAAAAGACATATATTATATGCTTGTTTGTCTATTTTATCAAATATTGCCATGTAGTATTGCTATGTCATACTCGATGTTTGCTTCGTCTGTTTTATAACTTGAACACACATATATATGGAACTCCATTATAATATTGTTGATAAAGGGCTCTTGGTTACGACCTTGAGGTCCCTCTCGTATAAAAGGTTTAGCTAATCTTGAGCACCCTTACGGACCCTTCCGACGGGAAGTTGGTCAAAGGCCTTAAACATGTTTGATATTGTTGGTATAATGTAGTGAAATGACATAAAATATGGTTTCGCATTTGTTAAATAATTAACATGTTTATTCTGTTCGTTTAGTCTTGAAATCTTTTCAAAATTATGCAAAGATTATATATATATGTGTATCTTTCGGCCCCATACTCAACACCTCGTGTGTTGACCCATTTCTCGTATGTTGTTTTTAGGTTCAGAGATGGCTAGAAGGTTGATGGGCTTGGTGAGCTATGCTAGGTGTACTTGTTGTGAGATCTAGATATAGTATACATGAGCAGACTTTTACAAAGTGAATCTTGAATATGTAATTCAAATCGTGTAATATAATGTTGTTGCTTAATATATCTTGTTGATTGTTGAGTTTATGTTGGTGCTTGTATCTTGTTATCTGTTCATGTGTGTTAAGCTTTACGCTTCCGCATATCGCCTTTGGTATACGTTTGGTTCATGGGACTTGGATTCCGGTTCCATGACAGATGGTATCAGAGCATGAACAATAACTACACCAAACATTGCTCACATGAAACACAAACTAAACTAACCTTACATCTCAACCCTAGAAACTTAATAATATCCTTGTGGATTAGGTTGACGTAGCCTCTAGGTTAGAACCTAGATGTTCTAGAACTAGGTGTAGACTTGTGTAAGTTACCTCCGTAGACATGATTCGCGACATGTGCTTAGGATGTCTACACAAGTGTGCACCATGTTCTTGCTAGTTCTCTAGGTGTCATGATACTAGACTGCCTAATGAGTGTGGTAACTTGTTTTGGTTTTGGTTTTATTTGAAATGGAGTATGGTGGTTTTCATCTCCTGTTTAAATGTTGGAGAAAACATATTTCAAGTATTATTATATGTACATATGAAAAATGTTACCACACGCAGAAAGGTAGTGAGTTTCCATGCAACCTAGGAGAAAGAGATGTAACATCAAGTCTAGATGAGAGAGTTTAGGTGATAGTGATAGTCTCTAGAGTTGTCTAGAGCCATGATATAGGTTAGGCATGTGAGTAACCTAGAAACCTAAGATGATGATTATGATATTGATGATGATGTTGATGTTTTATAGGACCCAAGATGTTTGAGGAAGGTTAAGTATGTTTGACGATATGAGATGAGTTTGACCATGCAACCCTAGCTAAACCTAGCACCACTGGGTTGATGTGCTAAACATAGCTAGTGGATGGACATGCTTGCTTGTACCTAGTTTTGTACATGCTGAGATATGATATACAGTTTGAGACCAACATGGGCCTCAATCTCTTTACAAAGGAGGACCTCTAGCATGGGACATATGAATAGGATGACATGTTGATATGAGTTGACCCGTATCTGGAAAAGGTTAGAGTACCTAAACTCCAAAATATTTGAAATGTTGAATAATATGAATGATGAAATACTTGATGATGAGTCCCTAGCTAGAATACTTCTAAGTATATGAGTTGAGTGACCTAGTGTGTGGTTTCCTTGAAAGCGTTGAACCCTAGATGTCCTATGAAAATATCTAACCCAAGAGATAGAGGCGATTTAAAAGTTGATTCTTGCTATATAGGTGAGGGAGATGTCCCAAGATCCTAAGATGATGTACATGATGAATGATATCTATGATGAGCCTCATACTCGGGTTAGTAGTTGCATATAAAGGAGTCTAGTGATTACCCTTAAGATGAGTAGAAATTGTTGTTATGGGTAGAATATTGTGGTTAACATGTCTTGTTGGACACATATATGTCTTAGATTGACTGGCTTGAAGCTCTTTTTGATACAAGTGAGAAAGTTACGAAACCTCGATATTGATGATAATGTTGTCCCTCATATGATGCTTGGTGCATGAAATAATCTCAATTACGTTTAAAACTTGATATATGCCCATTAAGTCACTCTCATAGGCTAGACCTAGTATGAAATCAAACCATACATGAAGATGTAGTTTTGAAATCATGAACTCGATACAGTGATGCCTAGAGATCTTAGCTTGAATAGTTAGGGGTAATGCTCCTAATCTCATACCACGAATGAGAAAAGAAAAAAAATATCTGAGTAGAAATTTTGGGAAAGGCTATTGTAAAGATTACACACTGATTGATAACCTCGCTTGAAGCCATGACCATGCAGATACTCATTTCAGAATTGATAAAATGGATTTTTATGTTACCCCTTGGTCTCATATAAAGATATGAACAAAAACCCTAATGTGTGGACACTAAAGGATGGCAAAACCCTAATATGATGATGATGTCATGATATGATAAAGCATTAAGTTATAGGTATATAATCGATATGAGTATGCTCTTGATAATGATAACCTAGTGTGCATCCCTTATGGAGAATGTATTGACAACCATGGTTGGATACTTAGACTCGATGAATTTTGACTTTTGAATATAATCTTGGACTAATTTCGAGGATGAAATTTCTTTTATGGGAGGAAGGATGTGACAACCTGACCTTTTTTCTCTCTTCAAGTGATATGTTCCTCTCTCATAAGTGGCCCATTACTGAATTTGATGTCAATTTCATAATTGGAGGGTTGAGATTTTCTTTTTTTTGTCCACTATAATGATCCATTTCACAATGTGGACATTTGATTTGCTCTCTTGACCTAACTTCACTGTTTAATGATGCACTACTTTGTAAATAATCTTGAACCTGGTTAGTATGATCACCTTGCTCTATAATATGTTTCAAAATATAGAGTGTTCATTCATCTTTCCAACGGTACAAAAATGACCTCATTTGGACCATCCTAGCCCAAGATAGGGGTATTTGAAAATGGACTCTTTTAGTACATGTTTTACTTATTCTTCAACTCTTCTTGGGCCCAATACCAGACGCTTGGCCCATTTACCTTGTTGTCTTCCTTCCCGAAATAGAAGGGAACGCTTGATCAGAGAGTCATCGTCTCCCCCTTTCCCCTTCAGGAAAGCAAAAAATATCAGTAAATGCTCTGAAGGATGCTCGGGATTGCTGGGATCTAAACCCTAGCATCCATAAGGTTCTATATATCCCGCCCCCATCTAACCCTAGTGCCGGTGCTTCTTTTTCTCCTTTCTCATTCTTCCTTGTGCCGCCGTTTCTAGGCTGTGAGCTAGTCAAAGTCGACGGCTACGGAAGCCATCTAGTCCCCCTTGCACGCCACCTCAGTGGCACTCACGGCCGGACTCCAAGCGGTCGGCGTGCCCCGAACCTCCAGAAGCTCTGCTGCTTCTTCCCCAGGCTAAACGACCGCAGCAGCCATGGTTGTTGAGCGGGGGTGTAGAGCCCCTGATCTTCCTCTGTTCCATGGAGCGGAACAGAGGAATCGCGGACCGAAGGGCGCAAGAGGAAGGGGAGTCGAGCAGGAGCGTCGGATGGGCAGCACATCACGGACGGCCAAGATGACCCAATCTCGACCGCAAGATCCAAGAGAGGACCATGATGGTCCTAAAATCAATGAAGGATACATACGGAAAGCTAGCACTAGTTGGAGCCTGGGATGCATGCATCCGATCTCAGGCCAATGCCCCAGATCGATCAACAAATATGCAGGTAACACCCTAAGTCGGTTTCCTATGATTCTAGTGCAAATACTCAATAATACATATCTCCTAGTTCCTTTATCCAAAATATACAAACCAATATATCAAATCAATCAACTCGACGAGACCTACACATTGGGCCTAGTCCCAGACCCTAAATCAAATATTTGTTCCCTAATTTCTTGAAAATACTAACTTTAGTCATGTTTGAGCACTTTTATTCACTATTATGATCAAATCTTGCATCTTTAATGACTTTTCACTCTCCTAATCATGAAATCAGTAATATTTATTCACCTTGAACCAAGTTGAGCTCCTAAGCTCCCCTTTTGATCTATGGTTGTCCCTAATGCATGTTGTAGCTTGTTCATGGACTTTAATGCATGATTATGATGAAGTTTGAATCTTTGATATACTTATAGCTTCCTAAGCATCAAATCAGTAGCTCTTTTGCTCTTGTGATCCTAATGAGGGCCCTAATCAACCCATTGTTCATGAATGACCTCGATGTACATATGTGCTTACTTTGGACTATAATGTTGAACGCTGCCTAGATTGCTAATCTCGCTTCTAATGGACATACACCTAATATTGTTATATGTTTCTTATGACTTAATGTTTCTGATCTAAATCTTCTTTTAGATCTAGACCTCTTGACTCGATGAATCATGATATAGGATGATCTATTGTGAGTCCTTCGACCCTAGAATGCATGTAAATACCTTAAACCATGATATGATCATAGAAAGTGCACGGAACATCAAAATGATATGAAACTTGAACCACACTTTTATGATGGACCCTAGATCATTATGAGATCATCTAATGTACTAATAACCAACCTTGAAACCAACTTGGCCAAAACCATCAAATAAAGATAATCGTGGTTAATGATGAGAATCTAATGTATATATGCAATCTTGTTCTTAATCAGGTTTGGCATGAGACTATATGGTGAAGGATATGTTAGGTTAAGAATCTCTGAATCAGGTATGGGACTTATCTAGTTATATGACTACCGCTTTCTTTCTTGAAAAGACATATTATATGCTTGTTTGTCTATTTTCTCAAATATTGCCATGTAGTATTGCTATGTCATACTCGATGTTTGCTTCGTCTATTTTATAACTTGAACACACATATATATATGGAACTCCATTATAATATTATTGATAAAGGGCTCTTTGTTACGACCTTGAGGTCCCTCTCGTATAAAAGGGTTAGCTAAGCTTGAGCACCCTTACGGACCCTTCCGACGGGAAGTTGGTCAAAGGCTTTAAACATGTTTGATATTGTTGATATAATGGAGTGAAATGACATAAAATATGGTTTCACATTTGTTAAATAATTAACATGTTTATTCTGTTCGTTTAGTCTTGAAATCTTTTCAAAACTATGCAAAGCTTATATATATATGTATCTTTTGGCCCCATACTCAACACCTCGTGTGTTGACCCATTTCTCGTATGTTGTTTTTAGGTTCAGAGATGGCTAGAAGGTTGATGGGCTTGGTGAGCTATGCTAGGTGTACTTGTTGTGAGATCCAGATATAGTATACATGAGTAGACTTGTACAAAGTGACTCTTGAATATGTAATTCAAATCGTGTAATATAATGATGTTGCTTAATATATCTTGTTGATTGTTGAGTTTATGTTGGTTCTTGTTTATTGTTATCTGTTCATGTGTGTTAAGCTTTACGCTTCCGCATATCGCCTTTGGTATACGTTTGGTTCATGGGACTTGGATTCCGGTTCCGTGACATCGACCTATCCTCCCGAGTTTTTCTTGAGTTCTAACTACTAGCAAACAATTGAAGGTTGTACTCTACAACTAGTCGAGTTATACTCGCCACCACCGTCATCGTATGTCAAAATTCCAACAAAGGAGATGGGAGATCAACCCTCAACTTGCATGTTGACATGGGATCAAGAGTTGATTAGAGTAGTGGAGCTAACTGGAGAAAGTGTCAATGCACTTGCCTCCTCCTTAGTTCCTCATCTCCAAGAAAAAGTCGATCTGCTTCAACAACTACTAGAAAAGCAGGATCATCGGCTCCTAGTAGCCAATGAGATCGTAGACTACAGTAGAAGTATATTTTAAGCTTTTGAACAAGGATTCATCCAAGTGCATCAGTTTGATACAATGGGTTCCCAACAGAAGTGCATGTCAGAATTGATGAACCTTGAAAGCATAGCTACTCAAGTCCAACAACTTCATGAGCTCATCAATTTGTTTACCATTTAATTGCAACTTCCATCACACAACCATGAAGATTGCAATCATCAGAACCATTCCATTGGACCTGAATTGGAACATGCCTCACCATCCTATTCAGACCATCAACTGGATTCACCCAAGTTTTTTTTGTGAAGACCGACCTACCTGGGGAATCCCTTCATTCTATCCAGATGATTCAACTGATCAACCAATGGAAGATACAAGGCACAGGCATGAATGGTTCTACAATGATGATCAAGGTAGTCAAACAACCTCAAAACATGAAGGTCAATTTAAACAACCTGAATCAAATGTTGATCTGGACTAGAGTGATACATCTCATATTGAGACTTGTCACTTCACTTTGAGCAGTACGCTAGTCATGGTTTGGAACAATTTGTTTGATGAAAGTGATAATGACTATTCATCTCAGTGTAGCGAGTATACTAAAGACGACGAACTGGACCAACATAAGCTGACATTTTTCACAATCCCTTTTCAAGGAAGAGTTGACATCAAGGGAGTAGGATGGACAATCCACTATAACATGGTTGCTGAGCATGAAGATACCCCAGACCCCATAGAATGCGATAAGCTTGGGGTGATGGAACTACAAATAGATTTACTTGGGGATACTTCTTGTTTGGAAGATGATTTGATGACTCAGACTATACATAAAAGTTTATCTGAGCATCCAACCTCAAGTTCAGTGGTAGAGAAAGAAGAGATGATATCTCTAGAAGACTTTCAACCTATCCCCTCCATCTCATCCTGTATCGACATCTAGGGCCTTCCTATTCAGATTCATACATTGATGGGTACCTTGAGGATGCTCTACTGAATAATTCATTTCAGTGCAGTTCAAGTAAATCCCAACACAGAGATGACTTAACGGAGTCACCAAATTTTATTCCTCTTCTTCAGACTCGTAAGGGCCCACATCTCTGCCTATTCTACTCCTACATGGTGGGTCTGATTGACAAGATACAAGTAACACCGACCCCAAAACTATGGATTTGGGATCCAAGTGTAGGAGTTGTAGGACAGCCACCCAATATTACCTACATAATTTCTCTTTAATTTTTAATTTTTAAAATTCTACATAATAAAGTCAATTCAAGTTTTATATTTCCTCTAACTGCTTAAATTTAGTTTCCTTTGCATCATATAGGTTTCTTTTACTCCATATTGCATGCATTTTCCTCCTTTTCACCCTGACATCTGCTTTTGGTCTATCTTTTCGAAAAATGTTACTTGGTATATCTTGTTGTTCTCCCATGGTGTTTGATTCTGAAGCTATTTTCAACACTTTCCACTCTCATTTTATCCTCTTAAATCTGGATTCTCTGAGACTTGAGCCTGCCAGGGCCAACCTTGGCATGATCGTGCTAGGCCAACACAGTTGGGTCACTCTCGTGTTTTTATCCAGATTTCTCACTTGGCAGTGCCTCGACCGCAGGTCTGCACAATCGTGACCTCGGGTCCAACCATGAAGAACCTGGGTATGCTAAATATTGTCACCTTGACTGAATAGCATGTCAATTTGTCTTCTCCTTTTTCACTAACTATATCACTTTTGACCGAATATTTCATCTTTTTAACTGACTTTTCACTTTTGACCGGGTTTTTCTACGCCTTTCTAGATTTTTGCACACCTCACACTAGGCCATCACGGTCGAGCTCAGGGTAGAACAATGCACCCGACCTATAAATACTCTCGTGTCGAGCCACTTCTTCCCACAACTTCCCCTGATTTCCTTTCTCTCCAAGCGAAACCCTAAGGTTACCTCTGCCTTCTCCCCTCTTCCCCTTGTTTCCCTCACTGACTAGTAGGCCTGAAGTAGCTGTAGGTGCAACTGTAGTAGTAGCCACCCCCGAAACCACCTCCTCTGCCTACGACCACAAGCTGCAACTCCAGCGCTGTCACCATCTATGCCCGATAGTACTAGACCTTGCGGCTGCGGTCGCGATCAGGGTACACTCTGCGGTCACAATCACGGTCACCTCATTTGAGGTATCCGAAGCCACGGTCATGGTCGATGTCGTGGTCGAGGTTGATGAGCCTTGGCCCAACCATGCCAAACCTGGGCTCGGTCGTGCCGACCAGATCGCACCAATAATCAGCACTAGAAAATCAGCACCATGGATGAAATGAGAAATAGCTTCAAGAAGCTCTAGAAGACAATGTCGTGAAAGAAAGGGGAAGGAAGCTCCTCGTCACCGGAAGAGCACAAGATCTCATATCCACCCCACACCATGTGAACCATGACCCAATGTACGAAGATGAGACCATCCTTTCTACTTCAACAAGATTCGAGTCATAGGAGACTGATTCAGACTGTCGTCGTGTGTCTTCCACTCCGATGGACACCTACAACAGTGATTCATTACAGGAAGTCTCCAGTTAGAGATGGTTGAGAGCACACCACGAATCTGAGCTCCATACTTTGACAGGCCATCAGGAGGGCCCGTCAGTGTTGCACAAAGCTTCATCTGTACGGGACTAGCACCGACAGTCAGTAGAACGGTCGACGTCTTTACACCGGTCAACTTCATCATGCGATTCAGTTCAAGGGAGCAGACACCACCTCACTCCTGAAGGTGTTAACCAAGCTCCCTCCCTTCTCCCATGTTCAGAAGTATGAAACAAAAGAAGCAGTTTGATTCCTTGATTAAAGATAAGCACATGCTAGTAGGCCCAAGATATGCCGACCCTGCCACACTCATAAAGCTGGGAATACAAGCACATGTTGACAGATATCTTGCAATAGTTGGCCTAGACATCCTTGCTTACAAATAGTGTGATGCTTGTCATAGAATCACCTGTGAGTTCTATGCTACACTCTAGACCCCAAAGGACCACCAACACACTATCATGTATTTTTACCTACTGAACCAGAGCCGCCAAATCACTGAAGATCACCTCAATAGCTGGTTGTCACATTCTGTTGAGGACTACACCGAGATGTCCAGGGGCCAGCTGGATACAGGGGACATCGATTTTGATGCTACTAAGGAATGGAATATGCTTACGAGGGAAGATTAATATATTTCTAGAGGCACGAAAGATTCACACATCCACAACCTAACACTTAATTATCTACACAAATGATCTTAAACTGCATCCTAGAGAAGCAGGACAGTCAAGGGGTGCTCAGTTCAACAGACCTATACATTTTTTGGTGTGCAACAATAGAAAGAAAAGTGAATGTGGGGAACTTCATCATCTGCCACTTTCACAACTCTTTCAAGAAGTAGATCCAATTCATGATGGCAGACATTTTCACTTTCATAGTGCGCCATCTTGGGATTGGGGATGGACATTTGACACGTATGCAGGAAAAAGTTGAGTGGTCAAAGTTGGACTTGGATCACTTGATTCGCTCAGGGGTGGTCAAACAGTGCAACACAAGATATCTTTATATCTTTGGTTACACCAAGCACAGAGTACTACTGCCAACAAATGTAGAGTTTGCATGTCAGACAATACTCATGGACGTATCTCTATTAGATGATCAAGGCAACGCTCATCAGGAAAGTGAGACTGTAGGAGCATCTTCTTCAGCACCACCAATGTAGAAACTCAGGAGGCCAAACAACAGACATGGGCAACCTTCCAAGACATCCCATATCAGGGAGGGACCTAAACATAGATGCATTCAACAACAATTCTAGCAGCCCTTCCAGCCTTTCTACCACCCGACCCAGGACTTTGAATAGTCATTCCACTTTTAGCAAGGAAAGCACCAGGACTATGAGAACCCACCAGGAGGCATCGACGATTTGAACCAGTATATAAACAATGACTACCAGTAGCAGCTGCTTTCCACACCATCCAGAGCTTGAGATTTGCTCGAGGATGAGAATTGTTTTAAGATTGGGGTGGCAGGGTGTACCACCCTCTATCTTCCACCTTTCCCTTTTATTTCTTTCATTGCAAGTATGCATGTTTATCTTATATGTTCCTTGCATTTAGCATAAATTTTCATCTTTGTAAGACTTTGTGTCATAATTTGTAGCTTTGCAATTAAGACTACGTGATGCGAGTCTTATAGCTAAATGCTTATCTTTATGCCTAAATGCACAATTTTCATCTTAAACTGCTTGACCTTTTGCTTGACTTGCTCATTGACTCTTTCCTTAAGTTTGGTAATAAATCTAAGGTTATGTGCCTTTTTCATAGCTTAAAACATTTTTCCCTTGATCTATGTTGTGAATGACAAGTCTAGGATATAGGACCATTGGAAAGAAGATAGAGTTTGATCAAAGCCCCAAGCTGCATTTTTCACAAACTTGCCTCTATTCTAAGGATCCTTGAATCATAATTACTATCTTTTCACATAGGTATCAAGCAGATAATGATGGGTTTTGAGCTATAATCAAACTAAAGTGTTTTCCCTTGATTGTCTACGTTCCCTCTCACCTTAGATTGAGCCAAAAAGATGAAAAATTAAAAATTTGCAAAAGAGGCTTGGGCGCCCACAAAATCCCAAAAATATCAAAATAGTTCTCACCCAGGCCTATAAATTAGAATGCAGAGAATAAAAGCCTGAGTGTGAAAAGAATAAATGAGCAATATTTTCTCTTTTTAAGAGAGTTGAGGATGGTGCCCAGTCGGTGTATGACTGTGCTCATGAACGCGGGCATGTCGTGCCTAGAAGTGCCACCCTAAATCTCATTAGAGAGTCACTAGGAACCCCTAGGAGACCTATGAGATCATCCCAGTAGCAGGGTTGGTTTGAGTGCAGTATGAGGAGTTCATCTCACTGCTTTGGGCCAACTAGCTCAGACTGTAGGGACTGTTGCTCGTTACATGGACCAACCTGATGCAGATCGGGATCCTCAGAAGTCATTAGAGTATTTTTTCTTTTGTTGCTTCTTAGCACCTGAATAAGTGGGAGGCGTGTTGTTCCCAACTGGTCTACATGAATACATGATGATGGCTCATTGCTCGTCACCCCCATGATCACCTATGTGACAATGTTTGTATGTTGTATAATTATGATTCAAACCCTGATGAGTATCGATAGGTTACAATGAATTTGCTTAATCTTTCTTGGACACTCTTTGATCTTACTTTAGCAGGATTATGCTCGATTGGTGGGGGTTTGTTCTGAAATGTCATGGGTCAAGAGAAGTGATGTTTTAAATTATTTTTCTTAACTTTAACATTTATCACCATGCTTAATTTGAATGTTATCTTTTTGTTCTTTAAGCCCAGTCTTGCTTGAGGACAAGAAAAGGTTTAATCTTGGGGTGGTTGATAACACCCAAATTTAGACATCTATGCTAAGCATTTATTTATGGTTTTGTGTCATTATAGCCTTAATATGCCCAAAATAATCATATCTCCTTATCTTTTAGTAATTTACATTTTTTTCATAGATAAAGTTGCTCAACTAGCCAATTTTAGGACTTGCAGGCACCGAACCTGAAAAGACATCTATTCTCTAGGATTTCTCTCCAACACATGGTTTTTGTAGCATCTAGGCTTCCATCCGTCGCGGCCGCGGTAGACCAAGCATCACACTATGTGCACCAACGTAGGAGACAGTGGTCCTGCTAACCGACTAACGGGCCCAAAATGTTTTTGATACCTTGGACCCTATTTTCTATGGTCAGTCCTTTATCAGAATGCATTCTCGCTAATCAGAAGGTTCATCAACGCGGGCCACTCGACCACTGATAATAGCCCCCCGGTGGGTGTGGGTTTGGTCCATGACACTATGACTGTGACCAAAGAGGACACCACGATCGCGACCAAGGAGGATGTCGTGACCATGGCCAAGAAGACAACACCGCGACCACAATATCCACCTTGACCGTGACTGCAACCGAGGCATCCACCTCGACCGCGGCTGAGGCCCGACCACGAACATGACCACGACACCAACCTCAACCACAACACGACCGCGACTAAGGCATCCACCTCGACCACTGCACGACAGCGACTGAGGTAGGTGCCACGACCCTCTTCCGCCTTCACCTATAAATATACACCCCTCACGACCTGGAGAGGGGTTCCGATATTGGGAGGTTCAAGTTTTGAATTTTTGAGGTCCCACGTGTTGGTTCCGACCCATTTTGGTTCCTAGAGCCCCGTGGGACAGTTTCAAGGTTTGGAAAGGCTGAGGTTCTCGTCCTACGTCCGTTCCTCTAGTTTGCTTCCATCTCCCACCATTTTCCACCACCATTCACCCATATCCTACCATTCCCAACCATCTACCACCTCCATAGACCCACCAAATTGTTGTTTGGGGTAGAAAGAAAGAGAAAGGAGGCCAAGGAGTCCATAAGACCAAGGAGGATGACCCAAAGATGAGATCTGGCCTATACAGAGGCTAAGGAGTGAGAGCCACCTCTCCTCTATGGGATAAATCTCTTCTTCTTCTTCTACTTTCTTCTACCGTTCTCCTTTGTTTCTGTACAAATGTTGTTCTTCCATCTTTGTTCGGTGCCAACTATGCTTGTCCATGGCTAGTTGAGCTCCTTCTTAGCTATGTATCCCATTTTGGGCATGTTTATGCACTTTTACCTTAAGCAGGTACTTTTATTCTAGATCTAGTATGTTTCTTGTTCTATTTTCTCTTTTTGGTTATGATTGCTAGTTTGGTTGATCTCTTTCTTTCTTGAACTTCAATTTCTTCCTATATCGAGAGATTTGTTGTAGAAATAGATAAAAGAAGGTAGTGTGGATTGGAATCTGAAAAGCGGATGGATCAAGGTGATCTGTGCAGAACTGTAGACCTGGGTACGACCGGACCCAGCCTATCACGGTCGGGCCCACTACCTGGTTCTGCCCAGATCACACCTGTTCCTAGAACCTCTGAACATTCTAGACCTGAGAGGGTATCTAGAATATTCCAGGGTGCTAATTTGTAATCCTCGAGAGAGATTTCATGTCGTTGATGGGTTTTAGTCACGCTATGCAAGAGCGAGTGGGATGACCCCATAGGAATAGAACCATGGTACGCACAATGTTTGGATGCAGGTTGCTTGCT
Source organism: Alisma plantago-aquatica (assembly GCA_963693085.1). Classification (NCBI taxonomy): domain Eukaryota; kingdom Viridiplantae; phylum Streptophyta; class Magnoliopsida; order Alismatales; family Alismataceae; genus Alisma; species Alisma plantago-aquatica. The sequence goes on from OY856415.1 coordinate 187,008,333, forward strand.
CGAGTGTTCCAGGGTTGTCTATGCCCAAGAACGGGTGCATAGACTTCCGAACTTGTGGATACATAGCCAGGAACTCCTCTCTTATTAGTAGAATCCTACATACTCTATTTTTTTTTCTTTTCTTTATTTTTTTATTTCGTGACAATATGCTAGACTAGTTCTAGCTCCATACTTTTAACAACTATTAGATTGGCTTATCTGACTTAAGAGCGAGATCTTAAGCATCCTAAGCGTCCCCACATCCCTGTGTTCTACCATGTATATCTACTTCAACCTTGTAATAAAGTTGTGAGAGTCCTCGAAGGTTTCAGGTTATAAATTGAAAGTCTGATCACTACCCTCCTCGGGAGCCGATCAAGCCCCTCTCGGCCAAGGCCACTATTGGACCCGACCCATCCAAGGGTAAACCCCAGAACTAGCTATGTATATTGGAGGGACTCGAGTGTGCTCAATAATGTGGGGTCTTTTTACACCCTGAGGGAAATAGCCAGAGTCGAACCCAGGTCCCTTCATTGGGGATCGCCAAGCCGCACCGTTGGGCTACTCTCTCGCCCCCATTTTCCAATCATTTTCATTATGAAGCAACTAATAATTTGGAATCATAGATCCCTTTAACAAAATGATTTCCATTTGCATTAGCTTCTTCTGCATTAATGGCAAAACCACAGATTTTCCAATGTATAGACTGCTTACACTTGTTGGCCCACACAAAGGAGGGTTGGGACAAGCTCCCATGATGTGTCTCTCTTCCTTGTATAAGTGGCACACTGACTTTTGGAATATTCATGGTCCAGGGTGATGGGGCCCATAGTTGGCTCACCTGAAGACCACACCATACCCATTGTTGTCTTCAAAGTTCTGACCTTGCATGTGTTGTTGATTTTTGTTGTTTCCCCTTCCTTGACCTTTGTTTTGAGCTCCATTGCCCCTGCCAACCCTACCTCATAACCTATTGTTTTTGTTGTACTAAGGTGGTCCTTTGGGGTCTTGGATAGTTGACACAACATTAGTAAACACTAGGTAGGCTACGCTAGGTGTTTTCTTGGTTCCTAAACCCATGGTTTTCTCCATAGACAAGGCTTGATCATATGTCTCATGAATGATGGTGGGATGGGAAGCAAGCACAAAGGAACAGAGGTTGAGGTGTAACCTATTGAGAAAATGGTCCAGCCTATTCTCTTCAGTCAACCCAGGGCATGACATTCTAGGTGACAAAAGTTTCTTCCATAGTCAGGTACAGACAAGTTAGCCTAGATGAGGCAGTAGAATTGTTCTTGTTCCCATAACAGACATGCATGAAATGGTTGGTGAATATGGGATTAAATGCTTGCCAATTTAGGGTGATGTTTTGCTGGGAGTGGATGAAGTTTTCCTACCATAACTTGGTTGCACTCCTAACATAGAGGTGGCATAGGTGGTCTTATCCCCTTCAAGTAATCTAAAAACCCTAAAGGTGTTGTTCATAGCAAGAATCCAATAATCATTGTTATCTAGGACATCACTCTCATCCTCACAACATAAGGTCTTAGGGTTAGGTTTAAGGAAATAAAAGATGGTGGGGACCCTAGGATTAGGGCTAAGGGGTTAAACTCCCTTGGGTAGCACTAATGCATGTGAGTAACTAGAGTATGTATGGAATCCATGAGTACACACATATCCTCTTCCCAATCTCCTAATGCAATGATCTTACTAGTAGAGGTTTCTTCAGTCTCCTTAGACCTCCACTATGTCCCTCTTTTCCTTGCTTTTGTCACCAATTTTGGTGCCTCAGGTACTAGCAAGGGTGGCACGAGTCTTAGAAGGCATATGAAAGATGGATTACTATCATTATCAAGGCAAAATTTTATGATTAGAGTTCAAAACTTGAGCATCAGAGTAGATCATCATCATGATCATTTTATTATAAAACTATTACAACTTAATTTTGCATTTTATTGTAATCCATCCTTAATCTACCCAAAATAGATAGATCATGCTTGTATAATCAGGACCAAGAGAAAATGATAAGATAACTATCTAATCACATCTAAGTAGGTGGCTTTGTAGTCCTTATAGAAGATATGAGAATTTAAAAGACTCTTTAAGATTTGGAGGAAGAGACCTAATCCAATCTTGGATCCTCTTAGGATAGGTATATGTGTGGAGGAACCTCATCTGTTAGGAAGATAGGAGGTGGTTGCTATCCAGAACTTCCATTTTAGCACCATACCTACTACCTTAGTTTTATCATTATTAATTTTAGTCCTTCATATGTTCTAATGATATGTTATGACCTAACATATATAGTGTCTCATTTGATTGGATCTTATACCATTTGTCATGGATCTTTTTTTTACCCTCATCCTACCCCCACTGACTATAGAGTCAATGGGAATAGGGCTTGGGTGTCCACCATAAAATATTATAAGAACACACAAGCATATATAAGTCATATAATTCCATCATCATATTTATAACCAAAAGGTCATTGATTACAACAGACGACCATGAAGGTAACAGAAGATATAATAATTCAAAGGAAATTACACTATTACATTTAGAGGATAGAATGCCCCTTAGATTAGTACAAAAAATTCCATGTTGATGTTATTTGGTGCAGTTGATTATTCAAACAACAAGTCATTGGCAACATCTAATAGGGAACAAAAACATGATGCAATACAATGCAATTGCAAATATACACTTTAAATGATGAAATTTAACAATTCTAATAGTTTAACATAACTTAGCTTAGCAAATAGTGTAATAAACATGAAAAATAACAACACAATGCTAAATAATTAACTCATCATTTTCAAAAGTATAATATAGATGCATTGGCCATTATAGTACAACATTTCATATTAATGCCTTTATTTTATGAAAACTTTCCATGGGAGGAGTCCATGAGGGAAATTATGGCACAAAGACAATAAATATCCATGTTTCAATGTGAGGGACCCAAAACTTAAATATCCATTTTCTAAATTATGTTTGAGGGTTTGATCAACATATAATATACCAAAACTTAAAAGAATATCATAAAAGTTACTTATTTCAAGAAAATTATCATAGTCATGACTATAGTATAATATATATAACAACCAATTCACAATAATTAATAGTGTCAAATAGGATAAAAGTGTACTTTTTGAAAGGGGTGATGACATGATCCTTGCACAAGAGTCCCAAAGTGGATCCCCTCCAGGATGACCTAAGATGCAAGACAAAATTGAGGGAAAGTCTTTGATTAGTGAGAATTTGATGTCATAAACACGTTATAAATCATATGGATATTCTCATAGACCTAGATCCTACTTCATTCAATAATCATCCCATTCATATCAACATGTGTGCATGTATTCAATATAATACTAGTATCACAACTGCATTATAACATCCCTGACCTAGGTTTAGGGTTAACCCTATTTGTTTGTCTTAAATAAGTTTCTTAGAACTTTAATATAATCCTATAAAGTGTTTTTTAATCAAGTGACAAACTTATGTTTCAAGTTTGGTCCTGTTTGAATAATGTTTGAGTAATGTTCTCTTATTTTAGACCAAAATGCAATTTACCCAAGATGAGGGATTATATTGCAATATGTCACCTATTGAATGTGCCTTAAGTGTTTTATCATCATAAAAGAGAGAATTATGATAAGTGGTGGCTTGTGGAAAGCCTAAATTCCAAGTTTGAACTTGTTTGAATAATGATAGTACCTTGTGTACCAATTTTGGTACAAATTGTAAATTACCCAAAGTGTAGGGTTGATATGCAAATTACCACCTCTAGAGTGTCCATACTTCCTCTATGTATCATTCAGAGAAGATAGAAAGAAGGAGACACCATGGTGAATCATCTTTGAGTGATGGTACTCTTGGTGATGAAAAGACCAAGAAAGGGTTGTATGTGAAACCCTAAAATGAGTTGTAAAGCTTATATGGGAGTGCCTATCAGCCAAGAAGCCATAGAGGAGGTCCCATATCGTTTTTTTAACTTCTTGGAAGTATTCATATTGTATTATCACCTCAAGGAGGTGATCCATGACAAGTTAGATGCTCCTTGCAAAAAGTTGTATTGGTTTGCATAATTTGTGAGATAAAGATGAGATATCTTCTCAAACATGATAACTAATGGCTGAAATCTTATCTCTATATTATCCCCAAGACTTTTTCATGTCAATATATATATGTGTGCATGCATGGACATGTGTCAAACATGCATGGCCACGTGTCACCTAGTAGTATATGGTGATGACCCCTCTTATACACTCTATCTCATGAACCCCAATTATATATACCTCTCCTTTCACCTACTAGTGAAAGTTTACAAACCCTACAACTCTTTTTCTCTAAGATAGCATGCATACCCTCTTAGATATCGTGCATTGTAGATCAAGGAGCAAGGGAATATCTAAAACCAAGCCAAGGTGAGGCCATGGTCATCTTCAACATTGGTTGAAGCATGATTCTCGAGTTATAGTTATTCCTTTTTTTTCTTCTTCACCAAGTTCTTAACTATGGTGATTCCTTGTATATCGAGGAGTTGTCAACGAGTCTTGGACTTATGATAAAGTCATATTCAACCTTAGTAACGTGAAGATTTGGAGCTTTGAGCTTTAAAGATTGTTCTTGAGGTGGGTTATATAACTTGAACCCAATTATGTTATTATTCACCTTCAATCTTGCTATACTTGTTGATCTACTTTCGATTTCAATTTTTCTTGAAAGTTGGATGATTCTATGAGTTCTAATAGTTGCATGGAAATATTTTCCATGAACTAGAACATTTATAACGAAGGTCTAGAGCTTGAAGATGATGGTATCACCTTACAAAGTGATATTGGGTTCAAGCATACAAGCAAACACCTATAACCCGATATGGTCATGTACATACATCATTAGCATGATATGCCTATGAGTTTACACCTCATGCACAATATGGTGTCGAAGGATACACCTTATGCATGATATGGTGTTGACGGATACACCTTATGCATGATATGGTGTTGAAGGATACACCTCATGCACGATATGGTGTTGAAGGATACATCTTATGCACGATATGGTGTTGAAGGATACACCTCTTGCCTGATATGATGGTGAAGGTTATACACCTCTAGAACAATATGGTGATGAGTATAAACCTTATGCACTATATGCTAACACACACACACCTCTAAACCGATATTGGGTTAAGCACACATCTCTAAACCGATTTTGGGTTAAGAATACACCTCTAAATTGATATTGGGTTAAGCATACACCTCTTGCATGATATGGTGTTGAGAACAAACCTATAAGACAATATGGTGGGTAACCCAATACAATTGATGACAAAAGTGGTAAGGTGGTTAATAACCTAGAACATGTGATGGACAAGACACTAAAGTATAGTGTGGCCAATATCTTCAAGTAAAATGAGGATGTTATGCCCATGTATGGTGAAGGTGATACACCATATGATTGGTAAGGATGATACCTTGATGGGTAAGGGTATGATGGATATGACGATGCCTAGCCCGATAACACCTAACCCAATACATATGTTCAAATTGACATATATGATTCAACCCGATACACCTTGTAAAGATGAGGGTAAACACTCTTAGGAGTGATGAATGTAACAACAAGTAATGGTGTGGCTAATACCTTGATAGGTGAAACACCTAAAGTGGTTGATAATGGTCAACCCTATATTAATAATGCCTTAACCCGAGATGAGTCCATATCACTTGATGATAATTCAAGTGTGTGACTTATGGCCAATACACTACATGACAAATGTGATGAGTTAGTGCATAAAGTATTAGGATAGGAAATACCCTAATACAAGATAAGCTGATGAACTTAAGTAAGTTAAAAATGATGAGGGAAGTGATACACCAAGGCATGATAAATATCACATCCAGCACCTCAAGTTTGATACACCTTGATGCACCTCAAATCCAATATACCTGGATGAGTAACACATGAAGTGTGTCATGTCAATTGTTACATTAAGATGTAATGAGTTTAATGCACTTTCATAAGTGTAGGTTAACATACCTTGAAAATAGGTTAAGGCAAGTTAATAAAGTATGATGTAATCAATATCCTAGTGAGGATGAGAGAGAAACTCATACTTTGTGTTGATAATCATTTAATGATAAATGATGTATTATAAATAAGTATGATTGAATACTTATGATATCAATGAATGCTCCTAGATGTGTGGAGCAATGAATTAGGGTTTGGGTTGATAATATGAACTTGAAACCCTATTCAGCTATAAAGGGAAACCCTAACCTTAATAATGGGTAGGTTGTATTTATCTTATTGCATAAGGCTTGTAATTCATGTTAAATACTTGTATAACAAGTATAATTTTTATGTGGTCTGATGACCTAAAAGATATTTGTTGCCTAGTGACAGGTGATAAGATGTTTAATGAGCCTTGTGAGCTATGTGAATAGTTGTGGCCTAGTGAGAGGTGACAAGATGTTTAATGAACCTTTTGAGCCATGTGAACAGTTGTTGCCTAGTGAGAGGTGACAAGATGTTTAATGAGCCTTGTGAGCCATGTGAATAGTCATTGCATAGTGAGAGGTGACAAGATGTTTAATGGGCCTTGTGAGCCATGTGAATAGTTGTTGCCTAGTGATAGGTGACAAGATGTTTAAATGGGCCTTGTGAGCCACATGAAATACTTGTGCAACAAGTGTGATATATATGCATGGGTCTGTGGACCTAGAGGTAATGGTTACCTGATAAGCGGTGACATTGTTCAATGATGAACTAAGGGTTGAATACCCAGATCATATAATCATGATGATGATAATGATTGAGGGATAAGAATCCCCAGTAATATGATAAAGGACTGAGATCCCGAGTGTTATGTATCTAAATGTGTTCCAAAGATTAGAAAAGTACTTGATAGATGTATTATACCATTCTTTGTAGCATTTGTTTATGATTGATGCTTATAACTTGTTTGATGCTAAAATAATACTATAATGCACTTAATATATCACTAGAACTATAAACTGTAGTTGCCCTAGCCATAGATCCATCAGCGTCAGAATTTGGTGAAATGGTGAAATAAGTTTTTCCCACGGGATTACCTGGAGCGTATATTTGTGAATATGCGGGGGTGTGAGCTTGGACGGCCATATGTGAGATGATCCCCATACGTCCACAATCTTGAGGATTGGCTATATGCCATATCCTGGCTCGAGTGTGACTGCAGTTGTAGACTCAATAATGATCACGGTGAATAGGCTCATGGCTCAGAGTATGGCTATATGCCATGACTCAATAATTTTATAACCGGGGAAGGTTGTAGGTTTGTTTTTCCCTAAAGAGAGTGCATGTTGTGACTATAACTCTAAGTGAAGATGCCACTATACCCTGGCAAGCTTTTTTAGCAGTTTGACATGGGATGTCACTTCCAGTGGTCTTGTACTGACCGAGACAGGTGACGTCATGGAAGACGGCTCTTCCATTGACCTTGTATGGTACCGAATTGTGAGAAGTATGTGGTCGGTTGGAGCATGAATGGTATACTTCATTTCCTCAGGGCATAAGTGTGATTGTAAATATGTAATCAGTCGTGTAGCATATTTGCTTAAGGTTTGAGTACAGAAGACATTGGTTGATGTACACTTTGTTTATACATCTTAATGGGATAGATGTTATACATGTTTCTTTGTATAACTTGTAAAGAGAATAGATGATTTATTGCTCTATCATAGATGGCTACATTACTTTAAGAGAAGAGATTACTCTATTGTGCTTATAAATAGTGATTACTCTTACTTATTTATATGAAAAATCCTCTGCTAAATTTTATACTATTTACCTGTGATAAAAATATTGTTGGCAAAGAGTTATATCTCTCATTGGGACAATTGTCTCACCCTGTGGGATCCAAAATTTTTAGGTGGATGTGCACAAGGAGATAGAGACCATTCTACAGAGGAAGGAAAACAACAGGGCAAATAGTAACAGCTCAGGTTGAGTGTACTGTCTGTCGTGTCTTGTATATAGAAGTCCTATGTGTCATCTCTGTACTCTCAAGTCCTTGAGAGTTAGTATGTAATGGTATTACAAACGATCTGAGATTTTGGCTTGTATGCCTCGACGTTTTATGTTGCTCTGGCATGTGTTTTGGAAAAGCAATGGAGTTATGATATCCTCAAGATGAGATGATACAATGTATGTACAATGTGAACCATTATGTATATATTACTTTGGTTCTATCTTTAAGAGTTTCCCGATAATGGATCTCTTTGCAAAATGGCTTTAATTTTTAGTGATGTTCGGTAACCCGTTGTTAATGGTTATTCTGCGTAATTAATGTGCGATTTGGTTGTCATTTGATAGCGGTCGTCACAAGTTTGGTATCAGAGCTTAAGGTTTGTTGAGTCTACAGAGACATAGGACTAAGGTGTTGAGTCTATTCTAGTATCCTCCAGTATACCCTATAGTGACTTCTGCTTATGCAGAAGAAAGGATGAAGTTTAAAAATGACTGGAGAACATGAGGAACACACTGCTGAGAGTAATGTTGTTGCACCAGGAGAGGGTGCAAGGGATCAGGTAAGAAAAGAACGATTGCCTAAGAATTTCCATCTTGACCCAATCAGGATAGAGAATCCTACTTTTTATGCTCTTGTTGGGTAGGTTAAGACAACATTGATGCATATAGTGGAATGGATACTAGCAATACAACCTAGGTTACTAGTCCTCAATGCAGAAACTTTGGGTTTTGAAAGGGTTCCTGAATGACATAGTTATGGTGGAACAGTGGAAAATGTGGGAAGGACTAACATATGGAAAGAAATGAGACTCTGCCATAAGTATAGTCATATAGTACATCTGTGATGGCAATGCCCAAGGAGGGGCAATAAGATGAGAATTAAGGAAAGGTCTCTACAATTCTAGAGACATTTGCCTAGTTGTTCTAAAAATCCAAAGTTATTGGTGCCACCGGTGCAAAAAATGCCTAGTGCACCAGGGCAGTAGTCACTAAGTAAAGGCAAAAGTCCTAACTTTCCATCTATAAAAACTCCTGACTTAGCTTCTACATCGGTAATAAGACCGATAAGACCATGGTATGAGGACAAGACATGCTATAGATATGGACATGTTGAGCATACTAAACCATTTTGTTCAAAAAGAAAGGAGGAAATGACCCAACAACTAAGGCAGACTCGGCAGGGCCTACGAAAGTTACAAGCCAATAGTGTAAAAAAAGGCAAAATCAACAACATAAAATGACTAGACTCTATGTTTTGAGTCAACCTAAAGTGGTAGATGACTGCGGGGGGTGACGGTCAGATAGAGATGTTTCATTCTAATATGTCTTCTCTTGATTTTATCTGATAATCATAAGAAGGATTGCTATTGTTGACTTTCCTTTGGTTGTCCTATGGGAACATGGGGATGAAATGATGAAGAATAGAATTTATATTCTATCCAGTATTCTTTTAAATGCTTTATAATTGCTTTTGTCCATATAAAAGAGGTAGAGATGTAAATGAGATGCTTGGAGAAATCTAGGGATATTAAGTCGTGTGACTTGGATGATATGAAAAGTAAAGTATACCATGTAAAACAAGGTGCATACTACCTAATCTTAGTACTTGCATGCCCTGGCAAGGTATTCAACTATTGAAGGTAGGGTAAGTATGGAACTCTTAGATTGCTATATTTCTGATTACTCTGATCAAGCAATCATTTTCAGACAATCTAAAGAGCATAATGAAATTGAAAATATGGCACGAATGTTTCTATCACATCCTAAGTGCAATAAAATGGAATCTGAGATTATCCCAGATCAACCTGTGAGTATGAGAAAGTACAAAGTATAATTCTTATGATAAGTGAAAGGGAATAAGGAAGATGATCCTTGTTCAAATAAATAATATATGAAGGATAATGATCTCTTCCACAATGAGAGTGAGAAATGTGATAAAATCATAAAATGTTCATGAACATGTTAGACAATAACAAAGAAAAGAGTGATGACAGGTAATCATCCTTAAAATTCCTATGTTGATGGCAAGGAACCTAGGATGAAACAAGAGTAAATGACATTCAAAGTTCATGTAATAATCAGAGGAGATGATAATCTCTTCTCTTTGATAAACAACCCTGGGAAATGATGGGGTGATAAGAGGAATATGTTTCTTTGTGTTCTTTACTTTTAGGGACATGACAATCAGGTGAGGCTTATGACACTTGATGTGCATGAGTTAGAAGTGTTCTATTGATGGATACTTAGAAAAGTATCAATTTATCTTGGATTTTGGTTCCAAGACAAAGTTATATGTGATAAGTAATGTCCCAAGATGAAAGAAAGTTCTATTATATGTTTGTCTTTGGTAATAACAATAGAGAGATGGAAATGATGAGGATGTGATGTATTTTTGGCACATATAATGATACCAAGGTAAAGAATCCTAGTATCCAAGAACTTTTAATGACATGAGAAAATGAGAACATGACTCATGATAATATGAATATGTTTGGTTACCTAGAAGAGACAACTTTGAGATTAGTCTAATTACATACTATTGTATGGATATCAAATGTTAGGGGTTTATGCTCTGCATAAACATAACATCGATAAGGATGTATTAATTGAAGGAACAATTGTAGAATCATTTTCGAAAAAGCTTATAAAGCTAAAAATAATTCCTTAGAATATCCCTATCTAGATCTGTTGAGGTAGCTTATACATAACAACTAGAGATACCTCTGAAATAAGTTCTTCTTTGATAAATATCCTCTCCTTATGATAAGAAAATAAATAGCTAACGAGATAGTTGGTACAAGTCATAAGAAAGTTTAATGTTGTTTCAGCAAATTAGAGTGGCACAACAGATGTATGAAAAGACTTGTAGTCCCAAGTGGGTGACAGAACGTAACTCTAGTTTTTCCTTGGAGGTGAAATGTTAAACTAAGTGTGGAGTATGGAAAAATCCCAAGGTCAAGAATCTTATCACATAAAAGATGTAAGATGAGAAGGTAACAAGTAAATAAGGTTTGACACCTGAGTTATTCGAAGTATGAATAGTACTTCTCTGACTTAGAAAGTGTTACCTGACACAAAATTGACCCTACAGTCATTAATGGAAAGGACAGTTGAATATGTGTCATGTATGACAGATTCTATGATGACCATGAATGGAAGGACTTTGTACTGGTCAAAGTTTTACGACATCTCCATGACACAAGGATGTTATGTGGAGGTTTGATGATATGATGTATGAATAATAATTGTCTCTCTTCATCTGGGATTTTGGGGATGAAATCCTTGTTAGAGGTTTAAAACTTGTAACATCCCTGACATGGGTTTAGGGATAACCCTATTTGTTTTGCTTAAATAAGTTGCTTAGAACTTTATTATAATCCTCTAAAGTGTTTTGTTATCAGGTGACAAACTTACATTTCAAGTTTGGTCCTGTTTGAATAATATTTGAGCAATGATCTCTTATTTTGGACCAAAATGCAATTTTCCCAAGATGAGGTGTTATATTGCAATATGTCAACTGTTGAACGTGCCTTAAGTGTTTTGGCATCATAAGTAAGAGAATGATGCTAAGCGGTGGCTTGTGTAAAGCCTAAATGCCAAGTTTGAACTTGTTTGAATAATGATAGTACTTTGTGCACCAATTTTGGTACAAATTGTAAATTACCCAAAATGTAGGGTTGATATGAAAATTACCACCTATAGAGTGTCCCTACTTCTTCTATGTATCATTCAGAGGAGAGATAAATAAGGATACACCATGGTGAATCATCTTTGAGTGATGGTACTCTTGGTGATGAAAAGACCAAGAAAGGGTTGTATGTGAAACCCTAAAATGAGTTGTTATGAGTTGTAAAGCTTATATGGGAGTGCCTATCAGCCACGAAGGCATAGAGGAGGTTCCATATCATTTTTTTAACTTCTTGGAAGTATTCATATCAGATTATCACCTCAAGGAGGTGATCCATGATGAGTTATATGCTCCTTGCAAAAAGTTGTACTGGTTTGCATAATTTGTGAGATAAAGATGATATATCTCCTCAAATAAGATAAATAATGGTCAAAATCTTATCTCTACATTATCCCCAAGACTTTTGCATGTCAAGATATATATGTGTGCATGCACGGACATGTGTTAACCATGCATGGCCACGTGTCACCTAGTAGTATATGGTGATGACACCTCTTATACACTCTATCTCATGAACCCCAATTATATATACCTCTCCTTTCACCTACTAGTGAAAGTTTACAAACCCTACAAATCTCTTTCTCTAAGATATCATGCATACCCTCTTAGATATCGTGCATAGTAGCTCAAGGAGCAAGGGGATCTCTAGCACCAAGCTAAAGGTGAGGCCATGGTCATCTTCAACCTTGGTTGAAGCATGATTCTCGGGTTATAGTTATTCCTTTATTTTCTTCCTCACCAAGTTCATAACTATGGTGATTCCTTTTATATGGAGGAGTTGTGAACGAGCTTTGGACTTTTGATAAATTCATCTTCAACCTTAGGAACGTGAAGCTTTGGAGCTTGGAACTTTAAAGATTGTTCTTGAGGCGAGTTATATAACTTGAACCTAATTATGCTATTATTTACCTTCAATCTTGTTGTACTTGTTGATCTACTTTCAATTTTGAATTTTCTTGAAAGTTGGATGATTCTATGAGTTCTAATAGTTGCATGGAACTATGGTACATGAACTAAATAGTTATAATGAAGGTCTAGAGATTGAAGATGATGGTATTAGGGCTGTAAATGGGTAGGGTATGGTGTGGGTATGGTCATATCCATAACCATAATCGCCTAGTTAAGCAGGTATGGGTATGGGTATATATCCGCTTTGTCAAAATCTATATCTGCATCATACCCATATGCACATAACCATTGGGTATATGGATGGGTAATTTGGTATACGGTTATTGATAAACATGTTATAATAATACACTACAAATTTTGAGATATACCAAACTACCACATTTAAATGGAGGTTATAGAAAAATATCATTCAAGGAATAGATGAGAGAAGAGCAAAATGAGAGAATAACTTTATGACCTTCTCAAGTTAATGAAATGTACTTGTGTCTCTATGAGGGTGCATTGGTGGGTTTGTTTATTTTATTATTGCAAGGTGCTTATATATGTTAGATGTGAGTGTTATGATATGGAACTGACATTCTAATATAAATATTTACTATGATAAGGTCCTTATACCATCTAGTTGTGAGTCCTACAATATGCACTATTACATTCTAATATGAATTTATCTACAAACTCATATAATTAAATGGGTATATGGGTATACAGGGTATGGGTATATGCATAACCATAACCTTAACCAGTGAGAGGCGGGTACATAGGTATAAGGGTAAGAGGTTATATGGTTATAAAAATTTATACCCATGACGGGTTTAGAGGGTATGGGTTTGAGGGCATACGGGTATACCCATATCCATTTACATCCCAAGATGGTATCATCTAACAAAGTGATATCAGGTTCAAACATACAAGCAAACACCTCTAACCCGATATGGTCATGTACATACATCATTAGCATGATATGCCTATGAGTTTACACCTCATGCACGATATGGTGTTGAAGGATACACCTCATGCATGATTTGGTGTTGAAGGATACACCTCATGCACGATATGGTGTTGAAGGATACACCTCTTGCACGATATGGTGATGAAGGATACACCTTATGCACGATATGGTGTTGAACAATACACCTCTTGCCCGATATGATGTTGAAACCCTATATGGTGATGGTTATACACCTCTAGAAACATATGGTGATGAGTATAAACCTTATGCACTATATGATGACACACACACACCTCTAAATCGAATTGGGTAAAGCATACACATTTAAACTGATATTGGGTTAAGCATACACCTCTAAACTGATATTGGGTTAAGCATACACCTCTTGCACGATATGGTGTTGAGCACACACCTCTAAAACGATATGGTGGGTAACCCAATACACTAGATGACAAAAGTGGTAAGGTGGTTAATACCCTAAAACATGTGATGGCCAAGACACTAAAGTATTGTGTGGCCAATATCTTCAAGTAAGATGAGGATGTTACGCCCATGTATGGTGAAGGTGATACACCATATGATTGGTAAGGATGATACCTTGATGGGTAAGGGTATGAGGGATATGATGATGCCTATCCCTATATACACCTTACCCAATACATGTGTTCAACTTGAAATATATGATTCAACTCGATACACCTTGTAAAGGTGGGGTAAAACACTCTTAAGAGTGATGAATGTAACAACAAGTAATGGTGTGGCTAATACCTTGATAGGTGAAATACCTAAAGTGGTTGATAATGGTCAACCCTATATTAACAATGCCTTAACCCGAGATGAGTCCATATCACTTGATGATAGTTGGGTAATTCAAGTGTGTGACTTATGGCCAATAAACTACATAACAAATGTGATGAGTTAGTGCATAAAGTATTAGGATGGGAAATACCCTAATACAAGATAAGTTGAAGAACTTAAGTAAGTTAAAAATGATGAGGGAAGTGATACACCAAGGCATGATGAATATCACATCCAACATCTTAAGGTTGATACACTTTGATGCACCTCAAATCCAATATACCTGGATGAGTAACACATGAAGTGTGTCGTGTCAATTGTTACATTAAGATGTAATGAGTTTAATGTACTTTGATAAGTGTAGTCTAACATACCTTGAGAAAGGGTTAATCCTAGTTAATAAAGTATGATGTAATCAATATCCTAGTGAGAATGAGAGAGAAACTCATACTTTGTGTTTATAATCATTTAATGATAAATGATGAGAACAAATAAGTATGATTGAATACTTATGATATCAATGTATGCTCCTAGATGTGTGGAGAAATGAATTAGGGTTTTGATTGATAATATTAACTTGAAACCCTATTCGGCTATAAAGGGAAACTCTAACCCTAATAATGGGTAGGTTGTATTTCTCTTATTGCATAAGCCTTGTGAGACATATTAAATACTTGTATAACAAGTATAACGTTTATGTGGTCTGATGACCTAAAAGATATTTTTTTCCTAGTGAGAGGTGACAAGATGTTTAATGAGCCTTTTGAGTCATGTGGATAGTTGTTGCCTAGTGAGAGGTGACAAGATGTTTGATGAGCCTTGTAAGCCATGTGAATAGTTGTTTCCTAGTGAGAGGTGACAAGATGTTTAATGAGCCTTGTGAGCCATGTGAATAGTTGTTGCCTAGTGAGAGGTGACAAGATATTTAATGGGCCTTGTGAGCCATGTGAATAGTTGTTGCCTAGTGAGAGGTGACAAGATGTTTAAATAGGCCTTGTGAGCCACGTGAAATACTTGTGCAACAAGTGTGATATATATACCTGGGTCTGAGGACCTAGAGGTAATGGTTACCTAATAAGCGATGACATTGTTCAGTGATGAATTAAGGGTTGAATATCCAGATCATATAATCATGATGATGATAATAATTAAGGGATAAGAATCCCCAGTAATATGATAAGGGATTGAGATCCTGAGTGTTATGTATCTAAATGTGTTCCAAAGATTAGAAAAGTACTTGATAGATGTAATACACCTTTCTTTATAGCATTTGTTTATGATTGATGCTTATTACTTGTTTGATGCTAAAAGAATACTATAATACACTTAATATATCATTGGAACCGTAACATGTAGTTGCCACGGCCAGAGATCCATCAGTGTCAGAATTTGCTAAAATGGTGAAACGGGTTTTTCCCACAGGATTACCCGGAGTGCATATTTTTTAATATGCGGGGGTGTGAGATTGGACAGCCATATGTGATCCGATCCCCTTACATCCACAATCTTGGGGATTGGCTATATGCCATATCATGGATCGAGTGCGGCTACAGTCGTAGACTCAGTAATGAGCATAGTGAACTGGCATGTGGCTCCACTACTACAGAAATGGCTTATAAAGTCACTTTTTAAGGTGTCGGTTGTATACAAAAACCGACACCTATAGTCTACAGTGTCGGTTTATAACATAAACCGACATCCAATCTACGAAGGTCGACCAGACACGGGTACCACTTTTATTAAGTGTCAGTTAATTAATAAACAACCGACACCTAAACTCAACCACCAAACCCAAAATTCCAACGAAAACATTGGCTCCAAAATTTTAGTATAGGTGTCGGTTCATAACTATATAACCGACACTATAGGTTTAGTTGTCGGTTTTTTTAAATAACCGACACTTAGTATAGGTGTCGGTGCATAACTAAATAACCGACACTATATGTTTAGTTGTCGGTTTTTTTAAATAACCGACAGCTATTGTGAACTTAATAGCTCAGCAGCGACCGATTCTTCCCCTTTCCCTGTGTCATTCATTCCCGATCGATTTCCCTAACCTCCTAACCTCCGATAATTTCTTGCTGCTCCCTACCGCCGCCGCCGCCCCTCCCTGCCCGTCGACGTCGCTCCTTCGTCACCATCGTCGTCGTCGCTGCGAGAAGCTGTCGCCGCCCGCCCACCCACTGGCCGCCCTCTCCGTCGTCGCCGGTAGAAGCTTGGACCGGCCGCTCCTCTCCTCGCCTCGCCGCCCTCTCCGCCGCTCCTCTCCTCGCCGCCGGCAGCTGCTAGGACCGGCCGCTGCTCCTCTTTCCTCAAGGTGCCCGCCCTAGCCTGCCTTCTTCTTCTTCCTCTGCTCCTCTTCTCTCAAGCTGCCTGCCATGCTTCTGGGCATTTTTTTTTAATTTATTTACTTGCCTGCCTGCTCATACACATATTGATGTACATAGAATAAATGATAAAAAGGTGTGATTTTAGGGTTTAGGTACTGAGCTGAATCCTCTATTGTCTATACAATATATACATGTTCTATGATAAGCCTTAGTTAATTTAATATGCATACTTTGTATGTAAAACATAGTAATCGGGTACTGCTGTATATCCAAGTAAATTACATGTAACTAATCATGAAATAGATTTTAGAATGCATACTTTGGTTAAATGTACTGCTATAATTTTTGATGAAGTGATGATATGTAAATGTAGCAATAAGTTAGTAAGGTATCAATGATAAGTCTTTTGTAATGTGATGCAAAATAGTTATTGTATCATGCATATATACTTAATAATTTTTTGTTTTATAGTTGTATAGGGTGTTTTATGTGTGGCAAGTCTATTGTTTAATAGTTTAGCTATAATCATTGTTTAATAGTTTAGCTATATTCTTGGTGACAATCCTAATCACCCTTCTTTTGCTTAATGATGAACTGTAATGCACACATGTGACATGCTTGGAATGTAAATGATGAACTTTTCCCTAAATTGCCAATCATGCTTTTAAAGACATCAATAATCACCTTAACTTGAAGAACTAGGATTTTAGGTATAAGAATGACAACACATTATTTGTTGGCCTAGAAACCCATCCAAGATTTACTCATTAGGAGTAAATCTTGGATAGTCCCCAGTTTGGGACTGTTCTTGAACACCTAATCTCGCTTAGGATGTAAGTGTATATAATGTGTGTTGGGTTTTCAAGAAAATTTCCGCAGCATTTCCCGGTTTGTTCTCTAAGTACATATGTACTTGGAGAACAGCGGGGAAATGTTGTCGAAATTTTCTTGAAAACCCAATACACATTATACACTTACTAGTGAGATTAGGTATTCAAGAATGGGATAGGTGGTACACATTTATTATATATAAGATTGACATCACATGTATTTGTTAACCCTAGACCCTAATCTTGTCCTAATATATACTTGTTTTCTCTTTGATCATAGAATGGATAGATCATGGATGTCCATTCGCAATCGCTGCACCCCAGAGTTTATTTCTGGTCTTGACCAGTTTATTAGATTTATCGAGGAACATAGGAAACAACCTGGAGATAGGTTCTACTGTCCATGTAGGCATTGCGGTAACCACTTGAAAGTCAACACTGGTGACGAAATCAAAACTCATGTCATGTGCAATGGGATTATACAAGGCTATACAGAATGGCACTGGCATGGAGAGATTTCAAACCCGAAACCAGTGGATGTCGATAGCAGTGCTTGTGTGGAAGAAGAAATTGTCTACGATGATGTAGATGTGAATGAACCATTTCCAGTAGACATCGTTGATGCGATGTTGGATAATTGTGGGGTAGAGCACACTGATCCACCTCCCATTTTTAGAAACATTGTGCATGATGTTGAGATGCCGTTATACACAGGTTGTACTAAGTTTACGAAGCTTAGCACTGTGTTGAGATTGTATAAGTTTAAAGCTAACAATAGATGGAGCGACAAAAACTTCACGTCATTGCTGTCTTTGTTGAAAGAAATGCTTCCTGAAGGAAACGAGCTTCCAATCTCAACATGCCAGGTAAAGAAATTGTTGTGCCCAATGGGAATGGATGCCAAGAAGATACACGCATGCCCGAATGATTGTGTATTATTTCAAAAGGACTATGCGGATTTGAAAGATTGTCCCAAATGTGGTGTGTCACGGTATAAATTGACGACTTCGGGGGAGTCCAAAACTGGTTCTCCTGCCAAGGTGATGTGGTATCTACCAATAATATCACAATTTCAACGCTTGTTTGCCAATCTGATAGATGCGAAGAATTTGAGATGGCATGCAGATGTTAAGAAAAATAATGATGGGATCCTACGACATGCGTCTGATTCCCCACAGTGGAAGAAGATTGATCTATTGTACCCTGAATTTGGTGAAGAAGTCAAGAATCTAAGACTTGGGCTTTGTACAGATGGGATGAATCCGTACGGGACATTGAGCAGCCAACATAGCACTTGTCCAGTCATGCTTGTTATATACAATCTTCCTCCCTGGCTGTGTATGAAAAATAAGTATGTAATGTTGTCGTTGTTGATATCAGGCCCTAAACAACCTGGAAATGACATCGATGTTTATCTTGAACCTCTGATTGATGACTTAAATAAACTCTGGGGTGAAGGTGTGATGACCTATGATGCTTCACGAAGAGAGACATTTTGTTTGCATGCTATGTTATTTTGCACTATTAATGACTTTCTAGCATATGGGAATTTGTCTAGATATAGTGTCAAAGGAGCTAAAGCGTGTCCTATATGTGAAGAGAACACTGATTCAATAAGACTAAACATGGCGGTAAGAATATATATCTCATTCATCGAAGGTTTCTTCCAAAATTCCATCCGTATTGTAGGAAGCACAAGGCATTCAATGGATTGAATGACGAACGGAGTGCACCTAAACCTATACCATGGGAGGTTGTTTATGAAAGAGTAAAAGACATTGTCAATGAATTTGGTAAGAGATCACAATGTACTATACGAAGTGCCAATTCTTCATTCAAGAAGAAGTCAATATTTTGGGATCTTCCTTATTGGAGTTCTTTGACAGTCAGACATTGTATCGATGTAATGCACGTTGAGAAAAATGTTTGTGATAGCATCATTGGTACTCTGTTAAATATACCAAGTAAGACTAAAGATGGGATAAAATCTAGACTAGACCTACGTGAAATGGGAATAAGGTCAGAATTAACAGAATTACGTGAAATGGGTAATAAAAGAACATACTTACCTCCCGCTTGTTACACTTTGTCTAGAAAGGAGAAGAAAGATTTTTGTGAATGCTTGGTAAATGTTAAGGTGCCACATGGTTACTCATCCAACATCCGTAGTTTGGTATCAATGAAAGATTTGAAGTTGATAGGTCTTAAATCTCATGATTGTCACACTCTAATGCAACAAATATTGCCCGTGGCAATTCGATCTATATTGCCGAAGCATGTAAGGTTTGGAATCACCAGACTTTGTTTCTTTTTCAACAGTCTCTGCAGCAAAGTTATTGATCCTGAGACTCTTGATAATTTACAAAGAGAAGTGGTTGTTACCCTATGTCAGCTTGAGATGTATTTCCCTCCTTCGTTCTTTGATATCATGGTACATCTTGTTGTCCACTTGACTAGGGAAGTGAAAATCTTGGGACCGGTTTTCTTGCATTGGATGTATCCCTTTGAACGATACATGAGCGTTTTTAAAGGTGATGTTCGAAACCGCTATCGGCCTGAAGGGAGTATAATTGAAGGTTATGTGGCGAGAGAGGTTATGGATTTCTGCAATGACTTTCTATGTGGTAATGACACTCCTGATAATGACAAGAATATTGACGAGCTATTTGGCAAAGGAATTTTGGGTTCACGTGTGAAAGTAATCAGCCGTGAGCAGTTGGAACAAGGTCATTTGTATATTTTACACCACATGGACGAATTGAACGTTTATATCAAGGAACATACCAATTTCATCAAAAGACAATATCCTCGAGCCAATACAATGTGGCTTGCTAGAGAGCATACCAAGACTTTTATTAAGTGGTTTGAAGATAAAGTCTTACATCAACTATCTCAAACACCAGATGATATTACTGAAACTATCAAATGCCTCGCCTTTAAACCAAAGTTGACTGTTATGTCTTATGAAGGGTATGACATTAATGGATTCACATATTACACAAAGCGCCAAGATGATAAGAGTGTCGTCCAAAATAGTGGGGTCACCCTTCAAGCATCGACTATGTTTTTTGCAAGTGCAAAGGATAAGAGTCCACGTGAAGCTAAAATGTCATATTACGGTGTCATTGAAGACATATGGGAATTTGACTACATAGATTTCAGAATTCCGCTCTTCAAATGTAATTGGGTTGATAACACCAAAGGAGTTATAGTGGATGAATTGGGTTTCACTTTAGTGAACTTTGAAAAGATTGGCGAAAAGGCTGAACCATTCATATTGGCATCACAGGCGAAACAAGTATTTTATATCGATGATCCTGCAAATGATAAATGGTCAGTTGTTCTTCATGGTAAAAGACAGTTCGTTGAAGATCCTATAGATGAAGAACAGTACTATGATAAGTATGATGACTCCAGTCCATTCTCAGTTGGGTTGCCAACACCAACAAATATTGAAGCTAATGATGACTTGTATGTGTGCGGAGATCACAATGAAGGATTGTTAATTGATAAAAAAATCGCAATATTAGAGGTATATATGTTTTGTTATATACGTTTTTATTTTTTCTGAATATGTGAACTTTACAATGTGAGCTTAATTTATAATGTGAATTACTTTACAATGTGAATGTGAACTTTACAATGTGAGCTTTAGAATTTGAATTACTTTACAATGTGAACTTTACAATTTGAACTACTTTACAATGTGAGCTTTACAATTTGAATGTGAATTTGAACTTTACAATGTGAGCTTTACAATTTGAATGTGAATTTGCAGATGGCTGACCATTCTCCTGATGACCATGTTGATGACTACCGTGAGGGTGAGGACATCAATGTGCCGCCTCACAATGTAAGTTTTAAAAATATATCATATATTTATATCTATATGTCCATTTATAGTTATATCTTGTAAATGTGAATTATTTTGTCAAATTTTAGGTTGATGATGCACAGGTACCATCTGCAACACTTGAGGCACTTGATCAACAACACCAAAAAGTTGACAAGAGAAGGGGCATCACTATGATGAAGAAGTTAATTGCGCAAAAGGGCAATGGACCCAAACTTGTTGTGGATTTCGATAATGCAGGAAATGCATGTGGTGTGAATCACAATTCATTTATTTCATATCTTGGGTATGTTACTCGTAGTCATTGCGGTTGTCTCTTAGATTCTTGGCATAACGTTTCTAAGGAGAAGAAAGATTTAATATGGAGGGATTTATGCGTGAGTTATTATTAATTTGCAATTCTATTTTGTAGATTACTAAATTTTTGGATACTAGTTAATAGCAATTCTATTTTGCAGAGTATATTTGAATTGGATGAAAAGTTGCATCGTAAATGCATGATGCAACGCTATGGGAGACTCCTAAGGAACTATTGGACAAATCTCACCAGAGAATACATAAAAGAAGCCGACAAGAGGAAGAAGACAGCCACTGAACAGTGGAACTTCCTGGACAAAGAAGAATGGGACGCGTTTGTCGCTTCAAGACAAACTGATGAATTCAAGGTATTAGGCGTCAGTCTCAATCTCATTAATTAATATATGTTGTATTCACTTATTCAAGATTAACATTTAGTGTTACTAACCAAATCATTAATTTGCATACTAACTAGGCCCTCAGTGAGGCACAAAGATCAAGGCGTGCACTGAATGTGCATGACCACACAATGGGTCCGAAGGGGTATGCAGGCGTTCGCCAAAGACTACAGGCTGAGGCTACTGCTGCTCAGTCTGCTGCTACTTAGGAGTCCTCTACCATAGGTAGCACACCTCTGCCTCGCCATGATGTCTGGATAGCTGGGAGGAAAAATAAGAAGGGAGAATTAACTAAGGCCGCAACTGCTGAGGCGGCTGCAAAAATGGTAAAATACAACTCTTACAGCAATCATTCGAATATTGATTATTTGTGTTGTTTACTTCAGTACAAATTTTTGTTTTGGCGATTAGCGGGAGCTGCACGAGCTGAGGAAACAAGGAAAGTTCATCCCTGAGGGCACAAAGGATGAATTGACAGTTGCTCTGGTTAACCTAGAGCATCCTGGACGTGTTAGGGCTACAGGCGCTGGTGTGGGCATCAAAGCTTTTTTTGGGCCATCCCAGCGCAAACATGTCCCAAAAGAGGGACTTTCACAAGAAGAGGTAAAATATTTTTCCTTGTAGATGTTACTGTAAAAGAGAATTCAAAAATTAGAATTTGACGTTTCTTTTATCCATGTATAGGTGGATAAGCTATTTGACAGGAAACTCGAAGACAAACTCGAAGAAGTAATGAAAAAGTGGCAGGCATCTCAGACTGCCACTTACCAGACAATACCTACTGCAGGCTGTACTCCTACTCCTACTGCAGAGGTTGGGAGTAATCCTATAGACCCACCACCTAGCACATCCACTGTAAGTATTTTTATGACATAGTAACTAGTTTTTTAATTCAATATGATACGTATATATGAAATTGTAGTCGTTTCAAAAAAAGATGATATGTATATATGTATATAACATTCTTTACACAAAAATTTGTAGGGGTTGAAGCCATGCCGTCTAAAAAGTAAAGAATATGTCATGGAAGAGGTGTTGGCTTACCCATCCCTACCAGGGGAAACGTGTCACGGGTCTCCAGTACCAGCTGGTTGGATTCGGGTGAGCCCGATACATATATTCCCCCAGTGGATGGATCTTCCACTGCCATATGCCCACCCAGATTGTGAAACGCTTGGTGAGGCAGTAGGCGGAGTGATATTGTGGGAAAAAGTGTATGTCTTCTTTACTGAAAAGGTGTGGTAAATTTACATTACGTTCAATTGTTAGTGTGTGTATATGCTGGCAGTTGATCTAAAATTATTATATATATACAAGTTAAAAAAAAGACACCCACAGCATCTAGGCCTCCACTTTCACCTCCTGCATTACCTAGTTGGGTTCCACAGGACCTACATGTCCCGTTAGGTCCTAACTGTAGGGGTATGGCAGTATGGTTAGGGGAACATGATATAAACTCCCCTATAATTGTTTCTTCTGATTCAGATTCTACAGGTCAGTCATACAAAACAAAACTATTTATACAAGATATTTTGGAGTTGTTTCGATATGATTGGCTAAATACATCTGTGATAGAGCTATGGATAAGGTGAGATATTCTTTATACATCCATATACCTTGTGTATGATCTGGTGATCTGGTTTCTTATTTATTAATGCATGCGTAATTAATATATATTTTGCATCTACTTAGACAACATATGTGCAGATTTTGGATTCGAACATGTAGGGTTTTTGATTCCATCCTTGATTAGTCTAGTAGCTAAAGACCCTACAGCAGTTCAACAATACTGCTGTGAGGCTTTTTCAAATTTTGCTGTAAAAAAGAAGACGGTGATAATGGCTCCATTCAATGTAGAGTAAGTTTACTTTGCTTATTATAATTTGGACTTAAGAAAATTACATTTTATTGTGGATTTTGAGTTATTAATTTTTAAATTTTTTCCTCTAGTGGTAAGCATTGGGAGTTATTGGTTATTGCCCCCGAGACGTTCACTGTGTATTATCTAGATCCTAAGGGGGGTAAATTGAATACAAGATTTGGACACATAATGAAAATGGCAATATTTCGGTGAGAAATATTTCATTTTTCATATCCATTAACATATGTTATTACATTACTATTTAATTGCAATTACCTGTGTTACATTAACATGTAGGGGTTTTGAGGAATACAAAAAGGCTGGAGGAAAGGTCCCCACGAAAAAAAACCAGCCAATAATTTGGAAGAACGTGAAAGTAAGTTCCCGACTGCAATATATGTATATATTATTTATGTGAACAATGCTTAATTAGTTGTATTTTTTAATATTTTGTATGTTTGAATTTATAGTGTGCCACACAAGACAACGGATGGGCATGTGGATACTATGTCATGCGATATATGCACATGATTATCAAACATGCCGAACTGGATATCGAATGTATTGCTGAGGTATTATATAGTCTCATTAGATAATATGATCGAAATATATCAATCTTATTTATAGCTCATTAATTATATATATACATCATTCTCTTTACAGGTGTTTAAAGCTGACCCCATTACAGGAAAGGACTTACCAAATGTTAATGCTCCCTATACGATGGGAGAATTAAATGAAGTAGTAGAAGAATGGGCAACAGCCATACAATTAGTGGGGGCTTTAAAATATAATTGGGATCCTGATAGAGAATAATGACTAAACAATGATACTTTGTAAATGAATTTCTGAATTATAATATATGTGTGAATGTTTCTACATGTCTGGAAGTTTCTACATGTGTCTGAGTGAAAATGAATGAAAGTGTTGGTTTCTATATGAATGTTTCTACATGTGTGAATGTGAATGAATGGAACTACAGATTGCTAGCATGTGTGAATGTTTATAAATGTGTGAAAATAAAATGGAACTGCGGGTTGCATTGCTAAATGCATGTGCTACTTTTTTATTGTTAATTTTGCAGGTTTGCGGCCTGTTGTCGGCTGATATCAATGAATGTCATAAAACCTGCAGTTCATAACTGAACTGAACAGGTTTCTCATCCTGCGACCAGCCACAGCAGGTCTGCAGACTGACAGAAAAAAAAAACCAATAGGCGTCGGTTATTTGTAAATAACCGACACATAATGTTATAGTGTCGGTTTTTTACAAATAACCGGCATCTATTTCGTGTGGTGCGAAGATATATGGTGTCGGTTATTTGTAAATAACCGACACTGATAGTGCCCAAGATGGCACCCTTTCTGTGGCGCGAAGGGTTTGGTTGTCGGGTTCTTACCTAATAACTGACGCCTATAGTCCCATGATGGCGCGTTTTCGGTGGCGCGCGAAGAGTTTGGGTGTCGGTTGTGGAACTGACGCCTAATGGGTGGACTTTTAGTGTCGCCCACATAGGTGTCACTTAGAAACCGACACTAAAGGATTTAAATAACCGACACTAAAGGTAGGTTCTGTAGTAGTGCTCAGAGTATGGCTATATGCCATGACTTAATAATTTTATAACCGGGGAAGGTTGTAGCTCTATTTTTTCCTGAAAGAGTGCATGCTGCGGCTATAACTCTAAGCGAAGATGCCACTATACCCTGGAAAGCTTTTTTTGCAGTTTGACATGGGATGTCACTGCCAGTGGTCTCGTACTGACCAAGACAAGTGAGGTCATGGCAGCCGACTCTTCCAAAGACCTTGTATGGTACTGACTTGTGAGAAGTATGTGGTAAGTTGGATCATGAACGGTATACTTCATCTCCTCAGGACATAAGTGTGATTGTAAATATATAATCATCTGTGCAGTGTATTTTCTTAAGGATCGAATACGGAAGACATTGGTTGATTTACACTTCATTTATACATCTTAATTGGATAGATGTTATACATGTTTCTTTATATCCTTGTAAAGCAAATAGATGATTTATTGCTCTATCATAGATAGTTGCATTACTTTAAGAGAAAACATTACTTTGTTCTGCTTATAAATAGTGATTCATTTTGCTTATTTATATAAAGAATCCTCTATCAGTTTTATACTATTTACCTATGATAAAAAAATTATTGGCAGAGAGTTATATCTCTCGTTGAGATAATTGTCTCACCCCATTGGATCCACAATTTTTAGGCGGACGTGCATGAGGAGATAGAGACCATTATGCAGAGGAAGGAAAATAGTAGGGGCATCAGTAACAACTCAGGTTGAGTGTACTGTCTGTCATGTCTTGTAGATAGAAGTCCTATGTGTCGTCTCTGTACTCTCGGGTCCTTGGGAGTTAGTATGTAATGGTATTACAAATGATCTGAGATTTTGACTTGTATGCCTCCAGGTTTTACGTCGATCTGACATGTGTTTTGGCAAAGAAATAGAGTTATGATATCCTTGCGATGAGATGATACAATGTATGTACAATGGAACCATGATGTACATATTACATTGGTTCTATCTTTAAGAGATTCCCGATGATGGATCTCTTTGCAAAATGATTTTAATTTTTAGTGACTTTTGGTAACCCGTTGCTAATGGTTATTTCACATAATTAATGTGCGATTTGGCTTTCGGTTGATAGCGGTT
The DNA here is from genome assembly GCA_963693085.1 of Alisma plantago-aquatica. Lineage (NCBI taxonomy): Eukaryota > Viridiplantae > Streptophyta > Magnoliopsida > Alismatales > Alismataceae > Alisma > Alisma plantago-aquatica. The sequence continues at coordinate 187,034,924 of OY856415.1, forward strand.
ATCACAGGCACATTATGTCTAGATAGAACACCCATATTTATAAGAGTTACAAAGTAAGTTTATATCTAATTTTAATTAGTTAGAACAACCGATTTGCATTAATTCATATTTTCCATCATATGGAAACAAGCTTGGTCCACTTGATCGTTTCATTAGATAAAAGTGAGTTCTTTAGATCTTATCAAGAAAATATAGCATATTAGCATCATATCTTGGTTGAGAAGGGTAAAATACGTGCGGTACGTTACTGATTTCAGATTTAAACAATTGCATGATGATAAATTAGGCCAAAGTCCCATTTTCTATAAATTTCACCATATAAGTACACAAAGTGTTCATTTTTATGTCAAAGCTTGTCATTATAGGTCAATATAACATCACGTCATTTGGTTAAGAAACTTAGGAGACATATGGTTTTTAATACTATAGCATTAGAAGAAGGATTTTTGGGGGATATACCCTTAATGGGGAAATAAATGGGATTGTGAAGGAGGAAGCTAGGCCTACGGTGACTCGCATCCGTGGACCTAACATACGATCCATAGAGATTGTGGTCATCCAAGTACAGTTTCTGGTGGCAGGGGATGGTTGGCTACATTCAATGGAGTCCCACAACGGTTGTAGGTGATCTATCAGCTGGGAGTCATCCCTAACCTTTACTTAGAGCTTCCAAAGCCCTAGAGAGGGTGGTGGCAGCTTATTTTAAGGTGCTAGAGGCTATGAGAAGGTTTGGGAAGGAATAGAAAAACCAAGGGGAGGTTGAACCAAAGGTAGAGGGGATATATATAGGAGAAGTGGAAATTAAAGGGATTGGTTTTGGGCTTGGAAATAGAACAACACCATCAAAGCTTGGAAAGGAGATGTACCAATGACGATTCTACCTCATGCAAGGTTCATCATACCTTGTTGGAACTCGTGGATTGCATGGTCCAAAGAGGCATGTGTACCACACTGTGAGGCCTCCAGTCACAGAGTAAAGTTGTTGCAAGCACTTCTGTGCAACCATGGCAGACGGGAGAAGGTGAAGGATCAACATCTGTTGGATCTAGGCGCTAATTCATGGCTCGCATTGATCTAATGTTTTTGCTTGGAACTAGATCAAATAGGGAAAAAGAAAATAAATAATCATTAGAGAAGATATGAGGCGTGAGCCCAAACCCCACTACCAAAGAAAAAGGTAGAAAAAATAGGAAAAGAGTTAGAAAACTAAGTACTTCCAAATGGTCGACTTCCTTTTAGTTCTGATTTGAGCATGGAAAGGTGTGTAGTAATTGTGAGAGAGAGTTCTACAACATGAACACAAGAATAGGGTAGAGATGTGAACAAAGATAAGATCAAAATTAATGTGAACGATGATGATGAGTGATATAATTGGAAACTTCATATATGGTCAAAATGAGCATCGCCAAGGTGTTAAACGTACACAATATTTGTGAATTATGCATCAAAACATAATATATTAGGTAATTGAAGGTAAGAGATAGAAAAATAGCAAGGTAGAGTTTAGAAGTTACTTTCATGAAGAGAGAGTATGCCCACTCCTTCACAGTGTATATATATACTATTTCATTTTGAATGACAATTTGGTTCCTGAGTATGACCCAAGATTTAGTAACAATTTAGGGTCTTGAGATAGACAGTGACCCCTTGGTCTTAGGCCACCAAAACTTAGTATGCCTTGTTTGGAAAATCACGCATATACCTACCCATATGTGTGCCAACCAACATGTCCTGCTACCACGTTAAATGTACCTAGAAATCTAAAACGTTGCACTATATTAAATTATTGGGACTCTTCTACCTTGACTTGAGTATGGGCCCACTATTATGTGAAATTGAAACATTTTAACATCAATCAGTAATGATGGTGCCAAGAAATTGACCCCTTCTTACTGCTTGTACCTAAAATTTTATTAACTTTGAGTTGTTTGAATTTCAACCAAATGGATAATTATGAAAAGTTCCTAATTTAGAGTCAAATACTTTACATAATTGTATAAAATTCAACACAATACTCCACCTAAAAGTCACTCACTCCAAAAAATTTATGCGCTCATCTTGTCTCTTTATATATATATATATATATATATATATATATATATATATATATATATATATATATATATATATATATATATATATATATATATATATATATATATATATATATATATATATATATATATATATATAATGTGTGTGTATGTGTGTGAAATATAGAAAAGTAACATGTCAATGAAAAACATGGACTAAGTTTTTGACTATATTGATACATGATTGATCTATTATTTGTAAGTACAATGTTTTCATAGTTTGTGTAGATAAGTCATACTTTTTGTGCGAACATGTTACATTGAGTATATTATATATGAATGTAACTATTAGAAAAAATGGTATCGGGGTATTATGAAATTCTTGTATTCGATTGCTTGCAATGTGTTATTGTATCCATACACACATATACTACAATTATATGTGTGTATGTAATATATAATAGGATATTCTTAATAGTGTATTCCTTACCCCCATCCACTAAAATTATAAAAATTATGATTTTGATCAATAAAAAAAATTGACTCAACCACCAAAGTGACTTATAAAACCCAATTTCATCTGATGTTCTTGAAACCTGAACAATTTGATAGGTCAAATAAATGAACAAATTGGTTTATATCCAACATTTCGTTACACACTTTGTACAAACCACTCACAACGAGTTCAGATCCAAAATATTGTTAAGATATACTTATGATCACCCTTAATATCTTGTGAGGAAAACTTATGAAACCCCAAGGGTGGTTGTGCACTTCTAACTCGTGTTCCCTGAGATTGGGTCTATTAAATGTGTGAATTGAATTGTTAAACCAACTAGATCTTATATATAAGGAAGGATCAATTTATTGATAGAGAGCCATGCAACATCTACAAAACATTTCAAACAAATTTAAATACAGTTATAATAATGCCAATCTACCTCTTTCCCCCAAAATGGGTGCTATTTAGTAGTCATCTCAATATATACCCGTCTGATGCAACTTTCTAATGGTGGGGGCTGTTGATCTGGATAACCTTTAAGGAAGACAAGTTTTTTTTAGATCAATATGTATACATAGGATAATCTTCCATCATACCTTCCTGTAGAGAACCATGTATAAATAATCAAATGAACTCTCACAAGGAAGACGAGAAGTATTAAAAAGAGTGAGTAAACCCCACCCACCTATCCACATATATACCTTTGTGTGTGGGGGGGGTAAGGGAATATGTGGAATTAGGTCTTTATAAAATTTGATGGGAAACTAACCAATTCATTGATAACCTAATGTGTCAAACGCACACATTGGAGTCTTTTACACATGATAAAATGGTTAAAAATATTGATAAATTGACCATGATATAATTTAAGTAGACATTATATGTTTTAAAACTAAACAATATAATATAAATCCTTAATTAATACAATTAATAAAATAAATGTGTTACTATATAAAATTATGATATATTATATTTGTAATTATTTCACTACACATCATGGAATTGATCTTGTGGTTGTTCTAGATATTGATTGACACCACTTCTAGTATACAAAATTAATGCTATATCAATTAATTTTTACATACACCTATAAGTGCCTATTGTGAATAAATAATAGAATATTCTTGATAATTCAATATGTAATATTTTATAAAAGAACTATACTATATAATAAATTGTCACATACCTGAATAAGAGCTTAGATATATGTAACACAAATACTAGATTGAAGCATAGTACCCAATGGAGAAAACCCTCTCCAAATAGTTAATCTTATATGTTTTTGAAACTGTAGTCCTCCAAAGTGTCATTTAAACACTTGGGTAATTAGATAATTTGACAATCACACAAGTAGGTTCCATGGATACTAAAGAGGTAGAGACATACACATACTAGTTGCATGTCTGCCACCTAGGGTTGGCTCTTGTGGGGGTTGGCTCAATTGGCAAAGCCAGTCATATAACCTTGAATCAGGGTGGTAATGCCATGTATATAAAAAAATAACTCTAAAATGACTTGTCGTTACAAGAGGAATCAATATAAAAGCTACAATGATTACAAAGCGGGATATAAGCCTTGGTCTTTAGTAAAAGCCCAATGCATTAATTTTTTTGAAAACTTGCGTGTGCAAATGATTCTAAGAGGAATTAATGTACAAAACAATTTATGCATCTAATATGTTTTCTTCAACTCAATACTTATCACAAAACTTTAAATGTAAGTTTTCAAAAATAGATATTGTCATTTACTTTTATGTTTAGATCTCAGACTTACAAAAATATTTTATTAAATAATTATAAAGCATTTACCTATTATTGAAATATTTAAATGACATAGTTGTGAGAAAAACATATAATCCTTTTATGTTGGATAATATTTTATTGTGGGAGAGAATATTAATAATTTGAAACTTGATATAAAATTTGAATAATCATTAGATAAACCATAAGTTTCATGGAATTATATTATATAAGGTTTAGCTACGTGCATATTGGGTAAGTTCATGCTAACACTTAATTTTTTGAAGTGCCTAAAATATGTATTATAAATTCTTTAATAAATTTTCTATCAACTATTTATACTTTTCTAAATGATTTCTCAATTAATATATAAATTTAAACAACAATGGATACTCTATAAAAATAAGAAAGTCAATAAATTTTCTTTGATGGACAGGGAAAAGTGATAAAATTTCTTTCTATTTTGTTTCAATCATTAATGGTGATGTGAATCAAGGTTGTTGAGGCGGTAAGGCGACAAGCCTCTCGACCTGTGTTGACTAGGCAACCTTTTAACAAAATATGTATATTTTTCATGTATATAAATATATTTTTCAAGAACATTTATGAACATGTTTTCCCTCATATACACATATTTTATACTTATATATGTAGGTATATGCATATTTATGGTCAACCCCTCCTAGACATATATTTTATTGCATAAAAAATAACCAATTACATTTCAAATAAATTACAATTAATGATAATGGCAAGAGCAAGAAAAACATTTTCAATAAAGTAAGAGAGTGATCGACAAGTGAATACATATTTATCTCCCTAGCTTAAAGTATTAAATGATATAATAACCATCCTTCATATCATAGATATTGAATAGAATGTAAATCAAAGGTAAAAAATAAGAAAAACTGAAACATGTGTATTAATACTATCATACATCATTATAAGTGATAATGAAACATATCATAGGCAATATTCATAATTTTGTATGTTAGTGTAGCCACATTGAACATAAAAACACATATACATACACTCATAAATAGGTAAGGGTGATATTATAGGCAAGGAGATAGTGCTTAGGCGCAACCCTTGGGTGCCTTTCCACCTACATGTGTGCCTTAACAACTATGGTGTGAAGTGATAAGTTCAACATAGTCAAACTAGTTTGAATGTAGATTGCATAATAATATTTTATAATTTAGAAAATAAATTTCAAGGACAACTTGATCTGTACAATTGTGTTTTTTGTGTAATCATTCCAATATTGCACCACACTAATTATGTACTTTTTCTAGTTTTTCCTCATTGCATGAAAGAATAAGGAACCACGGAACATCTTATACACAAAGGAATTCAAGAAAGGAAGTATTAGGGAAGTTTCTAGGGGAGACATGGAGAAAGAAAGTTATAGATAGTGTGAGGTTCAATGTGATAATCATTTTTTGAGTAGTATTTTCGATAAATACCATTTAATGGAGACAAAATTGATGGGAAAAGGGACAATTTGGTTATATGTTACAAAGAAAGTGATGAATATATGATTTAAGAGTGCAATATATAGAACTTATGATACATAACTAAAATTGGTCAGAACTTGTTTTGGAACTAAAAAACAACATGATTTTAGTTTGTAAGACAACCACTTTATGTGTAATATGTATTATGAATATCATGTACACCATTTTCTTAAATGTAAGAAAGGAGATAATATAGTTATATAGACATATATATTATTTCTTTTGAAACAAAAAAGATAATGGAAAGTAATTATTGAACAATTGAATGAACATATTTAAATTGTATTTAAATAATAATAATATGTATATCCAAATGAGATCAAAGATGAAGTTTTTTTTCTTTTTTTCGACTCGATGGTAGGGTTTGGTGCCCGCGGCGGCGGCCGCGGAGGACGAGGCTCAGGTTGACCCCCCTCGCTTCCACACCCATCCGTCCCGCCATCAACACGCCCTGAGACTGGAGACTCGACGTCAGGCATGCAGATCAAAGAGAAGGAAGCAAGAACGGAAGATTCCCCGCAGGAAACTACAACCAAGTCGTACAAGGATACGGTTATCAATCGTACCAACAAGATCCCATCGGGCCTAGCGCAGGTGTCACCAGACCTTCTACAGGCCGATGATATACGTGTGGATAAGAGCGGCAACCTCCCTGTGATCACTGTTAATCCAGATCGGCTGCCTCATCTCCTTGAACCATGGAAACATGTTGTTGTTATTTAGGTCATCGGAACCAATGTGGGCTTCCAAGTTCTCATGAATCAGATAGCCGTCATGTGGCAACTCGCCGGCGAATTCCGGGCTATTGATCTCGATTTGGGATATTACATCATACAACTTGCCAATAACGATGATTTCGTCTGAGCCATGACGGGTGGCCCATGGATGATCTTCAATCACTACCTGTCCGTCCAGTCCTGGTCGCCAGCGTTCCGTCCGTCAGACCTGATCCCTATAAAACTGGTGGTATGGGCGCGGATAGCGGATATGCCCATCTACCTATACCAAAACCTGCTTCTTGAAAGCATTGGCAACTTGATTGGGCGGACTATAAAGATCGACACAAACACGCAGCAAGGGCACCGGGGTAAGTTCGCGCGTATCGCTGTTGAAGTGGACACCGGCACCCCCCTGCTCCCGGCCATCTGCCTAAATGGCGCACAGTACAGACTGGAGTATGAAAACCTACCCACCCTCTGCATGAAGTGCGGGCGTATAGGGCACGTCGAAGCAGATTTCAAATTTATACCACAGTTCTCGGTCGATGTTCCCACCGCTGCCCCAACCACGTCCATCATGGTCCAACAACCCTACACGGCTGCTATACATGCCAAGATGCTACAAAGAAGGCAGAACACCACGAATAAGAATCAGCCCCGTCCCAAAGAAGGAGCAACCCCAACTGTTGACCGAGTTGTGGCAGCAGCAAATCCCCAGCCCGCGAACAACAAAGACGAGGGCGAGTGGGAAACCATGGTGAGCAAAAGCAAGAAAAAACTTAATAAAAAGATGGTCTCCGAGAGTCGCCCACCAGTCACCCCGCCTGCCTCCAAGGATTAGAGCGCGGGAACATCCAAACAACCCCCTAGCCATCCTAACACGGTCATCACTCTTGTGGATGACGAAGTCTGCGACGGTCGCTCTGCAGCCCCTGAAGTCGCAGCTTCCTTCATCTTCTAAGGTAGTAAAGCCACGGACACTGGACAATTTCCTTCATCCTTCGACTGGGGCCTCACTCCGGGCAACGGAGGAGTTCTTCTTCGTAATCGCATGGTTATTTACCAAACTGTAAGCCCTGGTCGCGACCGCAAAAAGGGCAAGTTAGCCCAGCTTGTTGAAGACGCCCATACTAAGCAGACGGCGTCTCGTGCCCTCTCCTTCCAGGATGAGGAAATTTCAAACAATCCCAACAATGACATGTCCATTGAGGACCAGGCAGTGGGCCTTCTCGCTGCAATCAACTAGCTCTTCTCTGTGCCTCTCAGCTGTGATGTTGCAAATGACAAACATCATATGCTAGAATGTCCAAGGAGCTTGCTCCAAGGACAAAATTAATCTCCTTAAAGACTATAAACGTAAATTTTGTCTACATGTTCTGGCTATCCTTGAACCAAGGTGTAGCGGTGAAAAGGCCACTAACGTCATCAAGAAGCTCGGTTTTAACTCGTCGCATCGAGTTGAGGCCCTAGGGTTTTCAGGAGGTATTTGGATCCTCTGGGACAGTAATCGTTGTCAACTTGACATTCTCCAATGCCATAGACAATATATACATTGCAGAATGAACAATTATTGGCTTCTCACTTTCGTCTATGCTAGCCCCAATCCGCAGAAGCGTGACCATCTATGGAATCGGCTCACCTCTTTAACACCTTCCCCTTCTGAAGCCTGGGCAGTTGTTGGAGATTTTAATACCATGCTTGATATTAGCAAGTAGAAAGGAGGTAAAGGCTTTGACAGTCGCAGCAGCAACAAATTCCATGCTACCTTGCTAGCTACAGGTCTCACAGACACCAGCCCTTCGGGACATTTCTTTACTTTCAAGAAAGGTGGGCTCCGTGAAAAAATTGATAGAGTGGTGGCGAATGCTCGCTGGCTCAACATTGAAAATGGGATGAAAATCCAAGTCCTCACACGCATCTATAGCGATCACAATCCTATTCTTATCGCTGGAAACACGGCGCATACCAGAAGAAAGCCTTCCTTCAGGACCAAGGCAAGCTGGTCCCTTAATACCGACTTCTATACTGAGTTGCTACCCTGCTGGGATGCCACTCTATCCTTCACTGAGGCCCTACCCTTTTTCCAAGTAGCTGCTATCAAATGAGAAGCTGCACGTCTGAAGCAACACCATAAGAAGAAAAACGCTATCTTGGAAGACCTTAACAGGTGCCAGGTACGAAGCCAATTACACTTTAATTTATCTAATGAGCTCAAAATTATTTCCTTGCAAGAAGATTTTGCTGCAATCCTTCGTCGTGAGGAGGCCGATTGGCAGCAGAGAGCTAATATTAATTGGCTCCAACATGGCGACAGAAACAACAGGTTTTTTCAAACCTATGTCAAAGCCAGGAGGCATCATAACAAAATCACCGGCATCTATAATGATGATGGAGTATGGCTCACATCGCCAGAAGAAATTAAAACTTATGTGTCGAGCTTCTTTCAGCAATTGCTAACAGCGGCGCCTCAATCAGCGTTGGCTGTGAGCCTTATACCCGCCTACCACGGCTCTTTCCCAGGCATCATCGACCAGGTGCACCTGGCGAGCACCCCGTCCGCGGAGGAGATCCGATCCATTGTCTTCCAAATGGCTGCTATTAAATCCCCCGGCCCCGACGGAATGCACACAGGCTTCATCCAAGATAATTGGAACCACGTTGGCGCCTCTGTCATTCTACAAGTGCAACAAGCTTTCAGCAGTGGGTGGATAGACCCATCTCTAGTTCAATCACTCATGGTGCTCATACCCAAGACGACGCAGCCTCAGCGATGCAGTGAGCTCAGACCTATATCGCTTAACAACTGATGTTTAAAGCTGCTCTCCAAGGTCATCGTCGAAAGACTAAAGCCCTATTTGAATGGATGGATTTCTGAGAATCAGTCTAGCTTCATACCGGGCAGACGCATTGCAGACAACATCCTGCTTGTCCAGGAGGTAATCCATTCTATGAAAACGAAAAAGGAAGGCAAAGAATGGGTTAGCATCAAAATTGACCTGTCTAAGGCATTCGATAGAATGCAGTGGCCTTTCATCAAAGATACGCTGATCAAAGTGGGTCTCCCCGATAAACTGATATCCATTATCATGCAAATCATTTCCAAAGGGCAAACCTCTATTTTATGGGAAGGATCGCAGCTGGAGGCCTTTGCCCCCAGCCAGGGGGTACGTCAGGGGGATCCCCTTAGCCCCTATCTGTTTGTTCTTTGTATGGAGTGGCTTAGTCAAGCTATCCTTCATGAAGTCAGTAATGGTAGATGGAAACCCATTGTTCTATCGCGAGGCAGTGTGCCCCTATCTCATGTCATGTTTGCCGACGACCTACTGCTCATGGCTGAGGCAACGCCCTCGCAAGCCTCGCTCATCCTAAAGGTGCTTGACGAGTTTGGGTCTGTCTCTGGACAAGTCCTCTCTAAGGAGAAATCGAGATGCTTCTTCTCTCCCAACACACCGACCAGAGCCCGTCGTGCTTTCTGCAGACACATTGGCATTCCTCAAACTATGGACCTAGGAAAGTACTTGGGGGTCCCTGTTCTTCATCATCGTCTAAATAAGGCAACACATTCTAATATCACCACTGCTATCAAAGGCAGAATGAACAGCTGGGCGTCCAAATGTTTATCTCTCATAGGCCGTATCACTCTTGCTAAGAGTACCCTGCAATCCATCCCATCTCACACCATGCAATCCGTCAAATTATCACCTAGTCTCTGTGATGATATTGACAAACACATCTGTTCCTTCATCTGGTCTGGTGGTCGCGATGTGCGCAAGCTGTCCTTGGTAGCATGGGAGAAGGTCATCCTGCCCAAGGGGTCGGGAGGCCTCGGCCTCAAGAGCTCGCGAGAGCAGAATGAGGCCCTTATGTTACATAATGTCTGGCGTTTCCTTTCAAAGCCTGATACCATGTGGGTCAAAGTGATGCAAGACAAGTATATGAAGAACAACATAATTAGAAAACATCCCTGCTCTTCGGCCTGGGCATTCATCAAGCGCAACCTGGACAGGATCCAAGCTATTGGCCATAAAACCATCCTCTCAGGTCGGAATACAAACGTATGGACAGATCGCTGGCTGCACGGCAGATCCGTCATCGACATGGCAGGCTCGTATACCATACCTCATGGTCTGGATGACCTCACTGTCAATACCATGGTACTTCCTGATAACACATGGGACTGGAGCTTCATCGATGCATACCTGCCTGACGAAGCAAAGCATATCCTCCGATTCTACAACCCACCTGACACCGCTGGCGGTGATGACCTATGGTTGTGGCCCTTCACTAGCTCGGGCGTCTTCTCGGCGGGTTCAGCTTACAATTGGCTTACTAATCAGCTACAAACACAATCCTCTCCTAAATGGAAGAAGTTATGGGCCCTTCCACTACCTCTCAAGCTCAGAACCTTCGGCTGGCTAATGCTTCATGGTGCCCTGCTCACAAATATCGAACTATGCAGGCGGCATATTGCAACTTCATGCATATGTCCTTTATGTAACAATGCCCATGAGTCCATGCTTCACTGCCTTAGAGACTGCTCTATCGCGAGGGACGTCTGGTCTCTCCTTTGCATGCCACCTGACTTCTTCACCTTTCCTGAAGGGGAATGGCTTGCACTCCTGATTTCCTCCACGATGAGCCCGGAGCAATGTACGACGTTCGGTGTTGGTTGCTGGACGATCTGGAGAAACCGAAATGATATCACCCATGGTGGCTCGGGTAAACCAGCCACAGTGCTTGTCAAGTCCATCAAAGAACAAACTAATGCCATCCTTGGACTGAAACCTCGTACGCAACATATTAGACACGGGTTCTCGATGACGGCTCGCCCTTCGTCGGAATGCCAGGCCCTTGTTTTCATTGACGCCGCCTATCAGTCCCATTCTAGGAAGATGGGAATTGGGATTCATGTGGTTGACAGAGATGGACGTTGTACCTTGGGCGTGGGCAGCCATGGGTATGCATCCTCAGCCCAGGAAGCGGAAGCGAATGGGATTCTAATGGTAGCTGAGATGTGCCATGAGAAAGGATGGTCCTCACCTGTCATTCTTTCTGACGCCTCAGTGGTGATCAAGGCACTGACAAACAAGGACTGGCCGACCAGTACCCTCATTCCTCACCGGAGAAGATATGCCTCCATTATGCTGGCTTGCCCCAGCATGCAATTACAGTACATTCCCCGCAGTTACAATGTCGTAGCTGATGGCATCGCAAAACACACCCTTTATTCTTTCTCCGCTCATCATTTCTTTCATATTAAGCCTCCGTGGCTCTCTATGGATGTAAATATATCACTTACTAGTATTTGGCCCGAAGTAGAGCACGGGATGAATTAATAAGCTCTACGTCTTCTCAAAAAAAAAGATGAAGTTTTTCAACCGACTTATTATTTTAAGATGTAAGAAAATTAACACGGCCAATATATATTTATAATTGAAAATTTGTGTAAAAGAACTCAGCTAGTTCGATATCAAATTAACTGATGTGACAATTATGATACTAAATAGTTTACATTGTGTAATTCTTTTTCAAAAATAAAGTGAACATCATAAAATTGAACCAATGCCCATTCTATAGGTGTGTTAAAAACAAGCACACTTTGTCCGTTACTCTGGGCATTGACAATGATATTGTGTGCCGACTTCTTATAGTAATTTTGTGAAATTAGGTAATCTATATAGTAAAGGGGTAGTTGTTGTTTTCTTAGGGGGTGGGAACATAGCCCCTGCTTGCCCCTGGATCCTTCCCCAGTTGTATCACTGTGTAAAATCCCTATTTTTGTATATAAAATATATTCTCATATAAGCCCAAACCCCTAGATAGACAATTTTAATATAATCTTTCCTAATATATACCCTAATATATAAATTAACTAAGGTGTGACTCAAATTATACATGATAAGATAATGATTACATTGAATACACATATAAACCTAGTTCCACTAAAAATTAGCATGGGCTGAACATTATCAATCATATTGTAAGTTGATTACTCATATAATAGTCCTAAGTGATAACTAAGTTACAAGTGAAGGCTAAATCAAAATTGACTCATATAATGTGCATATATTGGTTCGATAAAATTTATACGAGTTTATTATAGGGTTTTCTGGAAATTTGAGCCAGTAACTAATTTTCAATAACCTTAGATGAATGAATATATGTTTAACAAAAAGGTAAAAGAAAATGAAATTATAATCCTTAAATGTAAAACTAACATGATATTCAAAAAGCTAAATATATATTTATCAGCCTACAAAATTTGGTCTCAACCGGACCTTGTTTGACAACCCAATTTAAATACACATAAATCATAAAGTATGAACTCTAAAATATCAACTGTTTAATTAATCACTAGTACATAACCGACCTTTAGTGTCGGTTATTTAAGGCCTTTAGTGTCGGTTTCTAAGCGACACCTATGTGGGCGACGCTAAAAGCCCAACCGTTACGTGTCGGTTCAAAAACCGACGCCAAAACCCTTCGCGTGCCACCAAAAACGCGCCAGCAGGGGACTATAGGCATCGGTTATTAGATAAGAAACTGACGTCATATACCTTCGCGCCACAGAAAGGGCGCCATCTGGGGCACTATCTACGTCGGTTTATTAGTAATAACCGACGCTATATCACTCCCAGCACGGCCGTAGTGTCTGGTCAGCTGCCACGGCCGTGCTGGCTAGAACGGCCGTGGTGTTAAGGAAATAGATGCCGGTTACGAGTAGGGAAACTGACACTGTAACGCCGTGGTGTCTGGTCAGCTGCCACGACCGTCCTGGCCAGCACCGCCGTGGTGTTAAGGAAATAGATGCCGGTTACGAGTAGGGAAACTGACACTGTAACTATGTGTGTCGATTTTATACAAATAACTGACACTTATTTTTTCTGTCAGTCTGCAGACTTGTTGTGGCTGGTCGTAGGATGAGAAACCTGCAGTTCAGTTATGAACTGCAGGTTTTACGACATCCATTGATATCAGCCAACAACAGGCCACAAACCTGCAAAATTAACAACAAAAATATTCACACATTTAGCAATGCAACCTGCAGTTCCATTTGATTTTCACACATTTAGAAACATTCATGTAGCTAGCAATCTGTAGTTCTATTCATTTTCACATTCACACATGTAGAAACATTCATATATCAACCAACAGTTTCATTCATTTTGATACATGTATATTTATCCCTTTTATTATATATTTTTGCTATTTGTTTAGATTTATTTTGTTATTTATTCTCTTAGTTTAATAATTAATTGTTTTATTTAGATTTTTATCTTTAATTGGAGTTTTAATTCTATTTTCTTGGGTTTTGTAGGAAAATTATACAATTTGCAGCAGTCCTGAAATTCATATATACCCTCCACCAAAAGTAACATAACTCTTGCATTCGAACTCCAAATTGAGTGCACAAGTATTCATTAGAAAGGGAATTTAATTTTCTAAAATAAAATCATATTATTTGGACGACGTTTGTGCTTTTAATGGGATAGAAATACGTTCGAAATCACTGCTGCGAGAATCTGCATTAAAGGGAGTTACATGGTCAAGATAATTAAAGACAATCAACTTTTGATTTGACCAGATCCAAAAAATTCAAAAATTGGTCTCCCTCTCTTTTCCCCCCTTTTTTGAGGGCATCCTACCCCCTCCCCCTCCTATAAAAGGAGGGACTCTTCACTTGTAAAAGCATTCCATTCTTCATTCTATTTCATCCAATATTTATTTGTAGACCACATCTTGTATAATGTTGGATCTCATTTTAGTTTGCATTTATTCTGGTCTTGTTATGTCTGAGTAAATCTCTGGGGAATGGAAGTAACCCCTTAGCCCGGTTCTATTCAATATAATCAATTATATTCCTCCATCGAACAAATACCTTCTCTCTGTTTCTTTGTGGTTATTTTGATGATCTGATATATTCTTATGGAGTGATATGACTGTGGATCTCTGTAAAAATGAAACAATAGTCCCTTAATTGCGATTATCATCTTTTCGTATATTTAATCTTATTCTTGTTATAATCCTTGGTGACGCGACCACCTGAGCCTTGGGTTTGAACGCCGGTTTGAAATCACATGTTTTTTGATATGACCGTGGATAATGGCATGTTGGACGGTTGGGCAATGATCCGTGAACGTCGGGACCAACGGGTTCACGGGAAGTCTAAACATTGTGAGTTTGTCCGTAAGGACATGTAAACACAAGGTCCTAATTTGATCCTTGGAGTTTAGAATTTGATTAGTTGAATAGGAACGTGGTTTTGGTGGTGATCTTCCGGACCCCAGATCTTTATTTCTTGATTAGTTAAATTTTATTTCAGCACATTTATTTTTGTTCTTAGTATTAATAACTCTCTCAAATCGGGATTTAATTCTTGTACTTGCAATCGAATTTAGATTTTGACTTTTCTTTTCTGCCGTCCCTTGGATCGATACCTATCTATACTAAGTTGACTTGTTGTTCGCAACAAGTTGACAACCGGGTTAGAAGGTTAAACTCTAGGACTCTTCCTAGTGATTGTTGAATGTACAACGACGCACATCAATTTGGCGCCGTTACCGGGGATGCACAGTTGTTTTTCAGATCTTGTTTCCTGTATATCTTGTATAATCCTTGTTCATATTCTCTAACTTTCATAACTTTAGTCTTTTTTTATAATTTCTTTTAGATTTTTGTAATTTATTTTTGCCTTCCGAGCACAATTCTGGAAGTGTATCTCCTCTTTCTGTTGAGTTTCCATTCCAGCAGTACTACTTTCTAGTTATTTTTTTGTAATTTTAGTTTATTTTATAAATTTTTTTAGATTTATAATTTTTAGTTCTCTTTGTAATTTTTGACTAACCTTTTATCTCGCAATCTTTCTTCTCTCATTCGTTGATTGACTTATCTTTCAGGAACTTTTCTTTTCAAATGGAGTGGGCATCCCAATATCCCCCACAATGTTATTATTGTGGTCTCTACCACCATGCATCTCTTACCTGTCTGACTCTACCCCATGCTTATAATAGCACCCCTTTTAATTGTGAGCCCTTTCATCCTGGTGGGTACAATGTGAATCCACATTTTTCTGAGAACCATTATGGGGAACCTTGCTATCCTTATTCAAATGGGGGATATGATCAACAAAATTGTGTGGGGTGTAACCAACAAAACCTTGGGGGTTATGAACATATTTATGAAACCCAATGTAATCCTCAACAAGAAGAGAAACTTAAGTCCCTAGAGAATATGGCAGCAAAACTCCTAACTAGCCAAACCTTATTGGCCACCTTAGTAGAAGCCCAAACCCAAAATATAGATTGTTTAAATATGTTTCCTCATGAATTGGTGACACCTTATAATATTGAATCTTCCTAACAAGGTGGACGCAATGGAAATTACAATCCACCATCTTATGGAGATTATTATGGGGAGCAATGCCACCCAAAACAATATGAGGAGTACTATGGCCAAGGACACTATGGGGAGTGTGGAGAGGATGACCAAAATTTTGGGGTGTATAAATCCTATGGTGAAATGCAAATTGATCTTGAACTGGAAGAGAGACTTAAGGCCCTAGAAAAGATGGTAGCAGAAGCACAAGCAAAACTTGAATCCAGTCAAGCCATGTTAGCTACCTTTCTAGAGGATCAATCACAAACTCCCCCTATAGATCTTGAGCAACCCAAGATGGCTCTTCCTGACGATGATGATGATGATCCTTATTTTCTGTCATATATGTCAGATCCTGAAGAAATTGAACAAACCATGGATCCATATTTTGTGAGTGATGAGGACGTTGGTATCCCTATCTTTCCTTTAGAGACTCTATTACTTGAATATGAAATGTCAAAGAGGAGAGTCATTCTAAAGATCCAACAACTCCTCCCATCCTCAACATAAATCTGAATGATACCATAGACCAATACCCTTCTTTTGAGTCTACTTTGGATAATGAGAATCTAACCCCCTTTATGATTCTTCCCAAGCCGTCACAGCCAATTTCCATCCCACACATGGCTGATCTAGAAGGGGAGATACCACCATTAGAAGAAGCCCACACACCCCCTTCTATTGTTTGCAAGAAAGACATCATCATCCCTCCTAAATACTTGGGGAACCCTTGTACAAAAAAATTAGAGGCATATGTTACATCAACAATGAAACTTACCAAACCCAATGTTGATGGCATTAATTTTAAGGAGAAACAAAACACTTTTGTAAATGATTTTAAATTTTTTGTATTAGCATCAATTCTCCCATATGCAGGTCATCATGATGGTGGAAAACCTGAATCAGATCCTCCACCCCACTCATTTCATCATGCTCTACTGGCATTACTAGTCAGGTACCCGTCAACCTCCCCTTATCCACATCCATCTTCAACACTTCCCTTGCTATAGAAGGAAGATCTATGGATATTACTGGAGGGAATGTGAGGTAAAAGAAAATATGAGCACCCCACTGAGCTTCTACAATTACCCTATCATTGGGTACATTATGAAGCTCCTCAGATAAAGGTCCCAACCCTCATAAACATCCCCTTCAGCTGGACATTTTTTGAGCTACCTGGGCCACCTGGAAATTCTCGCTCTTCTCTTCCCTCCATCTCGGGTTTTGATTTTTCTCGGGACGAGAAACAATCTAAGTCCGGGGTGGAGGTGGGTGGTATGTTTCTATTCTACCCCCTTATCTTTTTTTATTCTTGCATTATTTCTACCTTTTTTTTGTTTTGCATATAGTTACTTTGTTCATGGCCATTATCTAGTCGGCCATGTTTTTATTTCTTTTATTGCAAAATGGCCTTTATCTAGTCGGCCAATATGAATAAATGTTTATCATTGTACCCCTTTGAATTTAGTAAATCTTTTGTAAAAATTGCTACAAATTGCCATATCTGAAACCACCATGTCACCTAGGATCCTAAAATAGCATCACTCCTTGGAAAAGTTGGCAAGCCGTATGGAATCAATCAAAACCAAACACAAATTTTCTCTATTTTTAAATTGTTGATTAACTTGATATAAATCTTGTATAATGTGATTGATATGAATGTTCTTTCTGATGTAATGACACTTTCAAAAAAAATGTATGAAGTTATAAGCACAAGGACACCTTTTGTTTCCCCCTTATTTTTTTTCTAAAAAAAAGAGAAGCAAAGAATCACCACCAGACAAAAATCAAGTCTGGGGTGGCATGCTTCCCATATAAAAAATTCCATACCCCACAAAGGGGCATACCATTAAAAGATGCCAAAAGTGCACATTTAAAAAATTGTGACCAATGTAGCCACAACTCCACAAATTTAAATCCCAAGTCGAATAGAGGAGGGATAAAAAAAAATCATCACTTTCTTCTTTATTTTCAGACCCCCTAATTTCATCTTGTTCTTGTGCAACAACTCACAAAAAAAATACATTTATAAAAATGAGAGTGTCAAAGCAAAAGTAAGATGAAGCATGTTTTTTTACAAAATCTTGATTTAGAACCAAGATATGATATTTGTTTTTAATAAGGAATATTGAATTTTGTGTTATGTGGTTTTAGGAGATTGGGTTGCTTGGCCAAATTTGGAGGTAAGGAATAAAGTGATGTTACAAGGGTGAGGATAGACATGTTGTTAGTATAAATTGAAATAATTTGAAATTTTAATTGTTTGAGGACAAACAAAGATTCAAGTCTGGGGTATTTTGATAAATGTATATTTATCCCTTTTATTATATATTTTTGATATTTTTTTAGGTTTATTTTGTTATTTATTAAATAGTTTAATAATTAATTGTTTTATTTTAGATTTTTATCTTTAATTGGAGTTTTAATTCTATTTTCTTGGGTTTTGTAGGAAAATTATACAATTTGCAGCAGTCCTGAAATTCATATATACCCTCCACCAAAAGTCACATAACTCTTGCATTCGAACTCCAAATTGAGTGCACAAGTATTCATTGGAAAGGGAATTTAATTTCTTAAAATAAAATCATATTATTGGGACGACTTTTGTGCTTTTAATGGGAGAGAAATACGTTCGAAATCACTGCTGCGAGAATCTGCATTAAAGGGAGTTACATGGTCAAGATAATTAAAGCAATCAACTTTTGATTTGACCAGATCCAGAAAATTCAAAAATTGGTCTCCCTCTCTTTTTTCCCCCTCTTTTGAGGGCATCCTACCCCCTCCCCCTCCTATAAAAGGAGGGACTCTTCACTTGTAAAAGCATTCCATTCTTCATTCTATTTCATCCAAATTTTAGTTGTAGACCACATCTTGTATAATGTTGGATCTCATTTTAGTTTGCATTTCTTCTGGTCTTATTATGTCTGAGTAAATTTTTGGGGAATGGAAGTAACTCCTTAGCCCGGTTCTATTCAATATAATCAATTATATTCCTCCATCGAACAAATGTCTTCTCTCTGTTTCTTTGTGGTTATTTGGATGATCTGATATATTCTTATGGAGTGATATGACTGTGGATCTCTCTAAAAATGAAACAATAGTCCCTTAATTGCGATTATCATCTTTTCGTCTATTTAATCTTATTCTTGTTATAATCCTTGGTGACGCGACCACCTGAGCCTTGGGTTTGAACGCCAGTTTAAATTCACATGCTTTTTGATATGACCGTGGATAATGACATGTTGGACGGTTGGGCAATGATCCGTGAACGTCCAGACCAACGGGTTCACGGGAAGTCTGACCCTTGTGAGTTTTCCGTAAGGACATGTAAACACAAGGTCCTGATTTGATCCTTGGAGTTTAGAATTTGATTAGTTGAATAGGAACGTGGTTTTGGCGGTGATCTTCCGGACCCCAGATCTTTATTTCTTGATTAGTTAAATTTTATTTCAGCACTTTTATTTTTGTTCTTTGTATTAATAACTCTCTCAAATCGGGATTCAATTCTTGTACTTGCAATCGAATTTAGATTTCGACTTTTCTTTTCTGCCGTCCCTTGGATCGATACCTATCTATACTAAGTTGACTTGTTGTTCGCAACAAGTTGACAACCGGGTTAGAAGGTTAAACTCTAGGACTTTTCCTAATGATTGTTGTGTGTACAACGACGCACATCAATTTGGCGCCATTGCCGGGGACGACACAGTTGTTTTTCAGATCTTGTTGTCTGTATATCTTGTATAATCCTTGTTCATATTCTCTAACTTTCATAACTTTAGTCTTTTTTTTATAATACTTTTAGATTTTTGTAATTTCTTTTTGCCTTCCGAGCACAATTCCGGAAGTGTATCTCCTCTTTCTGCTAATTTTCCATTCCAGCAGTACTGCTTTCTAGTTATTTTTTTGTAATTTTAGTTTATTTTATAAAATTTTTTAGATTTATAATTTTTAGTTCTCTTTGTAATTTTTGACTAACCTTTTATCTCGCAATCTTTCTTCTCTCATTGATTGACTTATCTTTCAGGAACTTTTCTTTTCAAATGGAGCGGGCATCCCAATATCCCCCACAATGTTATTATTGTGGTCTCTACCACCATACATCTCTTGCCTGTCCGACTCTACCCCATGCTTATAATAGCACCCCTTTTAATTGCGAGCCCTTTCATCCTGGTGGGTACAATGTGAATCCACATTTTTCTGAGAACCATTATGGGGAACCTTGCTATCCTTACTCTAATGGGGGATATGATCAACAAAATTTTGTGGGGTGTAACCAACAAAACCTTGGGGGTTATGAACATATTTATGAAACCCAATGTAATCCTCAACAAGAAGAGAAACTTAAGTCCCTAGAGAATATGGCAGTAAAACTCCTAACTAGCCAAACCTTATTGGCCACCTTAGTAGAAGCCCAAACCCAAAATATAGATTGTTCAAATATGTTTCCTCATGAATTGGTGACACCTTATAATATTGAATCTTCCTACCAAGATGGACGCAATGGAAATTACAATCCACCATCTTCTGGAGATTATTATGAGGAGCAATGCCACCCAAAACAATATGAGGAGTACTATGGCCAAGGACACTATGGGGAGTGTGGCGAGGATGACCAAAATTTTGGGGTGTATAAATCCTATGGTGAAATGCAAATTGATCTTGAACTAGAAGAGAGACTTAAGGCCCTAGAAAAGATGGTAGCAGAAGAACAAGCAAAACTTGAATCCAGTCAAGCCATGTTAGCTACCTTTCTAGAGGATCAATCACAAACTCCCCCTATAGAGCTTGAGAAACCCAAGATGGTTCTTCCTGACGATGACGATGATGATCCTTATTTTCTATCATATATGTCAGATCCTGAAGAAATAGAACAAACCATGGATCCATATTTTGTGTGTGATGAGGACGTTGGTATCCCTATCTTTCCTTTAGAGACTCTATTACTTGAATATGAAATGTCAAAGCAGGAGAGTCATTCTGAAGATCCAACAACTCCTCCCATCCTCAACATAAATCTGAATGATACCATAAACCAATACCCTTCTTTTGAGTCTATTTTGGATAATGAGAATCTAACCCCCTTTATGATTCTTCCCGAGCCGTCACAGCCAATTTCCATCCCACACATGGCTGATCTAGAAGGGGAGATATCACCATTAGAATAAGCCCACACACCCCCTTCTATTGTTTGCAAGAAAGACATCATCATCCCTCCTAAATACTTGGGGAACCCTTGTACAAAAAAATTAGAGACATATGTTACATAAACAATGAAACTTACCAAACCCAATGTTGATGGCATTAATTTTAAGGAGAAACAAAACACTTTTGTAAATGATTTTAAATTTTTTGTATTAGCATCAATTCTCCCATATGCAGGTCATCATGATGGTGGAAAACCTGAACCAGATCCTCCACCCCACTCAGTTCATCATGCTCTACTGGCATTACTAGTCGGGTACCCGTCAACCTCCCCTTATCCACATCCATCTTCAACACTTCCCTTGCTATCGAAGGAAGATCTATGGATATTACTGGAGGGAATGCGAGGTGAAAGAAAATATGAGCACCCCACTCATCTTCTACAATTACCCTATCATTGGGTACATTATGAAGCTCCTCAGATAAAGGTCCCGGCCCTCATACACATCCCCTTCAGCTGGACATTTTTTGAGCTACTTGGGCCACCTGGAAATCCTCTCTCTTCTCTTCCCTCCATCTCAGGTTTTGATTTTGCTCGGGATGAGCAACAATCTAAGTCCGGGGTGGAGGTGGGTGGTATGTTTCTATTCCACCCCCTTATCTTTTTTTTATTCTTGCATTATTTCTACCTTTTTTGTTTTGCATATAGTTACTTTGTTCATGGCCATTATCTAGTCGGCCATGTTTTTATTTCTTTTGTTGCAAAATGGCCTTTATCTAGTCGGCCAATATGAATAAATGTTTATCATTGTACCCCTTTGAATTTAGTAAATCTTTTGCAAAAATTGCTACAAATTGCCATGTCTGAAACCACCATGTCACCTAGGATCCTAAAATAGCATCACTCCTTGGAAAAGTTGGCAAGCCGTATGGAATCAATCAAAACCAAACACAAATTTTCTCTATTTTTAAACGGTTGATTAACTTGATATAAATCTTGTATAATGCGATTGACATGAATGTTCTTTCTGATGTAATGACACTTTCAAAAAAAATGTATGAAGTTATAAGCACAAGGACACCTTTTGTTCCCCCCTTATTTTCTTTCTAAAAAAAAGAGAAGCAAAGAATCACCACCAGACAAAAATCAAGTCTGGGGTGGCATGCTTCCCATATAAAAAATTACATACCCCACAAAGGGGCGTACCATCAAAAGATGCCAAAAGTGTACATTAAAAAAAATTGTGATCAATGTAGTCACAACTCCACAAATTTAAATCCCAAGTCGAATAGAGGAGGGATAAAAAAATTCATCACTTCCTTCTTTGTTTTCAGACCCCCTAATTTCATCTTGTTCTTGTGCAACAACTCACAAAAAAATACATTTATAAAAATGAGAGTGTCAAAGCAAAAGTAAGATGAAGCATGTTTTTTTACAAAATCTTGATTTAGAACCAAGATATGATATTTGTTTTTAATAGGGAATATTGAATTTTGTGTTTTGTGGTTTTAGGAGATTGGGTTGCTTGGCCAAATTTGGAGGTAAGGAATAAAGTGATGTTACAAGGGTGAGGATAGACATGTTGTTAGTTTAAATTAGAATAATTTGAAATTTTAATTGTTTGAGGACAAACAAAGATTCAAGTCCGGGGTATTTTGATAAATGTATATTTATCCCTTTTATTATATATTTTTGATATTTGTTTAGGTTTATTTTGTTATTTATTCTCTTAGTTTAATAATTAATTGTTTTATTTTATATTTTTATCTTTAATTGGAGTTTTAATTCTATTTTCTTGGGTTTTGTAGGAAAATTATACAATTTGCAGCAGTCCTGAAATTCATATATACCCTCCACCAAAAGCGACATAACTTTTGCATTCGAACTCCAAATTGAGTGCACAAGTATTCATTGGAAAGATAATTTAATTTTATAAAATAAAATCATATTATTTGGACGACTTTTGTGCTTTTAATGGGAGAGAAATACGTTCGAAATCACTTCTGCGAGAATCTATATTAAAGGGAGTTACATGGTCAAGATAATTAAAGACAATCAACTTTTGATTTGACCAGATCCAGAAAATTCAAAAATTGGTCTCCCTATCTTTTTCGCCCCTCTTTTGAGGGCATCCTACCCCCTCCCCCTCCTATAAAAGGAGGGACTCTTCACTTGTAAAAGCATTTCATTCTTCATTCTATTTCATCCAATTTTTAGTTGTAGACCACATCTTGTATAATGTTGGATCTCATTTTAGTTTGCATTTCTTCTGGTCTTGTTATGTTTGAGTAAATCTCTGGGGAATGGAAGTAACCCCTCAGCCCGGTTCTATTCAATATAATCAATTATATTCCTCCATCAAACAAATGTCTTCTCTTTGTTTCTTTGTGGTTATTTAGATGATTTGATATATTTTTATGGAGTGATATGACTGTGGATCTCTGTAAGAATGAAACAATAGTCCCTTAATTGTGATTATCATCTTTTCGTCTATTTAATCTTATTCTTGTTATAATCCTGGGTGACGTGACCACCTGAGCCTTGGGTTTGAACGCCGATTTAAATTCACATGTTTTTTGATATGACCGTGGATAATGACATGTTGGATGGTTGGTCAATGATTCGTGAACGTCGGGACCAACGGGTTCACGGGAAGTCTGACCCTTGTGAGTTTGCCCGTAAGGACATGTAAACACAAGGTCCTGATTTGATCCTTGGAGTTTAGAATTTGATTAGTTGAATAGGAACGTGGTTTTGGTGGTGATCTTCCGGACCCCAGATCTTTATTTCTTGATTAGTTAAATTTTATTTTAGCACTTTTATTTTTTGTTCTTAGTTTTAAACAACCTTCTCATCGGAATTTATTTTCTTATTTTTGCAATCGGATTTGGATTTCAACTTTTCTTTTCCGCCGTCCCTTGGATCGATACCTATCTATACTAACTTGACTTGTTGTTCACAACAAGTTGACAACCGGGTTAGAAGGTTAAACTCTAGGACTTTTCCTAGTGATTGTTGCGTGTACAACGACGCGTAACACATTTTCACTCAGACACATGTAGAAACATCCAGACATGTAGAAACATTCACACATATATTATAATTCAGAAATTCATTTACAAAATATCATTCTTTAGTCATTATTCTCTATCAACATCTCAATTATATTTTAAAAACCCCACTACTTGTATGGCTGTTGCCCATTCTTCTCTTACTTCATTTAATTCTCCCGTCGTATAGGGAGCATGTACATCTGGTAAGGCCTTTCCTATAGTGTGGTCAGTTTTAAACACCTGTAAAGAGAATGATGTATATATATAATTAATGAGCTACAAATAAGATTGATATATTTCATATTATCTAATGAGACTATATAATACCTCAGCAATAGTATCGATGTCCACTGCGGCATATTTGATAATCATGTGCATAAATTGCATCACATAGTATCCACATGCCCATTCGTTGTCTTGTGTAGCACACTATAAATTAAAACATATAAAATATTAAAAAATACAACTAATTAAGCATTGTTCACGTAAATAATATATACATATATTGCAGTCGGGAACTTACGTTCACGTTCTTCCAAATTATTGGCTGGTTCTTTTTCGTGGGGACCTTTCCTCCAGCCTTTTTGAACTCATCTAAACCCCTACATGTTAATGTAACACAGTACTTTGCATTAATAAATAGTAATGTAATAACATATGTTAACGGATATGAAAATGAAATATTTCTCACCAGAATAATGCCATTTTCATTTTGTGTCCATATTTTGTATTCAATTTACACCCCTTAGGATCTAGATAATAGACAGTGAACGTCTCGGGGACAATAACTAGTAACTCCCAATGCATACCACTAGAGGTAAAAAAGTTAAAAATTAATAACTCAAAATCCACAATAAAAATGTAATTTTCTTAAGTCTAAATTATAATAAGCAAAGTAAACTTACCCTACATTGAATGGAGCTATTATCACCATCTTCTTATTTTGAGAAAAATTGTAAAAGCCTCACAGCAGTATTGTTGAACTGACGGAGGGTCTTTAACTACTAGACTAATCAAAGATGGAATCAAAAATCCTACATGTTCGAATGCAAAATCTGCACATATCTTGTCTAAGTAGCTGCAAAATATGTATTAATTATGCATGCATTAATAAATAAGAAACTAGATCACCAAATCCTACATAAGGTATATGGATTTATAAAGAAGATCTCACCTTATCCATAGCTCTATCACAGATGTATTTAGCCAATCATATCGAAACAACTCCAAAATATCTTGTATAAATAGTTTGCTTTCGTATGATTGATCTGCAGCATGTGAATCTATAGAAACAGTTATAGGGCAATGTATATCATGTTCGCCTAACCATATTGCCATACCCCTACAGCTAGGACCTAACGAGACAGGTAGGTCCTGTGGAACCCAACTAGGTAATGTAGGAGGTGGAAGTGGAGGCCTAGATGTTGTGGGTGTCTTCTTTTTAACCTGTATATATATAATTTCAGATCAACTGACATCATATACACACACTAACAATTTAACGTAATGTAAATTTACCATACAGTTTCAGTAAAGAGGACATCCGATTTTAGCCACAATATCACTCCGCCTTCTGCCTCACCAAGCGTTTCACAATCTGGGTGGGCATATGGCAATGTAAAATCCATCCACTTGGAGAATATATGTACCGGGCTCACACAAATCCAACCAGCTGGTAATGGAGACCCGTGAAACATTTCCCCTGGTAGGGATGGGTAAGCCGACGCCTCTGCAACGACAAATTCTTTACTTTTTAGACGACATGGCTTCAACCCCTACAAATTTTTGTGTAAAGAATGTTATATACATATATACATATCATCTTTTTTTGAAACGACTACAATTTCATATATACATATCATCTTGAATTAAAAAACTAGTTACTATGTCATAAAAATACTTACAGCGGATGTGCTAGGTGGTGGTTCTACAGGATTACTCCCAACCTCTGTAGTAGGAGTAGAGCGGGATGCCATAATAGGTACTGTCTGCTGAGTGATAGTCTGAGATTCCTGCCACTTTTTCAGTGCTTCTTCGAGTTTCCTATCAACTAGCTTATCTACCTATACATGGATAAAAGAGACGTTAGCTTCTAATTATTGAATTCTCTTTTACAGTAACATTATAAAGAAAGAATATGTTACCTCTTCTTGTGAAAGTCCCGCTTTTGGGACATGTTTGCACTAGGATGGCCCAAAAAAAGCTTTGATGCCCACACCAGCGCCTGTAGCCCTAACACGTCCAGGATGCTCTGGGTTACCCAGAGCAACTGTCAATTCATCCCTTGTGCCCTCAGGGATGAACTTGCCTTATTTCCTCTGCTCGTGCAGCTCCCACTAATCGTCAAAACAAAAATTTATAATTAATTAAACACCACAAATAATCAATATTTGAACGATTGTTGTAAGAGTTGTATTTTACCATTTTTGCAGTCGCCTCAGCAGTTGGGGGCTTCGTTATTTATCCCTTCTTATTTTGCCTCCCAGCTATCCATACATCATGGCGAGACAGAGGTGTGCTACCTATAGTAGAGGACTCTTGAGTAGCAGCAGACTGAGCAGTAGCCTCAGACTGTAGTCTTTGGTGAATGCCTGCATACCCCTTTGGACCCATTGTGTGGTCATGCACATTCAGTGCACGCCTTGATTTTTGTGCCTCACTGAGGGCCTAGTTAGTATGCACATTAATGATTTGGTTAGTAACACTAAATGTTAATCTTGAATAGGTGAATACAACATATATTAATGAGATTGGGACTGACGCCTAATACATTGAATTCATCAGTTTGTCTTGAAGCAACACACGCGTCCCATTCTTCTTTGTCCAGGAAGTTCCACTGTTCAGTGGTTGTCTTCTTCCTCTTGGCACCTTCTTTTATGTATTCTCAGGTGAGATTTGTCCTATAGTTCCTTAGGACTCTCCCACAGCGTTGCATCATGCATTTATGATGCATCTTTTCATCCAATTCAAATATACTCTGCAAAATAGAATTGCTATTAACTAGTATCCAAAAAATTAGTAATCTACAAAATAGAATTGCAAATTAATAATAACTCACGCATAAATCCTTCCATATTACGTCTTTCTTGTCCTTAGGAACTTTATGCCAAGAATCTATCTTACAACTACAATGGCTATGAGTAACATACCCAAGATATGAAACAAACGAATTGTGATTCACACCAGATGCATTTCCTGCATTATCAAAATCCACAACAAGTTTGGGTCCATTGCCCTTTTGTGCTATTAACTTCTTCATCATAGTGATGCCCCTTCTCTTGTCAACTTTTTGGTGTTGCTGATCAAGTGCCTCAAGTGCTTCAGATGGTACATGTGCATCATCAACCTAAAATTTGACAAAATAAACACTGTTTTGGACGACACTCTTATCATCTTGGCGCTTTGTGTAATATTTGAATCCATTAATGTCATACCCTTCATAAGACATAACAGTCAACTTTGGTTTAAAGGCGAGGCATTTGATAGTTTCAGTAATATCATCTGGTGTTTGAGATAGTTGATGTAAGACTTTATCTTCAAACCACTTAATAAATGTCTTGTTATGCTCTCTAACAAGCCACATTGTATTGGCTCGAGGATATTGTCTCTTGATGAAATTGGTATGTTCCTCGATATAAACGTTGACTTCGTCCATGTTGTGTAAAATATACAAGTGACCTTGTTCCAACTGCTCACGGTTGATTACTTTCACAGGTGATCCCAAAATTCCTTTGCCAAATTGCTCGTCAATATTCTTGTCATTATCAAGAGTGTCATTACCACTGAGAAAGTCATTGCAAAAATCTATAACCTCTCTCGCCACATAACCCTCAATAATACTCCCTTCAGGCCAATAACGGTTTCGAACATCACTTTTAAAAACGCTCATGTATTGTTCAAAGGGATACATCCAATGAAAAATGGTCCCAACATTTTCACTTCCCTAGTCAAGTGGACAACAAGATGTACCATGATATCAAAGAACGACAGAGGAAAATACATCTCAAGATGACATAGGGTAACAACCACTTCTCTTTGCAATTTATTGAGAGTATCAGGGTCAATAACTTTGCTGCACAGACTGTTAAAAAAGAAACAAAGTCTGGTGATTGCAAACCTTACATGCTTCAGCAATATAGATCTAATTGCCACAGGCAATATTTGTTGCATTAGAGTGTGACAATCATGAGATTTAAGACCTATCAACTTTAGATCTTTCATTGATACCAATATACGGATGTTGGATGAGTAACCCTGTGGTACCTTAACATTTACCAAATAATCACAAAAAGCTTTCTTCTCCTTTCTAGACAATGTGTAACAAGCGGGCGGTAAGTATGTTCTCCGATTTTCCATTTCACAAAATTCTGTTAATTCTGACCTTATTCCCATTTCACGTAGGTCCAATCTGGATTTTATCCCATCTTTAGTCTTACCTGGTATATTCAACAAAGTACCAATGACACTATCACAGACATTTTTCACAACGTGCATGAATTTTGTAAGAAACCTTCGATGATTTGCGCTTCCTACGATACGGATGGAATTTTGTAAGAAACCTTCGATGACCGAGATATACAGTCTTACCACCATGTTTTAGTCTTTTTGAATCAGTGTTCTCTTCACATATAGGACACACTTTAGCTCCTTTGACACTATATCCAGACAAATTCCCATATGATGGAAAGTCATTAATAGTGCAAAACAACATAGCATGCAAACGAAATGTCTCTCTTCGTGAACCATCATAGGTCATCACACCTTCACCCCAGAGTTTCTTTAAGTCATCAATCAAAGGTTCAAGATAAACATTGATGTCATTTCCAGGTTGTTTAGGGACCGATATCAAAAATGACAACATTACGTACTTATTTTTCATACACAGCCAGGGAGGAAGATTGTATATAACAAGCATGACTGGACAAGCTGCTCAATGTCCCGTATGGATTCATCCCGTCTGTACAAAGCCCAAGTCTTAGATTCCTGACTTCTTCACCAAATTCAGGGTACAATAGATCAATCTTCTTCCACTGTGGGGAATCAGACGCATGTCGTAGGATCCCATCATTATTTTTCTTAACATATGCAAGCCACCTCAAATTCTTCGCATCTATCAGATTGGCAAACAAGCGTTGAAACTGTGATATTATAGGTAGATACCACATCACCTTGGCAGGAGAACCAGTTTTGGACTCCCCCGAAGTCGTCAATTTATACCGTGACGCACCACATTTTGGACAATCTTTCAAATCCACATAGTCCTTTTGAAATAATACACAATCATTCGGGCATGCGTGTATCTTCTTGGCATCCATTCCCATTGGGCACAACAATTTCTTTACCTGGTAAGTTAAGATTGGCAGCTCGTTTCCTTCAGGAAGCATTTCTTTCAACAAAGACAACAATGACGTGAAGCTTTTATCGCTCCATCTATTGTTAGCTTTCAGCTTATACAATCTCAACACAGCGCTAAGCTTCGTAAACTTAGTGCAACATGTGTATAACAATATCTCAGCATCATGCAAAATGTTTCTAAAAATGGGAGGTGGATCGGTGTGCTCTACCCCACAACTATCCAGCATTGCATCAATGATGTCTACTGGAACTGGCTCATTCACATCTACGTCATCGTAGGCAATTTATTCTTCCACACAAGCACTGCTATCGACATCCACTGGTTTTAGGTTTGAAATCTCTCCATGCCAGTGCCATTCTGTATAGCCTTGTATAATCCTGTTGCACATGACATGACTTTTGATTTCGTCTCCAGTGCTGACTTTCAAGTTGTTACCGCAATGCCTACATGGACAGTAGAACCTATCTCCAGGTTGTTTCCTATGTTCCTCGGCAAATCTAATAAACTGGTCAAGATCAAAAATAAACTTTGGGGTGCAGTGATTGCGAATGGACATCCATGATCTATCCATTCTATGATCAAAGAGAAAACAAGTATATATTACAACAAGATTAGGGTTAACAGATTAGAGTTTTTTCATGGTTAAAATTTTAGGCCAACAATTACACGTGTACCGCCTATCCCATTCTTGAACACCTAATCTCACTAGTAAGTGTATAATGTGTATTGGGTTTTCAAGAAAATTGCGGCAGCATTTCCCCGATGTTCTCTAACTACATGTGTACTTAGAGAACATACGGGGAAATGCTGCTAAAATTTTCTTGAAAACCATATACACATTATACACTTATGTCCTACGTGAGATTAGGTGTTCAAGAATAGTCCCAAACCAAGGACTATCCAATATTTACTCCTAATGAGTAAATCTTGGACGGGTTTCTAGGCCAACAAATACATGTGTTGTCATTCTTATATATAATAAATGTGTACCACCTATCCCATTCTTGAACACCAAATCTCACTAGTAAGTGTATAATGTGTATTGGGTTTTCAAGAAAATTTCGGAAGCATTTCCCCGCTGTTCTCTAAGTACATATGTACTTAGAGAACAAACGAGGAAATGTTGCTGAAATTTTCTTGAAAATCCAATACACATTATATACTTACATCCTAAGTGAGATTAGGTGTTCAATAACAGTCCCAAACCGGGGACTATCCAAAATTTACTCCTAATGAGTAAATCTTGGGCGGGTTTCTAGGCCAACATATACATGTATGTTGTCATTCCAATACCTACAATCCTAGTTTCATCACAATTGATGTTAGGGTTTCATCACAATTTTAGTATCATATAGAGTATGTATATGTTAGGGTTTCATTATGCAATAGGGATTCATGTAGATGTTAGGGTTTCATCATGCAATAGACTCAGCCAAATGTTAGGGTTTCATCATGCAATAGGGATTTCATCATACAATTGATTTAATCACAAATTCATAATTGATTTTATTTGAATATATACCCTCTTATTCTTCCTTCTCCCTCCTTACCAACAGCAACCACGGTCGTGTGGGCTGGCACGGCTGTGGCTGTGTTGGCCAACCACACGGCCGTGTTGGGTAGCACGGCCGTGTGGTCGGCCAACACAGCCACGACCGTGCCATCCCACATGGCCGTGGTTGTTGTTGGTAAGGAGAGGGAGAAGGAAGAAGAAGAACAGGAGAACTAGTGATGAAGAAAGGAGGGCCTACTGTTGGTAGCAGTGTGGAGACGGAGGCGGCGACCGTGGTGAGCAGCTGTAGCAGGAGACGGCGCGGAGGCAGGCGAGCAGATAAGAAGAGGCGCCAACATCGAGCAGAGAAGGAGAGGGCACCAGCGGAGAGAAGAGAAGGAGAGGTAGGTGGCAGTGGTGGCGAGCAGCTGCAGCAACAGTAGGCGGCGGCGCGGAGGCAGGCGGCAGCAGCAGGCGGCGGCGACGCAGCAGGGGTCGGGAATCGTCGGAGCAAATCGATCTCAATGAAACGGAAGAAAGGGGGAAGAGTTCGTTGTGTGTGGGGGCTATTAAGTTACTCAACGGCGTCGTTTTTCCATAACAACTGACACCTTTAATATTAAGTGTCGGTTGTACAAAGACAACCGACGTCAATTGGACATTCATTTACCCTAATTTTTTTGGCGGGGACGGCGTGCGCACCCTTTTCAGTGTCGGTTATTCTAAGAAAATTGACGCCCATATTGTAACTTTTGGCACAAATTTTATCTTCATTCCACGTCGGTTATTAGGTAAAACACCGACATTGTATCTGATACTTTGGCGCAATTTTTTTTTGCTTGAAAATTTTGGATTTTGCGGGCTACTTTAGTCGTCGGTTGCTTTTATTCAACCGAAACTGAATAAAAGCAGTACCCGTGTCTGGTCACCCTTCATAGATTGGATGTCGGTTTATGTTATCAACCGATGCTGTATAGTTTAGGTGTCGGTGTATTTATACAACCGACGCCTATAAAAGTGACGTTATAAGCCATTTCTGTAGTAGTGAATGTAAGCAATTTAATAAGAACTCCTGATTTATTTCTGTCACATGCTTGATGTGTTTTTTTCTTCTCGCCATGAATCAGATGGTTCCCAAAGAGTCCCAGTTCCCATGGATCTATCTAACGCCTCTCACTACCCTTCCCTACTCGCCCAAATCCATCTAGGATTGAAACATTGTGCAAAGTTTTATCAATCATAGACTTCGTGGGATTCCATGACTTGGACTCTCTAGACAAAGAGCCTCCCCAATTTCACCCAACCTAGATCTTCTTTAAGATCTGGGAACCACAAAACCCCCTTCCCATATAAGTAACCCATGGACATC
Organism: Alisma plantago-aquatica; assembly: GCA_963693085.1. Lineage (NCBI taxonomy): Eukaryota > Viridiplantae > Streptophyta > Magnoliopsida > Alismatales > Alismataceae > Alisma > Alisma plantago-aquatica. The sequence continues at coordinate 187,067,222 of OY856415.1, forward strand.
CATCATTGGACATTGAGGAACTAAAATCTACCCTCCCCTTTCCCTACTACTCTCCCTCTCTTCTTAACTATGAATCCATCATGTTGTTTCCCAAACAAGCTCCCCAACTTGAACACTTCAGTTGTCACGGCTCTAGTTGAAGCTTCACATCAGCTTCCCTATCTTTTATGAAGCTTCTCTAGCCCTCAATTGCACCCACAACCACAAGTATTGAGCGTTCTGATGTTTCCCCCTTTCTTTACCTTGTACGTTGTTCATTTGACCTACTTGGAATCTTAACCCACATTTTTTCCGTTCTCTATTGAGGGTCTCTGTTAGTCAAGAGAATAAATTTTCCTCTATTTTGGTGGTTTACTCAAGCCTCAGCAAGCTTGCCCTAACCCTCCCTTGATCTTCCTTGGTGGCTTTCCATTTTTTGGAACTACACCAGCGTGAGGCCCAAGCTTGGGCTCGCTAGGTTTAGATGGTGATGGTTATGATTGCTAGATCCTTGGCTATCACCAACAAGTTTAGTTCCCAATTTGGATTCTCAATTCAAACATCTATTCTTTGTACATAGTCTTCTTCTTAGAGAATGAAGATAGAAGCATGCTTTTTTTGTTTTTCCCCTCTCTTGAATGTATTCATGCCACACATCCATAAAAAATAGTCAATTTGGTTGTTTTATATTATTAATTAACACATTTTGATTGAGCAGCCTTACCTACATGACCAGTCCTGACTGGTTCAGGTAGATAAGGGCCCAGAAAGAGAGATTTTCTGTATAATTTGATTTATAAATTTTCTAGAATTTCTGACTAGTGGGTCTTTGGAAATCTATACAAGTGAATATTTATTAGAAAAATACATATAAGTATGATTTGAAAAAAAATTTCTAGGTATAACCCAACTATTTGGTTTTCAGACTCCAACTATCACTTAAACTGAACCTAATTTTATAAGAACCCAAGATTAGGGTTTAATTGCCAATTAACATGGAATTTGATTCAAACTATCTTACTTTTAGGATATTAGGATCTTCCACAATCACAAGGGAATCTATATGAAATCTTCTTGTTTTGGTAAGTGGACATGCACACCGACTTATCAAGTATTGGTATAAATATCTTATTTGATTATATTTATGGGAATTCATTATGATGACATCCAATACATGTTTTTGTGAATGCTTTCAAGATTTTTTTTTTTAGGAAGGATGGAGGATCCTATGATTGGGACCCCCCGTCATAAATTAATTAAGCTACATTAGTCATAGCAATGTTTACAAGACATGAAGGAAAAAACTGAGAAAAGTAAAATCTACCTACTTGTCCCCTTTGTGCCATAGTGGCAACTTCGAGCTTGTTACATTTACGAATAATGTAAGAAATACTACAGAAAGAAAACTGACTTTTTAAGACAGTGATGTCCTTAGCTAGGACACCCACATAATACCTTCTCATTGTGAGATCACTATAGTCTTGGACAACTTCAAGGGCATCCGATTCCATTTCCACCTGTCCCACACCATAGCTTCTCACCCATTGGAGTGCTGCTCTCAAAGCAAATGCTTCTGCCGTTGCTATGCCCGTGTCATTGTTGACCTTCTCGCCCACCACACCCATCAAGGTTCCCTCACTGTATCGCATCACCATTCCAATGGTTGTCGCCCCATCTTCCCCACATGTAGCGTCCACATTAACCTTTACCCTTCCCTGTGCTGCCTTGGTCCACTTTGGTGTTGCGGCCCCTGCCGGTTGTGTGCTGCTATTCCTCCTTGTGTACTGCTCACTTCTTGTATACTGAATTATTGCCAAGGCTGCCCGAAATAAGAAGCTGCAATGTACCTCATCGTCTTGAAAGACCCTCTTGTTACGGCCTCTCCAGATAGCCCACATGGCTGCAACGATCACCTCTTTGTCTTCTCTTTCCAGCGCTACCCCTATTGTGATGTTTATATTTTCATCTTTGTAATCATCCACCCACTTTTGGGTCCCCCGTTCCAAGAGACCCCATATCTCAGTTGCGTTTGGACAGCGGAAAAGCATGTGTTCATGATAATTGTTCATGAATCATACTATTAATCTCAAATTTCCCTAGTGTGTACTATTATGATATTGAAATGCAAATCTTTATTGATTAAAATTTAGTGTATAAAAATACTATCTTCAAGATTTACATCAAGTAAAGTATGGCTGAGTCGTGATTGCTCCTTCCAAGTTATTTGCCTTCTTAGCACATTTATAAGATTTGTGTTAGCAATGAACACTTGAGTACATGTGAGTAATCAAGTTTTGGGAGAATTTCAGTCTTCATGTCACATAAGCTCTATGAGAGAAATATATGGATGAAGGACAACATAGTTGGCCAAAAATAATAATGCTAATGATAAATAAAAATAAAAAATACATATATAAAAAATGCAAAGTATGCATGTTTATTTCATGTTTTCAAAATTATATCTTATATCATGTTTATATAATTAATTTAGTTATACTTACTCTAATATATTTTCTATCCTGCATGGATGTAGATGCAAAGTCCGCATGAAAATTGGATACGTGGGCATAGGCAAGGAGCTTATATCCTATGGAGAAATCTAGTAGTCTAAGCCTGGTGGGGTGCCAACTACTATAGACATTTAGTCTAGAATTCGTTTCAAGTTATGAGAACTATGTATTGGTTTAAGGTGTGGGGTTTATGTTGAGAACCTTGAGAGTGAGAACTAATACTTTTTCCTATGTTTGTTGAATGAACTTTGTTTTTATGAAATGATTATCATGTGTGACATTCCCAATGACATTTATGCTTCCAAAAATTGGGGTGTCACACTCCCATCTATCTACCCCTCACAATGTATGGTTCCAACTCAACACAACTCTCACATTACAAGGTGAGGCACTTAGTGAGATAGTATCTTGTCAATTCAATTCATATGCTAGGATCCATCTAGATTTTATCTTGAGAGACTAATAAATCACTATTATTTTCATCTAATGAGTGTGATCAGAGGGGAAACAATCATTTCTAGTCAGATAAAAGGAAAATAACTAATTCCAAACACCAATGTAATTTTTTACAAAGGTAATACTCCAATAAATTCAACTAGTGTGTTTAAAATACCAAAGTTAATCTATGGAAGTAAAAATTCTAACTATTAAGATATTATAATATAACATAAATGACATCCATATGGGTGAAAATATAAACGCACAAGCTACTACAATTATTCTTGGATACAGAGGGTGATACAACCACTTCAACCATATATCCCGAGGAACATATGCATTATGTAGGTCCTAGTCAACATGGAAAAATCTTCCGTCCTTCATCTAAGGGTTGAAAGCATACCCCATAAAAGAAGTAGTGGAGACATCAACAAAATGCCAATATTTTCTTATTAATTGAATTTGGGAAACATAATAAAAAGGGACAACAATTAACATATCTAGGCTCCCAGAAAAGAGAGGGGATGAAACCCTTCAAATGGATGTCAAGATAATTATTCAGCAAGATGGTACAAACTTCTAATGGATAAAGTCAAGTTTTTCCATCAATTATAACTCACAACTACGAATAATAGGTTGTTTATTATGAAAAGACTAGAACTAGATAAACAACATGTTCATGACATCACCACCAAAAACTAATGAGAGTCACCATGTAATATAAAATAAAAGAGGCATCTCCACCTCAAACATATTGGATTCACCATCAAAAGAAAGATAAGAGGATTTGCCATCTAAGCTCAAGAATAAATAAGTAATATGCATTAGCACCCAATTACATGGGTAAAGGCATCACCACCAAATACTCATGATTATTTCTTATGATTAGTGAGCATCACCACCCATATTTACTCAACAACATGCATCACCACCTAATTACAACATGAATTTGAAAATGTAATCGGATCAACACCCAACAAGGAGTAAAGGGAATCACTACCCAATTACTTTGGAATAGGCTTTGGGACCTATTCCAGTATAATAAGAACACACATTATGATCACCCCCATTAGTTTAATGACTTAATACATCATGCTAGTCAACATAGGCACTTACATTTTATTCAAGAGGCAAGATGTAAATTTAGTGAGATTTATCACAAATGACTCCCTTATAGGATTAGTTCACAATATGGTTCAAATAGACTAGATTTATAACTAAGATGAAATTTAAGATGATAGTAGACCATCAAATAACAATTAGGGTCCCATTTTGCAAAAGGAAATGATATAACTTCAACTTTACAAAAGGGTATAACTTGGGATAGATAGCCAAGATACAACTTTGAGATCTCAATCTACAAGTTCAACATTCACAGGATCAATTTTAGTATATGACACTCAAATGAATCAGCAATATACGCAAATGAGTATACTTACATAAATATATAATAATTAAGTTAAGAGAGGAAATGTATGTTTGTTTCCAAATATGATTAATAAAGATACAATTGGTTTGATATCTGCCCCTCATAGATCCAAAGGAATCTCTAAATCCACATTAGGGTCGCAAGCCACCCATTACACATTACTCAAAGTTATTTACTTTCTTCTTAAACATGTGAACCCAAAAATTTGCCTTCCACTATATTGAGTTAGGTCACAAAACCTACACCATCTTATACAGGATATTTTTATTATTCCAGAATATTTCTATTTATAATTGTGATGTTCATACGGTAAGTCATGAATTTTATAATATTTAACCAATAAAATATGAAAATCAATCAAACCAAAATCTAGTCTCATTATCCATGAGAGACCATGTAACATGGTGTCCCTATAGGGGTTGGATAGATTGCATGGTCTCTTATGTAATAGAAGCATTCTACTACTCCAAAAAAAGTCGCAATATGATTTTCTCTACACATGATTCCTATGAAACTCTTGATATGATTCAAGGAGAATATACATGAAAAAAACTTCAATTTTCCTGCTCTAAAAAAACAATTAGAATAGTCAGCTAGAATCTCAACTCAAAGATTTAACTCTAGATAAAAGTGAAGATTAATGCATCCTACTCACTCTACTTTTTCATTCTCATCCAAACACACAAAGCTAACACATGGATTCAAAAAACATTGCAACACCAATACACACCCTCTTCTAGCAGTGATGATAAGGAGGAACATGGCAACAAAAAAATGGTAAGAACTAAGCAAGAAGGAGGCTAAGTTCATGAGGACTAGGTAAGACCAATTCATGAGGACTAGGCAAGCACATGGAAGAAGCAAAATGTCAAAAAAACATGATCATCCAAAATAAGAGTCTCAAGTTCACTAATAGTATGAAAATGGGGGAAATGACTCTGGAAGTTATCATTTATCAAGGGAAGGGGGATATGGAGAAAGATTATAAACTTTTTCTAAACTTATTTGTGGTGCTTTTGTTCCTTGGGGGTCTGTAGGTCACCGATGGTTGATCCCCAATGACCCTCTAAGACAAGGATTGGAGATGATTGTGGGGTAAACTCAAATGTTAAAGTTCCAGTTTGTAGACTACCAAGGTCCTGAGTATCATATAATTGCGCTTAAATTGGGAAATGAATTGTATGTGGGGAGATATTGACTTCAGAGGATGAAGATGAGGTTGGATGAAGGGCTCCAGTTATGGAGGAAGTGAATTGGAACTATGAATAAGTTGACAAAGATTCTATGTTGGTGTGAGAATATTGGTATATATATGCTTATTAGGTTAAGTGCCTCTATAAAAAGTGGAAAATGAGGGAAGATACATCAAATTGAGGATTTCCAATATAGGAAGAGATAGGGTTTGGTTAAGGGATCATTCAACTCAAATTTTATAGAGAATTTATTTGGAAAAAGACACTTGACATGTAGATATGGGAGCAAGAGATATTATGAGCCCAAGGATCATGCAACTATTCTAGATAGAATTGAGGAATGACACAACATTGTTGTCCTCCAATCCCCATATAGATGTATGCAACCAGACTACGAATAAGTAAAGATTTAAAGATAACACACTATAGTGTGACACATTAAATAATCAAGAGATAAAATTGTTCATCGAAAAATTACCTTATATTTTTGTATGTATTGATATATTCATCCCATTTTCCTTTAGGTTCGTTACTAATGTCCAATAAGGATGATATTTGGCATGTAGACTAACTGACATATGTAGAATCCAATTCTTTTATCATTATCTTTGAGATTTTATTAGTACATTAGAATTTCTTTATATTATCACCATATCTTTTGTCATAATGTATACATATTTCTACATTTTAGGATTAATTTTCTATTTTTTCATGAGAAGCACTCCTCAACACTTACTTGTAACAATTTCAATTATTTACAAACTTCCCTTTTATAGATATAAATTGTGATTTAATCTAACTAGGATAAAAAGGTTCCCAATTACTATGCATCAAATCATTAGTTTCTAATAAGGTAAACCCAACCTTTACAACTCATATACATTGGTCTTTATTTAAGAATTGTTGGATATATTAGTTTAATTAGTAACACAAATGGGGGTAGTGACATTGGAATATATGTTTTTCATTATTAATTATATTAAACTTACAGTTCTCTAACATCCCAAATATTATTACATAGATCTGCACATTATACTTCACATGCCTCTTTGTTTATATTAGTTGTATATATTATATGGTATCATCATCGTCATCATCTAAGCCTCAGTCCCAACTATATTGGGGTCGGATACATGGATCCTTAGTTTCCATTCAGCTCTATCATGGGCCATATTCTAGTTAAGATGTAGATATTAAAAATCTCTCTTTATAAGCTCATCCCATGTTAATTTAGGCCTTCCTCTTCTTCTATTTACTGTGATTGATTCAATAGCATTGTTTCATATAGGCGCATTAGTCGGTATGTGTTGCACATGTCTGTACCATCTGAGTCATCCCTCGCACAACTTCTCCTCAATGCTCGCCACCCCCACCTTATTCGTGATATAGTCATTTCTCAAGTGATCTTTTCTTTTCTTCCTACACATCCATCTCAACATACACATTTCAGCCACATTCTTATTGTTGAGATCTTATTCTTCACCGCCCAACATTCACTCCCATAGAGCATGGCTGGCCGTATAGCTGTTCTATAAAACTTTCTTTTTAACTTGATAGGGATCTTCCGATCACATAATACTCCAATTGCACTCCTCCATTTCAACCATCCTACAGTGATCATGTGAAAAACGTCATTTTGAATATCGCCATATGTTTGAATAATAGAACCCAAGTAACAAAATTTATCACATTTTGGTATATGTACTCCGTCCAACTTGGCTCCATCATTCACACTGCGAGATTGGCTGAAATTGCAATGCATATACTCAATTTTTCTCTTGCTAATCATCAATCCATTGATTCCAATGCATTTCTCCAACACTCAAATTTATCATTCAATCCTTCTTTAGTTTCATCAATAAAAACAATATCATTAGCAAATAACATACACCAAGGAATATCATCCTGAACATTCTTTGTCAACTCATCCATAACAAGAATGAACAGATATGGGCTAAGTGTGGATACTTGGTGTACCCCAATTGTGATAGGAAACGTTGGTGTCTCTCCTCCAAGAGTCTTTATACTAGCAAAAGAGCTATCATACATGTGTTTGATCAAGTCAATGTATTGGACTGGCACACCCTTTTTCTTCAAAACCATCCACAACACTTCTCTAGGTACTCGATCATAAGCCTTTTTCAAATCAATAAACATCATATGAAGATCTCTTTTTCTTTCTCTATACTTCTTCATAAGCCTCCTAATCAGAAACATAGCATTTGTGTGTTGATCTTCCAGGCATGAAACCAAATGGATTGTTTGATATATGTGTTATAGATTTGAGCCTCTGCTCAATAATCCTCTCCCAAAGCTTCATAGTGTGACTCATCAACTTGATACCTATGAAAGTATTAAAGTCTAGGGAGTGGGATCTAACAATCCACAAGTTAATGCTATATTTATAGTGGTTCAATCTCAAATGGTGTATCTCCACTACCTATAGAGGTCAGCTTATAGAATTTTCAACCTAGAGTAGTTCTTTAATTCTATTATAAGGGCTACACAATTACACCACCTTGATAAGCTAGATTTTCTTTTCTAGGAAAGGGATCCTACAATCTTATAAGGGACTTACCTATCATTAGAAAAGGATCTTCCACCCATAACAATGGACTTACCCACTCTTAGCCAAGATTTTTCCACCTTTGACTTCACATTCACCAAGGAGAAGCTTTTATAACTAAAGTATTCCTTACTTTGGTATGTGCTACTTCCTCCAACTCCTCTTCACTAAGAGATCATTACTTTGCCAAGGGGTGTCTTCCTTTGTCAAGGACTGGCTTCCCTCCTTCCTCTCTAAGTAGGGGTGAGGCACCTACCAGACCTTCAACCAAAAGGTAAGGGGAGAATAACACATTCCCAATCACCTACACATATTTCATGTGTGGGGGAGAGTAAGACGTTCCCCAGGGTAAATGAACACATGCCCTACTATGGATGGTTGTACATAAGTACCACTACTATAGCTAGTTAGTCTAATAAAATCATCATGCTAGAAATAATGGCAAGTAAAAGAATCATATAAATAGTACATGAAAGTGGGGTACCAGGACCCAAAAATACTACTACAAAACTAATTTATGAGGCAAGTATAGCAAAAGATTCAATTAACAGAGGAATTAGGGTTCAATAAAGCATCATTAGGGAAAAGTAGGTTAAGGCATAAAATTTCCCAACTAAGGCGTTATATGCACATACCTCTTCCTTAGAGTCCTAGAAACCACTTTTTATATGTATATATGAGATCAAGGTCCACTTGTCCTAATATCATTACCATATCCATGTATTAGACCTATATTCATTCATTAAGGACTTAAAACCCCAAAGTTGCCAACTTTTTACACAAACCATCGATTTAGACCTTGAAATTGTCACCATTGTCTTAGCTAGGTTTTTCTAGTTAAGAAAACATATACTATTCTGTATTTTGAAGATATGGACTTTTAGATGTATTTTTAGTGGTTTTTAAACAATTAAAATCATTTTTAGAAAAAACTTTTTGACAAAACTCAAAACAGGCCTTAAAAGTATTTTTGTTAGAAATATTATATTTTAATGATTCCAAACATATTTATTTATTAAGTTTGGATAAGCAAACCATAAGTTATGATTTTCTAAAATTGACCAATCGGAAATTCCCACATAAGCAAATACTTGAGAAAAAACAAAAGAGAGGGAGAGAGGGGTCGGACCTGGATGACTTGGACCAATCAACTGCGGCTAAGTCACCCGATCAACACCCACAAGACCGGCACTTTAAACCAAAGGAAACATAATACAAATTACCAAAATGCCCTTAGAGGAAAACGCATCAACAAAAGAAAATTGGGGGTAAGGTCGGGATACCACAAGAGGGCTTCTTCTTCTTCTTCTTCTTCTTCTTCTTCGCAGACCCTCACTCTATGGAACTCGAGCAAGCAAGCAGGTGCTTGCTAGAAATTGGGCAAATCGTCGTAGAACAACGATTCGAGAAGTCGATGGCATGGAAAGAAAGAGAAGCAACAAACAAACTCACCTCTTAGGCTTTGATTGATCGTAGATGGCAAGGAGGTGACACAAAGCCCGACGTAAGTCCATGTCCGAAACTGAACAACCGACAGCACCATACTGGCCGATGAAGAAATTGGCATGCGAGGAAAGTTTCTGGAGGTTGAACGGAGGCCAAGGCATAAATATATATAGTTGGGGTTAAGAGTTGAGGGTTTAAGAGGTTATGGCCTGAGAGACAAAAGTAAAAATTTGGGGAAAACAAGAATACTCGATTATAGGTCTCGAGTAGACACGCATTGCATGCAGAATTATCATTAGAATCTAATGGAACAAATTTCATGAGATTTGGTGGAGAATAGACCGAGAAAAATGTGCTAGATCCTGTCCTAAACTCGGCGGCACTGTAGCCGTCGGGCATCTCCTACCCGAGGTAGGAGATGGGTCATGGACTGCATGATGCGGATCCGACGACCATGGGTGGGGCGTGCATCAGCCATAGATTAAAACATTCCAAATCTAAATCTAACTAAAGTGCACATTAAATTTATTTTCCTTTTTCTCTCTCCTCATTTGAGGGTACAAACGAATCCCAAAATTAATAAAATTTGACATGCAAGCTATTTTTGATATGAGGAACCTGGATATGCAATTAGATTTGCCTTTTGAGAACTTGTGATCTATTTGTTAAGAAAAACTTATTTTCTCTTTCCTCATGTATTAATGACTCTAAATTTTTTGAAAAATAATGAAACTTCACCCATAAGTCATACTAAGTGTGGTGGATACGAAGTTTCCATTATTGCCATTTGTTGGTGTTGTTTATTATTATAATTAATGATATATAAGGTTTTGCACACTTTCTCTCTCTTAAATTTATCTTTTCATCAAATATTCTCCAAATTGAATTTAAATTCATCCAAAGATATATTTTAACATATGGAACACGAATTTGGCATTATTTGTTTGAAAACTTTTATTATTTTATTTAATACGTTTAATTTTATCACTTATTTTATCCTTTTAATTTATTATAGGCATATAGAAACTTTTTAAAAATATAAAACTTGGCCTATAAGCAATAATAAAGTGAGGAACACTATTTTGACATTATTTAACTTTTTTCAACATATATTTAATATTTTTGGTCTTTAAATCATTTTCTCTCTTCTGAATAGAATAAAATATTTAACATTGACCAAATTAGATGCAAAATCACACATTGACTCATTTTGACATGTATATTACGAATTTGATGTTTATTTCGACTTTTGAAGTTGTTTAATAATTTATTTAACGATTTGGAGAAAAATGCACATTTTCCAATTTCAATAATGCAAAGTTAATTATTAATTTTCCAAAATTATGAAACTTGTCACTTAAGTAAGCTTTAAATCAAGGAAAACAAATTTGGGCTTAGAATTATCTTTGGAGTTTCCCTTCTGTTAATTTTAGGCAATTTACTCATATTTTCACTATTTGTCAAATAAATTCATCTAATGCCACATTTTCATATTTAGGGATATTATTATCCATTTCTTTTTCTCTTTCCTGCTCTAAAAGGCCATAGAAAGTTCTATAACGAATTGTTTTATCATTATCTCATATATGTGGAAATTTTGCATATTAGACCCTTAATAAAAATATATTAAGGTATTTGTGCATTAAACCCCTTTATTGGCATAAAAGGTGAACACATGTTCACTAAACCATTATGTTCTCCACAAATTAAATAGAAAGGTAAAGAAGGATAGAAATGAAAGGAAAAGATGGGAAAGAGGGCCAAAAGACAAAATGTCCAGGATTTGGCATGTTACACAAATACCCTACTCCCTCAATGGATGTAGCAGGTGATTAAGCGCACTAAAGTGGATAGGGAGGCACAAATATCTTAACTATAGTGTAGGTGCCTTTTGGGGGCATGTGGAAACCATAGGACAAAGCCTAATACGTCCTATATATAGTTTTGCATACCTCCTAGACATTATAATCATTAAGGAGAAATTCTAAATAGTGTGGGTGTGTCCAACAAATCTATTTTCTTTTTTCATACCACTTCCAGTGTTCATAATTACTTTACAACTACACTATCATCGACCAAAATTATGTTGTTGAAACTCAAGGGATGCACAAAAAAGACACGCAACCAAATTTCTCCATTAAATCTTATCCAATGATCATTTATGGATCTAGAATTTTTCTCTCATTGATTGAGATCCTTATTAGTTAAGAGTTTTCTTGAAGGCATCATTTAGGAAAAGGAATAGTCTAATTGGTTAAGATTCATCAGGGAAAACCCCGACTGACATAAGCACATGTTTGGAAAATCCAAATTAATGACATGTGAAATATTAATTTAATATAATTATTTCTGAATACATTTGAGCTAAATCACAAGTAATTCAATCATTACAAATGATTTATGATAACAATCTAACGAGAATTATATCCCTTCTTGAATTTTGATCTTTGTGCATGCATGACTTGATTTCTCAAACTATGTTTTGCAAATTAGGGTGTTTGGGGTGTGTCTATCTCAAATCACTCAAGTAAAAACATTAGACACAAGTAAGTAGAATGGTTTAGTCTTCATCAAAAGAAGGTATAAGTCTATGTAGCCTCTTCAGTCAATATTCTCCCCCATTTGTAGAGTTAGTTGTAAAGGGTTACACTGATCCAACTTCTAAACCAACAAGGATAATTAATGATCATCATTATGTTTTGTGATTTACCTTAATAATAGAGCTATTATATGGAGAAGTTCCAAGTAAGATATAGAGGTTGATTCTAAAATAGGGTCCAAGAATATTGTTGCATCCAATGCATAAAAAGATGTATAGATCAAGAGGTTCATTGGTGAACTTTGGGTGGTAATAACCATTTATGATGTAGTAGAAATATTGTATGAAAACACTAAAGCAACTACACAAGCTAAGGAACCTAAATCACATCAGCATTCCATTTCATAAGTGATATTGTAATAGAGGAGATGTGAATATTTGTGTAATTCGAACCAAAACAAATATTGTCGACCCTCCAAAGAAAGTACTTTCATAGTAAAAGTATGATCATCATATTAAATCATTTCAAATTATATTCGCGAGTGATTGTCTCTAGTGAAAGTGGGAGACTATTGGCCGTATGTCCTGGGAGCCAGTCATAGATGATTGTAATGGGATACCTCTACTTGATTTGATTTATAGTAAAGGTAATTCCATTTGTTATGTCAGTATGAGATAATAATTGAACATTATGATTTCCTAAGAATGTATAACTCAATGACATGTTAGTTTGGATTTTAGTCATGAACATGACATCATGTGTATGTTAAGAGTATTATTAACTAAGTCCTTAGTCAGATATTATTGTGGAATTAGGATGACAATAATACATATGACTAGTATATGTGTTGACATGTGACTACATATGATTTGTCATGATACTTGATTTCATATAACACATGTGGACACTTGTTAATGAACAAAGGTACCAAAAAACCCCTTTGAGTATGATACATGGCATCCATAAATGGAAGTAGAATTATATGTCAATGTGACAATGGTGTTCATGGTCCTTAGACCTAAAGTCACTCAATGACCACATGTTGTTCAATGTACTTTTATGCTACTCAATGTTACCTTGCCTAAGGATCTCCATACAAGTGGTGCTTGGGTGCATCATGAAAAATGATTAGTATGAGTGATGTAGATGGAATTAATCCCTCCTATTGCTATGATATCCCAAACACTTGATGAGTGGGACCATGACATGCATGGCCACGATCATGTAAGTCAGTATTTTCTATGGAACTCACATGTATCTTAAGTAGTCTATTATTGACCAAGGTACAAAGATAGAACATTAATAGGATAATGATTCCATGCCTCATATTCAATCTGATATCAAAGACAAAGAGATTCTAAGTTCAGTGTAAATTTTTAAAATATATGATTGAATATATTCTCCAACTTACACATTACTTGGGTGGAAATGAAGTGTTGCTAGATTTCGCTTAAATCTTGTGATTTGTAGTATGATTATAGTCATTACTACCAAGGTATGTGGAACCATATAATGTGAAACAATGGATCCTCTAACCCTTGCTTTCAATTGGATGGCAATAAAAATAGGCTATGTAGTGTTTATATTGCTAACAGCAAGGGATAGAAAATAATGGGACTTTTTTATATTAAATCATGGATGATATTTATAAGAAGTTGGATACAAGAGAGGGGAAAAGATATATATAAAATGTCTCATATAAGAGAAAGGAAAGGAAGTGACTTGAGTCAAGTGAAATGCATTAAAATGAAGATGGCATAGTGTTGGTGAAGCACAATGATATCAAGAACCAGTGGAGAAATTACTTCCGTAAGCTTTTCAATGGAGATACTGCAAATAATTTTAGAGACTCGTGTGACATGAATACAAGAGATATCATTTACACACGACGAGTTTCACCATTTGAGGTCAAGAATGCTTTGAAAAAGATGAAAATGAGAAAATCATGCAGACTAGACAGTATTCTCGTTGATGTATGGAAGAGTATGGGGGATGGAGTTATGTGGCTAGGAAATATTTAAATAAAAATGAAATTTGTTAAAGTGGTTTTAGATTAATTCACCCCCTCTTGAGATCATAAGTTTAACAAGCCTGACATGACATGCACATATGTGAGGGTGTGGGCCTCATGCTCTCCTATATCCCCTATGAATACATGTCCACTAGCCATATCATATGTAAAAGTTGGCCTCAACTCTGAGGAAGGTAATGTGGGGATAAAATTCCCCATAAAACACTACATATCCCTATGTTGCAACATAAATGCTACTATCACACTTATTACATGGTTCGCATATAACACCATATACAACACCTCTAAAGCTTTATCCTAAAACCCACTGCTAAGTTAACTAAATTTGTTTATAGAATGAAGTTTTTAGAAAATAAAATACATCCCTTGACCATTTGAAAAATAAGACGGAGGCTATCAGATATTTCTTTTTGATATATGGAATAATCCCCTCCTATATATAGGATAGGAGGAAAGTACAAGGAAGCAAATTAAACTCTAATGGGTCAAGACAATTAGGACAATTTAGACAAATAACAATAATCTAAAAAACCTCCTTAAGTTGGATCATGGGTGAAACACATGTTCAACTTGCCAATACACGTAGATGGTGGAGAATATGTGTAGAACTCATTTGACTCACCATTTTGTCAAAGTAGTTCTGAACAAGAAGCAACAACAACAGATTAATACACGATAGTTGGGATAAGAGCACTTCCATATGAATATTGTGTCATAGCAAGTGGGCACGTGCTTGAGACACACTAATTTAGGTATGACTATATCAGGTGTCAACAACACATATGAACATATAGAAACTAGGAAACCTGGTAGGATGGCATGACTTCTTCTTGTCATCTTCTCACCTCTATCTCATATATTCCCTCTTCTCATATTTCTCTATTCTCCCCGTCACACCAACCACAAAAAGGATAATGAGAGTGAGAAGTAGAAGAGAGCATGTAGAGGAATACCATTGGTTTATTAGGTGTGTGACTAAACTTTATGTTGGCCAATTTAATGTTGAATGCTTTATGTGTTAGCATGATAACATCTCGAATATAGACATACAAAACTACAAGCATGGTATCAGATTCAAGGCATTCGGTTAATATAACTATCCCAATCTTATCTCCTTTAGGTTTTACCTCTCCTATAAGTTCCTTATAGGAGCTTACCTTATGTGACAACTCTTTAGATGAGGTGCTTTACCCTAGAACCTATCTATGTGGTAATGTTAGTATATGATAAGTATATATAATTTGATGATGTATGAATAGGAATATTGAGTAAGGTATCTCTCATTAGATTGGACACAATGGCCTTTCCCTTAGGTATTGGTGTTGAACCCATGTTTATGTTTTGAAGCTATGAGATCTAAATTAAGTGTACAATTATGTGACAATTATGATGAAGCATGTAGTAAGTTGATACACCCAAATTAGAACCACAAGGTTGGGTAGACAACCCTAGGAACATAATCCTTTATGTATGGTGATATTAAAGAGTAAGAAACGTAGTGATAGATTATATACATGATGGTTCAGTAGATTTACCCTTTTACCTCTAGTTTTGTTTGACTTATTAAGTCAAACCATTTAAGAGGTGGAGGGGAATACTTGATATATTATGGATATGCTAATTTAGGGGATGAAAACCTTTTATACGGGTGGAGTCATGTAACATGTCGAGATCTAGCTACCCTGACTCTAAAAAAACTCAATTTCCTTGATTAGGAGGTTAGCAGACTTGGATCTTAAGAATTGACCAAAAAAGCTAGAAATATGCCCTAACATGCTTGTTTATACCCTAATGCACATCTAATGAACATAATATGAGTAATTTACATATTAAACCTAATTATGGCTGCATATGAACCTATTCATTCTCTGAACCGGTCACCAAAGTGTGATGATAGGTTGAATGTATGTAAAGTAAACCAAGACTTGGATCATAGTGATAACGTGTACCATATGAACAATGATGGTTTTATTATCATCCTAATAAAGTCAACAAAACTCTAATAAGATGTTGAGTCAGATATATGTAACCTACACCTAGACTTCATACATGTGTATAAGGTGCATGTGATTGATAATGATCATGTTGACCTGGCCCTAGGTTGAAGTTGACTAACCCTAATAGATGCGCCCTTGGTATTAATTATAATGAATTAATAGCATCAGGAACTCTAATCAAATAGTATATCCCGGTACACACAAAAATGATCCAATAATCTAAAGAATGCCTTAATGAGTTGATCTCCATACATGTCACATTGAACATCAACATGCAACTAATGACCTAAATGTTATTAATGAGTGTTTGAATGTGTATAAACGAGCATAAAAGTATCTAATGTCCTTAATATGTGTAATGAAATAATAACTATATCATTTAATTAGAAGTTGTTAATGTGGCATTATTAAAAGTAAGATTAGAAATAATGGACTTATTGAGTAATTTCTCAAAATAGCATACATTGTGTACAATAATATGATATAAATGTAATGGTGATAATATGAGGGCATTTGAACTCTAATTTCTAAATATTGATGATAATTATAATATATAATAACAATTACTAAGATAATTGAGTTAAATGCTAATTATACTAAAATAATGCAATATAATTCTAGCAGCTAGTTATAAGTCCAAAGTTGTGTTCTCTGGGTCCTAGTTAGTTGAGGTTCAAATTTTCAATATATTGGGATAATTGTAGCAAATTCCAATTTAACTAAAAAAGTATGCATCTCCCAACTAAGTAGGACATTGCCTTATTTGATTTTAATCACCAATTTATTATTTGATGTGTCACACACCCAATTTGTCAGATTTTTACTTTCTGCCTATAGTTGTCATGTCATGCAATCTCTCTATACCTGACTCTTATTTAGACCCTTGATTTGGGAACCTACGGTGTATGGTCTTTCTTCTTCCACGAATATTGTATCCATATGACTCCACACAAGGCACGCCCCACATGACCCTCTCCCCTCACGCATGCTCTCTCTCCCATGTCTCCTCCTTTCCCTCAAATATTTGGCTCTTCATACTCCTATCTCAATCTTGAACACAAAGATCCCAATCTGATAGGTTTATTTTTTCCAAACTATCCTAACAAAATCAGACTCATCGAATTCCTAGATTCTAAATCCGGTGGAGATTATCACCTCTTCTATATGTTGCACCTATAAATACTAGTCCCTCAACCCTTTCAATAGCTTCTGAATCATGCATTGTTCAAGAGCTCTCCCGCCTACCCAAGCCTACTGAAGATGCCTGTGACAGCCACCCAACTCCAGTAGAAGGTATTGATCCTTATGGATTGAGTTTGGCTGCCAAGAGGGACTACACAAGGTGTTGTCAATCCTCTCACAATATCCAATCTATAGTACAATTACTCCTTTCCAATTTTGCCTCTTTTAAGGCCTCTCACTATATCGCATATGACCTTAGGGTCTCAATGACTAGTCGTTGTTACCCTATGATTCACTCTCGTTGTCTCTACTTCAACATCACGAATGCATTGACCTATGTTGTCTATGGGTTGTTCTATCTTTTATGTTTGGAGCTTTCTTTGGGGCAATCATGGTGTAGATGAGTGTACTAATCCCTCAAAACCCAACCCTTGGTCTTGTTGGGTTGGAGAAGTGATGAGGGATCATGTGATCAACCTAGTTTTCTACTTCAATCAGTAGATTTCTAGTTTTCTCATGGTTATGATGCTTTGATGAATCTTTATGATTTCTCTCTGAGTTTTTTAGCACAAAGAAGAAGATGATGGCTTGTGCTTGTACCGTCTTGACCATGCTTTATTTTAATGTAACACTATAATGGGTATCATGGACTTTTTTCCTTTTGTTTGATATTCGTTCATGTTTGATTGGATTTTTGCAGAAGTATGGATATGCTTTGTCATGCATAAAGATGATGATGTGTGATGCAGGGGCCCATTGATCTTTGGCATCATTTTTTGAATTTAAATTTATTATGACATGTATATCCTGTAAAATTCATAGTAATTGATTCATAAGTAAGAAAAATAAAATAAAATATGTTTTGGAATCTAATTTTTATTTATTTATTGTTTGATATAATTTTTGTGATGTAATTATAATACACTAAATGTGTAATATTCAAGATTTAATATAATTATCCATAATTTGTAAAATTCATATATATTTTAAATGCAAAATTAGCAAATGAATATGTTTTGCAATTGTGAAATTATAGTTTTTCTAATCATATAATTTTCATAACCAAATCAATAGTGATAAATAGATCATTTTTAGGGTTTGTTTATGGAAGTTCAAGTCCGAATTCATATGAAAAATTTAATAGGTAGCTTAAATTTTTGTTTGGATCCAGGTTTGGAATCTTTGACTTGTTGATACTCAATTTCAGGAATGTTTTTTCTCTTTATGAGTCATATTAGGCAATGTTTTAAAATTTCTCTCTCTCCCTCTCCTGACTTGATTGTGGCATATTGCTCTATATGTCACTTGGTTGTACATATTTGACCTGATTGGGTCCAATTTACGTATATTCATCTTATAGACTTTTGAGAATGCTCATTGAATCTCTTTTATTTGATCGTGTTGATACTTATTTTTTCAATCTTTATCGCATTGTTTTATCTTATTATATCATTTCATAATGGAAATCCTAATTTTATGAATTGCTTGGATCAAACTTAACATGTGTATCTATTATATGCATGTTTGATTCTTGAGACTATTATTATCTATTAGTAGTGGTACATTATGAGGTTGGGTCTCATTGTACTACTTTCTATATATGGGCTTTTTGATGTTCCCACCTCGCCCCAGGTGCTCTCTCATGATATATATACCAATTTATTATTTCAGGTTATTTATGTAAAGATGTAATCAAGTAAACGTTTTTTGATATGTTTTTCAGTCCCTGATTCATTTTCCTTCTAAGAACATGAGAATTAGAGGATTAAGAAGAATAGCATAACCCAAATAATGAAAATGCTAAAGAGAAAAGTTAAGTGAAATTCAAACTCAAGGAATATGATAAGTTTGATGATGCTTCAATCAAAATCAATTCTCAAAGTATATCTATTTCTAATTTATATAAATTATTAATGTCACGTGATAATGTTTCTGGATTACTTTGCATGATTGCACATTGGTAGTGAGCAAAATGAAAAGTGAAGTTTTTAGCTAAGATCAATAAGAATCTGCAAAGAATAAAAGTTCTCTGGTGGGGTCCCATTATCCCTAGATATTTTATATCTATGTTTTAGGTATAGTTGATTATGTTAGGTTGTGATCAATGTTCTTAATTTTGTATTAGGTATTCATTTTATGTCAAACTTATGAGAATGGGATACATTATTCAAAATGCAAGATTTTCACAATGTAGGGTATTCAATGTACGTGATGGCTTCATTTTATTTCAAACTTTGTACATGTGGTGGCTTCATTTCAATTATTCAAAATGCAATACATTAAAGATACTCCTTTGGTGTCATATTTTATACATGTGATGGCTTTTAGTTATTCGATGGTCAATATATTCAATGTATGTGACACCCCATCAATGTAGGGGTTAGTAATCGATGCTTCCATTCATATACATTTTATATAGAAGTTTGGGGTGTTACATCACAAGTGTGTTTTCCAACCAACAACCAAAAGATCCACATGCACTCATAGAACACAATTTCCAAGTATGTTGCAAATTGTGACCCCTTAGGAGGTTGTCGAATGTGGGTTTCTCTCCTTGTCTATCTTTCTTTCCACTAGGCTTCTTGCTATAAAATTTGGTTTCAGCGTTGATACATAGCAAGAATTGCTAAAAAATTGAGTTGTTGATCCTGACTACGTGGATACACTTGCAATGATTCGTTTGGAAAAACCTCATGTTTATATTTCAAATGTGAATCTTTTGATATAAAATAGTTTCAAGTCTTATTATATAGCCATGTTGTTCAAAAACAATTTCCCCCTCATTCCATCTATTTTCCTATTAAACTACACAACCATATTAGAGTTAGGGATTTTCCCTACCCTAGATTCTCTCACTATTAGATTGGCTTCCATTCATATTTTTGTATCTTGCTTCTAGATCTCACTTCTGACCATCTTCATCCTATCTGGACAGCTCAATGAAGTTACATTTGAGCAATGATCATCTTGCTCAGGTATGTTTGCCGGAGAAACATAAAAACATCATCCTCTAGTCATTGCAACAACACCTGAGTAGTTCTAACACCCAAAGTACGCATAGTAGCAGTGGTCATAGAAGGAGTTCCTTCTATGTCAATATTTTTTCTTCTTGTTTATATTAGTTTTTTCATTCATTCCTTCTAATTGTTAGTTTTCCTCTATTAATAAATTTATTTATTTAAATAATAATGATAATTAGTATTCTCATTGTCTTGATTCATTAAAAGTGGGACTAATTTTATAAATCTAGGTCTATTTTATCTTAGGTCAACTTTAGGTAAAAATGGGCATGATTAGGGTAACAATATGATTGATTTAAAACTAGTTCTAGTTTAGCTCAATTTTTGGAAAAACTATGTGAACATAGGTCTATTACATTATGCCTAACCATAATTTAGTACCTAATTAGTACTGATTTTTTTGTTAGTGGGGGAAGGTTAGGTCAAATTGTACTATCTTATATCAGATTTATTAGTCCTTGCGCTAGTTATCTTATATTATGTTAAATTATGTTCATCTCACCATGTCTTATCTCATGTCATGTTCCTACCACCATGTCTCATCTCATCTCGTACTATCCTTAAATTTCTTCCAAATTAGTCTAGATACATATAATCTAGGTGAATTCATACCAAGTTTAGTATGGTTAGGTCATGTTAGGGATAGGTATGTAGGTCCCATTTGAGATACTCCATATGATCTATGTCAGGTCAGGTATTTTATACTATTCTCATCTTTTGGATCAATGGTTTTTTGTTCATAACGTCTTAGTTAACAAGATGGATTCCATGCATTTACTTTGTTAATATTTCCTTAGTATATATGTGTAACCATATGGTTCATTATGTAACCTATGGAACACTTAGCTTTGTTCTCTAGTATTTACTTTCCTCCATAATTTCTTTTTTTACATAAGGTGTACAAACATATGATCAGATCATTTATCTAATTTCTACTTGATAGTAAATTGCTTGTTGAAATAGTATGTGGCTTTGTTACTTGTTTTATAATAGTCCAAAGAGGGAATGGTTATTTCTTTGCAAACAATCATAAATTACTCTTATTGAACAAACATCAATTTTCATGGTACACGCGGCAAGGGTCTCACAACATAAATAAATTAGTCCATTTATCTTACTATTTGAACCTCCTCCATATTTAAACTACAAGTATAAATATATGATCTCATTAGGATGAATCATCTCCTAGAAAATATATGGTTGATTATTGGTGCGATCTTCTCAAGGTCACACACTAGCCAACTAAAGGTGACTAGATGCAACCCTAAGGGAAAACACATAGATCTCTCAAAATTTGTATATGGACCTAGTCCAACGCACATGCTCAACTAATCACACATACCCACAAGCACATGGGGTCATGTTGTAGAATAAGCTAGGGGTAAGATTAGGGTTGATCCTCAAGGAGAGAGGGGGCGCTAGATCTAGGTTAATGTTAGGTATGTTCCTAAAGTAGAGATTTGAGTTAGAGGGTTTAAAGTTGGTTTTGTTTGGTTACAATATGATTGCAAGCAAGAAAAAGTAATAAAAAGGCTAGATTACACTAAGCATGTTAAGACTAGAAAATTAGGCAAGATAAGAAACTAGGCTAAAGCAAGGAGTTACACTACACTAGCAAGCCAAGTTATCAACTAAGGTGCAAGCTAAGAAATGAGATAATCAAGAGACTAAGTTATCACTATTTAGCTAAACTAACATAAGATAGCTCAAAGGAGCCCTAACTACTTGGGCAAGAACTAACTATCATGAACTAGCAATTAGCTAAGAATTAATAAAGGCAATTAACTAAACTAGCATTAACAAGCTAAGAAGGCAAGAGTGGATTTTAAGCAATAAGATGGATAGGTGGGTTGTTTGAGAATGAAACTTGATATTAGTTTGGGGAAGGTTAACATAGCATGCAATTCTCATATTTTAATCTAGATTACCAAACCAAACAACAAGGAAAGTGTTATTGGAATGTGCCCTATGCTACTAGTTGGAGAACTAGGGCTAGGTGTAATTCTAATAGGACTTGGCAAGTCTAGGTTTCAAGGATAAGTGGTACTAGGGCAATTGAGAGCCAAGGGTAGGAATGGGAGTATATATGAGGGTTTTTCACCTCATGTTACTTGGCATCTATCCTTTAGGAAACTCTTGGCAATTGCACTAATTACACTAACACTAGCTACTTAGATCTCACACTTACTTGTAGGAGAAGGGAGATGTATGTAGGAATAAAGGGGGCTATCTAGGGATACACTAATTGGACTTAGTAGCCATTCCTAAGATTGCCACATACATTCCATTTTCTCTTAGAAGCTAAGTGTCATCAAGCATCACAAAACAAGCAATCTATGTTTAAAAGCACAAACCACATGCAAGATAATGGGGAATGAGATATAAGCAAGAGGCAATCATCATAGAATGAAATTATGTTGAATACAAGTTATTTCCCCCAACCTGGTATCAAAGTCACATTTTAACCCCAAATAGCCCACCAATAGGGGCTTAACTAGACATGCTCAAACAAAAGAGAAAAGAAGTGAGAAGATAGGGGTAGGAATCCATGGAGGTCAAAGTAGATTCTTCTTCTTCGCCTCCTAGATGTTGTAGCATGATATACTCCTCCAAGGTGGGTGAAGGGCATGGAAATGAAGGGGACTATGGTAGAAAACCTAAGAAACTAGATTTTTATGGTGGAAATTAGGTGAAAATGGTGGGTTGATGGCTTGAATGCAAGGAAGGAGGCAATGAATGCTCTAGAGTAGGTAGGGGGAGCATTGACAGCTAACCTAGTGTCGTGGCTGCCACCCATGTATATATAGGTGGTGGTGGAAACACTAGGGTAAGTAGGGGTATAGTTCGAAAAATAATACAGGAAAAGCTAGGGTTTAGGTGGTAGCACGGTCATGCTAGGTAGCATGGTCATGGTGGGTGAGAGTTGGGACGACTGTGGTGGCGGAGAATGACCATTCTATGAAATGGAAAATGTTAGAGAAATTTTGGTGAAATGAAGGCTGGTAGAACAATTGTATTGGGTAGAATGGCCGTGGTGAGGGATAGATAGAACGGTCGTGCTGGGTAGCACGGCCGTGGTAGGGGAGGTGAAATGGAAGTCATTCTAGCCAGCATGCCCATTCTCATCTTTGGCAACACAACCAATTTTGGGGGCTTCACATCACGACCGTGCTGGGTAGCACGGGTGGTGGCAATGTTGTTGTAGCTTTGCAAATTTGATGTTGACTCTATAACTTTGGCATTATCCAGCACGACTGTTCTTTGGCACCACAGCCGTGTTGGGGTTTTCAGTGGCAAATTCACTTTGATACTTCATGATAATGGACTTCTTTGCTTGATGTCGACCCTTGGACATTAGGGGTAGGTTGAGGGAGCTTTGGGGTCTTCTTTGGACCCCTCCATGGGTGGAGGAACCCTATAACTCCTTCATTTTCTCTCATCTATCCAAAGCATGGTCCAAGTACTTGAAAAGTATGCAAAGAATGTCCATAAATGTATTTGACTATAATATGCATATTGGGGGATTTAACTTGCATTGTACTGTGTTTAGATGTGATTAAGATACAAAAAGACACAAGATGAAGCCCTAAGGGAGATTTTATCATGCAAAACAAATTTCCAAACAAGGTTTACAAGCAGTTATCATTTGATCCAAACATCGGATTGAGTGTCTTTATGAGATAGTAGAAGAGTGTCTACCTGCATGGATTCAAACTGCCACACAAGCTAGAGGTCTAGAGCCCATTGTGGAATTTCTTGATGATGATGATGATGATTATGATGACGATGAGGGAGAAAAGATGGCCTTATTGGCTATAAGTGAAGGCCTCCCATCCATTTCTGAACCATTGGAGAATTCCCTTGAAGAGCCTCCCATTCTTGAGCTCAAGTCTCTTCCTGAAGGATTGAAATATGCATTCTTAGGCTCCAGTGACACTCTCACGATGATCATTTCTTCTATTCTTTCCCTAGAGAAAGAGGATTCATTGATGGTAGTTTTGAAGAAGAACACTCAGTCCATCAAATGGTCCATATCTAATTTGAGGGGTATTGACCCCTCTATTTGTGTCTGTAGAATATATCTTGAGGATGATGCTAGACCAACTCTGTAACATCCTTGACCTGGTTTATGTACTAACCCTAGGTGTTTTGCATAATAAAGTTTATTAGATGCTTGCTTGTATTTCTTGAAAAGTAATTAAGGTTTCTGAGGAACTTATATTTCATTTTCAGTCCTTTTTGAATAATGTTGAAACATAGTTTTGTTAGTAATGGACTAAAGTGCAAATTACCCAAGTAGAAGGGTTAAATTGTAATTTACACATGATAAGATGTTCCTCTGATGTTGAGACATCATGAGAATGAATATGATGTAGTGGTATGGTTTCCACAAGTTTGGGCACCAAGATAGAGCTTGTAGAGTAATCTTTGTACATTAAAAATTTAGTTTTGGTGAAATGTGCAATTTACCCAAAACATAGGGTTTCAACATGCAAAATATCATCTCTAGAGGGTCTATCATGTTTCTTGGCATCAATTAGAGAAAATAAAATGAGAGGGGCTCCTCATTTGAATTATCTTGGAGAAGAGAGAATCTGGACATTAAAATAATCAAGATTTAAGTACAAAAGGCTCTTTAATATAATTTAATGCAAAAGGGAAATATTTTAGTTATGGAGCCCTTCAACCAAAAGTTGGAGTATGTGTTTGAAATAGTTAGGAAAAGCTTGTGCCATTCTTGGGCACCAAAAAGATCTTGGATGAAGTGGAAGTTATTCACATTATTATTAAATAAAGCAATATCCAATAAAAGGATGGATATTAACACATAATTCTTTAAGGTGCTTAGTTCTTTCCCTTTAAACCTTGGATAATGGAGGAGTTTTGCATGGTTATAGAAGGTGACCACTTAGCCAAGTAATGGAGGAGGTTTTTGTGGAATTAGTTGGAATTAAAGGAAGATAATTATCTTTCTACATTTCTCTAAAAACCCATATACATATCTCTTATGTATATCTTTCCCAAAAACACATAACAACCGTTTCCTTAGTTTCCTCTTCTCATCACTTTGCTTTGGCCGACCAAGGGAGATCTCTGGACTAGAGGAAGAATGAACACAACCTGTAGGTGAGTCTTGATCATCTCCTACCTCGAATTCATGGTGGAAACCATAGAACAAGGTTAGATTCATGGCTTTCTTCACACGATTTCCTTTTCTAGCCATCTTGATCATCCAAAGATTGAAGAACAAACCTTGGACAACTGCTGGAGCTGAATACACCATTAAAGCTACGGAGCTTGGAGCTCTGGATCAGTTCTAGAGGTGGGTTTTATAACTCTAACCCTTAAGGTTTGCTAATGCATCCATCTCTCTAATAATCGTTGGCTATTTTCTTCTTTGGTACTCTTTTAGTTAATTGCTATAATCTCCGTGAAGAACAGCAACAGTTATTGGTTGTTCTTAGGAAGAAGATGATGATGTTAACTTTGATGTTAATCCAAAGAAAATTACTTTAGCAAATGGTTTGGTTCGGGTGCTCAAATGGTTTCCCAAACCGTTTGGGAGCAAATGGTTTCAACCCGTTTGATTGTAAACGGTTTCAACCAAACCGCATAGAAGCAAACGGTCCAAGACCGTTTGGTGGTGTTGACCAAGCATTGACCGTTTGGGGGTATGTTTAGAATAATGTAGACTAATCACCTATCAATAAGTATCAATTAACTCCAAGTGGTTCACTAATTAAAGGTCCATCAACTATTTAAACCCAATCGGGTTAATTGTTGGTTTGATAATTGATTAAGGTTGAGACTTGGGTTGAGTGACCCAAACGGTTTCAAAACCATTTGGGGATCACCCAAACGGTCTTAAGACCAAATGGTGATCACCCAAGACTGTTTGGAGGTCTAGGGTTAAGTATAGTTGACCAACTGAAGATCCAAATGTTCTAAGTTCAAGAACAATCAATTATTGATATGGTGATCAACCCTATGGACCAAACCCTAATTGATTGACTTGGTTTTTGGTGATGACTGGGGAAAATGGTCTCAAGACGTTTGGAGGTCATCCAAATGATCCCAAGACCATTTGGTGTCAGGTCATGACCAAATTGGATGATGGTTCAATGGGTTCAAATCAATTAGACTCACATTGAAATATGTTGAAGGGTCATCAATTCCAAACATCCAATTGACTCAAGTCCTAATTGATGATCAATTGAAGGTCAATTGAGGGTCAAATCAGTTGAAGGTTGACCTTATTAACTCAATTTAATGATGATGATATGTCCATTTGATGATTGATTATATATATAAGTGTTGAAGGAACCAACAATGGAAACCCTAATTCAATTTGAGATGTTGGGACCATACTTGGACCATGCCGTTTTGAGGTGGTTTGGACCAAACGGTCTCAAGACTGTTTGAGTCCAAATGGTCTCAAGACCGTTTGGGACCAAATGATCCCAAACCGTTTAGGTTCATGCGGTTTCCAAATCGGTTGAGTGTATGCAGTTTCAAAACCGATTGTGTCCATGCGGTTTCAAAAGTCAAACTTGGAAAACGGTCTTCACCTCTCACTTTAGCAAACGTTCTTGAGTGTGCAACTTTACCAAACGGTCTCAAGGGCAGACCAAGACCGCGTGAAGGTCCAAACGGTCTTAGACCGTTTGGAGGTTTTGTATGTAAGACCATTTGAGGTCTAAGTTAGTCAAGATCGTTTGGGCCCTTAATAGCCAAGATCGTTTGGTGGTTGATTAACCTAAAACCCTTGGGTACTTAAAGTGGTTAATGGACAAAGTGATTAGTTAGTTAATACATGATGTGATCAAAAGTGATTATGGTACTTGTACCTTAATGGGATTGAAAACCATGAAGTAAGTAAGCTCTAATGATTTCAATGGTAATGATATAAATCATGAAGTCAATTCTCTTTCATGATTGAGTTGACTTAACCTAATCAAGGCTGAAGCTAATATCATCCAATAGGGGATGAGAGAGAAAAGGCTTCTTATATGAATAATAATCAAGTAATGGACTTCCACTATGAATGAATGCCTAATTAGGATATAATCCATGTTAGTGAGATCATGAAACCCTAATTATAATGATTAATGGATCATAAATATAATTGAGGGTATTAATGGGAATAATTTTAATACATGATGAAGGAATGATCCTAATTCATAATCATGACTTGGTAAACCTTAATTAAAGGTACTTTTTTTATTACTCCTACTTGGGGTGAATAATAAAACCTAATTGTGGGATATTAATGATAACCCTAATCAACGGTGATTCAATGTGAATAATAAACCCTAACCTAGGGTGATATGATGTGAATAGTAAATCCTAATTCAGAGTATGTTAAATAAGAACTCTAATCTAGAGTGATGAGATATGAATAGTAAACCCTAATTTCCAAATAAGGTAAATTAAAAGTGTGAAACCCTAATTTTGGGTTATGCTTTATAGCATGAAGCTCGATGATTAGATAATGAAATGAGGAATCACTACTCCTATTGAGTTAAAGTAGTTGATTAACTCTAATGGAATTGAAAAGGGAAACCCTAACCCTAGCAAGGGCATAGCGGAATAACCCTTAAATAATGATGTCATATTGTTTTACACTGTGCTGATAGGAAATTGATGTATCTTTTATCATCTGTACTAATCATACAGGTCTTATGAGATATTGAACATATCCAGGTATGAGTTATGATGCTTTGTTAATTTAAAGTACTTTATGAGATTTGTAAGCAATGATATGCCATGTTACCTAGTGAAAGGTAACAAAAGAGATTGATAGGCTGTAAGAGCCATGTGAAATACATGTATATCAATTATCATGTTTACAGTGTCAAATGACTGGTTGGCATTATGTTATCTATTAAAGTGGTAACAAGTATATTGATGATCTAAGAGTTGAACACCCACATTCTTGAATCATGATGATGAGATGACAAGGGACTGAATTCCCAATGCTATTAAAGTTGTGAAATGAACTTGATAGAAATAGTAATCTTTCTTTATAGTAATTGTTTTAATGGTTTATGTTTGAAAACATGCCTGATGCTAAAAGAATGTTGTAATGTACTTAATTAATCAAGTGAAATGATATCATGTAGAGCCCTGACCATAGATCCATCATCGTCAGTAGTTAGGTGATGGTGAAACAGGTTTTCCTAAGGGAACTCCTAGAGAGCATACTTTTTAGTATGTGGGGGTAATGGGCGTGAATATCCTTACGCCCTAATGGATGAATTGATGTGAGATAAATACTAAATCTCTCAATCCTTCATTATATGTATATGCCAGGATGATGTATCACTAATCTCCTGATGATGATGT
This sequence comes from Alisma plantago-aquatica, assembly GCA_963693085.1. Classification (NCBI taxonomy): domain Eukaryota; kingdom Viridiplantae; phylum Streptophyta; class Magnoliopsida; order Alismatales; family Alismataceae; genus Alisma; species Alisma plantago-aquatica. The sequence goes on from OY856415.1 coordinate 187,095,900, forward strand.
TAATTCCAAATCGAAGTGAGATAAACATGAAATCTCCCGATTGCGAAGAGAGTACAGCATGCCACTGTAACTCTAATAGTGAAGTTGCCAGAATACCCTGGAAAGCTATTTTGGTAGAGACACGAGATGTCCTACATGTTGTTCCTCACACTGACTGAGGAAGATGAGGTCATAGAAATCTGGCTCTTTTGATGACCTATGTATGGTACCGATTTCGATTTCACAATGGTCGGTTGGAGTGTGAGTGGCATACCTCATCTCCTCAGGGCATAAGTTGTTTGTAAAATGTAATCAGTCGTGTAGCATATTTGCTTAGGGTTGTATCATGAGAAACAATGATTATTGATACATTTTTTATTATATCTTAGAAAGATAAAGGATATACATGTTCTTCATATTCCTTATTAAATGAATGACTTGCTACTTAATCAAGTTATAATTGAAATGATTGCACAGAGAATACTGCTCTACTTAGCTCAATCAATGATTTATCTACTGTTGAATATTCATATTTCTACTACTCAATGTTATTCTATTATCTGCAATAACAATGCTTTTGGCAGAGAGTTATAACTCTCACTGGGACAATTTTCAATTGTCTCACCCCCGTGGGATTCAACTTTTTAGGTAGATTTCGAGGAAGAAGAAACCCTTCAGTGGGTGAGCAGCAACAGTAGCCACAGCAGCAATAGCAGCAACATCACGAACAGCAGTGATCCTCAGGTGGAGACACTGTTTGTCAAGTCTTGTGTGTAGAAAGTCCTATGTGTCGTCTCTATACTCTCAGGTCCTAGGAGTCAGTAGATAGTTTGATATAGATCTGATATTTTTGGCTTGATGCCTCGAGATTTTATATACTGCTCATGAACAGCTTAATAAGGCAGTCAATGTTATACTCTTAAGATGAGATAATACAGAGATGTATTGATGAATCATCTTGTAAACAACTTACCTTGTTTCTTTATGAAAGAGTTTTACAGTTGTGGATCTCCTTACAAAAAACAAATTATTTTTAGTGATTTTCAATAATTTCACTACTAATTAATCGCTTCTGCTTTGATTAATCATGTTTTTACGAGACGAACGTCACAAACTCGTAAATGCAAAGACGATTGAATCCAAAGTTGAAAGAGGTTGTAGCAAAAGAGGTCATGAAGATACTTGATGCCAGAATCATATATCCCATTTCTGATAGCCCATGGGTGAGTCCCATTCAAGTTGTAACCAAGAAGGGTGGGATCACAATCGCCAAGAATGAAGATGTGGAATTGATGCCTGTGAGAGAGCAATCCAAGTGGAGGATGTGTGTGGATTATAGAAAATTGAATGAAAAGATCATTACCCTCTCCCACTCCTTGATCAAATCTTAGAGAGATTAGCTGGATAGAGTTTCTATTGTTTTCTTGATGGGCACTCCAGTTACTTCCAAATAGCTGTTCATCCCACTGATCAAGAGAAAATGATGTTCACTTGTTCAAGTGGTACTTTTTCTTACAGGAGGATTCCAATTGGGTTGTGCAATGTGCCTTCAACATTTCAAAGATGTGTGAGATCCATCTTTGTTGATATGCTTGATTTGTCTCTTGAAGTCTTCATGGATGTCTTTTGTATGTTTTGTAAGACGTTTGATGAGTGTTTGCTTCACCTAGCAGCTATTCTTGAAAGGTGTGTCAAGGCCCATTTGGTACTATCTTGGGAGAAAAGCCACTTCATGGTGCCCCAAGGCACTGTTTTGGGTCACCGAGTCTCTAAATATAGAATTGAAGTTGATTAGGACAAAGTGGGCCTGATTTCCACTCTCACCATTCCTTACACTGTAAGACATATCTGATATTTCTTGGGGCATGCATGTTTCTATCATCACTTCATTAAAGATTTTAGCAAAATCTTGAGGCCACTTTGTCATTTACTTGAAAAGGATGAGGAATTCCATTTTGACAACAAGTGTGTTTAAGCCTTCAACCACTTGAAGCACAAGCTCATCTCTACTCCTATCATGTAGCCCCAAATTTCTCCTTGCCATTTGATATCATGACTGATGCATCAGATATGCAGTGGGTGTTGTGTTGGGCCAAAGGATTGGTTGGATTCCACATGCCATTTACTATGTAAGCAAAACCCTTGATGAAGCTCAAAGGAACTACATTACCACAGAAAAAGAGTTACTTGCTGTGATTTTTTCTCTTGAAAAGTTTCACTCTTATCTTTTGTAAAACAAGGTGGTGGTTTATACGAATCATGCAACCTTGAAATACCTTATGACAAAGCAATATTCCAAGCCAATATTGATTTGATGGATTCTATAGCTCCAAGAGTTTGATCTAGAGATTGTTGATAAAAAGGGAGTAGAAAATTCGGCAACCGACCATCTCTCCTGCATTGAATCACTGTAAGATGATAGGAACCACATCAAATAAACAATGTCACATGATCATCTCTTCTTACTCTCATCCACCCAAAGACTATGGTATAAGAACATATCTATCTTCTTAGGTAGTGGAAGGATACCAAGTACTTGGATAAGGGATGAGAGCAAGATATTGTTTGCTATGGTGAAGAACTATGCTTGGGATGACCCACATCTTTTCAAATATTCTCCCGACCAGCTCATCAGAAGGTGTGTTTTGGAAAGTGAGCAGTAAGAGATCCTAGCCATGTGCCATTCTGGTACATGTGGAGGTCATTTCGACGGGAAATGCACAGCCGCCAAGATTCTTCAAAGTGGATTTTATTGACCCACATTGTTCAAAGATGCTCATGAGTTTTGCAAATGTTGTTTGAAGTTCCAAAAGGTGGGCACTATCTCTAAGAGGGACATGATTCCTCTATCACCCATTCTTGTGGTTGAGGTGTTTGATGTTTGGGGAATTGATTTTAGAGTCATGTTTCCTCCCTCCTTTGGGTATGTGTACATTTTGGCGGTCGTCAATTATGTATCAAAATGGATCGAAGCTATTGGTACTAGAACCAATGATCATAAATTGGTGTGTGATTTTGTGAAGTCAAATATCTTTAGCTGGTTCGGTGTGCCAAGAGCCATGATTAGTGATGGCGGAAGCCATTTCATCAATCGCACATGTGAAGGTTTGCTAAAAAAACATGGAGTATATCATCGTGTGGCTACTCCTTACCACCCTCAAATGAGTGGTCAAGTCAATTTAGCTAATCGGGAGATAAAGTTCATTCTATAGAAGATGGTGAGGTCGGACCATAAGGACTAGTCTTTATGTCTCAATGAGGCTTTTTGGGCATATAGGAATACATATAAAGCCCTGATTGGCACCACACTATTTAAGCTTATTTATGGAAAAAGCTACCATCTACTGGTGGAAATGCAACACAAGGCTTTGTGGGCTTCAAAAGCCATGGATATGGATGGGCTTCCAGAATGAAAAGAGAGTTGCAGATGCATGATCTTGAGGATATGAGGCATGAGGCCTATGAATTGTCCAAAAGCTACAAGGAAAGAACTAAGTTTCTTCACGACAAGCTGATCAAGAAGAAGGATTTTGAGCCTGGGTGACGAGTATGGTTGTACAAATATAGGATGAAGTTCTTTCCTGGAAAACTTTGGTCTAGATGGGAATGACCTTATCTCATCAAGAATGTATATCCATCTGGAGATGTTGTGATAAGTGAGAAGGATGGAGCAAGAGAGTTTACCATGAATGACCAAAGATTGAAAGTAGTGGTTGAAATAGGTCCTGATAGAGCCTATCAAAGTTTTGATATTTTGATGTTAGTTGAGGAACACCAGCTTGATGAAGATATGTGCTTGAATGCACATGAGAGGGATATTTACTACAAAGATTCTTTGAAAATTCCATGAGGATGATTGAGTTCAAGAATCAATAAGCCTTGATGAAGGCATAAAATTTAGCGCTAGTGGGAGGCAACCCACCTAGGTTTGGAAACTTTTTCACACAACCTTCACTTTTTGATACTTCTACTTTTTCTACATGATTCCAAGAACACACACATGCACACTTGTGCTTGATAGTTTTGTTTTTAGTTTTGATGATATGGCAGGTGAGATAGATGAAAAGTTGATGAGGCACACTTTAGTGAAAAATGATTGATACAACATCAAATGGGTTGATCAAAATGATTGGATTATGAATGATGAAATGATTTCAGAAGATTTTTGAACTTTGAGGACCCAACATGGCTGTGCTGGCATGGAACGGCCGTGCTGGCAAGTTGTATTTCAACAGGGAAAACTTGAGTTTTGGGCATGGGAAACATGACCGTGCTAGCCAACACGGCCATGTTGGCATCCCACCAGAACGGTCGTGCTAGCCAGAACGATTGTTCTGGCTCGAGCCCAACACTTAAGTTGCTCTATTTCACCCGAGCAAGCATGACCCAAACCTCATTTCTTCCACCCAGAACGGCCGTTCCACGTAAGGAGGTGACTAGGGCGATCCCCAATCACCTCTAAATCACCTTCTTTACTCCCAAACTCCATATTTGAGTTCCCCTTGGCCCCCAATCATCTTCCCCTACCTCAAGCTCCAATCTCCACCCTCCATTACCATATATTTCTCCATCTCCGAGGAGATTCCGCCCCTACAACTCGGAAGTGTGATTCTTTCTATTCTTGCATGTTTTTCCACCAAAATCCTTGCAAAGATGAAGAACACAGGCTAAGAAATCAAGAAAGGGGTAGAGAATACCATGAACATCTTCACCGGAGGCAAAAGCCGCACCAAACGTGCCTCCAATGTCACACCACATACCACAATGCTTTGTCACCGTCTAACTCCATTTCGCAATTGCTTCGACGGTCGACATAGACAAGTGCCTCCTGACACTGATCCTCCTCAAGTGTCCACACATCGGATCCAAGCTACAACAACCCCGATGAGGAGGATAAGGAAAAAGAAGAGATGGAGGACATCATCGACTCGATAGATATTGATGCACCAACCCGATAGAGGAGGGCCAAGAAGGATGCTACTACATCGTCTTCATGACTACCTCCACGCTCAACTCTAGTGGGACACTCCACCTCATCAGCACAACCACACATAGCTCAACATGCCCACTATGCGCCGATTGTTGATGGAGGAAGAAGTTGAAGATGCACCCATTCAGATGATGCCCTTGAAATTGGACACAAGTTTGGGGTCACACACATATGAGGAGGAGGAGGTAGATGACACTAAAAGTGAGGAGATGGCAGATGAGCAATTGGACCTCTTGTCCAAGGTAAAGGAGGATAGGATGAAGTGGGTTGGGAAGCAACCCGGGGGAGACATAAATGGGAGGGGCACATCAAGAAATTTATTCACTAAATCTCTCTACCCCGAATGCTTGACAAGGAGGGTAATTGCCACTAGGTATGCATGTAAGGCAACCATGCAGGCCTTAGGGATTGAATACACGTTCAATGGTCAATTGGAACTTTCTGGGCTGTATAAGATCTTGCATGAGGTTGAAGAAACCTATCTTGATTTGACCCATGAATTCTTCAATTCACTGGAAAAAGTGCAACATAGATGTGAGGATGCAATAAGATCCAGGCTGCTAGATTCCACACATGTGCTTAGACCTTCCCAACTCAATGGGATCTTTGCCCCCAATTCAGATATGGAAAAGAATTTTGATGATGAAAGACTTGACAAGAATGGGAAAGTAGATTATTCAAAGATCTGGAAAGCTATCACAGGCCAAGACACATTCTCTGTAGGAAAATATAAGACCAACAAGGTGTACAATCCTTTCATGAGATATTTGTAGAAGGTCTTAGCAAACACTATTTTTTTCCACTATGACAATAAAGGTTCTTGTTCATAGAAGGATCTTTTGTGATGGCTATAGTGGAAAGTAAAGTCTTTGTCAACTTAGGAAGCATGGTGATTGACCATCTAAAGACAATTCCCTCTAAAAGCAAAATTCAATTCATCATGGGAGGAATAGTCACCACAATTGCAAAAGTGGTGAGCTATGATTCAACGGGACTTGCTAAAGTAGAAGGAACTAATCTTGTGATTTAAGCTATTTAGCAAGATCCCAAATGATCTCCTTCAAAGACAATAAGATCTTCTATATTCTAAACTCCAGATACCCTGGCATCTCTTTGGAACTCCCATACCATACTGCCCCCATGCTCATGGATGTAGGGTCATTGAGAGATTTCTCGAGAATGATAGCACAATGGGAGGAGGAACACCCCAGAGAAGGATACAAGACACCACCAGTGGACTTACCTAAATAAGGAGGAGAGACAAATGTGCCCGAGTAACAAAACATTCTTGAGCAGCCCCGTCACACTAAATCGAGTTTTGAGGACTTTGATGTGCAGCCACCTCCAACAAATGCATATGATATGTCAGCCATGCATGCATAATTGGAAACCATTCAGTGGACATAGTAGGCCATGTGGTTAGATCAGCAGCAGATGCATCATTAGATCAACCACATGTACCAGTATCAACATGCACATGTGTAGAGAAACCCCCAATGGGGGGACGATTTCTGTTGAGGAATATCTAGATACCAGGAGACATACCCCGTCTACAAGTAGACTACTAGGGACACTATTACCAGCACCCAACTCCACAGGCCGGCCCACTAGAGGATCCCACACCACCAGAGTAGTGATGTCTACCCTATCACTCCTAAGATTTAGTTTCATGTCGAGGACAACACGATTCAAAAGTATGGAGTGGTTGGGTGGTATGCCTCATTTCGTAGCTTATTTTGTTGATGTCTGTCTCACCTAATCACTGTTTGTTTCACTTACTTTTTCTAGTGTAGATCTACTTTTTCTTGCATCCATGCATACATGTAGTTCAAATTCATGCATTTTTGTGTGATTTTTCAATTTTTTGCTCTTTTTGCTCTTCCATGCCATGCATTGCATTTCTGTGTAGATTTTGGTAGTTTTTGTGTGTTTTAACTAGGATTTGCTGCTTCATATTTTAATTTTCCCTAAATGTAGATTTAGATGTGATTCAATGCAAATTGGCACCATTTTGGCCAATTTTGTCCAAACTTGAATGTTCTTGCCTAAAAGACGTTTTTAACCTAATCTCCACTTTTTGAAATGAAAATGTTGGTTTTTGACAAATGCATACCACTTTCTTAGAGTTTATTGCTATATGGTCTTAATTGTTGACTTTTTACATGTGTGTCACCTCTCTCAAGTTTGTGAATGTTTTGGTTGAAATTGTGCATTGAGAAAGCTATGAATGCTTAGAGCCTATGGAATCACATGATATAAATGTGAATCTCATGTTGTCTCATGTGGTGTGATATCATTGATGAAGTGTTGCATTAGTTTTCATGATTACTTGTTATGGATCAAATGTTTAACTACTTGTAAACATTGTTTGGTGATTTGTTTCGCATGTTTCTTAGATCTTAGTTCTAGAGAAATCCAACCTAATATCTAAGATATCTTTTGATTCACGTTATACCCTTGATGAGAACTTGGAATAGGTTCTTTCGAAGGTGATAGGTAAATGATATATAGATAATGGAACATCAAGGTTGGTATAATATCTATTTAATTTTAATCCTAATACCAAAAGGGGATTTAATCTGTCTCAACATATGTGTGCTCATACATATTATGATGCAATGAGAGAGTGAATTATAGGTAGAGGTGGTGAAACCCATTCACTCGGCATCTATATACATTTGATATATGCAACCTTAATCTAATATTTTCTTATTTCAATTTTAGTTTAATCTAACAAAATCAAATCTTTGTGTTAAATACTAGGTCTTATGTGGTTACTTTTATTAATTCATTCTTAAATATGTTGACCTTTGGGTTTAATCATAAATTATACTACAGTAATATGCATCTACTTGCGACTAGCATTGTTGTACACTTACTTAAGGTAAAACCTAGGGACTTCATTCTTGAGGAATTTGTTGTGCGATATCACCACATAAATCATCCATAGGGGGAACATACACCTAGAATGTCCATCCAAAGTCATCCACATGACCTAGATTGCACAAGAAATATGTACAATCACCTAAAAAGAATTGCATGAAAAGTTCTAATATTCCCTTCACAATGTGGCACGAATACACCTGAGCGAGATAAAATTTGTAATTTCCTGAAAAAATGTATGATCAAACCATGATAAAATAGGGCTTCTAAAAGATAAAATGTTTATGATTGAAATAAAAGTGAGATACCTAACTTTGACTAAAAGGGCAAAATAATGCTTCCTCTCACCGATCTGGACCCCAAATTCTCTAGAAGGGGCCTAGTGGTGGAGAAACACTAAAAGTAATCCCTGCCATTTCCAATATAGAAGGAGGTGATATAAGCATGACAAAAACTAAAATGCATAGACTACCTACCACATGGATCACTTCTCTAAGTGTAGGAAACTGAGATAAAACCCTCAAAATAGTAGCTAGAAGTCTATGAATTGGTTTGAAGGTCATGGATCAGGAGAATTAAGGAAAGACTAGTTACATTTGGGTTTCATTTAAATGGATTTAGGACTTATGAGAGGAGGTGATCTATAGTCTCAACAAGGGTCTCTATGGTGTGAGACCTCGTCAGAAGCCTATGAATGATGATGAAATAAGGTGGACTTTGGTGTATATGGGAGATGGAGAATTCCAATTCTCTAAAGATGGGAAGAGGTATCAAGGAGTGAGAGGATTGAGTTATGATCATTAATTATATATGGGACAGTCTAGAGTAGCAATTCTATTAAATGGATTTATGTTTAAGTTTCAATTGTAGTTTACGCGCTCTAAATCCATCAAAAACATTGCTATCTTGTCCCCCACTAGGTATTGCTTCCTCCACAACCCCTCTTGTACCCTTCTCATCTTCCTGTTCCATCCACCTACACAATTTTCTCATTTTCTTTTTATCTTTCAGTTTTTAAAGAGAAAAAATAAAGGAGGGAAGTGATGAAGGATTTCATTGGGGAGTGGAGGTAAATGACAATAGTAATGGGGTAGAGGAAGAAAATAATTAGGTGAGAGGGTGGAAGTGAGGAGGGAAGTAATAGAAGAAAATGAGGGAGTAATGGGGGAGATAAGAGAAATGAGGAGGGAAGTAATGGGTAAAGAGTAGGAAGTAATAGAAGGATAGGAGGAAAGTAATGAGGAGACATAGTGAAGTAGTTCCAGGAGGAAGGAAAAGGGAGTAAGGAAGTCTTGGTGATATTCCTTGAGAGACAATCATATGATAATTTTAATGGAAAATCTTGTAATTGATTTGGTTATTAATAATGGCAATTCTAGTTATAATGCTTGTTTCAATATGTGATAATGAGTATAAATAATAATGTCCTCATAATGTATGACTCAATGACATGTGAGTCTAGATGGAAGACCTGAATATGAGATCATTTGCATGTTAAGAGTATTCATTCTTATCTTACTACCTAGTCGGATATTATTGTGGATATTAGGACAATAATAATACATAAAGTCTAGTATGTATGTGAATTGATGACTACGTCTCATTAGTCATTATACTAGATATCAAATCAAGCACATAGTTACTTCTTATGAACAAGTGTACTGGACATACCCACCTTGAGTGTGATACATGGAAGCCAATGATGGCGGTAAAAATCACATCTCAGTGTGATAGTTGTGATTGTGGTCCTTAGACCTGAATCACTAGAGTCATTGCATGTTGTTGAATGTGCTTGAATTTTACTCAATGTGACCTTGAAAAGGTTTGCTATACATGTAGTGCTTTGGTGCATTGTTACACATGTGTATTATTGTGAGTGACGTAGATGGAATTTTCCCCTCCCATTGGAGTGATATCCTATCCACTTGATGAGTGAGACTATGAAATGCATGACCATTCTCATGTGAGTCAATATATGATATTGAACTCGTGTATCTCAATAGTATACTCTAGATCAAGGAACAATGATTGAAAATAAAAAGGATGATGTTTCCATGCCTCAGATTCAATCTAGATTTTAGAGACAAAGGTATTATACAATCACTATAACACAGGTCACAATACTAGGTTATGTCATTCTCCAACTTCTCCAATTACTTAGGTAGAAATACAGTATTGCTAGATATCAATCATTGCTTGTGAAAATCATAATGTGATTATGAATATCATTGCCAACAAAATTTGGAGCCTATAGGGTTACACACATAGGATGTATTGGAATAGGAGTACAATTGTGACAAAATTGGAAAGGTTCTGGGTCAAATTGATTACTAAGACGTTTAGGTAATCTACTAGAATAATGTTAGAATATAATTTAAGTTAATTGGTTAAAATGTTTAAGCCAATTAACTGGACCTTGACCGGCTAATCTTGAGTATTTACTAGAGACGAATGACAAAAAATTGTTAATCAATTAATATGATTATTTATTTAATTAATTGATTTCAAAATATTCTAAATGTCTTTTTTGATAGTTCATGAGTAGCCCGTTTTAAACGTAGCTACATCCTTTTTGTTTTTTAGGAGTTCTGGGAAATCCTGCTTCCTTTCCTCTCCTATTTATAGAGACATGACAATTAGATTTTAGAGACACATTCTTATACGTGACTACTAGCCGTCATCATCTCTAAGAGAGAGAGAGAGAGAGAGAGAAGGAGAGTGATTGTGACTCTAGCACATCATCAAGCAAAAGGTTGATCCTTCCCATAGGCTCAAGTAACATGACGAAGAGTTCCAGTCCACCTGCATGGACTATGTAGAGACACATACACTGAGCGCCTAGGTTCAAGGGACGTCAACAAGGATCGTCCGTTCATGCAAGGAGTGATGCACACCACCACACAAAGGAGACATCTTCAGACTTGCTCTGTGACAACATATACCTCGACACCCTCTTTCCAAATACGTTGTTGTCAGCGAGATCTTCTAGTAGGATATATAGAGAATTTTTTGTGTTGCTTTGTTGTGCTTGCCACCTCCATGACACCTAATAGGAAGTAGGGGATATGGGGATTTAAGTGGGAAATAATAAAAAGAAGGCACTTAGAGTGAAAGAGGAGGCACAAAGAATAAAAAAGTACCACTAATGGGAAAACAAATACATATATGGTTAAAAAGGCATAAACAACAAACAAACAGAGATGAAATAAAATAAAATGAGGCATGAAGTGGGAAAAAGAGGTAGGAAGTCTAAAAAAGGAGAGAAATATATAAGAAATGAGGCTTCAATGGACAAAAATAATGGGCCAAGAGTGGAAAAGAGGTGCTGGTAGGAAACAAAAGAAGGTGTCAGTGGTAAAAAAGGGACAAATAGCAGATAAATGAGGCATGCTGAGAAGAAAAGAGATCAGAAGTGTATAAAAGGAGGTACAAAGTTTTAAAAATAAGATGCAAAGAGTGAAAAAGCTACAAAGGATGGAAAGAGAGTGTTAATGGGAAAAACAAAGCACAAGAATGTAAAAACAATATGACGAAAGAGTGAAAAAGGTGTGGAGAGATGAAAAAAAGTGTGAAGAGTGCAATAGGAGGCGTGAAGTGGGGAAAAGGAAGTGCAAAGTGAGAAAAATGAGGCATGGGGTGAAAAAAAGAGGTCTGGAGTTTTAAAAGTTAGAAAAAAAGAGAAGTGGGAACAAGGAGGTGTGAAGTTTTAAATTGAGGTATGAATAGAGAAAAGGAGTCGTTAAGTTAGTAAAAGGAGACTCACATTAATAAAAAGGAGGAGCAAACTGGGAAAGTTCATTTTACATTCTTGTTTTATGCCTTTGCACCTCCTTTTTTACCCCGATCGGCTCTTTTTCTTCTCTTTGTGGCTTTGTTTAAATGTTGCTCCTCAATTTCCTACTTCATGTCTCCTTTTCTTCTCTAGGAAAATGATCATTGTTATTTGTGTCTCATTTATTTGTTATTTATTCCCTTTGTTACCATTTGTGTCTCATTTTTTCCTATTGCCACCTCCGTGTGTGTTCCTTTTGTCTCATTTCCTATTCTTTGCACCAATTTTACATCTTTAATGTGTCACTTTACTCTTTTCGCACATGCTTTTTCACTCTTCATGCCTTATTTTTGTCCACCGATGTCTCCCTTTTCCTCTTTATCCTTATTTTTGTCAATTGATGCCTCCTTATTTTTGTCCATTAATTTCCTCAACATTTCCCTTCTCTACCCCTATTACTTTGCTCCTCTCTCCTGTTACTTCCTTACTCTCCTCCCATCAGTTTCCTCCTCACTTACCTCTTTTCCCGCATTACCCTCCCATTACTTCCCTCCTATCTCCCAACTGTTTCCCTCCTTACTTCCCTCCTTATTCAATTACTTCCTTCCTCTCCTCCTCATTTTCCCTCGTATACTCTATTACTTCTATCCTCACTTTCCATTACTTCCCTCCTCACTTTCCTATGTTCCCCCATTATTTTTCTCCTCACTCCCCCTTCTTCCCATTACTTCTCTCCTCATTTACCTATGCTCCCCCATTATTTTTCTCCTCACCCCCCTCTTTCCATTACTTTTCTCTCCAATTCCCTTCTCTATCCCCATCACTTCCCTCCTCTACCCGTAGCATTCATCCTCTTCTCCCTTTACTTCCATCCTCTTTTATTTTTTCTCTAAGTAAGAAAAGAGGGTTCTAAATATTCTTTCTCCCTCTTTCACTCATTATCTCTTCATCCATCACTCACGTCACCCCTTTGCCACCCAATTGTCACCATTGTCATGTCATACCCACAAACCACATTTTTCCTCCCTAAAACTTCTTAAATACTGGAAACCACCTTAGATTCATGTATATACCACACATTTGAGCATCACCACACGTGATGGAATGATTTTCATTGTTCAATAGAGGTTGGGGAAATGGAAAGAGGGAATTTGGGTTCATCTTGGCTACAGGAGTGTTGGAGAATAAGTAAGTTAATGATCATATGATTTGAGAGAGGTAGTCAAAGAGAATGGAGAGGAAATATTAGGCTTTAATGGATCAGGGAAAGAAATCCAGTAGAACTCATCTTTAACTATTGTTGTTGCTCCAAGCATGGCATCAAGAAGGTGTTGTACACGAATTCCATCACATGCTCATATAGTCCCCTTCTAGAAGGATAAGATGGCATCTTTAACCATAACACAAGAGGACACAAACGGAAAACAAGGGATATCATAAGGAGGTTGCACCATACGTGGAGGCAGTTGAGGGTGCTTAGCTTCAAGATCTAATCAAGTAGCATCATTGGCTGGGGCAAAACCACTAGAGGATACAACACATATTACAATAAAAACTGCTCATCCTTAATCTTAGACTTGGAGCAAGAAACTCTAGCTTCAATAGATTGTTCACGGACAGAAGGACGTTGCTGAATTAGGATACTGGCGAGTAGCTGCTAAATGCCATTAGGACTAGAGTTCTATGTTTTTAATGCCTTAAGGATCATAAGTTGTTGGAGCAAAGCATACTTCCAAGTAGAGTGTTCTTGGGTAGACTCCAGGGTGAAGTGATAGAGGACGCATGCTGAAAGCAGCAAAAAACATATTCAAGCGTCAACAAAGGATGGACGGGAAGCCACTTGGTGTAGGGAAATGTGTAGGGTGTCAGCAAAGAGTAGATAGAAAAGGAGTGGTATACTCTTTATTTTAGGGAAACCTACACAAAAATAGAATCAAGAAGATTTGTGTAGAGCGGGAGGCAGTCTGTATGAGGTGGTGGTGGCTCAATATGCTGACAAGCTATCAAGGTGCACTGAATAGAAGCTGAGAAACTAGACTTGATAGGGGTATGCATGTTGACTATTATGTCAGTAGGTGTCAAGCTAGGGCTATGAGGTAGAGTGGTAGTAGCATCAGATCTGTCCGAAGCTCGATGGTGTAAGGCCTTGAACCAAGATTGTGTGTGAAGGCAGGTCCCACACAACTAGTGTTTAGAAGAAAGTATAGGTGTCACCAAATATTCCCAAACATCTAAGTATTCCAATACCTTTCTAAGGTTAGCAACTCATGTCAGAGAAGAGAGATGTACAATTTGTAGATAATTAGAAAAGCTACTGGGCGTGAAAGGCTTGCCTTGACATGTGTAGAAAGTCTTGCAGGGACAGATGACTTAAACAAAAGAGACATGATGAATGTTGAAGGACGCTGCACAGAAGATAAATTGGATGAATAAGACTGCTCCATTTCAATTCCCCAAGCCGTAGTATATAAAAGGGATCACACAACATTTGACAGCCTTATTTCCATTTAGTGGGAGTGTTACAACCTGTTCCTAGCTTTGTTGGTAATCCTAGAGATTTAAGATAATCTTAATGCTTGTCATGTTTTTGCTAGTAATATTCTATGTTGTGCATTATATTAACCTTAGTGACCTTAAATACTTGTTTGGGAAACTCATAATTATGAATTAAGCATACTATAAAGATTCAAGTTGGGGTTAACATAGCATTGACCCATACATGTGTGCAAGACGAGAGTTAATGAGATTAGAGGGAAAAATTAATAAATGATTTTTCATTTGATGATATTGTCAAAAAAATATGGTAGGATTGTAAAGAATTCAATTATGAATCCAACAAAAAAAGAATGAACCAAATTGGAGTTAATTGTTGATGGCCGATTGTTGATTTGTGTGTTGTGTTTGTCTATTCTCTCTAGTGCAATCTTGGACATCTAGGATCATCAATGATTGGGACTAATTCTGAATCAAGACACCCAAATCGAGTTGCATTCCACCTCGTTGCATTTGTTCACTTTCTAATTTCTACATATCACTAAACATGGTCAATATGTAAATTTATACAAATGATAATTAATTTCACATAAAAAATCCAAAACCGCATGTATTCCTATATATACTCCCGCATAACATATATACTTGATTCAATACCTTGTTCACCCATACAACATATACCACTTTCTAGAATATTGGGCCAAATCAGAGATATGACAAGGAGTTAAAACCAATAAGGACAATTCCAAATCTATTATGATTGAATGACTGAAACGAAGAAAAGAAAGATGCAACAATGCCCAAAACCTAGTACCAGTAGTGGACAGCATGGACATCGTGGCAGAGGGAGAGCTATTGGACGTTTCTTCTCCATGATACCATCTGAAGGTGCAGTTTCACCCAGAGTTGTGATAGGTGAGATGCTTTTCTTTAACAACATTTCCATTACAGTATTAATAGATCCTGGTGCAACACATTCTTTCATTCAAAGATCGATAGTTAATGGACTAAATCTTCTAACCCAAGATTTATCTTATGAGTTGTTGTTAAAAGTTCCACTAGGTGAATCCTCACTTTTGACATAAATATGTCCTAGATGTCTGTGAAGTTTTAGTGGGTATATAATAGCAGTTAATCTCATACCCTTACACCACGGTCGTGGTGTCGATGCAGCGTCGGTCGCGGTTTACACCGCAGTCACGGTGTCGACACAGCGTCGGTCGCGGTTTACAGTATATGCTTACTAAAAATGGCATAACTCACTCATTTTAACTCTGATTTAGTTCATTCTTTTTTTTTGTTGGATTCATAATTGAATTATCTACAATCCTACCATATTATTTTGATAATATCATCAAATGAAAAATCATTTATTATTTTTTTCCTCTAATGTCATTAACTCTCTTCTTGCACACATGTATGGGTCAATGCTATGTTAACCCCAACTCGAATCTTTATAGTATGCTTAAGTCATGATTATGAGTTGCCCAAACAAGTATTTAAGGTCACTAAGATTAATATAAAGCACAACATAGAATATTATTAGCAAAAATATGACAAGCATTAAGATTATCTTAAATCTCTAGGATTACCAACAAATCTAGGAACGGGTTGTAACAGGGAGCATAAAGCTATCATGATTTGATTATGCTCCCACATCCATGATTGGAGGGTGGTGTAGTGTGGGTATTGGCATTGAAAATTAGGGAGAACCTACGATTCAAATTTGAGGTGTGGTTGAGGATCTTGATTGTGGCTAGCGCAGCAGAGATCGCATGCAGCAAGAGGAGGTGCGGCTAGTCGTGAGGAATGTCAAGGAATCTGCAATGTAGAGCAGATATTCTTGATTGTTGTAGATTCCCTATCACCGCAGCAGTGATGGTTATATTAGGATGAGGGGTTGCAGGCTTCACACATGTGGCATGGTTTCTGGAGTAGGCCCATAGGATCTTATCCTATCCTCCAGAAGAGAAAATGATGTCGGCGTTCAAACCATAAGAATAAAAGGTAGTTTCCCTCAATCTCACTAGGATATGTATTTTATTCCTTATTTTAAATAACTAAAAGTCAAAGTAGGGGACAAAGAGGGTTCTTTTCTCTGTTGTCTTTTCCTTATTGAGAAATATGTAAATTAGCATAATGAGAATAATGAAATCTCAAAATTCATCTATTGGTAACAAGATCCTAATTGAGAAACCACTTCTTATCTCCTTTACATAACCTCATAACCACATAAATAACTTTCTTATATGAACCTTCCTATAAATGAAACTAATATTAACCAATTAACTAAAAGTTCATTTTGTAAACCTAACATATTAATCAATCATAACAAGCCCTTTACTTTACTCGTAAAAGGGAAGTCACCTCAAAATAATTTCCTACAATAATGAACTAATATAAATAAAGTAATAATATACATTTTTGATAATCCATGGTCAAAATTGGAAAGTAACTACACAAAAATAAACTAGACACCTTAGTTAGAGTACATTCAAAATTGGAGGTCAATTAGACCTTGTTTAACCATCAAATCAAAATAGGGAAGAAAATACGTATCCTATATAACTAAACTAATAATTATTCAATTGGAAGATGCATTTAACCTATAGTTGTGTACTTTTCCTCAGTGATTCTTTCCATTTTGGTCTTTAGAATGGATATACAATATTGATTTTCCATTTCCCCTATGTACTTAGGTTTATCAGACTAGTCATCTCCTCCGCTTGACTTTCCTTTTGGTCGTCACAATGAAAGAACTCCTCCCAGTCTAAAAAGAAAAGACTCCTCCATTGAAGCATGAGTAGCAAAGAGCTTATCGTTGGTAGGGAGGGTATGCTTGGCGAAATCCACACTATCAACCATTCCAACTTATGCTATGCAGACCGCAGTTTTGCCTAGAAGCTTGTGTGAGAGAGTTGATGGTATAATTAGAAGATTCATATGGGGAGGTAACTACAAGTCGAGGTCGGTGTCCCTAGTGGCGTGGAACAAAGTTATGAGATCTAAGGAGAAAGGGGGTATGGGCATCAAATGCATGAGAGACTGGAATGAAGCGTTGGTACTTAAGAACACATGGGAGCTAGCAACAAATCGACAGACTCTCTGGTGCAAGGTAGTTAGACATCGTTTTGAGACAGCAGCAACCGGGAAACCTGTGGCGGGGTCGAGGCTTGCACAGGCGGCCATTGAGGGGAAGCAATTTATTATAGATAATTATGTGATTATCCCTAACAGTGGATCATCTATTAGCGTCTGGTACGACATCTGGGTGCAACCTGGGATCTCTCTAAAGGATTGAGCTAAATACCCCATACCAGATGACCTCGAGGAGTTAAAAGTTGGATGTTTAGTTCTAGATTCAGGAGTTTGAGACTGGGTGTGATGATCAAATCACCAAAACACGAGATAAACTAAGCGGACGTGATTAACTAGCAGTAGAATTATTAAAATCACTAAAATTAAAACTTTTTGGAAAGAGATCTTTAAACAACAAAACTCTTTCATAAAGAAACAAGATAAGTTGTTTACAACATGATCCATCAATATATCTCTGTAAAATCACATCTCGAGTGATTACCACATCAATTTCTCTGTTATCTGTACAAAGAAAGATACAAAAATCTCGAGGCATTAAGCCAAAAATCTCAGATCTACTTTAAACATCTACTGACTCCTAGGACCTGAGAGTACAGATACGACACATAGGACATACTATCTACAAGACTTGACAGACAGTGTCTCCACTTGAGAATCATTGTTGTCCCTGATGTTTTCTGCTGCTGCTGTTGCTCACCCTCAGATGGGTTCCTCCGTCCTCGACGTCTACCTAAAAAGTCGAATCCCACGGGGGTGAGAAAATTTGAATAATTGTCCCAGTGAGAGTTATAACTCTCCGTCAGAAGCTTTGTTATTGCAATAAAGGAATAACAATAAGTAGTAGAACTTTAAATATTCAACAGCAGGTTTAATATTAAGTAAAGCAACATTCTTTTAGCAATCATTTCAATTATAACTTAATTTAATATCAAGGCATATCTCAATAAGGAAAATGAAGAACATGTATACTAGTTATTCAACTAGAACATTATAAAAAAATGTATCATCAATCATTGTTTCTTATAGTTCAACCTAAGCAGTTATACTACACGACTGATTATGTTTTTCAAACATTATTATGCCCTGAGGAGATGAGTTACACCTCTCATACTCCAACCGACCATTACGAAATCACAATCGATACCATACATAGGTCATCAGAAGAGCCGGATTCCTATGACCTCATCTTCCTCAGTCAGTGTGAGGACCAACATACAGGACATCTCGTGTCTCTTCCATAATAGCTTTCTAGGGTATTCTGGCAATTTTGCTATTAGAGTTACAGTGGCATTCTGTACTCTCTTTGCCATCGAGGGATTTCTTGTTAATCTCACACCAATGCGGCATTAACAACATCATCAGGAGATTAGTGATACATCATCTCGGTATAAACATATAATGAAGGGATGAGAGATTAAATTACATCTCACATCAATCCCTACATTAGGACATAAGGGAATTCACGTTCGTAACCCCAACATACTCAAAAGTATGTTCTCCAGGAGTTCCCTTAGGAAAACCTGTTTCACCATCATTAAAATACTGACAATGATGGATCAATGATCAGGGCTCTACCTGATATCATTATACTTGATTATTTAAGTACATTATAGCATTCTTTTAACATCAGGTATGTTTTCAAACACAAACCATTAAAGCAATTGCTATAAAGAATGAGTACTAATTATATCAAGTTCATTTCACATCAGTTACCATTGGGATATCAATCCCTAACCATCTCATCATTATGATTCAAAAATAGGGGTGTTCAAACCCTCAGATCATCATAACACTTGTTACCATGTGACATATAGTCATCAAGTCATTTAACAGCATGACCTTGATTATAACAATGTAGATATTGCTCATGGCTCATACAGCCCATCAATCTCATAGGTTACCTCTTAAACTGGAAACATAGCATAACCTTAATCATAAAGCTTATAAAATGCTTTCAATGAATATGACATCATAACCCTTACCTAGCTATGATCACTTCTTTATAAAAACATGCATGGTTAATACATTTGATAATAGACAATTTATCTCTATATCAGCATATTACAAAAACAGGGATAACCTTTCAACTCAAGGGTTGTACCATCATACCCTTAATAGGGTTAGGTTTTCCCTATTCAATTCAATTAGGGTTATTCAACCCCTTTATATTAATTAGGAATAGTGATTCCTTATTTCATACTTCAATCATAGAGTTTCATGCTTAAAGGCATAACTCAGATTTAGGGTTTATTGTTCATATCATCACATCACCCTAGATTAGGGTTTACTATTCATATTACATCACATTACCCTAGATTAGGGTTTACTATTCACATTATAGTGAATTAAGATCATATCAACATTATGTATGTGGATTACTTCCATTCATGCCCTCAAATTAGGTTAAGATTCATTAACCATCATAATTAGGGTTTCCATGATCTCACTATAAAGGATCATACCCTAATTAGATGTATTCATACATATTAGAAGCTTGTTACTTGATTCTCATTTATATGAGGAGTCTTCTCTCTCCTATTACTATTAGATGATGTTTACATCACTCTTGATTAGGTTAAGTTAAATCAACCTTGATAATATAAGTCATGTCATCACCATTATGGTCATTGGGGTTTGCTTGGTCAAGGGGTATTAGTCACACTATCCCACTAAGGGTACTTTTGTAATGTTTACCATTGACCATAACATGTATCAATCAACTAATTACGTGTTCCCTTAATCACTTTAGATACCTTTAGGGTTTAGGTTAATCAACTACTAAACCATCTTGACCACTAAGGCATCAAACGTTCTTGACCTTCATAGACCCCAAACGGTTTTGCACTTTCAACCTCCAAACGGTTTTGAAACCGTTTGGAGTTGTTGACTGTTTGGTCCCTTTTACTTTCAAGACCTCATGTCCAACTAAACCATCAAGATCGTTTGCCCTAGGTGAGGTGAAGACCGTTTGGTCTCATTGACTGTTTGGCCAACTTTGACTTTTGAAACCGCATGGACAAATCGATCTTGAAACCGCATGGTCACCAAACGGTTTGGGATCGTTTTTGGTTCCAAAAGATCTTGAGACCATTTGGACTCAAACGGTCTTGAGAACGTTTGGACCCAAATGTTCTTGATACCGTTTGGTCCAAACACCCTCAAAACCGCATGGACCAAAAAGTGTGTCAACTCTTCCAATTGAGTTAGGGTTTCCAAGGTTGAACCTCTCAATCGATCATGCAATGGTTAGCCACTCATCAATTGAGTCAATTAGGTCAACCCTCAACTGATTTGACCCTCAATTGATCCTCAATTGATCACCAATTAGGGTTTGGATTGATTGGATTAGGGTTTGGAATCGATCACCCTTCAACATGTATCAACATGAGTCTAATTGATGTTGAACCCATTGAACCATCATTCAATTGGGTCATGACCTGACCCCAAATGGTCTTGGTGTCGTTTGGACATCCTCCAAATGGTCTTGAGACTGTTTGCCCATTATTTTTCAAAAACCAAGTCATTCACTTAAGGGTTGAACCCAAGATTTGGTTACAAAATCAGCATTTAATTGTTCAACAACTTGATATGATTGGACCCTCAATTGGTCAACCCCACTTAACCCTAGACCTCCAAACGGTCCTGGGTTATCACCAAACGGTCTTGAGACCGTTTGGGTGATCCCCAAATGGTTTTGAAACCGTTTGGGCCACTCTACCCAAACTTCAACATGATTGCATCTTTGAAATCAGCAATAAACCCGATTAGGGTTTAGGTGACTAATGAGCCTTCAATTGGTGATTTACATGGAATTAGATGATGATTTTTGGTGGGTGATTAGTCCATAATGTGTACAGCAGATCTCCAAACGGTCAACACCTGGTCAACCCATCCAAACAGTCTTGGACCGGTTGCTCCCCAAACGTTCTTGTGAAACCATTTGCTCTCAAACGGTTTTGAAACCATTTGCTTTCAAACGGTTTTGCAAACCGTTTGAGCAAGAGGTGGAGGACCGTTTGCTAAATAAAGATTAGGATAAATTTTGGAAATAAAGTCATCATCTTCTTCCTCAAGAACAAGAACTGTTCTTCACGGAAAAGCTTGCATGAACACTTAGAAGTGTCTAAGGAAGGGGAATAAGCAACATTTTCATGAAAGGAAGATGCATAAGCAAAACTTAAGGGTTAGAGTTATAAAACCCACCTCTAGGACTGATCCAGAGCTTCGAGCTTTGTAGCTTTAATGGTGGCTTGAGCTCCACAGGTCGTCCAAGGTCCGTTCCTCAAGATTTGGATGGAGAAGATGGCTAGAAAGAAGAGTTGTATAAGACAGACTAACAAACCAACCTTGTACTAGGGTTTCCTCCATGAATTCGAGCTAGGTGATGGTCAAAACTTACCCAAACCAGCTTGATCGTCTTTCTATGCTCCTGAGCTTCTCCTTAGTCGGCCAAGGCAAGAAGATGAGAAAAGGAATAAAGGGAAACGATCCCTTGCTTTGTGGAAAAAGATGCACTTATATATTTTTGGGTATTTTCAAGGCAAAGAGGATTATTTCCTTTATTTGTCAACTATATCCACCAAGCCCTTCTCCATTTTCTTGGCCACGTTTCTCCCTTCTTATCACATGCAAAACCCCTCTCTCAACCAAGGTTAAAGGAAAAAGGAACCAAACACCTTGCTAAATTGCACATATAAAAGGGTCATTTTGCATAAAACTTGGTTATTTAGATATACAGGTTATCTTTCTTATTTGATTATTCAAATGAGGCACCCTCCTCATTATCTTTGCTCTACATAATTCCAAGAGTCATGAGAGATACTCTAAAGGGTATATTTTACAAGTTGCACCCTAAGTTTTAGGTAAATTGCACTTTACACCAAAACTTGGTTTTAAAGCACAAGGATTGCTCTACAAGCTATATCTTGGTGCCCAAGCTTGGAGAATCCATATCACTACATCATATTCATTCTCATGATGTCTTAACATCAGAGGAACATCTTCACATGTGCAATTAGCAAGTTAACCCCTCCAATTGGGTAATTTGCACATTAGTCCATATTTATCAAAACAATATTACAACATTGTTCAAAAAGGATAGAAATGGAAATATATGTTCCTCAAAAACTTTAATTACAAATCAAAATATAACCACAAGCATCTAATCACATATTTAAGCAAAACACCTAGGGTTAGTTCATAACCCATGTCAGGGATGTTACAAATTATCCACCCCTTACAAAGATTTCGTCCCCGAAATCAACAAAACATATTAAGAGAAAAGAGCAGGGTATTTCCTTCTCATCTCTTCCTCTAGTTCCCATGTGGATTCTTCAATACCATGATGATTCCAGAGGACTTTCACAAGAGTAATGTCTTTCTTTTTCAACTTTTTAATTCTTTTATCAAGCATTGACACTGGTCCTTCCTCATAAGATATATCATCATTCAGTTCTACTTCCATATGTTGCAGAACTGATTTTGTATCAGGGTGACATTTCCTCAGCATAGAAATGTGAAACACAGGGTGTAACCTCTGTAACTCTGGTGGTAACTCTAGCTTATAGGCCACTCTTCCAATCCGTTCAATGATTGGATAAGGCCCCATAAACCTAGGAGCTAACTTCCCTTTCCTTCCAAATCTCAGAACCCCTTTCCAAGGTGAGACTTTGAGATACACTCTGTCTCCAATTTGAAATTCTAAAGGTCTACGACGCTTATCAGTGTAAGACTTCTACCTATCTTGTGCAGCCTTTATCTGTTGTTGTATTACTTTAATCTTTTCTGTGGTCTGTTGCACAAGATCAGGACCTAACAGCTGATATTCACCAGTTTCATACCAACATAGGGGTGATCTACAACGTCTACCATACAAAGCTTCATAAGGTGCCATGTCAATGCTATGTTGATAGCTATTGTTATAGGCAAACTCTACCAAGCTTAGGTGCAGATCCCAACTCCCTATAAACTGGAGAACACATGCTCTAAGCAAGTCTTCCAAGGTCTGTATAGTCCTTTCTGACTGTGCATCAGTCTGAGGATGAAAGGTTGTACTAAACCTTAACTGTGTGCCTAAAGCTTTATGAAGTCATTCCCAAAAACGACTCGTAAACTGGGGACCTCTGTCGGAAACAATGGTGACTGGGATTCCGTGCAATTGCACTATCTCATCAACATACAATTGTGCCAGCTTCTCAGCATAATAGGTTGTTTTGACAGGTAAGAAATGTGTTGTCTTTGTCAACCTATCAACTATTACCCAAATGGAATCATGCCCTTTGCTTGTCCTGGGTAGACCAACAACAAAGTCCATGGTTACATGATCCCACTTCCACTGTGGTATGGGCAAGGGTTGCATTGTTCTTGCAGGCTTCTGGTGTTCATCTTTAACTTGCTGACACACAGGACACCGCATAACAAACTCAGCTACGTCCTTCTTCAAACCAGGACACCAATACATATCTTTTAAATTTCGATACATCTTGGTGCTTCCTGGATGCATAGCATACATCGAAGAATGAGCTTCTTCCAGAACTAACTTTCTCAAGTTATCCACTTCTGGCACCATCATCCTACCATGATAACATGCTACTTGGTCATCTGAGTCATGGAAACCATCTCGTTTCTCGCTACCATACTCTGATCTAATCTGTTGAACTGCAACATCAACTTGATGTGCCTCCTTGATCTGCTCTCTCAGAGTAGGTTTTATATGCATCTCAGTTAACAACCCGGCTAACAATGACACTTTCAATTGTACATTGTCTTGCCTTAAGGAGATAAGCATATCTCTCCTAGAGCATACTAAAGAATTTAGTTGTGCTCTATCTAAGGCTGGTGTTGCTGATTTCCTACTCAAAGCATCAGCAACCACATTGGCTTTCCCTGGATGGTAATCAATTGTACAATCGTAGTCTTTGATTAACTCCATCCAGTGACATTGCCTCATGTTAAGCTCATGCTGAGAAAAGATGTACTTAAGGTTCTTATGATCAGTGAAAATCTGGAATGTCTCTCCATAAAGATAGTGTCTCCAGATCTTCAAGGCATGAACCACAGCAGCTAGTTCTAGATCGTGTGTCGGATAATTCTCCTCGTGTTTCTTAAGTTGTCGGGAAGCAAACGAAATCACTTGTTTATCCTGCATCAACACACATCCAAGTCCATTCTTGGAGGCATCACAGAAAATTATATATCATTTCCCTTGCTCAGGTAACACAAGCACAGGTGCACTTGTCAACCTTTCCTTCAGCAGCTGAAAAGATTGCTGACACTTATTACTCCAAACAAAAGGAACATCCTTCCTGGTCAACTTAGTCAAGGGTAAGGATATGGAACTGAAATTCTTAATGAACCTTTGGTAATAGCCAGCCAACCCTAAGAAACTACGGATCTCCATCGGTGTCTTTGGCTGCTCCCATTATAGAACAGATTCTACCTTTTTAGGGTCAACACGAATACCCGAAGCAGATATCACGTGTCCAAGGAAAGATACTTCTGGTAACCAGAACTCACACTTGTTAAACTTAGCATATAGCTTGTGCTCTCTTAGTAAAGTTAGAGCCTGACGAAGATGTTGTTCATTCTATTGAGCATCTCTACAATAGATCATAATGTCATCTATAAAGACAACAACACACTGATCGAGAAAAGGTCAGAAGATTCTATTCGTGAGTTCCATAAATGCAGCTGGTGCATTTGTTAGTCCAAACGACATAATTGTGAACTCATAGTGACCATACCTTGTCCTGAAGGCAGACTTGGGTATGTCATAGTCCTTAATATAGAGTTGATGATATCCCGACCTCAAATCTATCTTTGAGAAGACGGTTGCACCACGCAACTGATCGAAGAGATCATCAATTCTTGGTAGAGGATACTTATTCTTTATTGTTACTTTATTTAGCTGTCTATAATCAATGCCCAACCGCATTGACCCATCTTTCTTTTTAACAAAAAGGACCGGAGCACCCCAAGGCAAAGTACTTGGTCAGATGAAACCCTTCTCAAGCAACTCCTGCAGCTGTTTCTTGAGTTCTTCCATCTCAGCAGGCGCCATCCTATATGGTGTTTGTGCTATAGGTTGCGTGTCTGGAATCAAATTGATTTCAAAATCAATTTCCCGAGGCGGTGGCACACTTGGAAGTTCTTCAGGAAATACATCTTCAAATTCCCTAACTACAGGAACTGCGGCAGGGTTAGGACTATCCATGGTAGTATCTACCACATGGGCTAAGAATGTCTAACATCCTTGCCTCATCAGCTTCTCAGCAACCATAGCTGACACAAGACATGTGGGTAGAATCTTTCTTTCTCCTTGAAAGATCCATGTGTCACTATCATCAGCAAACACAGCTTGCTTGGATTCACAATCCAAAACAACCTTATACCTTTCCAAGGTATCCATCCCAAGGATTATATCAAATCCATGCATCTCAAGTGGCATAAGATCCACTTGAATGTGATGTTTAGAAAAGAAGAGGATGCAGGGAGAACATACCTCCTACAACACGGCAGACCCCATCAATGGAGTTTCTAGCAACAAACTATCTGTTCAATGACTTGTAGTCAAGTTGCAGTCAAGAATCACTCCTTGAGTGATAAAGGAGTGTGTAGAACCCGGATCAATCAAAACAGATACAACGCAATATGTAGACATATCAGAATATAACAATTCCATCTGACCTGCCACAACCCGAGGGTTGATCACTGCATCAGGTGGATTCATCGCATAGAACCTTGTTGTTTCCTGTGGTTGATTCGATGCCGATGATCCAGCTTGGGACGCTTGTCCACGTCCTCTAGCTCCTCCTGGAAACTGTCTCCTTTGTGATCCTTGCTGACTTTGCCTCTGAAGTTGAGTTACACTCACTTCTCTAGCTGTGCAGTCTTTCATCAGATGCCCCATCTTCCCACATATATAACAACTTTTATTCAGTTGTTGTGGTCTGGGTGGTCCTGTAACCGACATAGATGCTGAACTGCGAGCTCCTTCTAGTGGTAGTCTTCGTCCTATACCCCTATTCGACGTCCACTGTGTCTGAGTACTGGGTCGAGGTGGTGGTGTAGGCGCAGAAAACCTAGGTTTCTTGAAATCTCTAGATGAAGATCCTTGGAACTGGGGATACATCCTCTTGTTCTGGGTCTGTCTCTTCTCTGCCACCGACCTCTCTATCCTTCTGATAGAATCTACAAAGGTAGCAAACCATTCTCTGTTCTCTAGGGCAGACACGGGAGTAGTCAACTCAGGTTTAATCCTTTCTCAAAATGCCTAATCCTTTCTTCATTTGTAGCTGCCATGTACGGAAAGAACCGCAACAGCTCCATGAACTTAGCCTCGTACTCGCTAATGTTCATTGGACCTTGCCTTAACCTCTCGAACTGAGAGATTTTCTCATCCAGAAATTTCTTAGGGAAATATTTGTTGATAAACTCTCGTCAGAAAGCTTCCCATGCAATCTCTACACCATGCCTCTTCTGTTCTTCCATGGTCCACCAATGACCTGCACTCCCCTAGAGAAGATACGCAGCATGTCTAACCTTCTCAGCTTCTGGGATGTTCAGGATTCTAAAGGCCTTCTCTATTTCAGTTAACCACAAGTCGGCATCTACTGGGTCAGCTGTTCCAAAATACTCTGTGGCTCCAACTCGGCGAAGTCGTTCAAACGTCTTGTCGATTCCTTGTCCTTCAGAATGGGTAGGTTCCCTAGGTGCAGGAATTGGCATCCTATCAGTTATGTGTGTCATGGCAGTCATAAACTGCCCAAACATGGTTTGGTCGGCTGGGTTCCCCATGTCAGTTGGATTAAACTGGGGCGGTTTAGGCACAGGTTCTTCTCTATTTGGTTCTCTTACAGACCGCATGGGCTCAAACGGTCTTGAGACCGCATGGGCTCAAATGGTCTTGAGACCGCATGGGCTCAAACGGTCTTGAAACCGCACGGGCTCAAACGGTCTTGAGACCGCATGGGTTCAAACGGTCTTGAGACCGCATGGACTCAAACGGTCTTGAGACCGCATGGGTTCAAACGGTCTTGAGACCGCATGGACTCAAACGGTCTTGAGACCGCTAGAGTCAGTGTTGC
The DNA here is from genome assembly GCA_963693085.1 of Alisma plantago-aquatica. NCBI lineage: Eukaryota > Viridiplantae > Streptophyta > Magnoliopsida > Alismatales > Alismataceae > Alisma > Alisma plantago-aquatica. The sequence continues at coordinate 187,123,201 of OY856415.1, forward strand.
AGTGGTCATAACCGTTGGTGATAGTTGAGGATGATCTGCAGAGGAGAGAGAACGTGAGTAGGGGAAAATGAGATCAAATAAGATGGAAACTAGGGTAATTTGAGCTAGTGATGCATTATTTTCACGAGACTGAAAAGATACTTAAAGTAAACCCAAAGAGAGGGTAGATCAGTCGATATGTGCCACAAAATCCTTAGAATTGGTGACTGAGAGGGTGAATCTAGAGGATTCATCAAGATTCCACTTACGTGGAATTGCATGCACTACTAAAAATCCTAAAGATGGTAAGTCTTTAAGTTTAGCCTTGCTTATACAAGATTGAGAACTCCACCCACGTATGCTAAGATACGTGGAAGTCTTATCGTAGTATAGTTAAGGGTCGAATCCACGGGACAACGGTCTTGTTGTGAGCAACAAGATGAAAAATGTTAGAACTTCACTTAATATCTTAATAGTAGGTACTTAGATCGAAAGGTTGGTTTGGTTGTTTTTAAACTAAGAGCATGTAAAGTAAAGCAAGCAAGTAAATTTAAGGATGTAAAACAATGATAAAAAGTCACTAGGGTGTGATCGGTTTTCACCGCCACTACACATGGATCAAGACATGCAAAATAAAACATAACCTGCAACAAGAGTTTAGTCAGTTAGTATCTTTGTAAACTTAGTTTCCTTTCGGAGAACTAACTACGAGAAGTGTGGGAATGTTGCAAAGTCAGCCATCCCCGAACGAATGGTCAATTACTTTACATCATTCCCTTCGCAAAGTGTGTTCCTCGACTCATCAAGGTTGTACTTTCATACGTCAACTGATTCCATTTCATAGTATGAAAGTACAACGATGGAAGTGAGTTTACTCCTCTTCTTGAGATACACTCCTAGATACCCGAAACAGATGCATGGCGGATACATGCACCAAGAACCAACATTCAAATGAGTTTCGAATCAAGTAGTACAAACGTAGACAATTCATACTAAAAGATAAAAGATAACACAAGTTGGTGATCAAGCAACAAGCATTCATTAAATGTTTGATGTTGAACTAAAAAGATAGTATCTCTATATTGCAAACTATGGATTACATTACATGAGATGAAAACATGGGAAGCGGGGCTACTCCCCGCACCCCAGTGAGAGATATTACTCGCTCATAGCTAGGACAAGGAATGAGGCAAGAAGAGAGAGAGTGTGTGTCATCCCCACAAAGGAGAGAGGAAAGTCAACCCCTTGGAGAGAGAGAGAGAAAGACGATCTTCTAGCTTCACATGTTGCTTGATGACGAGGTCCCCTCTTCCCACCTTCTTTGGCGGAGAGAGAGAAAGCAGCTTCAAGATGGAGTGTGGATCTCAGACCGGCAGCCCCTGGGCGGAGGATGGAAGTTGGATTTGCTCTGGAGTGATAGAGGCAGCCTCTAGACGTCTGAAAACTTGATGTCTTTTGGAGGACCCTTGGGGTATTATTTATAGGCCTTAAGTGGAGTCCAAACGGTTTTGAAGACCGTTTGGACCCCAAGACCGTTTGGACCTCAAGACCGTTTGGACCTCAAGACCATTTGGACCTCAAGACCATTTGGACCTCAAGACCGTTTGGACATCAAGACCGTTTGGACCTCGAGACCGTTTGGCTTCATGCGGTCTTGGGACTGTGTCACTCCATGCGGTCTTGGGACCGATTGGATTCATGCGGTCTTGCGACCGTGTGACTCCATGCGGTCTCAGGACTGATTGGCTTCATGCGGTCTTGAGACCGTGTGACTCCATGCGGTCTCAGGACCGATTGGCTTCATGCGGTCTTGAGACCATGTGACTCCATGCGGTCTCGGGACCAATTGGCTTCATGCAGTCTTGTGACCATGTGAGTCCATGCGGTCTTGGGACCGGTTGAGACTTTTATGATTTTTTGTGTCTTTTTCTTTAAGTAAAAAGGGGAGAAGTTAGTCTAATAGTATATTTGCAATAAGAGGGGATATTTAGGGATTATGTCTAATTTTAATTGAGAAAGAGTGTGGAAAACTGAAGAAAAGACTAAGATAACATCCCAAAATTGGAGGTTATCAATCACTACGTCAATTGTGTCTAAGAAGGGTATCCCCAAGATAATATGGGCTTTCCTTGAGTCTTTTTCTATGTCTAAAACAATAAAATTAGTAGGAAAGAATGCAGATGTAAGGCCCCTAAATTTGCATAATGAGTTGAATGAGATTAATTGCCATAATTTAATACTTATAACCCTAATCTAACCTTTTTGATATGTTTTAAATCATAATACAAGCTTAAGTTTCAAATTTGATCCAATTTGGACACTATTCGAGCAAGTTATGCAATTTTCTGTACATTTTGGACTTTTATGCAATTTACCTAATTGAGGGGTTTTTGTTGCAATTTATAACATACATTATGTTCCTTAGACGTTATATTATCATTCTTGATATTTTTGAACCATTGGGCTCCTAGTTGAGCCATGGTTTGAAGGTGTTTTGATCAAGGATATTTAAGGATTTTCCCCTTCATGGATGAGCTACCTTTAGTAGCTATCAACTAAGGAATTATGTGATTGGATGGGAATTTCGACAAAATAAAGCTAAGAAGGTCTAGAGGGACGGTGGAAGAGCTTCTTGTGTGTGTTCTTATATATTCTTAATAATTTAAAGCCATGGACACTTGGATATATACTAGAATTTCAACTTTTTCTTTTTCTTAATATTAAAGTGGCATATACTTATCCCCAAGCACCAAAACGAGACACTTTCTCTCCACCATCTCTCTCCTTCTCACAGCTTATTTCTCCCTCTATTCAGCTGTGAATTTTTCTGCCCAAGGAAGAAGAAAGTGGGGATCTTCTTGGAAAACAATTCTAGGGTTGCAATTGATTCCCTTTTTGGGTCTATAAAGCTTCTTCCTAGTGATCTTGACCTAAAAGTGTAAGTTTTACCTTCTTTCCTCCATCTATTTCTTTTTTTATCCTTCCTCCTAGCTTTATCCAGGTCGGAACCTTGGATTTCCATGGTAGAAATTTCTCTAAACCCCTAAAACCCTACCTTTCTTGCTCCTTATGCTTAGGGTTTGCTCATTTGATGAAGAAAGGTGCTAGATGGACGAATTCATAGCTTATTATTGGATTTTCTACCCTACCTGCCCGAGATTTCTTCTGTGTGCGGTTTCATCTTCTCATTATAGGCAAGTTTTATAACTTGCTCCACGTTTATTTCTTACCATAAGCATTCTAGATCATGTTCTTGCTTGAAAATGATGATCCATGCACTAAAAAGCTATGCTTGACTTGGATTTTGATTTTTATAATGTTCCCTATTCTGATTTCAGTTATATATGAACCAATGATCATGTATATGTTATTCCTAAGGTATGACATGACTTGGATCAGGTTGTTTTGATAACCTATGGTGCTAAGCACCTATCAAATTATTGTCAATTTTAGAGCTTAAAGATGATTTCTTCTATAAACCATGACCCGATGATGGTACCATTGCAGCAACCCTATGGTTTTGTCTTCATGACAACTGATGGTCGTGATCAAAGGTTTCATATTATGGTGACAACCTATGGCCACCCCTTAGATCAGTTTTTGGATCAATTAGAAGTTTAATGATCAACCATTAAGTACCCTACTGATGTTATCAATCAATGTTGACATTAGCTTAATATTTGATGTTGATTAATAGATTAATGTTGATCTAACAACCTATGGTGACTTAATGGTCACTAATTATGGTGGATCAAATCTATACAACCTATGGTGAGTAAATCATTGTAGTATTAGCATCAATTAAGCCTTAGACCAATGGTTTCTTTGAGTCACTTGATGCAATGGTCAGACCTATACTGTAATTGATGGTTTTAACATGTCAACTTGACCCAATGGTTGAGATCTACTGTTTATTCCTCCATTAAGGTGGAATGATGGATAATGTAATATGTTGGTCCTAATAATGTGATTTATATGGTTTCCTTTACATGATCAACTTAAGGATCTTAATTGTTGATAATGGGTGGCTTGTTTTAACTGAATAGTTGATTGTGGGTTTTACCCTACTCTCAATGGAACTTTGTATGTTTTTGATCAAGGGATGTCTAGGGTTAGATGGTGACTCTTTATAGATCACAAATAAAGGACTTCATAGGTGGTTTATCCAAGGTGTTTACTTATGTAAACAACCAATGGTCTTACCTTTTAAACATCCAATGGTTTTGGGTGACATTGTGGTATGGTGATATGGGTTGAATGATGATGGAACAAATGGAGGGTTACCCTTAATAAGGTAGTCTTACCTATTCACTCATATGAATGGAAGGGATAATAACAATATTGTGTTGATATGTAACCCTAATTAGGTACAGCTTGTTATACCTAGCTTTAATATAGCTAAATGATGGTAATTGGGTATGAATAGTCCTTGAATGACTAATACAATCATAGAATACTCTATTATTGTTGAAACCCTAGTATGCTATAACCTAATAGTTACACCTTGATTTATGTGGGGGTTCATAATTGATAATACTATGTAATGTGATGGTGATGCTTCACCTTATGCATCCATGATCCAATGGGGATGTTGTGAGTTAGGGTTTGGGTATAAGTGTTGATTAGTAACATTGATATAATTTATCATGTTGAACCTAACTCTAATGCAATTAGATAAAGATGAGTATTAATGTTTAACATTCTTATATGATGTAATGATGGTAGAATAACCTCCTTACTATGATCATAACCTTGATATGTTAATTGGTGGTTATTATAGCCACATGGTTGATACTTTCTTATGCTAAACATGTGCATAATGAATATGATGAGAGTTAATCATATCTAGATTCCTTGCATGATGATGTAATAAAGGAAGGTTCTTAATGTTAATATAACCCTGTTATGATTGTTTATGAATACCACCAAGCTCATAAATGCAATATTGTGTTGATCTGGTATATTATATATAATTGATGTTGTTGAGCCTTGTTATAAGGCATGCAAAGATAATGATGATCTTGCAGGGAATAATATGAAGGTCTTAATGACCTTTGGGAATTTTTGAGCCCTAAATGAGATGTTATCATCTTATGTTGATAAGGGTTGATACCCTGTGATATTGTGAAAAGGATTTTATATCCTGTGATAGTATGATGGTTTTAATGACCTTTGGGCATGGTTGAGCCCTGAATGAAGTGTAATTGTCACGCCCCAATCTCACATTAACCACAAACCACAAGATTAGGACGCAACAGGATGGGATTTACACATAAGCCAACCACTCTTCACTATTTAAAACTTTTTAAAGAGATTAATAGGATAATCTGATTTATGCTGTAAAATGAAACTAAACAAACTGCGGAAGCATCTTTATTAAATTGACTAGCAATATAAAAAGAGTCTACAGCATATTACATTGTTCGACATGACATAAAATAAAGTATAACAGATAATTTACATCTTTATACACATTCACTTTCCCACTCACACCTTGTCCCAAAGATCGAGGGGAAAGGACTAAGAGACCTCTAACTACTAACTACATATTCCTTCTACAGACTAGGCGTTAGGATGAAACGATCCTTCAGATTTCCTGCTGCTGATGATAACCTGAAAATGTTTTGAGTAGAGGTATGAGCCTACTCGCTCAGTGAATAGCATTTCACTTAGCTATCACTAAACAACTCATCAGGTTTATAAGTTGAAATTAAACATAAATGCAGAACTAAGCAAAGCAGTTCTAATAACATAGCAGATATACATATAATATTCACATTTCTAAGCATCAACAGATAATTCAGGTAAATAAACAGTTATATAAATTTACTGTGATCCTACATGATTACTTATTCATATTATTATGCCCTAATCATATGCAGTGTACTCTGCATATAAAGATCCGCAGCAAGTTCATGCTACGATCCCACCGTACAAGACTTAGCGACACACCCGGGAAATGCTAAGTCTGACGCCAGCCCTGCTCTGCTACAGGACCCCTGGCTCTCCGGCCAGAAACATAGGCTCTACGGCCTCAATGCACAACCACGTGTGCTCGAGACTCCTCCTTTAACCTGAGTACACCGGTGGAGGGTCTCACAGGGTTACCTTCGTGACACAGGCACGAATGGTGTTAGATAACCAAGTTTTCTTTTTCCCAGTGCCATCGTGACACACGCACGATTGTTGTTAGACACTTCCTCTCTTTCCTCGTTTGTCCGTGACACAAGCACGGATGATGTTGCAACACGAGTTTCACCCCTAAGTAACAGACCTTCCTTTAGGGGTTCTACGGTGTTAGGGCACCTAGGTCTATTAACCGATTAACAAATAACATTTAAACTGGAAAATCACATTTCATGCATAATGCACAATCTAAATAACACATGAAGAAAATATATATCCTTTATCATCATTAAACATGATTCAGTATCATTTATCCAGTTTCGATGCTAAACATCTATTTTGAAATCAGTAAATACATTGCAACTATAATACAGGAAATTTCATCATTTTCACTATGCATATTAAGTATTTCAAGTTCCAATGAAACTAACATACTCCAATTTTATGTACTACACTGTTTAGAAGTTATACTAACTGATACAGAAGCAATTAAACATTTAAATTGAGTTAATTAATGATTACTGAATGAACTACTACTCACAGTACTGAAACTCGGCCGACCAATCTGGGAACTCGGCCGATTGGCCGGAAACTCGGCCGATTCACTCTAGGCAACTCGGTCGATCGGATGACAACTCGGTCGATCAGTCTCCCATCTCAGCCGATTGGAACCCTGTTCGATTTCCTTATAAAGGAAACTCGGCCGAATCACACCGAATTCGGCCGATCAAAAAGCTGACCCTGCAATAAAATAGTAGCATCATACACGAATCTAGATTGATTCAAACAACAACTAGGTCTAGCTAAGGCTACGAATTTCTTGTCTAAAATCTAGACCAAGCACAAGGGCATCATCTCCTTGGCAAAAGCCATGCCATAGAGTTCTAATTCAAACCTGTTTACAGAACAGACACCTCTACAATTACTGACAAATTGAAAAGGAGGACCGTGCTTAATACTTAGCACATCTAAAGCTGCAAAGTCGAATCCATGGCCATGAATAGGAGGTAGGGGGTGCCTTCCCGGAGTTTCAAATCAACCAACGGACTCCCCCTTGGTCGTGCGCCGTGCAGCAGTAGCTGCAAGTTGGCCGACGTTCAGCCATCTAGGTGAGCTTCGATTGAGTTGCTAGGTGCAGCTGGAGCTGCGGTTGGGTGCACGAACCTCACGAACGAGATCAATCGCACCTTACTTGGTGCATAGCTCGCCCAGAACGGCCCATGGTCGGCGCCGTACAGCAGCCAAGCTGCTGCTTCTGCAGTCCGTCGCCCAGCAGGTCGAGGTGCTGCGCACCTAGGGCGAGGAGGAAGATGAAGGTGGAAGATTGGAGGACGAAGGTGGCGCCGTGGATCAGAGTTATGAAGGAACCCAAAGTCTCCCAGAACCTCCCCCTACTGCTCTCGTCTATCGGCTAGGGTCGGACACCGCTTTCAAGCGGTAGTTCTGTTCTATCGGGAAAGAAGGAATAAGGGAGAAAGGGCTAGGGGGGCGAAATGCAAATTCCCCAAACATTTCCAATATTTACAACTAGGTCCCTACACTCTCAAATGTCCACATCTTTTAACTCGGAAGTCGGTTTCGAGTGATTTTTCTTGCAACGGTTTAAGCACGGAATTCTCTATAACCTCAAAGTGCAAAACATGCTAAAAGGACTATTTCACTAAATCAAAGCTCTAATTACAACTGTGATTACTTGATTCAACTTAATGTACTAAATAATCATCATTGACATTATTAATTGCCTCAGGTGATTCAATCTTAGCTATTAATTCGCATCTTAGCTTATCTTGATTATCCATGATGTTTAATTTGATACTCAACCCTAATTGAGGCGTTTCACGTAATTCGAGGTATTTATTAGTTAATCATGGAGTGGGTCATAACAACCTTTTCCCCTTAAAAGAATTTCGTCCCGAAATTCCTAAAAGAGAAAGGAAATGTGTTACTCATTTCTGACTCATATTCCTACGTAGCTCCCTCTAGGTTAAGATTTCTCCACAAAACCATCACTAATGGTACCTCACAATACGTGAGTTTCTTAATCATCTGATCAATCATCTGCATAGGTCCCTTAACCTAAGATACATCTGATCTGATTCCAGATCGACCCACAAAACATTGTCTTTCCAGAACTATTATAGCAGTACCTCACTTTATGGTAATTACCAAGAAATTATTATACTATTCATGCAAACAAACTAAAATTCTTAAATAAACAGAATGCATGTCTATTTGGTACTAAAATTAAATCATGCAATTTAAATGTTTAAACATCATCACATCTCATAATGAAAATTGATATCAAAAATACTTAATTCATCGTACACCCTGTCCTTAGGGTTTCATTTGCCTTGTTCATTCATTACATGCCAACACCCTACTCTTAGGGTTATCTCATTCACTAATCACATGGCAACACCCTACTCTTAGGGTTTCCATTATCTCATCTGTTTGATTGCAATTCAAATCACAATATGGTATCATTCTGGAACTGGCAGGGCAGTATATTTCAAATCATTGTAATTACTTAGTAATGTTTATATCATACATGCAGACAGATTAAAAATTCATAAATATTCCAAACTCAAATCAATTTTGGCACATACATACTGAATTTCATGTAATTGAACATCTTATTACACCAATAAGTGTAATTTACTTCACCTTATAAGAAACCATCTGTAATATTTATCAATTATCTGAAATTTCTCGAAGTACGTGCATATTAACCAAATTCCTAATTTATGCATCACATAACTCAATTAAGAGTTATTTTCGTATCATAACACAAATATTTAATATTACTTGAGAATTTCTGATATAATCTCAGAGAAACGATTCATGTAAATTTTAAGTCATACACATTAACATAACAGGAAGCATGCAATTTGGTTTGTTTACATATTTTAATGCTATCTTATTATCTTGAAATCATGCACCTGATGATTTACCAAATCTGTGTTTTCTGGGTTCATACTCAAACCGTACCATTATCAGTTGTGTATTTCTAAACTCAATATGATATGATTGAAACTGGATTACCAGGCAACCTAATTATTTTATCCATGTATATCTTAATCAAGTCTCAAGACATCAAAGGTTGACTTAATATGAAGAAAGTGAGTAGATTAAATTAATCTATCCACAGTCATTCATATCAAATCACAACCTCTAGGTGTCCTGGGTAATCTTACCACAAAATCCATTGTGATAAATTCCCATTCCCATTCAGGCATAGAAAAAGATTACAAGGTAGCTATAGATTTCTAGGGTTCAGCCCTAACCTACTGGTACACACTACTTCTAACCATGTACTCTGCTACATCCTTTTGCATATCTGACCATCCATTTCAACTTCTTGAGATTCATGTACATCTTAGTGTTTCCTGAAAGCATAGCATACATCAATACATACACTTCCATAAGAATCTTTTCTTTCAGCCTTTTCCCCTTAAAAGAAATTTACACTATCTCGAGGTACACACAACATGTCATGCATGGTCTGGTTTAACTTACTATCACCCTATGGTAGTTCCTTGGTCTGGTCATAAGAAGTAGGCTTAACTTACATCTGTACAATCAAATCACTTTGTGTTGTCACCCTTAAGTCTAAGTTTAACTTTCACATTTCTACTAACAGGTCTCTATTGAAACCTGTCATAGAGAATGCATAAGTTGTTAAACTTGACTTTCTGCTGGAAGCATCAGTCACCACATTCTCTTTACCAGGGTGATAATCTATTGTCACATCATAAAGATAATGACACCATGTCTAAAAAAAACATGAACTACATCAACTATCTTCAGGTCATATATCGGATAATACTCCACTTTCTATGCTACTTTCTTATAATTACATTTTAGGTTTATGTTTTACTCTTTTCTCTAAGTCATTTCATGTTGTTCATGTACCGTTCAGATTAACTACCTTAAAACCCTAGATCACTATCACTACCAGATTACATTACATAGAACAAATCTCAGGGTCTTATTTTACAAAGTTACTAGTATTCAAGGTTTCATCACTAATGATATCCCTTAAACTACTACAACTTTAATCATTCTAGGTTTTTGGTCCATATCAGTAACATACAATTATTGTGTGTGTGTGTGGTCGATCATATAGATCAATTTGAGTTGCTTGGGTCAATAGCATATTAACCCAACACTCAACTTTAATTATTTTGGCTGAAAATTCAGTTTTCACAATAGTTTCTGTAATTCGTTTATTAAACAGCTAACAAAAGCTCCAAAAATTCTGGAAATTTTATATATTGTGCCTAATGAAGTTTCAGACCTCCAGTAAAAATTTGAGATCATTTCAAGTTACCAATAATTAACTAAAAATGAAACAGTGAACTGCTATATTGCAGTCTGCAGCAGGTTCGGCTGAGTTACAAACTCGGCCGACACCCTTACTGTAAAGATCAAAAGTCATCCAAAAATTTCACCAATTTAACAGAGTGTCTAAAATTGTGTTTTTCAAGCACAGTTAAAATTTGAGATCAATTGGATATACCAATAAAAAGATAAAATTCAATTACCACACTGCTATATCATTCAGAACATGTGATCGGTCGAGTTTGAAACTCGGCCGATAAACAGGTCAGAACATTCTTCAAAAATTCTGATATTTTCCAAATGTTGCTCACATTATATATATCCAACTCATATCCCAATTTTAGCCAAATCAAAGTTACACATAAAATACAAAAAAAACATTTACTGAGACACTTTACTTATCAAATTTTGTATTTATGTATCATCAAAACCCTACTTTGGGCCGATTAGGGTCTATGCTTTTCAATCCCTAATTCTCAAGACAAAAGAACGTTTAGACTTCTTATCATAGTTAAAACATCCTAGTGTATAAACATTCTCACTATGTTACGGGTCTAAATCATCCAGAGTCTATTCTTATTTTACTGTTAATAGGAGTCATTAGATCCCAGTAACGCATCCTGCCAGCCGGACCAGGTCGAACATGTAGTCCTGAAGCCAAAAGCTACTCGAGATTAATTAACCCCTATTAATCTAAAACACGTGGAAAGAATATCCACTTAGGGAAAACTCATTTATACATAATTTCGGGTCTACTTTAATACAAAGAAAACAAACATTAAACAATTCACTTCATGACACAACAATATAAAAGAATCATGTTTACTTTGCAAACTGAAAATTTCATTTCATGCATATAAAAGCATTTCCAGTGATCTTTAAATCAGATAAACAATGATAAACGAGAGTTGAATCCCATCTTATATGTAATCTCTTATTCCTTTATTAATTTCTGATCTCTTAACCCTAAGATTTCTAGGGTTTTCTCTCTAGCCTATCCTTCCTCTGCATACCTGGCCAGGACATCCAGAGAAGAACAGACAGAGTAGCTTGATATTGGTCAATCTAAGTATTCAGACACCTGGCCAGGGTATCTAAACACTCAGACCTTCCAGAGCTAAAACTCATCATTTATTATTCGCCTTACTTATAACTTTATCTTTTGACCTTAATGATTCTTAACGACTCATCTTAAACTCATTACTTGATTCTCGTGACCACATCCTCTTCCTGCTATCTGCAATAATATAACAGAACACTTCCTGTTAGAAAATTACAGATAGAAGAAAGACACCTAAACCTTAATCCTATTGGTCTCTTATCGTCCCCTAACCTTGAGTAACTATGTACTCAAACCTGGCTCTGATACCAAAGTTGTCACGCCCCAATCTCACATTAACCACAAACCACAAGATTAGGACGCAACAGGATGGGATTTACACATAAGCCAACCACTCTTCACTATTTAAAACTTTTTAAAGAGATTAATAGGATAATCTGATTTATGCTGTAAAATGAAACTAAACAAACTGCGGAAGCATCTTTATTAAATTGACTAGCAATATAAAAAGAGTCTACAGCATATTACATTGTTCGACATGACATAAAATAAAGTATAACAGATAATTTACATCTTTATACACATTCACTTTCCCACTCACACCTTGTCCCAAAGATCGAGGGGAAAGGACTAAGAGACCTCTAACTACTAACTACATATTCCTTCTACAGACTAGGCGTTAGGATGAAACGATCCTTTAGATTTCCTGCTGCTGATGATAACCTGAAAATGTTTTGAGTAGAGGTATGAGCCTACTCGCTCAGTGAATAGCATTTCACTTAGCTATCACTAAACAACTCATCAGGTTTATAAGTTGAAATTAAACATAAATGCAGAACTAAGCAAAGCAGTTCTAATAACATAGCAGATATACAGATCATATTCACATTTCTAAGCATCAACAGATAATTCAGGTAAATAAACAGTTATATAAATTTACTGTGATCCTACATGATTACTTATTCATATTATTATGCCCTAATCATATGCAGTGTACTCTGCATATAAAGATCCGCAGCAAGTTCATGCTACGATCCCACCGTACAAGACTTAGCGACACACCCGGGAAATGCTAAGTCTGACGCCAGCCCTGCTCTGTTACAGGACCCCTGGCTCTCCGGCCAGAAACATAGGCTCTACGGCCTCAATGCACAACCACGTGTGCTCCAGACTCCTCCTTTAACCTGAGTACACCGGCGGAGGGTCTCACAGGGTTACCTTCGTGACACAGGCACGAATGGTGTTAGATAACCAAGTTTTCTTTTTCCCAGTGCCATCGTGACACACGCACGATTGTTGTTAGACACTGCCTCTCTTTCCTCGTTTGTCCATGACACAAGCACGGATGATGTTGCAATACGAGTTTCACCCCTAAGTAACAGACCTTCCTTTAGGGGTTCTACGGTGTTAGGGCACCTAGGTCTATTAATCGATTAACAAATAACATTTAAACAGGAAAATCACATTTCATGCATAATGCACAATCTAAATAACACATGAAGAAAATATATATCCTTTATCATCATTAAACATGATTCAGTATCATTTATCCTGTTTCGATGCTAAACATCTATTTTGAAATCAGTAAATACATTGCAACTATAATACAGGAAATTTCATCATTTTCACTATGCATATTAAGTATTTCAAGTTCCAATGAAACTAACATACTCTAATTTTATGTACTACACTGTTTAGAAGTTATACTAACTGATACAGAAGCAATTAAACATTTAAATTGAGTTAATTAATGATTACTGAATGAACTACTACTCACAGTACTGAAACTCGGCCGACCAATCTGGGAACTCGGCCGATTGGCCGGAAACTCGGCCGATTCACTCTAGGCAACTCGTCCGATCGGCTGACAACTCGGCCGATCAGTCTCCAATCTCGGCCGATTGGAACCCTGTTCAATTTCCTTATAAAGGAAACTCGGCCGAATCACACCGAATTCGGCCGATCAAAAAGCTGACCCTGCAATAAAACAGTAGCATCATACACGAATCTAGATTGATTCAAACAACAACTAGGTCTAGCTAAGGCTACGAATTTCTTGTCTAAAATCTAGACCAAGTACAAGGGCATCATCTCCTTGGCAAAAGCCACGCCATAGAGTTCTAATTCAAACCTGTTTACAGAACAGACACCTCTACAATTACTGACAAATTGAAAAGGAGGACCGTGCTTAATACTTAGCACATCTAAAGCTGCAAAGTCGAATCCATGGCCATGAATAGGAGGTAGGGGGTACCTTCCCGGAGTTTCAAATCAACCAACGGACTCCCCCTTGGTCGTGCGTCGTGCAGCAGTAGCTGCAAGTTGGTCGACGTTCAGCCAGCTAGGTGAGCTTCGATTGAGTTGCTAGGTGCAGCTGGAGCTGCGGTTGGGTGCACGAACCTCACGAACGAGATCAATCGCACCTTACTTGGTGCATAGCTTGCCCAGAACGGCCCATGGCCGGCGCCGTACAGTAGCCAAGATGCTGCTTCTGCAGTCCGCCGCCCAGCAGGTCGAGGTGCTGCGCACCTAGGGCGAGGAGGAAGATGAAGGTGGAAGATTGGAGGACGAAGGTGGCGCCATGGATCAGAGTTATGAAGGAACCCAAAGTCTCCCAGAACCTCCCCCTACTGCTCTCGTCTATCGGCTAGGGTCGGACACCGCTTTCAAGCGGTAGTTCTGTTCTATCGGGAAAGAAGGAATAAGGGAGAAAGGGCTAGGGGGGCGAAATGCAAATTCCCCAAACATTTCCAATATTTACAACTAGGTCCCTACACTCTCAAATGTCCACATCTTTTAACTCGGAAGTCGGTTTCGAGTGATTTTTCTTGCAACGGTTTAAGCACGGAATTCTCTATAACCTCAAAGTGCAAAAAATGCTAAAAGGACTATTTCACTGAATCAAAGCTCTAATTACAACTGTGATTACTTGATTCAACTTAATGTACTAAATAATCATCATTGACATTATTAATTGCCTCAGGTGATTCAATCTTAGCTATTAATTCGCATCTTAGCTTATCTTGATTATCCATGATGTTTAATTTGATACTCAACCCTAATTGAGGTGTTTCACGTAATTCGAGGTATTTATTAGTTAATCATGGAGTGGGTCATAACAGTAATCCTCTTATGTTGATAAGGGTTGATACCTTGTGATATTGTGTATCTTTTGATATTATGATGACTAGTATGGTCTCATGAATGGCAAGTGAATAGTAGCATGTGATGATGAGATGATAAATTATGTTTCATATATTTTATATCTTTTCAAAGTTGTGATATTTATATGCTTGCTAGAAGTGAATTAGGGTTTGTATGTCCACTTATTTGATGCAGCCTTAATTCCCCCAATTGGTATAACTAATCAAGTGTAACTCTAATCATGTAGTGCCATGTGCCATAGATCCATCTGAGTGTCAGAATTTTCCAGATGGTGCAAGGAGTATTCCTATGGGAAACTCAGAGCGCATACTGTTGAGTATGTGGGGGTGGCAAGTTGAGGATATATCCTTATCATCTACAATGCAGGTTGTGGAGGTTGGCTATGGTCATGCCTCATACATCTATTGTGATTGAGAACGGATGCGGTCGTGTCTTTGTCATTATATATGCGACAAGATTGGAGGACAACTTCGGTTGTACCTCAGATGGTAGGGTATGCATACCCACCTCTTTCACTAGTGTCGTGACCTGTACGAAGGATGGACTAGATTGTTAGCAGCTTAACCTTTTGTGTCATTGTGGCGAACCCGTACTGACTGGGGGTAGAGAAGATCTTAGGAGTCCGGCTCTTCCTTGATCTTGTATGGCACTGATTTCGACTTAGCAGTGGTCAGTTGGATTTTGAGTGGTATCGTCAAATTCCTCAAGGCATAATAAAAGATGTAATACACCCGTGTAGCATATTGTTTAGGGTTTTACACAACGTTTCGCATTGGATGATAACCCTTGTTTATTATCTTTACATAAAGATGAGGCTTAATGAAATTAAGATATAGTAAATATACTTATGTTTTGGATATGCTTAGATTGTAGATGTGTACATATAGTAGCCATGCTTATGTTGATAACTATACTTCTACTGCTGATTATAATCATGATGCTAGATATCTCATGTTGTTAGTTATGTTTAGCATGCTAGCCATGCCTTTGTAACTAGAGATGCATGTACTGCTAATCATACTTATCTAGATAGTTGTGCTTATGTGTTTTGTTAATCATCAATATTGCTGATCTTATTTGTTATATCTGATTAAATTGCTTAACTATTCAATTACTTAAAAATGTTGTAATTAATAAATGTTGTTGGAGGTTATAACTCTTGCTGGGACATGGGTCTCACCCTTGTGGTTCGCAACATTTTTTAGGTAATCGAAAGTGACGAAAACAAGCATGTGGCAGCAAAGAGAAGCTATAGTAATGAATAATTGATAAAGTTGATTAGATGTCTAGTTTGTCCTAGAGTTGTCCATGTACTCTCAGGTCCGGCAGGAAAAGTTTGTATATAGTGTTTCAAACAAATCAAACTTTTGTTAGCATGTTAATGCGTGTTTGTGTGGCATATATGAATATTGTTCTCCTATGTATATATGTTGTGGCTAAGGAGATAGAACAATTTGTATCAAATTCTTGGCATAGTATGGATACAAGAAACATGTTGGGGTCTTATGCAAATGTTTTTGAGAAGGTGTTGATGTTGAAATCAATTTTAATTGACCCATATTTTTGGGTAAGTGATTAATTATGTTTTATATTTTGAGTAATCTTATTTAACGTGACGAGGCATCACAGGTTGTTATTAGAGCTTTAGGTTCACTGAGTCTATAGGGACACTAGAACTTAAGACTAGGATGATGTCTAAGTTAGGAATATGACATAAAAATATGGTGCATACTGCCTAATCTCAGTATTTGAGTGCCCTGGCCAGGTATTCAATTATTGAAGAAAGGTATGGAACTCTTAGATTGTTATCTTTTTTATTACTCTGCTCAAATAGTCATTTTGAGACAATCTAAAGAGCATAATGAATAAGAAATCATGGTGTGAGTATCTCAATCCTACCTTAAAGAAGATGAGAATTGCATCATTATCTATCAAAACTTGAATGTTTGGTAACTATAATAGAAAGATACAACACCATGAAATCTAAATCTGAATACAAATTAGAAAAAGAGTAGTTCTTAAAGATGTGATTCAAGAATATAATAAAATAAAAGATAGATAAGTCTATGCTTATAAAGTGAATCAAGGTATGAAATCCACATAAGATGGAAAGAACTCCTATAACAAGCACAAAATGAGAAGATGAATGGGAACAATGGTAGAGAAATAAGGTGGAACCTGAGTTAATCTCAGACCAACCTATGTGTGTAAGAAAGTGTTAATGAAAAATCAGCATGGCATGTGAAAGAAATTAAGGGAGATGATCCCGATTTAATGAAGCAAATGTGGAATATGAGTATTTACTTGTTGATAAGTGGTTGAAAAATATAATAAAATAAGTGAAAATACCCAAGTGTGATAAATAGTCATCAAGGAAGAAGTAATGAGATATGTTAACCATGATGATTCATATGCTAATGGCAAGGAACCAAAAAGGTAAGATACATAACAAGTTGTAATATGCATAATGAAAATAGAATTGGTTACCTTTTTGTTAGTGACCCTGAACAATGCTGCTATGATGTGGGAAGTATGTTTCCTTTTGTGTCTTTCCTTTCTAGGGCACAACTTTCAAGTGGATCATTACCACTTAGTACGTATGGAATCACTGCAAACATAAGGGTGGATAGCTTATTATAGCATAAAGTTGTTTGGACTATGGTTCCATGATCATAAAGTTTGTGATGATTTTTCTTTTGAGCCTTCCAATAATTAGGAAGACTCCTCTTATATGTCTTGATATTTGTTATGTTGGTAAAAGTAGATGAGATAAGCATGTGAGTTCCTTATAGCGCATGAGGTGGATACCAAGGTAATGAATCCTAGTATCCAAGATGTATCAATAATATGAGAAATATGTGAAGGTTGGAGATGTTTATTAAATGAACATTCCAAGTATTCCTCTCCTGTAGAGAGAGAGAGAGTTGATGATGATCCTATAAGTGTTGTTTGGAAGGAAAAATAAAAGTGATTCTATAATGTTGTGTATGGTTCAATGATAGCTGGGCAAGACCACTATCAAGGATAGATGGTTTGTTGGTTAATAAATATGTGATACCATGTTCCTTTAAGATGAACTTATGATCAAATATCAATGCATAAGAGTTAGATTGGATGACATAATTCACATGACCATGATGAGTTTAGAGTTATGTCCTATAGACTAACCAATGTACCAATAGAATTTATTAATAGGAGGAAGAGAGTGTTCAAGTAATGTCTTACAAGTTGTAGCAATGTTTGAATGATGACATGTCAAAGTATTTCAAATATGGTCAAAAATATGATCAATATTTATTCCAAAACCTTAGGGTTTCTGAAGCAGTAACTGCTATGAGAACAAGTTGAATAAGAGTGAGATGGGGTTGATTAAATTTCTTAATGGGATCATGATATGTCTTCTTATGTGGGCATTTTTGTGCTGAACCAAGATGAGATATGTATGAATGATGTACATCACCATGATATGCAAGTAACAATGTGAAGGTAATAGGATGAGGTGCAGAGGAAGTACCCATCTTTGTTTATCTTGGATTTTGGGGGCAAAATCGTTGTTAGGGGTTTATAGTTGTAAGGCCCCTGAACTTTCTTAATGAGTTGAATGAGATTAATTACCATAATTGTATACTTATAACCCTAATATAACCTTTTGATATGTTTTGAAATCATAATACAAGCTTAAGTTTCAAATTTGGTCCAATTTGGACACTGTTCGAGCAAGTTATGCAATTTTCTGTACATTTTGGACTTTTCTACAATTTACCTAATTGAGGGGTTTTCTTTGCAATTTATCACATAAATTATGTTCCTTAGATGTTATATTATCATTATTGAGATTTTTGAATCATGGGTCTCCTATTTGAGCCATGGTTTGAAGGTGTTTTGATCAAGGGTATTTTAGGGATTTCCCCTTCATGGATGAGCTACCTTTAGTAGCTATCAACTAAGGAATTATGTGATTGGCTGGGAATTTCGACAAAAAAAAGCTAAGAAGGTCTAGAGGGACGGTGGGAGAGCTTCTTGTGTGTGTGCTTATATATTCTTAATAATTTAAAGCCATGGACACTTGGATATATACTAGAATTTCAACTTTTTCTTTTTCTTAATATTAAAGTGTCATATACTTATCCCCAAGCACCAAAATGAGCCACTTTCTCTCCACAACCTCTCTCCTTCTTCCAGGTTCGTTCTCTCTCTATTCATCTGCGAATTTTTCTGCCCAAGGAAGAAGAAAGTGGGGATCTTCTTGGAAAAAAATTCTAGGATTGCAATTGATTCCCTTTTGGGTCTATAAAGCTTCTTCCTAGTGATCTTGACCTAAAAGTGTACTTTTTACCTTCTTTCCTCCGTATATTTCTTTTTTATCCTTCCTCCTAGATTTTTCCAGGTCGAAACCTTGGTGTTCCATGGTAGAAATTGCTCTAAAGCCCTAAAACCCTACCTTTCTTGCTCCTTATGCTTAGGGTTTGCTCATTTGATGAAGAAAGGTGTTAGATGGATGAATTCATAGCTTATTCTTGGATTTTCTACCTTACCTGCTCGAGATTTCTTTTGTGTGGGGTTTCATCTTCTCATTAGAGGCAAGTTTTATAACTTGCTCCACGTTTATTGCTTACCATAAACATTCGAGATCATGTTCTTGCTTGAAAATGATGATCCATGCACTAAAAAGCTATGCTTGACTTGGATTTCGATTTTTATAATGTTTCCTGTTCTGATTTCAGTTATATATGAACCTGTGATCATTTATATGTTATTCCTAAGGTATTACATGACTTGGATCAGGTTGTTTTGATAACCTATGGTGCTAAGCACCTATCAAACTATGGTCAATTTTAGAGTTTAAAGTTGATTTCTTCTATGAACCATGACCCGATGATGGTACCATTGCAACAACCCTATGATGTTGTCTTCATGACAACTGATGGTCGTGATCAAAGGTGTCATATTATGGTGACAACCTATGGCCACCCCTTAGGTCAGTTTTTGGATCAATTAGAAGTTTAATGATCAACCATTAAGTACCCTACTGATGTTATCAATCAATGTTGACATTAGCTTAATATTTGATGTTGATTAATGAATTAGTGTTGATCTAACAACCTATGGTGACTTAATGGTCACTAATTATGGTGGATCAAATATATACAGCCTATGGTGAGTCAATCATTGTAGTATTAGCATCAATTAAGCCTTAGACCAATGGTTTCTTGGGTCACTTGATGCAATGGTCAGACCTATATTGTAATTGATGGTTTTAACATGTGAACTTGACCCAATGGTTGAGATCTAATGTTTATTCCTCCATTCAGGTGGAATGATGGCTAATGTAATATGTTGGTCCTAATAATGTGATTTAGATGGTTTCCTTTACATGATCAACTTAAGGAGCTTAATTGTTGACAATGGATGGCTAGTTTTAACTGAATAGTAGATTGTGGATTTTACCCTACTCTCAATGGAACTTTTTATGTTGTTAATAAAGGGATGTCTAGGGTTAGATGGTGACTCTTTATAGAGCACAAATCAAGGACTTCATAGGTGGTTTATCCAAGGTGTTTACTTATGTAAACAACCAATGGTCTTACCTTTTAAACATCCAATGGTTTTGGGTAACGTTGTGGTATGGTGATATGGGTTGAATGATGATGGAAAAAATAGAGGGTTACCCTTAATAAGGTAGTCTTACCTATTCACTCATATGAATGGAAGGGATTATAACCATATTGTGTTGATATGTAACCCTAATTAGGGATAGCGTGTTATACCTAGATTTAATATAATTAAATGATGGTAATTGGGTATGAATAGTCCTTGAATGACTAATACAATCATAGAATACTCTATTATTGTTGAAACCCTAGTATGCTATAACCTGATGGTTACACCTTGATTTATGTGTGGGTTCATACTTGAGAATACTATGGAATGTGATGTTGATGCTTCACCTTATGCATCCATGATCCAATGGGGATGTTGTGAGTTAGGGTTTGGGTATAAGTGTTGATTAGTAACATTGATATAATTTAACATGTTGAACCTAACTCTAGTACAATTAGATAAAGATGAGTATTAATGTTTAACATTCTTATATGATGGAATGATGGTAGAATAACCTCCTTACTATGATCATAACCTTGATATGTTAAATGGTGGTTATTATAGCCACATAGTTGATACTTTCTTATGCTAAACATGTGCATAACGAATATGATGAGAGTTAATCATATCCAGATTCCTTGCATGTTGATGTAATAAAGGAAGGTTCTTAATGTTAATATAACCCTACTATGATTGTTTATGAATACCACCTAGCTCATAAATGCAATATTGTGCTGATCTGGTGTATTATATATAATTGATGTTGTTGAGCCTTGTTATAAGGCATGCAAAGATAATGATGAGCTTGCAGGGAAAAATATGAAGGTCTTAATGACCTTTGGGCATTGTTGAGCCCTAAATGAGATGTAATCATCTTATGTTGATAAGGGTTGATACCCTGTGATATTGTGAAAAGGATTGTATATCATGTGATAGTATGATGGTTTTAATGACCTTTGGGCATGGTTGTGCCCTGAATGAAGTGTAATCCTCTTATGTTAATAAGGGTTGATACCCTGTAATGTTGTGAAAAGGATTTATATCTTGTGATATTATGATGACTAGTATGGTCTCATGAATGGAAAGTGAATAGTAGCATGTGATGATGAGATGAGAAATTATGTTTCACACATTTTATATCTTTTCAAAGTTGTGATATTTATTTGCTTGCTAGAAGTGAATTAGGGTTTGTATGTCCACTTGTTTGATGCAGCCTTAATTCACCCAATTGGAAGAACTAATCAAGTGCAACTCTAATCATGTAGTGCCATGTGCCATAGATCCATCTGAGTGTCAGAATTTGCCAAATGGTGAAACGATTATTCCTAAGGGAAACTCGGAGTGCATACTGTTGAGTATGTGGGGGTGGCAAGTTGAGGATATATCCTTGTCATCCACAATGCAGGTTGTGGAGGTTGGCTATGGTCATGCCTCATACATCTGTTGTGATTGAGAACGGTTGCAGTCATGTCTATGTGATTATATATGTGACAAGATTGGAGGACAACTACGGTTGTACCTCATATGGTAGGGTATGCGTACCCACCTCTTTCACTAGTGTCATGACCTGTACCAAGGACGGACTAGGCTGTTAGTAGCTTGACCTTTTGTGTCGCTGTGGCGGACCCGTACTGACTGGGGGTAGAGAAGATCTTAGGAGTCCGGCTCTTCCTAGATCTTGTATGGCACTGATTTCGACTTAGCAGTGGTCAGTTGGATTTTGAGTGGTATCTTCAAATTCCTCAGGGCATAATAAAAGATGTAATACACCCGTGTAGCATATTGTTTAGGGTTATACACAACGTTTCACATTGGATGATAACCCTTGTTTGTTATCTTTACATAAATATGAGGCTTAATGCAATTAAGAGATATTAAATATACTTATGTTTTGGATATGCTTGGATTGTAGATGCGTACATACAGTAGCCATGCTTATGTTGATAACTATACTGATACTGCTGATTATAATCATGATGCTAGATATCTCATGTTGTTAGTTATGTTTAGCATGCTAGCCATGCCTTTGTAACTAGAGATGCATATACTACTAATCATACTTATCCAGATAGTTGTGCTTATGTATTTTGTTAATCATCAATACTGATGATCTTATTTGTTATATCTGATTAAATTGCTTAACTATTTAATTACTTAAAAATTTTGTAATCAATAAATGTTGTTGGAGGTTATAACTCTTGCTGGGGCATGGGTCTCACCCTTGTGGTTCGCCACATTTTTTTAGGTAATCGAAAGTGACGAAAACAAACATGTGGCAGCAAAGAGGAGCTACAGTAATGAATAATTGATAAAGTTGATTAGATGTCTAGTTTGTCCTAGAGTCGTCCTTGTACTCTCAAGTCCGGGATGGAAAAGTTTGTATATAGTGTTTCAAACAAATCGAACTTTTATTAGCATGTTAATGTGTGTTTGTGTGGCATATATGAATATTGTTCTCCTATGTATATATGTTGTGGCTAAGGAGATAGAACAATTTGTATCAAATTCTTAGCATAGTATGGATACAAGAAACATGTTGGGGTCTTATGCAAATGTTTTTGAGAAGGTGCTGATGTTGAAATCGGTTTTAATTTACCCATATTTTTGGGTATGTGATTAATTAGTGATTAATTGTGTTTTATATTTTGAGTAATCTCGTTTAGCATGACGAGGTGTCACAGCAGAGGTCTCATCATCAGTCCGACCAACACATCATCAACACGCCTGATATGTGTATAGCATGTGTGTAATTTGCAAATGTACGTATTAAAGTAATACAGGCCTTTTGAGGCATGAGTCAAACACAGGGAAAAGTAATCTAGAATACTACCACTAATTATGATCTGATCAGCTAGGCCAGTAAAATAGTTGAATTAGTTTGATTGAATAGAAACAAATGCAGAAATGAAATAAGCTTAAAGATTAAGTTACTCAGATTAAAAGGAATTCCTCAGGACAATGGTTTCACCGCGGATAACACTACAATTAACTTCACACACTAATATCGATTACCCCTATCCCTATATAGAGAGCATGTAGCAAGAATTACCCACTCCCGTAGTGTAGTTCACTATCTATTCTAATGCTAATCCCATTTCCATAGTAATTGGTTGATTATTTAGGTGTTTTACGATTAAAATGTGGGTTTCTCTTCCCGTTTATTCTCCACCTTTCCCAACTGGTGCAATAAATGGGTAAATATATGCTTTTACAACTCTTAACCTCACTCCTGAAATGATTGATGGTCTAATAATCTATCTATGGTGATCAAGCATAAATAGAACAAGACAATTTCATAGATTTATATCCAGAAAAAAGGAAGAAAGGTGATATTAATGTACGAAAATCAATTACAATGCATATTCGAGCTACGCTTGGGTCCTAAGGAATTAAGATATTTATCCCCACATGGTTTTCATTGACGAATACATGGTAGAGAAAGAGAAAAATGTGGGAAAAATAGAAAAACTAAAGTAACCCCTGGAGAATGGATGGTCCAGATGATCCCCTTCGACGTACATGCAATCTGTTGTCTTCCGGCTGTAGATTCACCCTTCAGAGGTGCACGGATTGTCCCAGATGAAGCCTTCAGTTCCTTGCTCTCTTTCCTCTCTCTCTGATGTCGTACAACGAAAAATGGCTGCCCTCCTTAGGTCTGGCCAAACTCCCTCAAGTCATAGGAATCACTTAAGGTACCAAATAATATCCACTGTTGGATTAGAGTTCTATCTTCAGATTGCCTAATCAGGAAGACTCACTAGTATTGACTGTAAAGTTGATAGTACCAAGTTTAGTTGTGATTTCTCACTATGTCAGTAATATCAACTTGTCTCGATAGCACTGATTCTTTAGGCCACTCAAACACTACCTCCCTGATGCCAACTCAATAGTATTGAGTCTGGTGCCCTCGGCAGTACCGAGTTTCCACGATTCATTTCTTGCACCTTACTGATGTGGTTTCAGTACTGCTGACTTTTGGTGTCGGTAGTATCGAGTCTGGGTGAGTTTCTGGTCAACCACTGATGTGAAGTCGGTACACTGACTTTGAATGTCGGTAGTATTGAGTCTATGAAGCTTAGTTTCACCTGAAATTGCACAAGAACATAGATCATTACTCTGGATGAATATTAAACCATTTCAAACACTAAAAATCACATTATTTGTTGCATTTACGTAGAACATGCCATTGATATCATTCCATGCATAATTAATCAAATAAATGACGAATCAACACATAAAATCAAAGAAAATATGCCTGTGAAAATGACTAAAAACCCATGCATCAAACTCCCCTAAGCTTAAATGTTTCCCATCCTTGTGAAACACTCTCTTGGATCTATTTGATATAAGTCAGAAAAAGGACATAACACATGAACTCTTTTCTTGATAATGTCCACCAAACAATCCCTAAACCGGCCTTCAATGACCACTGAACTGATAATTGTTATAAAGCAACCAAAAATTTCCATAAAAGTTGTCCAACTTTTGATCAATGAACACTATCAAGAAAGTAGTTAATATCATAATTATTTAGACATTCGCTTGGTGCATTATGTGATTCCCTATTCTAAATTGCTCTTTCCTAATTGTCAACTAATTGAAAGCAGATATCCTTATATAAATGGATGAGGAGATAAACCATTTGAGTGGCCAACCAATAAGAGCAATTAATGATATGAAATGGGTGGCAAATGAAGAATCACAAGTACATCCAACTTATTTATGCAAAAAGAATGATCAACCTACATGAGTGAATAGAATGTCATGCATGAATCCTAATGCCTAATGTCTTTCTTTTATTTCTATCAAATGATGCATGTATAAAGCAATCTCATCAACAAATGAGACTGTCAAAAACAAACAAAAGAATGTGTCATGTAGATTAATTCATCTCTTCAAGAAGACTTAAGGACATATTTTCTCCCTAAGAAACTTTGACATTGTTTTTTATTTTCTAGCCCACACAACTTTTTTCTTTATTTTTTTATTCAACATGATTGAGTTTATGCTAGGGCTTTCAATTCATACTATTTTTTCTAAGATGTGGAGGTATGTCCCTGCACTTCAATCTTCATAACTTAAGACTAAAATTCACATGACAAAAATAATTGAATGCTATGAAATGTATGTAATTTACATGAAATTGTTATGCAACTAAAATGGTATGCACTAAAATTGTTCATGCATACAAATGCAAATTTTTATCCTTTTTTAATGCAACAAAGAATAATCTAATCTAGTATATCACCTATTATGCTATGCCATGCAATCAAAAGGAAATAAATTATAGTACTCATTCATCTTGAGGTGGTGGGTCAAAAATGGATGGAAGAAATGGATGGAATCACATAACTAAGAGACAATGCCTTTCATAAGATTATGATATGTCCCTCTTTAATGACTTATACATAGGATAATATTAAAGTTTCTTGCTTATATTTCCATTTAATTTCTCATTAAAGGTTTGATCATCTTAGGCTCAAAAACATCGCCGTTCACTTTCCAAGTTGATTTAGATGTTCATTCATGTCCTACGTCCTAAAGTTGACTTAACCAAACACTTCCTCAAGTGGTGTTGCAGAAAGATTTTTGCACTTTAATCTATAAAGAGATGACCATTTCCTCGCAATGACACCTATGAGTACAATCTATTCGATATACAAAGCCATGCATTTACTTCTCCACATTTACACTTGATATGTGTGGATCCTATAACTGCATAAACCAAAAATGAAAATAAAATGACTAAGATAAAATGCAATAAAAAGATAAGATAGATGGTTGTTTCAGCACCCCCCCCCAAGATTGAATAAGACTATGTCCACATAGTCAATACTCACACTTAAAAGGTGGAACAATGGTACCGCTGCTAAAAATGGAGGAGGTGGTTGTGGCATGTTGGGGTCATGGGGAGGAAACATACCCTAAAAAGATAGATTTGATGGTGGCATTGGCAGTGGTTGTGGGTACCCTCTAAAGTATCCCTAGTTCCAAAGTGGTCGAAGAAAGGCTATTGATATTGCTCCATTAGATGGAGGAGCATGTAGACATTCTCTTAGTTGGATAAGAGAAGACATTCATTCTCATATATTGCCTGTGGATTTTGGTACAGCCATCCTTGTACCTCCTATACACCAGCCAATGTTGTCTGATGTTGTTGTTGTCTTGTTTGAATGTCCTACAACATACTATACATACATGCCATGTCATATTGGTTGTGCTCCTCCTGGGAAGGGGGCAGGGAAGATGAGCTCAAGGCAGCATAGGTGTGGGCTCGTTTGTGAGGGACCGCTCTCTAGGTAATAGGGATGATGGGCTCTACCTCCTCAACATCGTCATCGGAGTCACCATCATCATCTTACTTCTTGGGGGCCTCAATTCATCTTCTTCCTCTCCCTCATCTAGCATCCATGAAAGATGTGTTATTCCTCACATATTGAAGATGGGGTCGGGGAGGCTATGCTCCCTGTACCGTCCTCTACATGTGCAGTAGGCATGCACCATGTTATAGTGTAAGATGAGGATTCCTACCTTCGGAAAGTGTTGGAGATCTAGTTTCTTCATAGATTCCATCGGTGCGAGGGTGGATAAGTCGAGGCAGAAATGCAGTGCAATTGGGGTAATATGCCCCCCAAACACAATTGGCACTTTCCTCTACACCATGCAGTTCATTGAGATCATATGGAGGATAATGATGACCCAAAGTTAACGGTTTCTCCCTCCAACATTCTGTAAAGGAAGTAGAGGTCCATCTTTTGGACCATCCCTTGGGCTTGGGTAGAGTGGGAAAGATGGTGTTGGTGTAGAGGTGATGTAGATTTTGAGCAAAAGGATGCTCGATGTCGGTGACGGATTTGACGTGCCAACTATTGTGAAAATCTTCTGTCACCTCAGTCAGCCGCTCCCATGCAAGGTAGTAGTTGAAGTCTGAAGGAGCAGAGCATTCTAGGACATGAGTCCAGTTGAAGATGTAGTTGAATGCCTGCAAGGTGATGGAATAGTTGGTGTTGAAGAGGCAGAAATTGACTTTTCCTTCCCACCATTCACCTCCTATTTGTTGCTTAGGGGCGACAAGGACCTTTAATGATGCCAAGAACTCGAGAAAGAGTTTCGGGTAGGTCTGCCAGTCACTGAAGAATGGGTTATACCCCTCCATTAATAGGCATTGACATACCCACCGCAGGTTGTCAGTGAAGCCCTCTTGCTCAATTAGGGCACGGTATCCATATTGTGTTGGCACCATCATCCTCATCTAAAGCTCCTCGTAAACTTTCTAGACCTCTAGGGATGGATTTTGAATGTGTTTTGGTCAAGGGACCAACTCTGCTTGCTCCACTGATGTAGAAGAACCTCTCCTTGGTGTTATGGTGATGATGCAAGAAGGAAGATTGAGAAATAGAGGCTCAGTGAAGAGTGTCAGAGCCCGGTGCAGCTTTGCTCTGGGTCGTAGGAGGAGTGGAGGAGGTGGTGTGAAGAAAATGCATTCACCATCCCTACTTATATAGTTGAGCTTGGGTAGAGTCGGTACTACTGACTTTTCAGTCGGTACTATCGAGTTGTAAACATTGATCTGTAGCTTGGATGTATTGACGGTTGACGTTTATTGATGACATGAGCGTGGATTTCTCAGAGTGAGTAGTATCGAGTACCGATCAGTAGTACTGACTTGATTCCCTGATCGATACTACCGACCTCTCGATGAAGATAACATCTACCGTTGAATCGAGCATCAACGGATTTCTGACATCATGTGTCGATAGTACCAAATTTTCAGTTGGTAGTATTGATCTGGCAAGATTTTCTCAGTATTTCTAAAATTTCATCTCGGTATCTTAAACTTGGGAGAGCCTAAAAAGTCGATAGTACCGCTTGGATGTCGATACTACCGAGTGCTTATCAGTTAGGCGTGTGAAGATCTTCAGAGACTTGGTGGTACCAACTGGTCTAATCGGTAGTACCGAGTTTGTCGTTCTCTTGCAGATGTCTCCTTGACGTGAATTTAGTACTACTGACTTGTGAACTCAGTAGTACCAACTTTGTATGATCTGCACACTCCAACAAACAAGTCAAGGTGCCTTTTTTCATGAAATAAAAATGAAACAACAAATCAAAAAGTGAAAATGAACATAAACAAAGAGAAATTAAGGTTGGGCTCCCTCCCAACAAGCACCATTGTTTAACATCCTAGACTAGACGTTCCTAAGAGAAAGAATCTATTGGATTGCCATGAGTTGCAATTCTTCTATTTGTGGCTCTACTTCCCCACCAAAATAGTGCTTCAATCTCTGGGCATTAATAAGAAATGACCTAGTGCCATCTATAATCTTCACAGCACCATGGGGGAAAACCCACTCAATCACGAATGGTCCACTCAATTTGGACCTTAACTTGCCAGATGTAACTTAAGTCTAGAATCAAATAGGAGAACCTTCTATTTTGGGAGAAATGCCCTATTCAAGATGTACCTATCATGAATCTTATTAGTTCTCTCCTTATGAATTCTAGAGTTCTCATAAGTTTCCATCCTTAGTTCATCTATCTCATTCAACTCTAATAGTCTCTTCCTACATGCTTCAACCAGACCGAAATTTAGCTTTTTCAATGCCCATTTCACCTTATGCTCAAGCTCCACCGGTTGATGGCAAGCACGTCCATCAACCAACCTAAAAGGCATAGTTCCTATAGGTGATTTATAGGTAGTCCTATATGCCCAAATAGCATCATTAAGCACAAAACTCCAATTTGTCCTATTAGTTGAGACTGTACTTTCCAAGATCTTCTTCACTTCTTTGTGGGACACCTCAACTTGACCTTGCGTCTGTGGGTGGTAGGGAGTACGCACTCGGTGTTTCACCCCATATTTACTCAATAAGGCTCCAAATTTCCTATTGGTTATATGTGATCCACCATCACTAACAATCAGTTGGGGGACACCAAATCTACAAAAAATGTAGTCTTTAACAAACATGCACACAACTTGTGAATCATTGGTGCTGGTTGGAATTGCTTCCACCCACTTAGATACATAGTCAATTGTAAGTAAAACGTAGAGATTAGAAATATACTACATGAATGGGCCCATGAAGTCTATGCCCCATAGATCAAACACTTCAACCTCTTAAAACACATTTAGTGGCATTTCATGTCGCTTAGAAATATTACATGCACATTGACATGCATCACAATGATGAACAAAATTGTGAGCATCTTTAATTAGTGATGGCCAATAGAACCCATTCGCTAAGACTTTGGTCGTATTACTAGAGCTAGCGTGATGCCCCCCTATAGGTAGAGAGTGATGGTGTGAAAAAATTCTCTCAACCTCACATTTGGGTACACACTTCCTAAAAATTCCATCCCTATATTGTTTAAGCAAAATTGGTTCATCCCATATGTAAAACCTCAATGAATGGAAAAATCACTTCTTCTCTTGATATCTCCAATATGCAAGTATCTCTTTGCAAATTAAATAATTGGCAATGTCTGTAAACCAGGGTTCCATGGTATTAAGAGTAAAAAGTTTTTCATCAGGAAAATTCTCAACAATAGGGCTATCTAAATCTTTTTCATTAACCCTTTCCAACCTAGATAGGTGATTTTCTACCACATTTTCCACCCCTGCCTTATCCTTAATTTCTATGTCAAATTCTTATAATAGTACAATCCACCTAATCAATCTAGGTTTTGCATCTTTCTTTTGTAACAAGTATTTGATGGAAGTGTGGTCGGTCCACACAATCACCTTAGCCCCAACTAGGTATTGGTGAAACTTTTCAAATGCAAAAACAACAGCTAAATTTTCCTTTTCAGGGGTAGTATAATTTCTTTGTGCATCATTGAAGGTTTTAGATGCATAATATATGACTGTAGGATCCTTATCCTTGTGTTGACCCAACACAGCTCCCACCACATAATTTGATGTGTCACACATCAGTTCAAAAGCTAGGCTCCAATCTGGAGCCTGCACAATGGGTGCAGAGATCAACTTCTCCTTTAGTACTTCAAAGGTGTTCAAGCATCGTTCATCAAATGAAAACTCAGCATTCTTTTCTAACAATTCCGATAAAGGTTTAGCAATTTTTGAAAAATCCTTGATAAAATGATGGTAACACCCAGCATGTCCCAAAAAGCTCCTTACTCCCTTCACCGATGTCGGTGGAGGTAGCTTGGAGATGACCTAACAGAAAAATCACCCATGAACACCTCTAAGCATCGCTCTACCATATCAGAAAAGATGGCAAGCATGCAACATTGG
The DNA here is from genome assembly GCA_963693085.1 of Alisma plantago-aquatica. Classification (NCBI taxonomy): domain Eukaryota; kingdom Viridiplantae; phylum Streptophyta; class Magnoliopsida; order Alismatales; family Alismataceae; genus Alisma; species Alisma plantago-aquatica. The sequence continues at coordinate 187,153,728 of OY856415.1, forward strand.
AAAGTGGCAGGAGCATTACAAAGGCCGAACGGCATCTGTCTATATGAAAACATGCCATAAGGGCAGGTGAAAGTAGATTTCTCCTATTTCTCTTGATCCTTTGGCTAAATCAAAATTTGATTATAACTGGAATACCCATCGCGGAAGTAAAAGTGTGAATGACTGACAAGTCGTTCCAAAATTTGATCCATGAAAGGCAAAAGAAAATGATATTTCAATGTGACAACATTCAAATGTTGGTAAACTATGCATACATGCCACCCCGTCACTAACCTAGTTGAGATCAACTCATTAGCAGCATTAGTTGTGACAGTGATCCCCCTTTCTTAGGAACTACTTGAGTTTAGCTAACCCACATAGAATTCAAAATGGTATAAATGATACATGCTGATAGGATCTTGCCCACTTCTTTCTTCACTACCTCAGTCATGATAGGATTGAGTCTCCTCTGAGGTTGAACTATCACCTTGGATCCTTCTTTTAGTCAGATTTTGTGTTGGCACAAGGTCGGAGAGATTCCTTTGATGTCTGTTATTGACCACCCAAAAGTGGCTCGGTGGTTCTTCAGAACAGTAAGTAACTGCTTCTCCTCTTCACCACTCAAGGATGATGATATAATCACTGGGAGCTTATCTTCTACAGCCAGGAAGACATACCTTAAAATGCAGCAGTAAGGGCTTCAATTCTAACTCTGACGGGTTTAGTAGAGATGGGACCAATGGCGGGGGAGGTGGTCCCAGATCTTCAAAATTTCTTGCATAGTAGCAGGGTACCGCTTTCAGCATCAATACACACTCTTCAAGAGAGTGGCTCTGTGTAATGTCCTCCACTATATTCATCAAGCATGATTCCAAAGGTAACTTTGGATATGTCTGTAGCAAGGAATCAGTAGTGGCCTCCTCTATGGTAGTTGGGTCATAGTCTTCTTCTTCATCCTATGGATAACGTATTGCTTTGGTTAGCGAGATCACCTTAGTGTTTTCCATGATATCAACTACTAAAGTACCCCTTTCTACCTTACTCATCGCATGGGCCATGTCAAGGAATGGCTTCCCTAAAAATAGAGAAATCTTTCCCTCCACTTGTGGAAGCATGTTGCATTGTGCTTTGTCCCCCATAGCTTGTGAGTGCTCAGGCATCTTGATCTCAAAATTGTCGTCCCAGATACCCATTTCCAGACGTCCTCAACCCATCTCCAAAATCATGTTAGTCGTGGCTTGGAAACTCCCCCCTAAAAAAATCTCATTGCCATGATCATCCTGTATTTCCATGACCATAAAATTTGTAAGGAAGACAAATATGTCTACTTGCACCAGAACATCTTCACAAATACCATATGGCTTGACCATAGAATTGTCTACCAATTGAATTGTCATACTACTCTTCCTAGATTCCTTAAGATTGAGTTTCTTAAAAGTTGACAGGGGCATAAGGTTGATGCTTGCCCCTGAATCACATAGAGCTTCTCCGAACTTGGTCTTTCCGTTGAAGGAAGTGATGTTGAAACAACCTGGATCTTTTCTAGGAGGTAGCATTCTCAGAATAAAATAACTCACCTGCTCCTTTAACACCACCACATCAACCTCAGGTATCCTTCTCTTCTTAGTGATTATGTCCTTTAAGAACTTACCATGTGATGGTATCTTCTCAATTGCATCGATGAGTGGAATATTGACAGATAATTTCCTAAAACTATCTTGGAACTTCTTGAACTGTCAATCTATTTTGGTTTCCTTCAAGAAGTTTGGAAGGGCATTGGGGTCATTGGTGTCCTCTGGTGAGGCGGTATATAAGCTTTTGTTCTTGTACCCACTACCTCATCAGCATGCCCCTCTGTTGTTTTCTCCTTTTCTAACATGTTTGGTTCATCTGCATCCGCTGTCACATTCTGAGTTGTTGTTCCCATAAAGTCACCTACGTCTGAACTTGATGGTGCATCATTCAGCATCTTCCTACCACTACGGCGTAGGACTATCTTGACATGTTGATTTCTAAAATGCACATTTGTGTTTGTTGGGAATCCCTTCCAGTTTGGCTGCTTCAATGTGCCTACATCTGATGCTATTTGAGAGATCTAAGTTTCCATGTTGTGGATCTGTGCCCCTTGGTTCTGGAGTTCTCTCTGAGTTTGACCAATAAGCACATCATTCTGGCTAACCAGCTTTCTAATCATTTCTTTAATATGATCAATCTTCTTTTGTTCTTGTTGATATTGTGCTTGGCCACCGAAATGTTGTGGCTTGGGTTGTTGCGCCTGAGATGAATCTTGTTGGAAATTGTTGGGATCCTTCCATGATAACTTAGGATCCTTCCTTCATGAGTATTCATTGCTCCTATATTGATGTTGTTGGCACACAAACTTGCACTCCTCTTCTTCTTCTTCTGAAGGTGGTCAGTCGTTAGCACACAACTTTTTGGCAATCAGGTCTAGCTTCTCATTTAATGCAGATATGACCTTGGACTCCCCTACACTTTTGATGGTTGTCGAAAGCTCTCTCTCATTACCCCATGACTGGTTCTTGCACATGTTCTTTAATATCGCATGATAGCAGTTGGTTTGTTGTTGAGGAAGAAACCTACTCCTACAATGCTAAGTGTGGTTCTCTCTCCCTTGTGTAGACCATAGTAGAAGATCTTTGCCTGCTCCCAAAAAATCAATATTGTGATGAGGTACCTTCCGCATCATATTTTAGAATATCACCCATGCTTTAGAATATGATTTGTCAACCTGCTATCTGAAATTATGGATCTTCTTCACCAGGTCATTTGTCTTATGTAGAGGAAAGTAACGCTAAAAAAACATCGATCATCTGATCCCATGTCTCAATACACTCATCATCGAGATTGCGAAACCATGACTTTGTGTTGTTTTCTAGAGATGATGGGAACAGTTTCAGGTATATGACAGTTGTCGATATTCTATCACTCTTGACCATATCATAGTTTTCAAAAAAGTTGTTGATGTGCATCATCGGGTCTTCAGAACTGTGGTTGTGAAAAGCTTGGGATTTGACTAAGAGATCAATCCTGGATCGATTAGCTACCCACATTGATGGCTTGTCTTTTTATTGGTCCTTTTTGAGTTGTAGAGGAAGATTCTTTGATCCTCTCCCATATCATCTTCTCTTCTAATCCATCGCCCATTTCTACTGATTCAGGTTCCTCTGGTGTTTCAGGTCCTTCAAGTGGAGGTGTTGGTGGTGGGGTTGGCTGAATCTGTTGATATATCTCCTGAATTCCCTTTCCTTATGAAGGAGTTATTCTTGACTGAAACCCAGTGAAGACGGCTCTCTATACTCATGGACTCGAGTATGCACCATGCACTAGTACCTCAAAGCATCAAAAATAATTGTCAGCACATGATACTTGTGATGGAAACAATACTGATATTATGATTCAGTTTTGAGTGAAATTAATAAAAAAATGAAAAAGGTTGTCTTAGAGTGGCTGACCACAGCACTTGCAGTGCTGGATGATTTCCTTTCCCTGGAAATGGCGCCAAAAACTTGACACGCGTATAACATGTGTGTAATACGCAATTGTAGATATCGAAGTAATACATGCCTTTTAAGGCCCGAGTCAAACATAGGGAAACGTAATCCAAAATACTACTACTAACTATGATCTGATCATCTACGATGGTAAAATACTTGAATTGGTTTGATCGAATAGAAACAAATGCAGAAACAAAAGGATCTTAAAGATTAAGTTACTCATATTAAAAGAAATTCCTCAAGGTAATGGTTTCACCGTGGATAACACTGCAATTAACTCCACACACTAATATCAATTACCCCTATCCCTGGATAAAGAGACTGTAGTAAGAACTACCTGATACTATAGTGTAGTTCACTACCTATTCTAATGTCAATCACATTTCCATAGTAATTGGTTGATTAGTTAGGTGCCTTATGATTAATCCATGGGTTTCTCCTCCCATTTATTCTCCACCTTTCCTAAGGGGTGCAATAAATGGGTAAATCTATACTTTTACAATTCTTAACCTCTCTCCTGAAATGATTAAGGATCTTATAATCTATATATGATGATCAAGTATAAACAGAACAAGACAATTTCATAGCTTTATATCCAAAAAATAGTGATAAAGATGATATTAATGCGTGAAAATCAATTATAATGCATATCTGGGCTACTCCCAAGTCCTAAGAAATTAAGGAATTTAGCCCTGCATGGTTTTCATTGACAAATACATGGTAGAGAAAAAGAAAAATGTGGGAAACATTAGAAAAACTAAAGTAACCCCTGGAGAATGGTCGGTCCGGATGATCCCCTTCGACGTATGTGCAATCAGCTATCTTCTAACTACAAATTCACCCTCCATAGGTGCTCTATTCGTCCCAAATGAAGCCTTTGGTTCCTTTCTCTCTTCTCCTCTCTCTCCAGTGTCATGCAATGGAAAACAGCTACCCTCCTTAGGTCTGGATGAATTCCCCTCAAGTCATATGAATCACTTAAGTTACCAAATAATGCCAGTCGTTGGATTAGAGTGCTATCTTCAGATTGTCTGATCAGGAAGACTCAGTAGTATTGATTGTAAAGTTGATAGTACTGAGTTTCTAGGGTAGTTGTGATTTCTCACAATGTTGTTACTATCGACTTATCTTGATAGCATAGAGTCTTTAGGTCGCTCGAACACTGCCTCCCTGATGCCAACTCGATAGTATCGAGTCTGGTGCACTCAGTAGTACTGAGTTTCTTTGATTCATTTCTTGAGCCTTATTGATGTGGTTTTTGTACTACTAACATTTGGTGTCAGTAATATCGAGTCTGGGTGAGATTCTAGTCCGCTACTAATGTGAATTTGGTACCACTGACTTTGAATGTCAGTAGTACCGAGTCTGTGAAGTTCAATTGTACCTGAAATTGCACAAGAAGGTAGATAAGTACCCGGGATGAATATTAAACCATTTCAAACAATAAAAATCACATAATTTGATGTATTTAGATAGAACATGCCATTGATAGCATTTCATGCATAATTAATCAAATAAATGACAAATCAACACATAAAATCAAGGAAAATATGTCTGTGAAAATGACTAAAAACCCATGCATCAACACCCTCTTGTCATTTTCACAGATCTATCGGCCAACTACAAGGTATAGTGAGTGGGACCCAGTTGTCCCATTTGTATTTTGGTGAACACATCATAATGCATCATATTTACACTAGAACCCAAGTCAAGAAGAGCTCGTTCTATGCGATGTGATCCAATGTAGCATGAGATGATAGGATCACTAGGATATTTTCTCTTCCTTAGCATGGTCTGCTATAGAATTGATCTCACTTGATTAGTGAGCTTGACCTTCCTTGGTGTCCTTCCGGTGGTCTTCCTCTTCAACGTGTACAAGTCTTTCAAGAATGTAGTGTAAGATGGAATTTGCTTTATCACAACAAGAAAAGGAATGTTGATCTTGACCTACTTAAAGGTCTCCATGATGTCCTCATTATGTTTCTTCTTTTCTTCCTTCTTTCGGTGGATGGATCTTCAAGTGCATCGATGAATGGAGGGAAATGTGCTCCCCACTAACTCAAGTCAACAGTATCATCAAACGGTATCATTGGAATCATAGTATCAACTCTTGGTATTAGGATATCAACTCTCGATATCACGATATCATCAGCCTGAATCTCAGTATCAACATCCCTGATCAAAGTATCAACCATGTCATCATTGGTTGTGCTATCAACAGAAGTACCAAGTGGTTACTCCAAGGTTCTACCACTCCTCAAAAATGTCACTGCCTTCACATGCTCATGGGTAGTGGAAAAGGAATCTTGTAGAGATGGATGTGGTTGTTGAGGTGGTGGTGGCCTTGAGTATGGTGGATTCGGGTTTTAGGGGATAAATTATGGTTGGGGTTGGGGTTGTTGTGGTGAATGGGGGTGATATTATGGAGGGTTCTATTGGTATGAGTGAGGTGGAGGATATTGATAGTTGTAAAGGGGTTGTTGAGGCAGAGGAGCATATGGATGTGGTGGTCCTTGGTACCGATGAAGTTGGGGTACTTGGCCTTGTGGTGGGACATAAGCACCTTGTGTTGTGGTCACATAACCATCATCATTGTTTGGGTTGGCCATGGGTTGAGATGGGAGCCTCCCCTCTTCACGGCGAGTAAGTGAAAGGGAGATTTGATCAAGCCTTTGTTCCAAGCAGCTAATGTTTTGTCCTTGAGATGGCACCTCTTTCTTCATTTCATGGAGATTCCTTAGCCTTCCTAAAACTTCCTCCTCATACTTGGAGTTGTATGTGTGCTCTTGGTGTTGCATTGGCTTCCCTTTCCCCTCCTCATTTTGTTGTTTCTATGAGAAGTTTGGATGATTCCTCCACTCAGGACTATAAGAGTTGGACATCAGGCCTTGGTTGTTTCAGTTGCCAAAGGCGTGCAAAGCATGCACTTCTTCTTCCTCAGCATCAAATGCCATAGTGGATTGGCTAGAAGAACCACTAGCTTGGTTCTTCATCATATTCATCATATCTACCATCATTTTCATCATGTCGGGATTGGCTACAGTTCGGGCTGGAACTATAGGAGGAGGTGGAGGGTGTAGTACCGGTCACAATGTTCCCATTTCGTAGAATCCTGGTAGCGAGAATTCTTAGCAAGGTGCTCAAACAAGGGCCATGACTCCTCATGTGGCTTTTCCGCAAAGGTGCCTCCACATGATGAATCAACATTATTTTGGCCCAACTCTACTAGCCCGATGTAGAAAGCTTGAACCAGCTGTCACAAGGGCACCTCATGATGGGGGCAGTCACGCATGAGCTTTTGAAACCTTTCCCATGCCTCGTAGAAGGGTTCATTTTCTTTTTATGAGAAGGCAGTGATACATCTTCGCATCTGGATCAGCTTGTCAATTGGGAAGAACTTCTTAAGAAATCCATTCTTTACGGCATTCCATGTTACCAACTTTGGCTTGAAGATGTACCATTCCTTGGCTTTTTCTTTCAGAGAGAAAGGGAAAAAGGTTTTGCAGATTGAGTCATCAGTGGCGGTGGGTGTGTGGAAAGTGGAACAAGTTTCAAGGAAGGTGTCGATATGGTGGTAGGGGTTCTCATTCTCCATCCCATAGTAAGTAGGAAGGAGTCTGAGGAGGGAGGGTGGCATGGAGAATTATTGACCTAAGATTTGGTTAACAAGGGTGGCAATTGGGGAATTGTAGTTCCCCAAGGTGAAGTATTCATAGAGAGGGTGGTTATGTTGTGGTGGGATACCCCCGGGAGGGATTTGAGCTTCATGGTCGCCCATTTCGGTTGCTTGGTGTTGTTTGTGGAGGCTTTGGTGTCTCCTTCTACCTATCTTGGGGTTGTATAACACCAAGTCAACACAAGTTGAATGTGTATTATGCATGCACAGCTGTCACCAGCACAATACACAAACAAGCAACAAAAACCAAGTTAGAATGATAGTATGCAAAAGTAAATAAAGAATAAAGAATATCATATGTGAGGGCAGTAGGAAAAGCTAAGCTACACTAACTAGCTAGGTCGAGCGCCTCACTCCCCAGCAATGGTGCCAGAAAGCTAGTTGTGATCTTCTCAAGGTCACACACTAGCCAACTAAAGGTGACTAGATGCAAACCCTGAGGGAAAACACGTGGATATCTCAAAATGTGTATATGGACCTAGTCCAACGCACATGCTCAACTAATCACATGTACTTGCAAGCACACGAGTTTGTGTTGTAGTATAGGCTAGTGGTAAGATTAGGGTTGATCCTCAGGGAGAGGGGGTCACTAGAGCTAGATTAATGTTAGTTATGCTCCTAATGAGGAGATTAGAGTTTTAGGGTTTAAAGTTGGTTTTGGTTGGTTACACTACGATTGCAAGTAAGAAAGAGCAAGAAAGAATCTAGATTAACAAAAACTCTAGATTAATCTAAGCAAGTTAAGACTGGAAAACTAGGCAAGACAAGAAACTAGGCTAGAGCAAGGAGTTACACTAAACTAGCAAGCCAAGTTATCAATTAAGGTGTAAACTAGGCAATGAGACAATCAAGAGCCTAAGTTATCACAATTTAGCTAAATTAACACAACCAAACTCAAAGGAGCCCTAAATACCTGGGCAAGAACTAGTAATTAGCTAAGAATTAATAAAGGCAATTAACTAAACTAGTATTAACAAGCTAAGAAGGCAAGAGTTGATTTTAAGAAATAAGATGGATAGGTGGGTCGTTTGGGAATGAAACTTGATATTAGTTGGGGGGAGGTTAACATAGCATGAAATTCTCATTTCAATCTAGATTACCAAACTAAACAACAAGGCAAGTGTTATTGGAATGTACCCTATGCTACTAGTTGGAGAACTAGGGCTAGGTGTAATTCTAATAGGAATTGGCAAGTCTAGGTTTCCAGGGTAAGTGGTATTAGGGCAATTGAGAGCCAAGGGTAGGAATGGGATTAGAGATGAGGGTTTTTCACCTCATGTTACTTGCCATCTAGCCTTTAGGAAACCCTAGGAAATTGCACTAATCACACTTACACTAGCTACTTAGATCTCACACTTACTTGTAGGAGAAGGGAGATGTATGTAGAAACAAAGGGGGCTAGCTAGGGATCCACTAATTGGACCTAGGAGCCATTCCTAAGATTGCCACATACATTCCATTTCTCATAGAAGCTAAGTGTCATCAAGCATCACAAAATAAGAAATCTATTTTTAAAAGCACAAACCTCATGCCAGATAATGGGAAATGACATAGAAGAAAAAGGAAATCATCATAGAATGAAATTATGTTCAATACAAGTTATTTTCCCCCAACATGGTATCAAAGTCACATTTTAAACCCAAACAGCCCACCACTAGGGGATTAGCTAGACATGCTCAAACAAAAGAGAAAACAAGTGAGAAGAAAGGGGTAGGAATTAATGAGTGCATACTCATCATGGAATTCAATTACCTTTTTGGAACAATTTCAACTCTATTTCACACCTTTTCACCCAAATATGAATCATAATGTGCAAAACTACTTGGCTGATTCAATAATCAAGGTTTTAACTAAGTATTATTCATTTAATGCAGGTAAACCAAGCACTTCCATCCATACGGTCCCAAGACCGTTTGGGCCCATGCGGTTTCAAGACCGTTTGGGTCCATGCGGTCCCAAGACCGTTTGCTGGAATACATGAAAGAACAAATGACAAGGTCGGTTGCCAAAGAAAACCGCGCGAGTTGTAAACAGCATGACCATGCGGTCTCAAGACCATTTGGGTCCATGCGGTCTCAAGACCGTTTGGGTTCATGCGGTCTCAAGACCGTTTGGGTCCATGCGGTCTCAAGACCGTTTGGGTCCATGCGGTCTCAAGACCGTTTGGGTCCATGTGGTCTCAAGACCATTTGGATCCATGCGGTTTCCAAGACCGTTTGACGCAAGTGCGAAGACCGATTGAAGAACTGAAGCCGCGCATTCACGCCAAGACTGAGACCGACCTCAAGATCGATCGACGCAAACTGTTTGGCGACCAAACGGTCTCCAAACCGTTTGGCACCAAACGGTCTCCAAAACGGTCTCCAAACCGTTTGGAGGAGATTTTTCCAGCAACTTCTCCAAACCGTTTGGGATCAGATCTGAGCCTATAAATAGACCCCCAGGGTCCTCATTTGGAGGTATCGGATACAGACGATGTTAGGCTGCCAGAGCACAACTCCGATCAAGTTCCACTCCACCTACTTCTAGTGTTGCATCCAAGGAGGCCGAGAAGAGAAGGAAGACGGAGCAAGGAGCGCATCTTCTTCACCGGGCTGCGACCACTCTCTGCACCAAGCTCATGGTGGATCTCTCTTTCTCTCTCATACTTCTTGTATCTCACATCATGAGCGAGTAGTACCTTTTCACTGGGGTGCGGGGACTAGCCCCGCTGCCCATGCAAACCATGTTCTTTTGTTAAACTTTCCATGGCAATGTATATAACTCTTCATTTTGTCGTTAATCGTTAAGCTCGTAGGTTGGTTATTTGCTTGTTTTTATCTTTGTGCTCCCTATGTTGCGAGAACTTCAATGCATGGGCTTGAACGTCGTTTATCAAGTTAGACTCCTTAACGAGAACTTCTGATAGGATTCCTTGAGGTCGTAAGTGTGTGATCCGCGAGGGGACGAGCCATCTAGCCTTCAGTGACGCTTCTGTGCGCCTGATGCCCGTATGGGGGGTTCACATCCTTAGTTGGATTTTGTATCTTCTTGATAATCGTCGATGTTTACTCGTACTTTAATCGTCTATGTGTTTATCAGTTAATGTGGTTGACTCCTTGATGAGAACTTCCGATGGGATTCCTTGAGGTCGTGAGTGTATGATCCGCAAGGGGACGAGCCATCTAGCCTTCGGTGACGCTTCTGTGCGCCTGACGCCCGTATGGGGGGTTCACAGCCTTAGTTGGATGTTGTATCTTTAGAGCCGTAAGACACGTGATCCGGATGGTGATGAGACATCTGATGCCTATGGTGATGCTTGCGCGGACCTGACGCCCGTATGGGGGGTTCTGCAGCAGCTCTACTTGGAGTGTTATATCTTGCTTGGATTGTTTACAATGGAGTATGTTTGTGTGTAGCGGTGGTCAAACCCGATACCATCCCAACAATTCCATATCATTGATCTAAACCCATCTTTAATTCTGCTTTTACTTTCTTGCAATTAGTTTAAACAACCCAAATCAACCAATTGTTCTAAATACTAGTTTTACTTGAGCTAGATTCAACTGACAAGGGTTCTTAAAAACGTTGTCCTTTGGGTCCGATCCTCAACTATACTGCGATACGACTCGTCTGCTTGCGGGTGGTATTATTGCACTTGGTTTTGGTAAAAATTCGGGGATTTCAACCCCGAGTGAATTTGTTAGTGCATCCAAACACCACGTCAAATTCTGGCGTCGTTACCGGGGACAACGGAATCAGTCAGTCTAATCTAGTTCTTTTAAGACTAATCTAGGATTTTGCTTTTCTTTTTGAAACAATCGCTTATCTACTTGAATTTGATTCTACTTTGTAGATCTCATTTTCAAACCTTTTTCAGGTGCATTTCAACGCATAGTGCATGCACCGTTCGGACGGTCCCGGACTCACCACAAGCTTTGATCCCGAAATTGATAGAACCTTCCATCATCAGATCAGAGAGAACCAAGCGAGGATGGCACAAGAAGAAGAAGTATCCCGAAGAGTGGCTCAAGCCATCAATGCACAGAGAGAGAGGCTCATGCAAGAAGCCAGAGTTGTGGTTCAACAGGAGATCTTAGCAGCAGTGCAGGCAGCCAAACTACAGAAAGATCTTAGGAAGTTCTCCATCCCGAAAGCTGCGAATGTTTATCACCCAGTGCAGCCTCCTCCCATCGAAGCTGCCAACTTTGAGATTAGAGCACATTGGATAACATTGCTTCAAAACAACCCTTTCTATGGCAAACAAGCAGAACACAGCCAAGGTCATCTTCTGAAATTCATCGACCTATGTGCTATGACAAAGCAAAATGGAGTCTCTGATGACGCCATTCGACTCCGTCTCTTCAAGTACTCTCTTGCTTATAGAGACATTAGTTGGTACAATTCACTACAGAGTGAAGTACCTATTACCACTTGGGAGCAGCTCCAAAACGCATTTCTGGAAAAGTTCTACCCCCATCTCTTACATATGAAATCAGGGGGCGAATCACAAATTTCACTCAAGTCCCTGGAGAAACCCTCGCTGAAGCATGGGATAGGTACAAGGAGCTCCTACGCAAATGCCCACACCACAGAATTCCTAAGAATCAACTCATAGAAATCTTCTATAGGGGTGTGGAGGATGATGTTAAGATGTTTCTAGATTCCTCATCTGGAGGAAACTTCATGCGTCAAAGCTATGACAGCGCATGGAGAGTCGTCACCCTGGGAGCAGAAAATCAAGCCAACTGGGGAAGATCTGTAGGAAAAGGAGTCTTGAAGGTAGCTATGGCTGAAGTTATCCCTGAGTACAAGTCTATTGCAGAAACCTTGAAAGTCTTAGTTGCAAAGCAGGATCATATAGAATCATCCCTTGCTACGATTGGAAGAGGACATTCACCCACTAGGCAACAAGAACAGGTCAAGTCCACCTCTCTGTTCTGTGAAGCATGCAAAAGCACAGATCATTCCACTCTATCATGCAATGTTCTCTACGACGTTGTTCTAAGCAATGCTTGTGGGCAAGGAGATAATTGCCAGATGGAAAATCTAAATCCTATCAACATTATCCCTGGGCAAAACTATTACAATCCCAATCAAAATAGGAATCACCCAGGCTTCCAATATGGAAATCCTTCAGGAGCTATGAACTCGCATCAATTCGGTCCCAGCAATCAGTCAAGAGGCCCACCGGGATTTCAATATAACCAACAACAGAACTTTGGAAATCAGGGAATCTTCAAAGGGAACTTTCAAAATAGGAACTACAATAATTATCAAAACAACTCTCAGTTTCAGAACCTAAATCAGCAGCATGGTCAAACAGGACCCATCCCTTCTGATGACAAGCTATCAACCATTGAAAAGATGTTGCAAACACAGCAAACGATGATAGCTAACCAACAAGCCCAGTAGAAAGCTATTGAAACTCAACTAGCTCAAATTGCAGCTAGCATTAAGCCACCGGCTGGAGTCTCTGTCGGCCAACCTGAGAACAATCCGAAACATCCTGAACAATTGAAGGTTGTCAACACCAGATCAGGGAAAGACTATTCGAATCCCCAGTAAAGACACATGTAGTTATTGCTGAAGAAGATGAACCTGTGATGATCCAAAACTCAACACCCCCAGAATCGCAAACAAAGGAAGATAAGACTGACAAGGAAATCCCTGAGAAATCTGTTGATGGAGAAGCTGAAACACCAGAGCCGGATATTCCTATATATAAACCTCGTATACCCTTCCCATCTCGTCTAAGACAAACCAAGCTCGACACAAGGTTCATCAATTTCAAAGAAGCTATGAAGAAACTCCATGTTGATATACCCTTTTTGGACGCTCTTGCTGAGATACCAGCCTGGACCAAGTATCTAAAGTCTCTTCTCACTAAGAAGTACATAACTGAAGAGTATGAAACTGTAAAACTGGCTACAACCACATCTGATATCATACTGAGCAAGATGCCAAAGAAACAGAAAGATCCAGGATCCTTTGGAATTTCATGTCACATTGGTGACTCATCATGCAAGAAAGGATTGGTGGATCTTGGCGCAAGTATTTCTATTATGCCTTTCAGTTTGTGCAAGAGATTAGGGTTTGCTAAGTTACTTCCTACTGCTATGACCATTCAACTTGCAGACAATTCGATAAAAAGACCGTTAGGAATTCTCAAAGATATCCCGGTCAAGGTGGGCAAGGACGCATATGTTCCATGTGACTTCGTCATTATGGATATAAAAGAAGACACCAGATATCCTCTGATCTTTGGTCATCCGTTCCTCGCCACCGCAAGAGCCCTCATTGATGTTGAGGCAGGTACATTACTGCTCAGGTTAGGTAAAGAGACCCTAGAGTTCAAAGTTTTCAAAAGTATGAGAAGACTAAGTATACAGGAAGAAGTCTATCTGATTGATTGTGTTGAGCAAATGTCACAACTGACCCAAGAGTACCACGAATCGTACGATCCCTTGGAAACTGCTCTATCTGACCTATTTATTAACGAACCTATTGACCAACGAGCAAAGGATTGCATCGAATCCCCCAACTCTGCTAGATAAAATGCTAAAGCTACTTATGAAGAACTAAAGACTACCGAAACTACAGAAGAAACTAGCGAAAAACCAAAAGCTCCTGAAATGAAGCCCCTACCTGAAGGGCTAAAGTACATGTTTTTAGACAACCTCAAAGTTTGTCTGGTGATCATAAATTCCGATTTAACAACTGAACAAGAAGAGAAACTTCTGGAGGAATTAAGGGAAAGAAAGAAAGAAATAGGCTATAAAATGAGCGACCTCACAGGGGTCAGTCAAGCTTTGTGCATGCATAAGATCCCTATGATGGAAGATCACAAGCCAACCATCGAGCATCAACGGAAGCTGAATTTGAATATGAAGGAAGTGGTCCGTCGCGAGATCATCAAACTTCTCACAGCTAGAATAATCTACCTGATATCAGATTCGCCATGGGTGAGCCCAGTTCATGTGGTGCCAAAGAAAGGTGGAACAACTGTTATAAGGAATGAAAACAACGAGCTCATCCCCACTCAAACAGTCACTGGGTGGCGGATGTGTATTGATTATAGAAAATTAAACAAGGCCACTCGAAAAGATCATTATCCTATGCCTTTCCTCGATCAAGTTTTAGAAAGGTTGGCCCATCAAGAATATTTCTGTTATCTGGATGGTTACTCTAGATTCTATCAGGTTCCCATACATCCAGATGATCAAGAGAAAACAACTTTCACTTGTCCTTTTGGGACATATGCATTTAAGAGAATGTCGTTTGGTCTCTGTAATGCACCCGCAACTTTTCAATGTTGCATGTCTGCAATTTTCGCAGGGCTTACTGAGACCGTTATGGAAGTCTTCATGGATGATTTCTCTGTTTATGGAGACTCATTTGATTCCTGTCTTAAGCATCTCTCCATGGTTCTCAAACATTGTGAAGAAGCACATTTGGTGCTAAATTGGGAGAAATGCCACTTCATGGTAAGGGAAGGCATTGTCCTGGGCCATAGGGTTAGCAGTAGAGGAATTGAAGTAGATAAAGCCAAGAACGAAGTAATCTCTAAATTGGCTATTCCCACGAATGTGAAAGAAGTTCGCGCTTTCCTTGGTCATGCTGGATTCTATAGAAGATTCATACGGGATTTCTCCAAGATAACTAAGCCAATGACCAACCTGCTCCTAAAGGATGTTGATTTCAATTTCAATAAAGAATGCGTCAAAAGCTTCAACACGCTGAAGAAGGCCCTTATAACTACCCCCATCATTAGAGCTCCCAACCGGGACCATCCTTTTGAAATCATGTGCGATGCTAGTGATTATGTGGTGGGTGCCGTCGTAGGACAATACATCGAAAAGAAACATTATGTGATCTATTATGTGTCAAAAACCCTCGACGAAGCTCAAAGGAATTACGCTACTACTGAGAAAGAACTTCTAGCAGTCATCTATGCCTTCGATAAATTCAGATCCTACCTTATTGGTTCGAAGGTCATCGTTTACACAGACCATGCTGCTATCTGTTACCTTATGGCAAAGAAGGATGCTAAGCCAAGGCTGATTAGATGGATCCTCCTCCTACAAGAGTTTGACCTGGAGATAAGAGATAAAAAAGGGATGGAAAATGTTGTAGCAAATCACCTCAGTCGCATCCACACTCTGGATGCTGAAGAGATTCTGATAAATGATTCCCTACAGGATGATCAGCTAATGAGGGTCTCGGAAGTTATACCATGGTACTCTGATTTTGTAAACTATCTTGCTGCTGGAGTCATCCATCCCCAACGCACCAGAAATGCGCTGAAAAAATTTATGCATGATGTGAAGCATTATTACTGGGATGAACCATATCTCTTTACTTTGCGTTGACGGTTTGTACAGACATTGTATCACTGAAGAAGAAGCTCAATCTATCCTAGAACAATGTCACTCAGGACCCGTGGGGGGACATATGAGCTCAAAGAAGACCGCCTTAAAAGTTTTGCAATGTGGGTTCTTCTGGCCGACCTTATCCAAGGACTCTTACGATTTTGTCCTATCATGTGACAAATGTCAAAGATCTGGCAATATAACCAAGAGAGATGAAATGCCACTGAATCTATGGCAAGAAGTCGAGATATTCGATGTCTGGGGAGTGGACTATATGGGTCCATTCCCATCTTCTAATGGATTCTCTTACATCTTAGTGGCGGTGGACTACGTCTCAAAATGGGCTGAAGCTATTCCAACCATCACTAGTGATTCAAAACCCGTCATCAAATTATTCAAAGACATCATCTTCCCACGGTTTGGAATTCCACGAACCGTGATATCTGACGGAGGTTCACACTTCATTGAAAGAAGCTTTGAAGCTTTATTAAGAAAATACGGTGTCTCACACAAGGTAGCTTCACCTTACCATCCACAAACGAGTGGACAGGTAGAGGTATCCAACCGTCAACTAAAGGCTATTCTTGAGAAAACCGTTGGACGCAATCGAAAGGACTGGTCGACAAAAGTCAACGACGCCTTGTGGGCCTATCGTAATGCTTATAAAACTCCCCTTGGGACAACCCCTTTTCGCTTGATATATGGAAAAGCTTGCCACCTGCCAGTCGAGTTAGAACATAAGGCATGGTGGGCAATTAAACAATTGAACTTCGATATGAAAGAAGCAGGGCAAGCCATGATTCTGCAACTCAACGAGCTGGATGAACTAAGAATGACAGCCTATGAGAATGCACGAATCTACAAAGAACGTAAAAAACATTGGCATGATGGACATCTGAAAAGAAAGGACATACAAGTGGGAGACCAAGTGCTGGTTTTCAACTCAAGATTAAGGATATTCCCAGGAAAACTCCGCTCGCGCTGGTCTGGACCATACATTGTCAAAAGCATCTCTCCTCATGGCACCTTCTCTTTATGGAGTGCAGAGTCAGGAGAATTCATAACCAATGGGCACCGCTTGAAGAGATATTTTACCTCGATTGACATAGGCACTGACACAATGTTAGAACTGGCCAATCCAAAAGACTCACCATGAATCTGAAGGACTCAGTCGAGCCATCGACGTAAAACAAAGGCGCTTGTCGGAAGGCAACCCGATCAATAAATCTGTTTTACTTTTCTTTTTCAAATTTTGTTTTTACCTTATAGTTAACTTTTCTTAAATAAAAATTGCTTTTTATGATAGTTTTTCTTTTTCAGATAAGAAGTCAGAGTGGTGCTGATCGGAACGCAATCATACTCGGCAGTCAAACCTGGTGTAACCTTTCCCCTCCATCTTGGATTTAGGGATTGCTCGGGATGAGCAAATCTCTAAGTTTGGGGTGGAGGGTGGGTGGTACGTACTTCACTCCCACATACACCTTCTTTTCATACTCAAGTTGTCTTTATCATACAAATTTTCAAATTTTTCAAAATTTTTGAACATATACTTGATGAAATTTTGACTTCTGTTGATAAAATGTAACTAACTATCTTGCTATGCATCTTCAATCATAATATCCTCCTTATTCGAAGTAAATCCTCAAGAAGGACTGACTTTTGAAACTTGCCTTTTTCCTGAAATCATCTTGTGAAGCTTATGATTCCTAACATCATAATACTTTTTACAAAACTGATAAGTATTTGTCAAACTGATAGGGATCAAACACGTCACGCTTCCTAACTGACTAGTGGAACAATGGCTCAGAATCCCCACCAGATCCGCATCAAGTCATTATTTGAGCAGAGTATGACAAAGAGAATAGCCCGATTTTGAATTGAAAATCAAGTTGCATTCTGATCTGAACTCTCTTCTACACTTCTTCTATCATCTTCGTACCCCTCCATCCATCAAAACCACCAAAATAGCTGAATTTGTGCCAAACCCTAAGTTCGGGGTGGCACGCCACTTCCCCCTTATCCGCTTCTTCCATACCCCTCACAATAAAAAGGGGCGTACCACCAAAAATGCAATCTCGAGTCGAATAGAGGAGAGATCTGCAAATAAAAGATGTCAAAGTGCACACAAAAAGAAATTCAATCTCGAGTCAAATAAAGGAGAGATTTGCACACACAAAAAATGCAATAAATGAAATTGCAAAACAAGTAAAAATCTCGATTCGAATAGAGGAGAGATTTATTTCTTCTTTCCATACCACCTTTCACTCCCTTTTCTACCTAAGGGCACAATACATGCCCCGCCATCCCAAAATACACCAGTGTCATATCAGATGCACACTTGTTGATTCTCCGAGTATCTTTGGACTCTTACAAAACTCTTTGACATGCTTGTTGTTGGAAAAAGTGAGGAGGAAGTGATGTTTGAAAACAAACTCAGGAAAAAAGTTGTGGTAAGATGTGTTTAGTGGTCTCAGGAGGTTGGGGTACTGATTCATACTGAGCAGAAAGAAACATTTGTGATGTGAAGATGAAGCAATCACACAAATAGAAAGTATTCATTTGGAAACTATTTCAAATTTTATGTTACTCGAGGACGAGCAACGTTTAAGTTCGGGGTATTTTGATGAGTGCATACTCATCATGGAATTCAATTACCTTTTTGGAACAATTTCAACTCTATTTCATACTTTTTCACCCAAATATGAATCATAATGTGCAAAACTACTTGGCTGATTCAATAATCAAGGTTTCAACTAAATATTATTCATTTAATGCAGGTAAACCAAGCAATTCCATCCATACGGTCCCAAGACCGTTTGGGCCCATGCGGTTTCAAGACTGTTTGGGTCCATGTGGTCCTAAGACCGTTTGCTGGAATACATGAAAGAACAAATGACAAGGTCGGTTTCCAAAGAAAACCGCGCGAGCTGTAAACAGCATGACCATGCGGTCTCAAGACTGTTTGGGTCCATGCGGTCTCAAGACCGTTTGGGTCCATGTGGTCTCACGACCGTTTGGTTTCATGCACTCTCAAGACCGTTTGGGTCCATGCGGTCTCAAGACCGTTTGGGTCCATGTGGTCCCAAGACCGTTTGGGTCCATGCGGTCTCAAGACCGTTTGGGTTCATGCGGTCCCACGACCATTTGGGTTCATGCGGTCTCAAGACCGTTTGGATCCATGTGGTTTCCAAGACCGTTTGTCGCAAGCGCGAAGACCGATTGAAGAACTGAAGCTGCGCATTCACGCCGAGACCGAGACCAACCTCAAGATCGATCGACGCAAACCGTTTGGCGCCCAAACGGTCTCCAAACCGTTTGGCGCCCAAACGGTCTCCAAACTGTTTGGAGGAGATTTTTCTAGCAACTTCGCCAAACCGTTTGGGATCATATCTGAGCCTATAAATAGACCCCCAGGGTCCTCATTTGGAGGTATCGGATCCGGACGCCGATCAAGTTCCACTCCACCTACTGCTAGTGTTGCATCCAAGGAGGCCGAGAAGAGAAGGAAGACGGAGCAAGGAGCGCATCTTCTTCACCGGGCTGCGACCACTCTCTACACCGAGCTCATGACGGATCTCTCTTTCTCTCTCATACTTCTTGTATCTCACATCATGAGCGAGTAGTACCTTTTCGCTGGGGTGCGGGGACTAGCCCCGCTGCCCATGCAAACCATGTTCTTTTGTTAAACTTTCCATGGCAATGTATATAACTCTTCATTTTGTCGTTAATCGTTAAGCTCATAGGTTGGTTATTTGCTTGTTTTCATCTTTGTGCTCCCTATGCTGTGAGAACTTCAATGCATGGGCTTGAACGTTGTTTATCAAGTTAGACTCCTTGACGAGAACTTCTGATAGGATTCCTTGAGGTCGTAAGTGTGTGATCCGTGAGGGGACGAGCCATCTAGCCTTCGGTGACGCTTCTGTGCGCCTGACGCCCGTATGGGGGGTTCACAGCCTTAGTTGGATTTTGTATCTTCTTGATAATCGTCGATGTTTACTCATACTTTAATCGTCTACGTGTTTATCGGTTAACGCGGTTGACTCCTTGATGAGAACTTCCGATGGGATTCCTTGATGTCGTGAGTGTATGATCCGCAAGGGGATGAGCCATCTAGCCTTCGGTGACGCTTCTGTGCGCCTGACGCCCGTATGGGGGGTTCACAACCTTAGTTGGATGTTGTATCTTCAGATACGTAAGACACGTGATCCGGATTGTGACGAGACATCTGATGCCTATGGTGATGCTTACGCGGACCTGATGCCCGTATGGGGGGTTCTGCAGTAGCTCTACTTGGAGTGTTATATCTTGCCTGGATTGTTTACAATGGAGTATGTTTGTGTGTGTAGCGGTGGTCAAACCCGATACCATCCCAGCGATTCCATATCACTGATCTAAACCCATCTTTAATTCCACTTTTACTTTCTTGCAATTAGTTTAAACAACCCAAATCAACCAATTGTTCTAAATATTAGTTTTACTTGAGCTAGATTCAACTGACAAGGGTTCTTAAAAATGTTGTCCTTTGGGTTCGATCCTCAACTATACTGCGATAAGACTCGTCTGCTTGCGGGTGGTATTATTGCACTTGGTTTTGGTAAAAATTCGGGGATTTCAACCCCGAGTGAATTTGTTAGTGCATTCAAACACCACGTCAGGAATCCATGAATCTTGAAGTAGCTTCTTCTTCTTCACCTCCTAGTTGTTGTAGAATGACCTCCCTCCTCCAAGGTGGGTGAAGGGCATCGAAATGAAGGGGATTATGGTAGAAAACCTAGAAAACTAGGTTCCTAAGGTTGAGATGAGGTGAAAATGGTGGGTGGATGGCTTGAATGCAAGGAAGGAGGCAATGAATGCTCTAGAGTAGGTAGGGGGAGTAATGGCAGCTAACCTAGTGTTGTGGATGCCACCCATGTATATATAGGTGGTGGTGGAAGCATTAGGGTAAGTAGGGGTATAGTTGGAAAAATAGTGCAGAAAAAGCTAGGGTTTAGGTGGTAGCACGGCTGTGCTGGGCAGCACAACCGTGGTGGGTGAGAGTTGGAACGGCTGTGGTGGTGGAGAATGGTCGTTCTAAGAAATGGAAAATGTCACAGAAATTTTGGTGAAATGAAGGTTGGTAGCATGGTCGTGCTGGGTAGCATAGCCATGCTGGGCAGTATGGCCGTGGTGAGGGCTAGGTAGAACCGTCATGATGGGTAGCACAGCCATGGTGGGGGGAGGTGAAATGGAGTTCGTTCTAGCCAGCATGCACATTCTCATCTTTGGCAGCATGGTCGTTTTGGGGGCTTCATAGCATGGTCGTGCTGGGTAGTACGGTCGTGTTGGCAATATTGTTGTAGCTTTGCAAATTTGATGTTGATTTTGTTACTTTGGCATTGTCCAGCACGGCCGTTCCTTGGCACCATGGTCGTGTTGGGGTCTTCAGTGGAAAATTCACTTTGAAACTTCGTGATCAATGGACTTCTTTGCTTGATGTCAACCCTTGGCCATTAGGGGTAGGTTGAGGGAGCTTTGGGGTCTTCTTTGGACCCCCTCCATGGGTGGAGGAACCCTAGAACTCCTTCCTTCTCTCATATACATCCAAAGCATGGTCCAAGTACCTAAAAAGTATGCAAAGAATGTACATAAGTGCATTTGATAATAATATACATATTGTAGGATTTAACTTGCATTATACTATGTTTAGATGTGATTGAGATACAAAAAGACACAAGATGAAACCCTAAAATAGGGTTGCATCAATTATAGATAGGAAGGACTCTTTTATACTCTTGTCAATAGTATAAAATGAAGCAAATATTATTGCATACTAGAATAATATATTCATACTACTTCCAACAATTACTCACAAGCATACTGTAAGCAATAATCATCACACTAAATTATAATCTAAACCTTCAAATTCTCATATAAGTTGTTAACGTATAGTTTACTCAATAGTATGATATATTCATATTGTATGTATCTTGTTGTGACTAGAATGGTCCTTTTCTTCTTGACGATAAAAGATTTGGCTTGGGGATGATGCTTGTTGTGAACAAGCATAAACTATTCACACTACATGCAATGAGAATCAAGTGTTCATCCTACTCGCAGTAAACATCATACTTATGCAAAAAAAATCATTACATGTATCTGATCATTTGAGTCTCCAAACTCAACCCTTATATACATGCATACATACATATATATGTATATATATAGACAGAGAGAGTCATGCTAGAGTACACTTGAGTGTACATATTGCACTATACACTCT
Organism: Alisma plantago-aquatica; assembly: GCA_963693085.1. Lineage (NCBI taxonomy): Eukaryota > Viridiplantae > Streptophyta > Magnoliopsida > Alismatales > Alismataceae > Alisma > Alisma plantago-aquatica. The sequence goes on from OY856415.1 coordinate 187,175,508, forward strand.
AATGGTTTTTGCTCATCTAGACCATATATTTGAAAAATCTAATCCCTGGTATTATTTGGTATAGTAATAATAGACCACATATAAAATTTGAGCCCATTTGGATGAGTGTAAGTCACTCATCCAAGGACAAAAAATTGACACAAAACTAATTTGAAATGTAATATTTTGCATCTTTTATATGCATGACCTATAAGTGTCCAAATGAGCTCAAATTTATTATTTAGTATGCTCTTAAGAAATTTAAGAAGATCGATGATTTAGATTTGAAAAATAATTTCTTCAAGATAAAAAATATTAAGGTGTATAGCATCTCTGGTACACTCGAGTGTATTCCAGATTAACTCTCCCTCTCTCTCTCTCTCTCTCTCTATATATATATACATATATACATACATATATACACCCTCTCGGACGTTCGGCCTCCGTCACGGGCGTGGGAGAGGGGGAGAGAATGCCTCTCTTTATCCCATATAAATAGTCAGGCTAGAATACACTTGAGTGTATTGAACACCGAATACACTCATTTTGGGTTCACACTTGTGATGTTTATTTTGAAAATCTAAACCATTGATCTTCTTAAATATCTTATGAACATACTATTTGTAAAATTTGAGCTCATTTGGACACTTGTAGGTCATGCATCTAGAGGTGATAAATACAATGCATTTCAAATTAGTTTTTTACATCCATTTTGTTGGACATAAAAGAGTAACTTATAAGAATCCTAATGAGGTCAAATTTTGCATGTAGCCTATATTCATTATAACAATGAAGACCAATTCTTTGGATTTTCAAAAAAATGATCTAGATTTGTAAGAGCCACTTGAGTATACAGGGAGATCTATACACTAGAGTGTATTTTATCATGAGTATATATATATATATATATATGTGTGTGTGTGTGTGTGTGTGTGTGTAGAGAGAGAGAGATTCAGGCTAGAATACACTCGAGTGTACAGATTGCACGCTACACTCAAGTGGTAATTACATATACATATTATTTTTTGACAAATTCAAACCATTGATTTTCATTTTTATAACAAATACATGCTACTTGCAAAACTTGAGCTTATTTGGATTCTTCTAAGTCACTCTTTTATGATCTACAAAATTGACACACAAAACTAATTTGAATTGTATCATTTTTGTTGTCTTCAGATGCATGACCTATATGTGTCCAAATGAGCTCAAATTTTATATGTAGTGTGTTCATAATATACTTAATAAGATCAATGGATTAGATTTTCAAAATAAATGTTACATGATGGAAAATGACTTGAGTATATTCGATCTCTAGAACACTCAAGATATTTCAGCATGACTATATATATATATATATATATATTCATTGGTTTTATACATATAAGTATGGTTCGATCAACAGTTTGACTCATATATATGTAAAGTACTTGTTGCAACCAGTATGAACCCTCATAGAATGCATAAAGAGAGAACGATGCTTGTGTCAAACAAACATCATATGTTTAATACATTTGAACTGAGTGTAGGTTCTTCATGCAACTTACAAAAAGACTCATACTATTGGAAACAATCATCAAACCAATATGACCATTGTAATATCTAAATTTTAGAAGAAAGAAGTTATAAACTTATGAGCTTATCAGCTATAAATTCATATATACTTTATGTGTCTTGTGGCGACTAGCATGGGCCCTTGGTGCTTGATGAATTTGAATTGTAGAGGTAATGATGTTTTTTGAAAACATGTATTACTCATTCATACCACTTGTAGTGAGAACCAAGTGTCAATTCTACTTGAAAATCCTCACACTATTTGTAGAAAATTAGTACATTTATCTCATCATCTGATCCTTCATATTCATACGAAAAGAATGGGAATGGTATATTCTGCAAAAAAATCAACAATTCAAACAAGTATATATTGTTTCATATTATTTACTTATCACTTATTATGTTTGATGTCCTAAATTAAAGTTGAAAATATGGTTATTGTGATGATAGTTTAGTTTGGCGGTGGCCATGTCTTATGTGGTCCTCAGCTTCAAGATTGTAGGACATGTTCTTGGTCTGACAAGTAGGGAGTCAGAAGATATAGTTAAAATATACTTTCCTAAGATACTACCTAATTTTGTAAAATGATACATACTAGTTTCTTTATAAGTCCAATATAATGTTGGTAATACATGTCTATCAGGATGAAGTGGGATTTTTTAATGTTCTACATTGTATTTGTGGAGAATTGGTGTGTTAACTATGACATGATTATTTTAGGATGAAATCACAAGTTGGGTTGTATATTTGAACAAAGTTTGATTATGGGACTAGATTGGGTTTAATTATGAGATTAGAATTGAGAGTGATTGGGTAAATTAAGAGGAATTTTATTTTGGGCATGGTTTACATGCTATTTATTGTCTTATAATTGTAATGTGATTGTTTGGTCGAATTTTGATTTTTTTCTTGTGCATTCAAAAGAATTTTGCAGTATGTTTGATGTATGTAGTGTTCATCTTACCTATCTTTATAGAATTTCTCATATTAGTTATATAATAGAAACCAATGCAACAAGATTTGCAGTAACTACAAGTACCATATTGGAACGGGCATTATATTAAAATTCAAGTGATGATTTTTATGTGGTGATATGTAGTCAACATTTATATGACAGTCACACCTCAATATATTATGTGGTGTATGTATCATTGTTTTCCTTTCAAAGAATTTTCACTTTAAACTCTTTTGTACGATGACACTAGTTGAGACAACTGTTGCATGGAGATTTGCTACATTGTTTGTGCATTAGTGCATGATAATGTATTTATCACAATGTACACCTAAGATTTGGCCATGTTTAAGCATTGAATGTGTTTTACCACTAGTGGATTGGAGGTGGATGCACCAAGGTCAACTCCTTTCCTTTCAATATACTTGAGATGATATTCCCTAGAGAAGCATGTCCCCGTGGGCAAATCAACTTCATTCTAGAAAGATTTCCTCAACTTCCATACTAGATTGTCACATGATGAAAAATCATCTAATGACAAAATATCAACTATGGAGATGACTAAAGTGGGGATAAAGATATGGTGGGGTAGATAGACTATAGAGAAAATCTTATAAACTCTTACCAAAAAAACATTTAGCATTAATAGTTTTACTATAAAAAAACTAAAGTAAAAGGGTGAGAAAGAAGACATAACACATTTATGTAAAATGTTTCACAAACAATCATTGTTCCCTATTTCGTGTCTAGTTGTCTTTTCAACCACCTCGATTGAGATATATATATATATATATATATATATATATATATATATATATTTGAGAGGAAATGTAATATAAGATTATATATCAAAATGTTTTATATCTCCTTTAGATTTCGGCTATTGGAGACAACCACTATTCCTTGTGAAGGCCTCTGCAAACCACCACCCACGCTTTCTTTTACTTGTAGACATGGAAGCTCACCACAACTCATCCTCTTTTCCTAAATGAAACAGGACCACCACCGCTTCTAGGCTAGTTTCTACTTCACTCATCTTGAAGCAACTCTAGAAGACTTTTTTCATCACAAGTGAACCAAATTTAAAGGAAGGAAAAGGATTTTCTGATTAGCTATTAAAAATATAGGAAATCTTACTAAAATGGATACGCTAAAACTTGAGCATGAAAAGTAGAATTTTAATACAATAAGTCTAATATCCTTCTTCAAATGATTTCTATGGTCTAAGTGTATTCCCAAGCAAAAAAATATGGTCCCTATATATACTAATGTATTAAAGCTAGTCTAGGGAATATAATTTGAGTGTCTTGGATCATCCCTAATCAATAAAATCATTAGGTTGAGTCAAATATGAAATAAATAAGCAAATATGTTCAGACTGACTCTGAGTACAACTATACTTAGGCCAAGATTCACTTTGTTCAAAATATACTTTGAGCAGAACGTATAGGGATGTGTATATGTTGAACAATTTGAATATGGTCATTTTACTACTTCCGATCAAGCTAGAGTGCAGTCAAAATGTTCATGTCAAACTATGAGTTTGAGAAATCCAATCTTAATCGAACTATAAGTTTAGCCAAGAATTCTATTGGACTTGAAATGTGCGGAAAATAAAATTTTGTACTTAGACAATTAAGTAGTAAAATATGTAAATTATAGTGCCTTGTATGAACCTAAATGACACAAATTGGTTTATGGTAATTACTAGTATTAATCATACTATAATATATAACCAAATGATCTTTTGCAACTCTTTTAGGGTGATTTTCTAATGAAAAGCAAGTGAATATTTTCTTATAGCATGTTATATGTCCATTTTAATTGTTTTAACTAGTATAATCTTGAAACACTTAATATAATAGTTAGAAACAACATAAGTAAGAAATATGTCATTCATCAAAATAGTATTATAGTGCCCTTGGGTCAACAGTCTCCTCTTTTTTTATGAAGACTATTATTTCCTAGATAAAAGAAAATATGATCATGTGAATATGTAAATTGATTTTGGAGAACATACCATTTCCTTGAGTAGTACAAAAACTAAGTATATGATAAAAATGTAAGTGATTTCAGACATAGAGTTAGGAAATATAATTCCATGTATAGTGTATGATGCACTTAATGTGTTTTGTTTTATTCAACAAGATTTATTTTGACCAAGAATATGAATTATTTTCTATACCTTAATTTTGGGAGATAAAGTCATAATATATATGAACTCGATGGAAATTCATGAATAAAAATATTTTATTTCATATCAGGTTTCTTTCACTCCTTTTGTCAGAATCAAAAATAAAAGGTGGGTAGATTAACGAAACCTAGAATTCTCTTCCTTGATAGGAACTTCCCTATGCAAAATAAATTAGAGCCATGGGGTAAATAAATGGTGTAGAAATTAATACTAATACTTCAATGTAATATTTGTAGTTACACACAAATAATGTGAAATCACAACCTAGACATAAGGATGTTTCTTTACATATTAAGGCCATAAAGTAAATATACAACTTAAGGATTGTTACAAGATATTTTCTTTGAGAGGAAAGAAAAATAGCTAATTTAATGATAGGTTGAATAGGCATGGCGGCTAGGGCTTTGGCAGCGGTTGTGGGGGGTGATCCCAAAGAAGACGGCAAAGGAGAACCAGGGCGTCAAGCAAACTCCATCCCCATCGGCACCTCTGGCTTGAGTTTCACCTATGCAAGTCAACGATCAGACGGTCAGTCCCTGGCGCAATCTCAATCCTCAATGGAGGTCGACACCGTAGAGCACCCGTCCTCCTTTCCACCGCTTCACTCGTCCAGACATGACCGGACCGTGCAATAGATCGGCAAGTCCTATCGAGATTCCCTGGGGAAGGGCTCTTCCGACAACCTCCAAAACTTCATAATGATCGACGTTGAGATGAACGGAGTTAATCTACAACCAATAGACATCGAGGTCTCATCCAAGCAACGATTTCCTGCGTTCTGAGTCCAGAACAAGGCCATGGAGGAGTTTCTTTGGCCATGGAAATACACGGTCATCGTCAAACTCCTTTCCAGGGAAATAGGGTACCTCACGCTGTGAGATCACATCGCCAAGCTTTATAATTCGGTAGGAGGTTTTAACCTCATCGATGTGGCCAATGATTTCTTCCTCATCCAACTCCAGTCTGAAGACAATTACATGACTGTCCTAGTAGGAGGACCTTGGACCATCTTTGGTTCATATCTGATAGTCCAACTATGGACCCCTTGCTTCTTACTGGATTGGTCCATGCCGCTAAGATTGGTGGCTTGGGTCAGAATCCCTAATCTACCAATTCATCTCTATCAAGAGACCCTTCTCAAACATATCAGCGATCACATGGGGAAGACAATTAAGGTGGACATGAACACAACCCATCAGAGAAGAGGTCGCTTCACGTGTCTAGTTGTCGAGCTGGACATGCATGCATCCCTGGTCCCCTTTATATGGTTAGATGGTCTCAAGTACAGAGTTTAATATGAGAAAATTGCATTTATCTGCCTTCATTGTGGCAAGGTGGGCCACCTTGAAAAGGAATGTATGAAGAGGATAGATGAAGAGAACGCCATGTGTAGAGCTAATGTAGAAGCGGGCAACATTGTCCTGGACAATCCTCAGCGCCATGAGGGATTCACCAAGGCTATCAATGCACAGCCTATCCTGAGGAAGCAGAAGAAACCTAATGCAGGAGGGGCTCCAAAGTGGACCTTCCAAGCTGGCAATCCTTTCCAAGGATTGCAAGAAATTGAAGATGGCGATGACATTGTTGAGATCCTCAACGTGGACAAGGTGGCCAAGTGTGTTACTAGTATCGACTGGAGCCTGAGAAAGAAGCAAAGCAAACACAGCAAACCCCCAAACAACTAGGGGGTAGTACCACTGCCGAAGCAAACGACGCCTCCTACAGTCCCCACATAGGTCGTCCGGACAGTCCCTGGTCATACCATTGCCAAACCTTCTAGAGATGCAGTCCTAATTGGACGAGACACCCAAGAACACCCATTTCTATTGACATCCTTTAATGTCAGACCCAGTGACATCCCAACTGCAAATTATACCAAATATAGAAGCTCGGCTAAAGGCTCACCGGGCATCCATCTAAGAAACCACAAGATAACACATGTGGGAGACCCGGGGAGAGCCACAACAAGGAAGCGAGGAAAGACATCTCTGCTCCAGGATCTCGAGAAGGAGGTGCAGGCTATGGGGTCGTCCACCCTTGACAAAGGTGATAAATGAACATTATAAGTTGGAATGTTCAGGGTATCTGCGATGACAATACCCAGATTTCAATCAAGGAACTCATTAGAAGATATAGCATTTCGATCATCGGTTTGTATGAAACCCGATGCAGTGGATCTAAAGCAACTGCTATCATCAAATGACTCAGATTCCCTCATTCACACCAAGTTGAAGCAATAGGGTTTGCTGGTGGTATTTGGGTACTATGGAAGGCAGGCATCAATCTTGAGGTCATTGCTTCCCACAAACAATTCATCCATTGCATGGTAGAGCATCATTTCATATGCACCTTCCTCTACGGAGGCACTATGAGGAACAGCAGGTGTTTCTTATGGCATCATCTCCAGGATATGTCCTCCACCATTACTTGCCCTTGGGCGGTAATTGGTGACTTCAATGCAATCATGTACCAATCTAAGAAGTTCGGCAGCCCCTACTTTGACAAAGCAAGCAATACGGAGTTCATCGATGCCATGACCCAATGCAAACTCCCTGACCTTGGGTTCAATGGAGCACGCACAACTTTCAGACGCGGCTTGGTGCATGAAAGGCTTGATAGAGCCATGGGCAACGATCCTTGGTTGGATAAATCACACACCAATCTGGTCCACGTACTGGAATGGAATAATATTGACCATGCACCTCTTCTACTTTCTGATAATACTTACAAATGCAGAGGTATATCACATTGTAAGGCCTTTGCGAGATGGGAGAAGAACATTGGCTTCAAAAAAATCATCTCTACTAATTGGGACACCCAAGCCCCCCTCAACCAAGCCAACGTTGGTTTCTTAGTCAAGGCCTCCGCTTGGGACAAGCACTAGCTAAGGAAACGCCACATTAGGAAGGATCATATAAGCAATAAAATCAAATGGAATCAATTTCAGTTAGCCTTAGACTTCAATAGGTCTCTGGCAAATGAGATAATCTCCCTACAAGTTGAGCTCGAAGGCATCTTGAGACAGGAGGAGATCGACTGACAGTAGAAGGCATGCTGTGAGTGGGTTGAACTGGGAGATGTCAATTCCAAATACTTTCAATCTATTGTCAAGTCCAAAAGACAGATGAATAAAATTGTGAAGCTAAAAGATGTTGATGGATGTTGGGTGGACAATGAAGGCCAACTACGAACCCTTGTTCTTTCCTTCTTATCATCTGTCTACCAAGAGATAGATTTCTCTGAACATCAATAGGCCAGCAAAACCTTCATGGGCTCCTTCCCATCGCTTAGTGCTTCTGCTCTAGAACTGCTACCTCAGGTGCCCACGCCTGATGAGATATGGGCGAATCTTCAAGCCATGGTGCCTTTTAAGGCCCCTGGTCTAGACGGCATCGATGATTTCCTTCTTCAAAGAAATTGGGCCTTACTTAAAAACTAGGTGTGTGATTTCATCATTGATTCTTTCTCGAGTTCCTCTCTTGCTCAAGGTTACATAGATTCCAATCTCATCCTCATCCCCAAGGTGGCAGTACCAGAAACATGCTCCCAGCTCAGGCCAATTTCCCTCAATAATGTTTGTACTAAGCTTATATCGAAAGTCATTGCTTCCAAAATCAAACCTTACATGGATAGTTAGGTATCACCTTTCCAATCGAGTTTCATCCCGGACGGAGGATAGGCGATAACATACTTCTTGTTCAGGAAATCATGCACTCAATGGAGTCCAAGAAAGCCAGGAAACAATCTATGGCGATCAAGTTGGATCTCATGAAAGCTTTTGATAAGCTTAGTTGGCCATTCATCGAGGACACCCTCAACAGAACTGCCATCCCCCAGAACATCATCAACATCATCATGAACCTTATCCGTTTAGGTAGAACCTCGATCCTTTAGAATGGTGAGTCGATTGGCTCCTTTAAACCATCTTGCGGTGTCAAGCAAGGAGATCCTCTCTCGCCTTGCCTCTTTTGCTTTGCCACAAGAGATTCAGTCAGCTTATCCACAAGGAAATTAACAAAGGTTTTTGGAAGCCGGTGTGGTTAACTAGGAAGAAGATGCCTTTCTCCCATGTAAGCTTTTCCGATGACATAGTTCTCTTTGGGGAGGCAACATGTCGGCAGGCTTCCATCATTAACCATTGTCTTAAGAAATTCAGTAAGGCATCCGGACAATTCTTATCTCATGAGAAATCATCGATTTTCTTCTCACATAACACCTCGCGAGCCGTTAGGTCTGAAGTATGTCGTCGTCTGAAAATCAAGGAAACAAGTGAATTGGGGTGTCACCTGGGTGTTCTGATCCTCCACAAACGGAAGAGCAAATCTCATTTCCAATACCTCATCAACAAGATGCATCAACAAATTACTAACTGGCAAAATAGATTCATATCCCTTGTAGGAAGAGTCATGCTGGCCAACTCCATTCTCCTCTCACAAGCCTGCTACACTATGCAAATGGTTCACTTGACAAGCTCAGTCACAGATTGAATTGACCAGTTAACAAGAAATTTCATATGGTCAGGCTCCACAACGATGAAAGGAAAAAACTTGGTCACATGGAAACATGTCACAAAGCCTCTAACCGATGGTGGGTAGGGGATCAAGAAAGCAAGAGAGTTTAATCTATCTCTCATCATGAAGTTAGCTTGGGATTTTGATGGGCGCATACAAGCCCCTTGGATAAAGTTGTTGAAGGACAAATATCTGAAACCCCACAACGGCAAAGCATCCGGCTCTCACACGTGGAGAAGTATCAGATCAGCTCTCCCTTTCATCATGGTGAACTCCCGAATGACTCCTGTGTTAGGGTCCCAGTCATCAGTTTGGTCGGACGCATGGGTGGGTGAAGGTCTAACACCCTCTATTAAAACTGGGCTATTAATTCCCGATGACATCAAAGACCTTCAAGTATCCAGCTTTGTCCTAGATGATGGGTCATGGGACGAGGGCTTTTTGCAGGCTTGATTTACAGAAGACTCTGTAAGAGAAATCCTCAGTATGCCAATGCCTAGACTGGAGTATGGCAATGACGGTAGAGTTTGGCTACATTCATCTGATGGAGAATTCACATCCCGATCAGCCTATGCTCGTATCACAGACCTATACAACGGAGGCCAGTCCAAAACTTTATCCGTGCTATGGAATATCAAAATCCAGCAAGGGATGGAAACAACCCTCTAGCTAATCTTTCACGATAGGCTTCTCACAAATACCCTGAGGTTCAAATGAAAACTAAATGAGGACCTGACGTGCTCCAGATGCCAACGGGGAGAGGAATCGGTATTGCATGCTTTGAGAGACTTCCCGGAAGCCAAGCAGACGTGGTTGCGAATGATTCCCAGTGCCGCTTTTGATTTTTGTTCTGTTTGAATCTGCCAAGGAATGGCTGGAGTATAACCTTTTACATATGTGTCGGACGGAGGACTGGGTGACCCTCTTTGCCATCACATGTTGGTGGTTATAGAGGAGCCACAATAGGTCAATCTTTGAGGGTCGGGGAGCTACACCCGCGATCATTGAGTCCAACTCCAGGGCAAGCCTAGTCATAGCCAAATTTTCCTTCAGCAAGCCGACAATATGCAAGAACGTCCAACCCAGTCATGTTGCCAACCACTCGACACAGTGCACCCCTTCAACAATCATGCAGGTCGACATTGCGGTAAACGATACCAGGGAACCTCAAAGCCACAAGCATGGTCTTACGGGATGCAGATGAGCAGTGGATAGTGGGGCAAGCACAGAAATATATGGGTAAGGATCCTTTGGAAGGGGAGATGAGGGCCTCGAGTTTGCCAAGACCAGAAATCTCTCTAGCATATTGGTGGTTAGTGACTCTAGTAACTATGTCCATTGGATCACAGGAAGGCGGCTGACCCCCATCAAATTTCGACTCCAAGTCCTGGCCATCTAGTGTATGCTTCAGTAGAGTACCTCGGAGATCATCTACCTGCAGAGGTACAAAAACAAATTGGCATATCAACTTGCCAAATGACACCTCAAGCAGCCTGAACGTGAGAGGATATGGGATTGCTGCCTAGATTTTTTAGCATCTCTGTATCTTAGTTATCTCAATTTTTGTCCCTTTCCATTAGTCCATTCTGTTCAAATGTGATCTGACTCTAGTAGTGGTTATTTTCCAAAAAAACTAGCTCTTAAGATATTAAACTCATTAAATAGAACACATCACAACCACATAAAAAATACATCCCTCAATTATTTTGAAACAAAGCATCCACATTAGGATCGTTACCCATACATTTTTCTTTAGGATAGTAAGCAATGGTGTTTGATCTCAACTGTAACATCCCTAACCTGGGTTATGGTTTAACCCTAGGTGTTTTGATTAATAAAGATGATTATAATTTTAATATTATCTTGTGAAAATTAATTAGGCCTCATGAGGAACTTATGTTTCAATTTTGGTCATGTTTGAACAATGTTGAAGCAATGTTTGCTTATTTTGGACTAAAGTGCAAATTACCCAAGTTAAGGAGCTAACTTGCAAATGTTACATAATAATATGTTCCTCTGATGTTGAGACATCATAATAGTGAATACGATGTAGTAGTATGGTTTCTACAAGCTTGGAGAGCAAGATAGAGTTTGTTGGACAATGTTTGTGTATTAAAACCTAGTTTTGGTGTAAAGTGCAATTTACCCAAAACCTAAGGTTCAATATGCAAATTACCACTTCAATAAGGTCCCTAATGTTTCTTGGCATCATGTAGAGCAAAGAAAATGAGAGGGGCGCCTTATTTGAATTAAGTTGGAGGAGAGATAATCTTGATAATAAGATAATCAAGATTTAATCCTAATTGAAACCCTAATTCAATTTAGGGCAAAAATGAATGTATTAATTAAAGGGATTTAAACCAAAATTAAAATGGTTGAGTTCAGATATGTGTGGTCATCTTTGTTCTTTTCAAGAGCCACGAGATATCTCAAGGAGGTGGAATTTCCACTCACCTTATTATAAGGAAAAGAAATATCCACTAAGTCATGGATATTAATATAAAAAGGGTTAAGGTGTTTATTTTGCTTTCTTTAAAATGTGGATAATTGAAGGGAATAAGAGTCCAATATGATAGCCTCGTCTCTAAGGAAGGAAAGGGGTCAAGTGGCAAGCGAATTGAGGGGATAATTCCTACTTTCTCTCTCTTGATTGAATTTTTTAATAAAATTCACATATAAGCTCATTTATCCATAGAATGAAAGGGAATTTCGGATTTACTTCCACTCCTTGCTTGGAAAACTACCTTGTGAACTTTACAACAATAATAGAACGACCCCCAACCTGTTGGTAAGTCTTTGACCTTCGTTCTCCTTGATTTCATGGTGGAAATCGAAAATAAATTATGGATTTCTTCTTAATTCGATCTCCTCTTCAACCCTAGTCAAACTTTTCAACCATAAGCTTGAGGACGAGCCTAAGGGGAGTTAAAAAAAGCTTCATCCACCATTGTTGGCGTGATCTTGGAGCTTTGGAGCTCAATTGGAGGTGGGTTTTATAACTTGAAACCCTAACTTTGTTATTGCATTCAATTCCGCATCAAATAATGATCATTTCTCTATTTACAAATATTGATTTGGTTGATTGATGCAATTTCCATGGAAATCACAGCAGGTTTCGTGGGTCTAGAGCTTGATGATGATGACATCATCATAAGAACACACCTCCCCAAATATCTAGACCACACGGTTTTAATCAAATGTCCAAACGGTTTCAAACCGTTTGGAATGAAATGGTTTCACTAAACCTCATAGAAGCAAATGGTTTAAGACCGTTTGGTGATGTTGACCAGGGTTGACCATTTGAGGATTTGTTCATAATGATCTAGGTTAAAGACCCATCAATTATTATTGATTAACTCCAATTGGATCATGAGTTGAAGGTCCATCAATCACCTAAACCCTAATCGGGTTGAGTGTTGATTTCATAAGTGTTTGAGTTTGAAACTTGGGTTGATTGACCCAAAACGGTTTCAAAACCGTTTGGGGGTCACCCAAGACCATTTGGGGGTCTAGGGTTGGATATGGTTAACTGTTTGAAGATCTAAACATATGGTATTAACCCTAATCGGCTAAGTGCTGATTTTGCATTAGAATGAGTTGATGTTTAGGGTTGATTGACCCAAACGGTTTCAAAACAGTTTGGGGATCATCCAAACAGTCTCAAGACCGTTTGGTGATCACTCAAGACCGTTTGGAGGTCTAGGTTTAAGTATGGTTGAGCAATTGAAGGTCTAAAGATATTAAGTTGATGTACAATCAATTGTTGATTTGGTGACCAATCCTAGGATCCAGACCTTAGTTGAATGATATGGTTGATGATGATGTGATGGGAAAACGGTCTCAAGACCATTTGGAGGTCATCCAAATGATCCCAAGACCGTTTGGAGGTCTAGGGTTGTCTATGGTTAGGTGTTTGGAGATCTAAAGGTATTGAGTTGAAGAGTAATCAATTGCTGATTTGGTGAGCAATCCAATGAACGAAACCCTAATTGGTTGACTTGGATTTTGATGTTGACATGGGCAAACGGTCTCAAGACCATTTGGAGGTCATCCAAACGACCTCAAGACCGTTTGGGGTCAGGTCATTACCAATTTGGATGAAGGCTCAATGGTTTCGAAGTAACCAATCTCACATTGATTAATATTGAAAGATCAACGATTCCAAACCCTAATGCAATTGATTCAAACCCTAATTTATGATCAATTGAGGGTCAATTGAGGGTCAAATCATTTGAAGGTTGACCTATTTAACTTAATTGAAGTATGGTGATAGGTCCAATTGATGATTGCTTACATGAGTTCAATGGTTGAAGGATTCAACATTGGAAACCCTAATTTATTGGAGTCGTTGAGACCCTTTTTGGTCCTTGCGGTTTTGAGGGGGTTTGGACCAAACGATCTCAAGAACGTTTGGGACCAAACGGTCTCAAGACCATTTCGGACCAAACGATCCCAAACTGATTAGGTGCATGCGGTTTCAAAAAGTCAACTTTGGCAAACGGTCTTCTCCACCTACTTTACTAAACGGTTTTGAGTATTAAACCAAGACCGTTTGAGGTATGATTGGTCAAGACCATTTGAGGTCCAAATGACCAAGATAATTTGGAAAGTAATCAATGAAATTGTATGAACACTTAAAGTGAATAAAGGTCAATGGTTTAAGTGGTCAATTACATGATGTAAATCAATGGTGTTTATAATAATGGTACCTTTAATGAGATAGGGTGATTAGTACCCTTCAAGTAGCTAAGCCCTAATGATCATGGTGATAATGACATAACCCATGATGTCAATTCTTCTTCAAGATTGAGTTGACTTAGCTTAATCAAGGCTGAAGCAAACATCATCTTGTAGAAGATGAAAGAGAAGATTTCCTATATGATTGATAATCAAGTAATAGACTTCCTATATGAATGAATGTTTAATTAGGGTATGATCCTTCATAGTGAGATCATGAAACCCTAATTATGAGGGTTAATGAATCATAACCCTAACTGAGAATATTAATGGAAGTAATCTTACTATATGATGACGGTATGATCTTAATTCATAGTGATGGTATGATAAACCCTAATTCAGGGTACTTTGATGATCACTCCTACTTGGGGTGAATAGTAAACCCTAATCTTGGGTGATGTGATATGAATAGTAAACCCTAATCTAGGGTGATGTGATATGAATAGTAAACCCTAATCTAGGGTGATGTGATATGAATAGTAAACCCTAATCTAGGGTGAAGTGATATGAATAGTAAACCCTAATCTAGGGTGATGTGATATGAATAGTAAACCCTAATCTAGGGTGATGTGATATGAATAGTAAATCATAATCTAGGGTGATGTGATGTGAATAGTAAACCCTAATTGTGGGTTATGGAATAAGAAACCCTAATTGGGGGTGATGTCATGATAAACCCCATTTGGGATGAACAATAAGTCTAGTTATGGTTTATTGAATATGAAACCCTAGTTTTAAGTGATGTTATGTGGAACCCTGATATTATGATATGGTGTAAGACTCAATTCAGGGTGATGTCATGTGATGATATATGAAACCCTAGAGATGGCTTAATAGCAAGTACACCAAAGATAGGTGTGGCTAAAATAATTAAATAAGATGAATATGTTATAGACATGAAGGATAGGCTAGATGAACCATGTGAATGATAAGGTGGTGATTTTAATGAATAAGGATCTAAGAGACAAGATGATGCCTAGATCCTTGTACAACCATCTCTATACATGAGTAATAGCCTATACACCTTACAATGATGAGGACATGATACTTTTAGGAATGATGTATGCTATACTAAATAATGATGTGAATAACATCATAAGAGTTGAAATACCTAAAATAGTTGATAATGGTTTATCTTATATCAACAATGTCTATCAGTTGGATAAGTTCATATCATGAAAGACAATTGGACAATTCTAATGTGTGACCCATGCACCATATGATGAAAGTAACAAGTTAGTGGATAAAGTATTAAGAGGGAAATACCTTAATACAAAGTTAGTTGATTAACTTAAGAATATGGGAATGAAAAGAAAGTGATACATTCAGATATGATAGATATCACATTCAGCATTTCAGGGTAAGCATACCTTGATGGGCCCCTAATCCAACATTCTTGGATAAGAAACACGTGAAGGGTGTGTTATGCAATTGTTACAATAAAGATGTAATAAACTCAATGTACTTTGATAATTGTTGACCAATATACCTTGAGAATGGGGTAAGCTAATCAATGAGTATAATGTAATTATATCATGAAAATGATGAGGAATGAACTCATGCTTTGAATTGATGATCATTAATGATATATGATAAGAATGGTAATCATAAGAAAATACTTATGATGTCTTGGATGATCCTAGAGGTGTGGAGTAATACATTAAGGTTGAACTAATAATGTGAGCATGAAACCCTAATTAAAGCATGACGGGAAACCCTAACCCTAATTTTGGGTAAAGGGAATGAAAAGCCCTAATGGATAGATAACCCTAATCCTGATAAAGGATGGTGGTGTTAATAATGTTTCATACGATGTGACAAATGACTTACATGATTGTTATCATGTCTATTAACCATGTAGACATCATGAGATGATGAACATAGCCAGATATGAGCTATGACTTTCATATAATTAACATGTTGTATGGCCTTATGTGCCTAATGTTGTTGTTTCATAGTAAAAGTAAAAAATGTGCATGAACCTTATGAGTTCCATGAGTAAGTTGTTGCCTAGTGAAAGGTGGCAAAACATTTAATAGGCTTTGAAAGCCATGTGTGATACTTGTGTAACAAGTATTATGCATACCTCGGTCTGAGGTCCCGGAGGTAATAGTTACCTAACAAATGGTAACAGTGATAGTGATGAATTGAGGGTATGAATACCCAAAGTTGATAAGTATGATAATGATGCTGCTGAGGGAAGTGAACTTTGAAAGAAATGAAATGAGGGACTGAGATCCCAACGTCCTATAAGGAATGAGAAAGTGATTGATGAAAATAGTACACGTTTCCTTATAGCATTTGTCTGAATAAGTTATGTTTGAGAACTTGACTAATGCTAAAAGAATATGCTAATGTACTTAATTAATTAAGTGAAATCATTTCATGTAGAGCCCTGACCATAGATCCATCATCTTCAGCAATAGGTGATGGTGAAACGAGTGCTCCGCGGCAAAACCCGGAACACATATTTTGAATATGTGGGGGTAATGGGCAAATATATCATGATGTCCTAATGAGGTAATTGATGAAAGGTAAATAACAAACCTCTCAATCATTCATTACTTGCACCGGGATAGATGTATCACGAATCTCCCAAAGATTGGGACAGATGTAGTACACATCTCCCAATATTATTAATGCCGGATCGATGGAGATAAACATGAAATCTCATGATCGCAAAGAGAGTACAGCACGCCACTGTAACTCTAATAGCGAAGTTGCCAGTATACCCTGGAAATCTATATAGCAGAGACATAAGATGTCCTGCATGTAATATCGCGCTGACCGAGATTTGGGAGGTCTTGGTAGCCGGCTCTACCATTGACCTTGTATGGTACTGATTTCAACTTTGCAATGGTCTATTGGAGCATGAGCGGTATACCTCATGTTCTCAGGGCATAAATGTGATTGTAAAATGTAATCTGCCGTATAGCATATTTGCTTAAGGATTGAATATGGAAAATTCATTGGCTGATGTTACATTTCTTCTATGCATTATCAGTTGATAAATGTTATTCATATCTCTTTATATTCATTGCAAGTAGATGCATGAAATATGAATCTACCATGAGTAGATACAGTGCTCTCCTTAAGAAAGGATATTACTTTACTCTGTTCATTCAATGATTAATATTGCTATTTACATATAAGAACTCCTACTCAGTTTCATCATAATAAACGACTACAACAATGTTTTGGCGGAGAGTTATATCTCCCGCTGGGGCAATTTACAATTGTCTCACCCCCATGGGATCCAATGTTTTTAGGTGGATGCAGATGAAGAAGCAGAAACACTATAACAGAGAAAGATCAACAGCAGCATCAAGGACAGAAGTAATGTCTCAGGTGGAGGCACTGGTTGTCAAATTTTAGTTAGTAGTCCTATGTGTCGTCTTTGTACTCTCAGGTCCTCGGAGTCAGTAGATAGTGTTTTTATCATCGACTTGAGATTTTGGCATGATGCCTCGAGGTTTTATGTTGTCTGTATATAATGTTGAATAGGACAGCTGATGTTGTAATCCTCGAGAAGAGAGGGTACAAGTTATGCACTTTTGAATCAGGATGTAAATATTATACTTTGGTTCTTAATGGAGGAGTTTCCTATGTTTGGATCTCTTTCCAGAAAGTTTTAAATTTTTAGTGATTTTCAATAATCCGCTGCAAATGATTCGCTTTCGCTTAAGTTAATCTTGTTTTCACAGGTCGGTCATTACAATTTAGTGGTATCAGAGCCCTAGGTTCGCTGAGTCTATAGAGACATAGGACTAAGGTAGAAGAGTCTGTTCTAGTGTCTTCCAGTGTATCTGACAGTGTCTTCTGCTCATATAGGAGGAGAAGAACTTGAAGATGATTGGGTCACATGAGGAGTTTGCTGCACTAAGAAGAGGTGCAGGTGAACAGGCAAGAGAGGGACAATTGCTTGAGAATCCCCTAGTTAATCCAGTTGTGATAAGAAATCCTTCCCTAGGTATCACTGTTGGGGAACTCAGGGCAACCATGATGTAGTTAGTTGATCGAGCACTAGCAATACAAACTAGATTACCAGCCCCCAATGATGATGTTTTGGACATCAACAGGATATGTAATCCACAACAGCAGGTTGAAGCAATGGGAAATGATGAAGTTCTGGACTTAGAACAAGTTTGTGCTCAACGTCAGCCTGTTGAATCAATATATAGTGATGTAGGGAATAGAATACAACCTGAAATCAAGATTTGCCACAAGTGCAGGGAACCTGGACATATCAGAAGGTTTTGCCCAGAAAAGAAAAACAAGATGATGATTGAGAAAAGGCCTATCCCAATCCAGGAACAGAGGCCTAGTAGTACCAAAAAGGGAAAGACTTTGGCATCACCAGTACAACCAGGACCTAGTGCACCAAGGCAATGGTCATCTAGAAAGGGTAAAGAACCCTCTAGACCATACCTGGCACCCAGAATTTGCTACCTATGTGGACAGGTAGGACATCTGGCAAGAAATTGCTCAGCTAGAAATGTTATGGTGAATCAACCTCTGAGGCAGAATCAGCCTGAGGCGGTGAATAATCCATGAATCATGACAGGTTAGACAAAATAATGTCATTCTTATATGTCTTTTTATGGTTTCCTGAGTTAATTTGATAAGGTAATTGATTGAACTTTCCTTGATTAGTCCTATGAGGACTTATATTTTGCATAATAAACATTATAGATGTTTTATGTTGTTCTTACCTCTATAAGAAAAAGAGGAGGTATTGAAGAGATGTCTGAATAAAATCCAATAATGTTAAATCTTATACGTGTGATAATATGAGAAGGAAGAATATGATAGTATACAAAGTGCATACCACTCAATCTCAGTATTTATATACCCTGGCCAGGTATACAACTATTGATGATAAAGTGAGTATGGAAACTCTTAGATTGTAATCTTTTTGATTGCTCTGATCAAGTAGTCATTTTGATACAATCTAATGAGTATCATGAACTAAGAAATATGGAATAAATAAATGTGTCATGTCCTAAGTATAAGAAAGAGAAATCTGAGATAACCTCAGATGAGCATGTTTGTATGAGGAAATAAAAGTATAATCCTCATAAGATAAGAATGAGAATAAGGGAGATGAATCTCATCTAATAAAGTTGTAAGTATCATAAAGATCCTTACCATAATGTAGAAATGGAAAATATGATGAGATCATGAGATGGTCATAAACATGATAAAGGGATAATGATATGTAATCATCCTTATAATATTCCTATGCTAGGGCAAGGAACCTAGGATGAGATAAAGAGTAAATATTTCATGAATAGTTGAAAATACATGAAATAATAAGAGGAATATGAATCCTTGTTATCTTTCCTTTCTGGGACATGGCAATCAAGTGGGTCTTAGAACACTTGATGTGCATAAGATAAAAATGTTCATGATGATGGATACTTAGAAAAGTATCAGTTTACCTTGGACCTTGGTTTCAAGGAAAAGATATATGTAACAAGTGATGTCCCAAGAGGAAAGGAAGATAAAGATGTGATGTGTTTTTAACACATGTGATAGATACCAAGGTAAGGGATCCTGGTATCTAAAGAAATATCAAATGATCTATGTTGATTACCAAGAATGGTCAACTATGAAATCAGATTGATCATGCAAAATATTATGAACCTCACATGTTAGGGGTTTATGCTTTGCACAAACATAACAATTAATGATATCTTTGAGAGAAGTTCTCAATTGATAAGTAACCTTTCCTTATGATAAGAGAATGTACAACTAATGAGATAGTTAGTGCTAGTATAAGGAAAGTTAGCATGGTGTTATCAGGTGAGATGACACAATCAGAGTATGAAAAGACTTATAGTCTCAAGTAGATGACAGAATATAATTGTGATCTTGAAAGAGAAATACTGAACTAACTAAGGAACATGGGAGTATAT
The DNA here is from genome assembly GCA_963693085.1 of Alisma plantago-aquatica. NCBI lineage: Eukaryota > Viridiplantae > Streptophyta > Magnoliopsida > Alismatales > Alismataceae > Alisma > Alisma plantago-aquatica. Next base: position 187,195,353 of record OY856415.1, read on the forward strand.
GCTCCATGTGAATCATTCCATGATAGACTTGTATGGAATAACTTTGTATTGATCAAAACTCTATGATGTCCCCATAATAATGAAATGTTATGTGATGACATGATGATATGATCCATGAATAATATTTTTTTCTTTATCTAGGGGTTTCGGGGACGAAATCCTTATAAGGGGTGGATAATTTGTAACATCTCTGACCTAGGTTCTGCTTTAACTCTAGGTGTTTTGATTAAGAAATATGATTATAATTTTAATCATATCTTTTGAAAAGTAATTAGGCCTCATGAGGAACTTATGTTTCAATTTTGGTCCTGTTTGAACAATGTTGAAGCAATGTTTGCTTATTTTGGACTAAAGTGCAAATTACCCAAGTTAAGGGGCTAACTTGCAAATGTTACATAATAATATGTTCCTATGATCTGACATCATAATAGTGAATATGATGTATTAGTATGGTTTCTACAAGCTTGGACACCAAGATAGAGCTTGTTGGACAATGTTTGTGTATTAAAACCTAGTTTTGGTGTAAAGTGCAATTTACCCAAAACCTAAGGTTCAATATGCAAATTACCACTTCAATAAGGTCCCTAATGTTTCTTGTCATCATGTAGAGCAAAGAAAATGAGAGGGGCGCCTCATTTGAATTAAGTTGGAGGAGAGAGAATCTTGATATTAAAATAATCAAGATTTAATCCTAATTGAAACCCTAATTCAATTTAGGGCAAAAATGAATGTATTAATTAAAGGGATTTCAACCAAAATTAAAATGGTTGAGTTCAGATATGTGTGGTCGTCTTTTTTCTTTGCAAGAGCCACGAAATATCTCAAGGAGGTGGAATTTCCACTCACCTTATTATAAGGAAAAGAAATATCCACTAAGTCATGGATATTAATATAAAAAGGGACAAGGTGCTTATTTTGCTTTTCTTTAAAATGTGGATAATTGAAGGGAATAAGAGGCCAAGAGGATAAACTCGTATCTAAGGAAGGAGAGGGGTCAAGTGTCAAGGGAATTGAGGGGGTAATTCCTACTTTCTCTCTCCGAATTGAATTTTTTAATAAAATTCACATATAAGCTCATTTATCCATAGAATGAAAGGGAATTTGGGATTTACTTCCACCCCTTGCTTGGAAAACGACCTTGGGAGCTTGGGAGAAAGAAGATAACGACTCCCAACCTGTTGGTAAGTGCTTGACCTTCGTTCTCCTTGATTCCATGGTGGAAATCGAAAATAAATTATGGATTTCTTCTTAATTCGATCTCCTCTTCAACCCTAGCCAAACTTTTCAACCAAAAGCTTGAGGACGAGCCTAAGGGGAGTTTCAAAAGCTTCATCCACCATTTTTGACGTGAGCTTGGAGATTTTGAGCTCAATTGGAGGTGGGTTTTATAACTTGAAACCCTAACTTTGTTATTACATTTGATTCCCCATCAAATAATGATCATTTCTCTATTTACAAATATTGTTTTGGTTGATTGATGCAATTTCCATGGAAATCACAGCAGGTTTCGTGGGTCTAGAGCTTGATGATGATTACATCATCATAAGCAAACACCTCCCCAAATATCTATACCAAACGGTTTCAATCAAATGTCCAAACGGTTCACAAACCGTTTGGGAGCAAACGGTTTCAAACCGTTTGGAATGAAATGGTTTCACTAAACCGCTTAGAAGCAAACGGTTTAAGACCGTTTAGTGATGTTGACCAGTGTTGACCGTTTGAGTATTTGTTCATAATGATCTAGTTTAAAGACCCATTAATTATTACTGATTAACTCCAATTGGATCATAAGTTGAAGGTCCATCAATCACCTAAATCCTAATCGGGTTGAGTGTTGATTTCATAAGTGTTTGAGTTTGAAACTTGGGTTGATTGACCCAAACGGTTTCAAAACTGTTTAAGGATCACCCAAGCAGTCTCAAGACCGTTTGGGGGTCACCCAAGACCGTTTGGAGTTCTAGGGTTGGATATGGTTAAATGTTTGAAGATCCAAACATATGGTATTAACCCTAATCGGCTAAGTGCTGATTTTGCATTGGAATGAGTTGATGTTTTGGGTTGATTGACCCAAACGGTTTCAAAACCATTTGGGGATCACCCAAACGGTCTCAAGACCGTTTGGTGATTACCCAATACCGTTTGGAGGTCTAGGGTTAAGTATGGTTGAGCAATTGAAGGTCTAAAGATATTAAGTTGATGTACAATCAATTGCTGATTTGGTGACCAATCCTAGGATCCAAACCTTAGTTGAATGATATGGTTTATGATGATGTGATGGGAAAACGGTCTCAAGACCGTTTGGAGGTCATACAAATGATCCCAAGACCATTTGGGGGGTCACCTAAGACCGTTTGGAGGTCTAGGGTTGACTATGGTTAGGTGTTTGGAGATCTAAAGGTATTGAGTTGAAGAGTAATCAATTGCTGATTTGGTGAGCAATCCAATGAACCAAACCCTAATTGGTTGACTTGGATTTTGATGTTGACATGGGAAAACCGTCTCAAGACTACTTGGAGGTCATCCAAAAAACCTCAAGACCGTTTGGGGTTAGGTCATGCCCAATTTGGATGAAGGCTCAATGGTTTCAAAGTAACCAATCTCACATTGATTAATGTTGAAAGATCAATGATTCCAAACCCTAATCCAATTGATTCAAACCCTAATTGATGATCAATTGAGGGTCAATTGAGGATCAAATCAGTTTAAGGTTGACCTATTTAACTTAATTGAAGTATGGTGATAGGTCCAATTGATGATTGCTTACATGAATTCAATGGTTGAAGGATTCAACATTGGAAACCCTAATTTATTGGAGTGGTTGAGACCCTTTTTAGTCCTTGCGGTTTTGAGGGGGTTTGGACCAAACAGTCTCAAGACCGTTTGAGTCCAAATAGTCTCAAGACCGTTTGGGACCAAACCGTCTCAAGACCGTTTGGGACCAAACGGTCCCAAACCGTTTAGGTGCATGCGGTTTCAAAAAGTCAACTTTGGCAAACGGTCTTCATCACCTACTTTACTAAATGGTTTTGAGTATTCAACCAAGACCATTTGAGGTATGATTGGTCGAGACCATTTGAGGTCCAACTGACCAAGATAATTTGGAAAGTAATTAATCTAATTGTATGAACACTTAAAGTGAATAAAGGTCAATGGTTTAAGTGGTCAATTACATGATGTAAATCAATGGTGTTTATAATAATGGTACCTTTAATGAGATAGGGTGATTAATACCCTTCAAGTAGCTAAGCCCTAATGATCATGGTGATAATGACATAACCCATGATGTCAATTCTTCTTCAAGATTGAGTTGACTTAGCTTAATCAAGGCTGAAGCAAACATCATCTTGTAGAAGATGAAAGAGAAGATTTCCTATATGATTGATAATCAAGTAATAGACTTCCTATATGAATGAATGTTTAATTAGGGTATGATCCTTCATAGTGAGATCATGAAACCCTAATTACGAGGGTTAATGAATCATAACCCTAACTGAGAATATTAATGGAAGTAATCTTACTATATGATGACGGTATGATCTTAATTCATAGTGATGGTATGATAAACCCTAATTCAGGGTGCTTTGATGATCACTCCTACTTGGGGTGAATAGTAAACCCTAATCTAGGGTGATGTGATATGAATAGTAAACCCTAATCTAGGGTGATGTGATATGAATAGTAAACCCTAATCTAGGGTGATGTAATATGAATAGTAAACCCTAATCTAGGGTGATGTGATATGAATAGTAAACCCTAATCTAGGGTGATGTTATATGAATAGTAAACCCTAATCTAGGGTGATGTGATATGAATAGTAAATCCTAATCTAGGGTGATGTGATGTGAATCATAAACCCTAATTGTGGGTTATGGAATAAGAAACCCTAATTTGGGGTGACGTCATGAGAAACCCCAATTGGGATGAACAATAAGTCTAATTATGGTTTATTGAATATGAAACCCTAGTTTTAAGTGATGTTATGTGGAACCCTGATATTATGATATGGTGTAAGACTCAATTCAGGGTGATGTCATGTGATGATATATGAAACCCTAGAGATGGCTTAATAGCCAGTACACCAAAGAGAGGTGTGGCTAAAATAATTAAATAAGATGAATATGTTATAGACATGAAGGATAGGGTCGATGAACCATGTGAATGATAAGGTGGTGATTTTAATGAATAAGGATCTAAGAGACAAGATGATGCCTAGATCCTTGTACAACCATCTCTATACATGAGTAATAGCCTATACACCTTACAATTATGAGGACATGAAACTTTTAGGAATGATGTATGCTATACTAAATAATGAAGTGAATAACATCCTAAGAGCTGAAATACCTAAAATAGTTGATAATGGTTTATCTTATATCAACAATGTCTATCAGTTGGATAATTCCATATCATTAAAGACAATTGGACAATTCTAATGTGTGACCCATGCACCAGATGATGAAAATAACATGTTAGTGGATAAAGTATTAAGAGGGAAATACCTTAATACAAAGTTAGTTGATTAACTTAAGAATATGGGAATGAAAATAATGTGATACATTCATATATGATAGATATCACATTCAGCATTTCAGGGTAAGCATACCTTGATGGACCCCTAATCCAACATTCTTGGATAAGAAACACATGAAGGGTGTATTATGCAATTGTTAAAATAAAGATGTAATAAACTCAATGTACTTTGATAAGTGTTGACCAATATACCTTGAGAATGGGGTAAGCTAATCAATGAGTATAATGTAATTATATCATGACAAGGATGAATGAACGCATGCTTTGAATTGATGATCATTAACGATATATGATAAGAATGGTAATCATAAGAAAATACTTATGATGTCTTGGATGCTCCTAGAGGTGTGGAGTAATACATTAGGGTTGAACTAATAATGTGAGCATGAAACCCTAATTAAAGCATGACGGGAAACCCTAACCCTAATTTTGGGTAAAGGGAATGAAAAGCCCTAATGGATAGATAACCCTAATCCTGATAAAGGATGGTGGTGTTACTAATGTTTCATACGATGTGACAAATGACTTAAATGATTGTTATCATGTCTATTAACCATGTAGACATCATGAGATGATGAACATAGCCAGATATGAGCTATGACTTTCATATAATTAACATGTTGTATGGCCTTATGTGCCGAATGTTGTTGTTGCTTAGTAAAAGTAAAAAAATGTGCATGAACCTTATGAGTTCCATGAGTAAGTTGTTGCCTAGTGAAAGGTGGAAAACCATTTAATATGCTTTGAAAGCCATGTGTGGTACTTGTGTAACAAGTATTATGCATACCTTGGTCTGAGGACCCGGAGGTAATAGTTACCTAATAAATGGTAACAGTGATAGTGATGAATTGAGTGTATGAATACCCAAAGTTGATAAGTATGATAATGATGTTGCTGAGGGAAGTGAACTTTCAAAGAAATGAAATGAGGGACTGAGATCCCAATGTCCTATAAGGACTGAGAAAGTGATTGATAAAAATAGTACATGTTTCCTTATAGCATTTGTCTGAATAAGTTATGTTTGAGAACTTGACTGATGCTAAAAGAATATGCTAATGTACTTAATTAATTAAGTGAAATCATTTCATGTAGAGCCCTGACCATAGATCCATCATCGTCCGCAATAGGTGATAGTGAAACGGGTGCTCCGCGGAAAAACCCAGAACGCATATTTTGAATATGTGGGGGTAATGGGTGAATATATCATGACGTCCTAATGAGGGAATTGATGAAAGGTAAATAACAAACCTCTCAATCCTTCATTACTTGCATCGGGATAGATGTATCACGAATCTCCCGAAGATTGGGATAGATGCAGTACACATCTCCCAATATTGTTAATGCCAGATCGATGGAGATAAACATGAAATCTCACAATCGTGAAGAGAGTACAACACGCCATTGTAACTCTAATAGCGCAGTTGCCAGTATACCCTGGAAAGCTATATAGCAGAGACACAAGATGTCCTGCATGTAATCTCGCGATGATCGAGATATGGGAGGTCTTGGTAGTCGGCTCTACCATTGACCTTGTATGGTACCAATTTCGACTTTGCAATGGTCGGTTGGAGCATGAGCGGTATACCTCATCTCCTCAGGGCATAAATGTGATTGTAAAATGTAATCAGCTGTATAGCATATTTGCTTAAGGATTGAATACGGAAAATTCATTGGCTAATGTTACATTTCTTTTATGCATTTTTAGTTGATAAATGTTATTCATATCTCTTTATATTCATTGCAAGCAGATGCATGAAATATGAATCTACCATGAGTAGATACAGTGCTCTCCTTAAGAAAGGATATTACTTTAATCTGTTCATTCAATGATTAATATTGCTATTAATATATAAGAACTCCTGCTCAATTTCATCATAATAAACTGCTATAACAATGTTTTGGTGGAGAGTTATATCTCCCACTGGGGCAATTTACAATTGTCTCACCCCCGTGGGATCCAATGTTTTTAGGTGGACGCAGACGAAGAAGCAGAAACACTATAACAGAGAAAGATCAACAGCAGCATCAAGGATAGTAGTAATGTCTCAAGTGGAGGCACTGGTTGTCAAGTTTTAGTTAGTAGTCCTATGTGTCGTCTTTGTACTCTCAGGTTCTCAGAGTCAGTAGATAGTGTTTTTATCATTGACTTGAGATTTTGACATGAAGCCTCGAGGTTTTATGTTGTCTATATATAATGTTGAATAGGATAGTTGATGTTGTAATCCTCAAGAAGAGAGGGTACAAGTTATGTACTTTTGAATCAGGATGTAAATATTATACTTTGGTTCTTAATGGAAGAGTTTCCTATGTTTGGATCTCTTTGCAAAAAGTTTTAAATTTTTAGTGATTTTCAATAATCCGCTGCAAATGATTTGCTTCCGCTTAAGTTAATCTTGTTTTTGTGGGTCGGTCGTTACATCAACCTTATAGCATTGAGTGCATAGTCTTCCAATAAGGTTGGTGATATAACACAATTGAAGTGTGCATAAACATGTTGAACTTTTGGTAAAGAGAACTAATAGTGCTTTAAAGTTGGTTGTGGTGGAGCTTGAGCATAGCTGTAAGATGGGTTGAATGGCTTAATCTTATAAGGATAAGAATGTCCATGGTAATCATCCATCAGAGATAGATTTCACTGAACCATATGAGAGTCGGTATATTCAAAGGTTTAGTGGTGATACTCAAAACTATGACCAATCTGATATCATGCATCATGTATGTATGTGAACTTCACTTGTATGGTTACAAGGAATAAAAAATTGAGGTTATTGGCCCTGGGTTAATTAAGCCTCTTCATCCTCATTTGATTCATTTTTACAAACTTTGTTAAGCCCAAATCTTAAGCCCGTCTTTTCAATGATATATTGGCTCATTTTCATGCATGATGATCAAGTTCACAATGGAGTTAGGGAAGATGTTTGCTTATGTAATACATAATGATTGATAAAGCTAAACAAACATTAGGAGGTTTACAAAATAAATCCATCATTTCTCTTAAAACAAGCCTACAAGCTGATTGAGATTTTCTTAGCAATGGCATAGATGTTTTCTTGATGGAATTCTAGAACCTCATACTTATTTTCTCTAGAAAGAATATTGTGGGAAAACAATGAGGTTATCTAGGGGAATAATAGATGTTCTCATAAGGGTACCCCTAGACTCATGTGATCGTGTATCCTTCTACCATAACATACTTTATAATGGTAGTGTCAGATATTTGGCTATTTTATAGGAGAGAATGGTTCAAGAGGATTTCCTACACACACAGATATATATATATATATATATATATATATATATATATATATATATATATATATGTCTGTCTGTGTGTGTGTGTGTAGGAATGTATTGTATATATGGATATATATATATATATCAAGATAATTTGAATAGGTTTTGGAATAAATACCAATAATACATATTGTCTTCCCCAAAAGTGATAACCCTACTAGAAGAAAATGTGGTGATGGAGAGGGTGTCTTTGTTATCATATTGTATGTTGAAGTAGAATTCCCCAACATCTTTGCTGGACCAAAATATACCAATTGGACTAATAATTTCCTCCATCATATGAAATGTGAAAAGGGATATGTTAAAGTGTATGATGAACTAGCAATGAGAATGGGATTGTGTATGTATAGTTTGGTGTAGTTTCCAATAATGTATGAGTCAAAACAATTGACTCTAGAGAGCTTGATACGGGTAGGAGAAGCCTTTTTCCTATGAGGTGCTTTACTGTTAGTCTGAGAAGATGAGGTTGGGGAATCTCTAAACGTTTTTGTAGGAAAAATAGAGATATGAAATCCTAATTGCCTCAAACAACTCCAAGGAGACATGGAGAGTAGAAGTACTTGAATTTGAGAAAGGATGGGGATTGAATTTGATAAAGAATGGGGACTGAATAGTGTGATGAAATGATAGCATCTGCAATCATGTTTATAAAGATCAAACAATGCTCCGGCAAAACTATAAAATTGATTGGTGGACACAATGGTTGAAGTGATTGTTTTCGATCGAATTGTGTATTAGTATCCTTTTTTGTCTCGAGTGTATTGGTATCTTTAATGTAGGTCTCCATTAGAGTTTGAATGGTCTTCTTCTTGGTCAAACTTGAGTTTAAATGGACATCCTACTAATGTGACAAAAAACCATGATTGCAAATTAAAATACTAGATTAAAGAATAATGTTATAGATGATTTACTTGTATTAGGATAAAAGTTTTTTGGATAATAATCCCCAAAAAGTATCTATAAAAATCAGTTTATCAAAATACCTAAACAAAGTTGGGTCTTGGATACTAGTTTAAGCTTATGACATGTGAAAGGAATTTTTTTGGCTAATCCTTCATGTTTTGGCCATGTAAAAAACTAATAATGGTCAAGGAGTCCTTATAAACAATTATAATGGTGTGAAGAAAAGTATAGCTAACCCATAGGGTTGTAATCCATTCCTAGACACTAGTGATTTTTAGAAAACTTTAATAATATCCCATAGATCTAATAATAGATGAGCAAAATATAATATTGGATTGGAATAAGAATATAAAGTTTCAATAATATATGCCAACACACATGTAGTTTTAAAAGAACGACTAAGACAAATAATGTATCTTGTAGAGCATTGTAGTCATGTAACATGACTTATCACACAAGTATTTCTCATATATGTGAATGATAATAATGGATAAATTAACAATCTTTTTCTAATAGAATTAAACTATTGTATAGGAAATGGATTTGTTAATATAGCTACCGACTGATTTTTAGTGACCTTATGTTCAAAGTGAATTTGATTTTCCCCATAGTGATCATAGAGAAAATCATGTTTGACTTCTTTATATTAAGAATGAATATATATAATAGAATTTTTTTGGTAAGTATATCACACTAATGCTATCCTAATATATGTATGTAGGTGTTGTGTCAATAAAGAAATATTTTAATACCTACTTCATCCAAATAATTTGAGCACACAAACTTCTAGCACCCATATATACAACTTTAGTTGTTGATAATGATACAATATTTTGCTTCTTTTCTAGGACCAATATAGTAGTGAATTTGAGATGAGAAAGCATGTATCGCTAGTGTTTTTTATCAACTCTACATCTAGCATAATCGACATATGTACAAACTATAAGTTTGAAAACATCTTTTGGATACCAAAGACCATATTTAAGAGTTTTATTTAGATATATTAAGATAATTTTGACTATAAAAGGATGGAACTTCTTTGGATTAGCTCTAAATATATCAAAACAAATACCTACTGAGAAGGATTTGTGAGATATCGAGGCTATAAGATAAAGTAAGCTACCAATAATTCCTCTTAAAGATGAGTATATAGATTATACTCTTCATCCTTATCAAATTTAGCAAATTATCCCTATGAGAAGTACATGGTTTTCATAGTAATTCTTCTAAGAAATTCAATAGTGTATTAATATTGACAATAACTTTTTTCCTTTCTATGTTTGTTTAAATTGAAACCAACTAAAAATTTGAGTCTTCCCATTAAGCTGATTTCAAATGTGTTATTCATTAGCTTGATAAAATCATCTCAAATTGTATCATCATTTGATCCAAAAATAATATCACGAAAACAAATGTTCATACATATAAAGGATATATCTGCAAGCTTAATGAATGAAGTAGAATCAACTTTTATAATAGAAAACCATTCTATATCAAAAACATTTTAGTAACTCATACCATGTCTTGGGATCTTGTTTTAATCCATACAAAAATTTATTTTATTTTTAAATATTGTGTTCATATTTTACGCCTTCAACTTCGGGAGTTTGTGCAACAGAACTTCTTCAATCATGTTGCTCAAAAGTACTCTCTTGACTTCCATTTGATAAAGTTCAACCATAATATGTCTAGATAGTGACAAACATATAGATTTGAGCCTATATATAGGTTCATAAGTTTCATCAAATTAAAATCCTTCCTTTTTATTGTAACCTTGGGCCATGCGACAAGCTTTATTTTAAACTATATTATCAGTTTCATCAGTTTGTTCCTAAAGATCCATTTGGTTCCATTGATGGTTTTGTTTTGTAGCCTAGAAATGAGAACCCAAACTTCATTTTTTAAAAATTGATTAAGTTCTTTGTATATGGGTGTGATCTAATAGTCATCACCAAAATCATAATTAATAGTCTTTCATTTCATTTTTAATAACAAAGCCATGGTGGATTGTTCGATAAATGAAGACCTACTCTGAAATTTATCTTTGAGATCTCCTATGATTAAATCAACATGGTGATATTTTATGAGCCTATATATTGATAGACTAGATGAAGGTTTATCAGGTTGATTGACATTTTCATTTTTATCAAATTCTTGATTTTACTATAGTTCATAGACTTAGTTCAAGTGTGAGATCCTGAATTTGGGGTATCAAATCTTCCAGATTATTTTTTTGTATATTTTTAATGTACTAATATGAATTGATTCTTCAATGTTTTTGTAATTTAGATGAAAGATCCTATGATTTATTGGATGGGTAGTATATTAGTAGGAATTATTTGGAGAACTTGGCATCAACTCTAACATCCTTTGTGTCTAGAGTATACCGTGTGGATTCAAATCTAGAAAAGTTTTCTACTCTAGACTTTTGCTATAGATAATCACATAGGATAACTTTTTAAGGGCAGGATGGGTGAACAATCTATTTTGAATGTAACAAGATGAATTCACGACTTTTTCCCAAAATGTTATTGGAGTGTCTGTTCTAGAACCATTTTTCTCACAATCTCTTGGAGTGGTCGATTGTTATTTTCAACTAAGCCATTTTTTGGGGCAATTTTATTTAAGAGAAATTGTTTTTGTATCCTTCTTGGTCACAAAATACTAAAAAATAATGATTTTTGAACTATCCACCATGGTTACTCTCAATGGTACTTACTCAAACTTGAAGCTCAATTTTCATTCTAATGTATAATCTTGTGAATGTATCAAGTGTGTGATGTTTTCCAGCTAAGAAATGTACCAAGTACATCAATATAAGTCATTGGTGATTATAATATATCTTTTTCCACCAAGGGACTAAGTTCTCATTGGTCCAAAAATAACTATATGGATGGATATTAGAGCTCTAGTAATGGATAATATGCATTGTATACTTGAAATATCTTTTTATATGTTTACCTTATACAATGTTCACATTCTTATTTTTTTCCAGAGAAAATTATAGGAATACCTCGAAATCAAGTTTGAGTAGTTTGTGAATGGCATTCATGTTAATATGCATGAGTCTTCTAAGCCACTGAAGTTCATTTTCTTCATTAGATATGAGGCATTTGCCTTTAATGGGACATGTTTTCATGGCCATATTATATATAAGTTTCCATTTCCCATACCCTCATAGGTAACATCACTAATATTTTTAGAGAGAAAAATATGCACACGTTATTTATTAATATAATAACAAAAGAATTATAACAAAGTCAACTATAACTAATAAGGTTATGATGCAATCCATCTACTACTAAAACAATTCTACTAGATAGATTGTTACATATGCTTCCATATCCAATAACATTACCTTTTCCATTATCACCTTAGGTCATTGTTCACCCTTTCTTCTATTCCAAAGATTTGAATTTTTTCTTATCACTAGTCATGTGTTCATATCATCCATTTTCAATCATCTAATCTTGCATATTTAGATTTTGATACACACATGAGGGTCCTTATGAGTTAGATAATATTTTTATTCAACATAGCATGTTAATCATTTTTCATTAAAATCACTCATAGATGCAATAGTTGAATCATTTAGCATATCTAAGAACGTAAAATTTTTCGACAAGGAGTGGCTCAAGTGGTCAAGCACGGTGTCTCCTCACGAAGGGACCCGATTTTGAATCCCAACTGCCGCCTTGGTTTACCACCCTCCCAGACGTTCGGCCTCCGTCACAGGTGTGGGACAGGGGGAGAGAATGCCTCTCTTTATCCCAAGAATGTAAAATTTTGATTAAACATTCTTTGCAATTGGATTGACCATACCAAACTATGAGTTTGACTACCAACTTGTCTGGTTGAACTATAAGGTTGAGTGATAGAAGCACTATCATAAATGAATAATTTGGGAACATGAATAATAATCAATAATGAAATATATAGAAAGATACTTAATGCTAAAGTGGATGCACATCATTTATCAAAGTTTCTAAAATGTGGATATATTTGTTTTTGTGGATACACACAATATTTCATTTGTTCCCCTATGGGTACAATGTTTTAGTGTCTCAATATACATACTATGGGTGGAAGTTAATTTATATTATTTTGTAATTATTCTAGGATAGGTTTATTTGAATATGTTCATGTCACACCCCACTTGGATAATCTATAATGTTAAAGTCACACAAATTAACTATGACTAAACTACTCTGATACCACTAGACTGACAAATGGCTTATGAAACCAAGAGCTAAGCTTATATCCTTGACATGTGAGGGTAACAATGAGGGGACACATAGAATCAAACTTTTCTCTAAATAAAAATGATATACCTATAACGTAGGTGACTAAGAAAGCGTACAACATACCTTTTACTTCATAAACATTAGATACAACTTAAAATTGAACAAAAATAATTTGATTCCATGCAAGAGTATGGTTACATTAGAACTATACTTTACACTATAAGGTTATATAGACAAACCACAACCATTATGATATAATTACATATGTTTTAGCTATTACATTAGGTTTACAACATCATAAGAAATATACAATAGAGGATATAACAACAACATACAAGCAAAACATGTAAGAGGAAAAACATTAATCGTGACTTCTTGCTCCTTAATATCTGAGTGTGCATGCATAGATTATAGACTAGTCTAATAGCTCGACCAATAGACACATAAGATAATTCATTGTTAAGAAATAATCACCAAAAAACTATATGAGTATGTTGCATATATGAATGTATAGTTCCAACCCAAAAATAAAACATGAAATTGAGACATCATAGATGATTGTTAGAATCTGATAGGTTGGTAAGCTAAGAAGGGGATATACATGCATGTTAGGATACTAACAAAGTCTATTATTAAATTATTAACATTGTAATATAAGGAAAAAAGTTTCAAAATTAAAATATGGAATAGAACATACATGGCATGATATAAGAAAAGGTGCAATTGTAATTTTTGTTTTTGATCTTATGATTAAGTTTTCAAAAATTGTTGTATTATTATTTCTTGCAACTCAACAATGGGTCAGAGGTTCTGGCCAAGGCTCAACACCCACTACATAGCACCCTCGAGTTATGACCAATTCCCAACATCTCCATATGCAAGGTTTGTAGAAAAGGGTTGACACTCCTTCCAAAACCAATTGTTGTACTTGTACATAAGGTTCATACCTCCCACCTATTTGTATGATATGGATAAGGCACATTCTTTTTTAAAGATAGGGTAAGAGTCATGGTTGAGGCCCACCCTCTATCATACAAGCCTAACCAATAATTGTGGCCATGTCTGGTGATCTCATACTCAACTTAGTGAGAGATATGGATAAATCATGTCATGTCTCAAGTACAATGAACAAGGGAAAAAACATACATAACTATGATCATCATTATGTTTTTTTGTCATGTAATATTTAGGTACTCCCTAACAATTAGATCATTGAGTATTAATTCATGCCTATAACTCAAAATAATTTGCATCAGTATCTTTAATTATACTCTCAAATCATTAATATGACATCTTAGGTTATCCAATTGTCATCAACGTCTAACACTTATTAGAGAACCAGCATATAATCATTTGGAACTCGATTAGGTAATGTATAACTTACTTGTATAATATGTTAAGTACTAAAAATCTCAAATTTATCCTTTGGAACATGGAAATTAGGATTTCTAGGTTATTTTTCAACAATCCATGTAATTTAACAAATAAGGTGTGTTATTTAGAAGGATTACATGAAAGACAATTAGAATTATATTTGATGCTAAAACGAAGATCTTCACTTAAAGGTAACACGTACATGGTCATTCTGGAAATTAAGTAAGTCCGATATAGACATGTTTTATCATTCTAATTAGCAAATAGAAGATAAAATGCATATGAAGCGTATAAATCTACTACAACTTATAACCTACTATTTTCTAATAAATTAGCTAACTCCTTTATTTAAACACCATTTAAGAATCGTGTATACCTTAAGCAAATAATAGCCATTTGGCAATATGATATACATGGATAGGGCCTACAGTAGCATCCACTCAATATGGCTATAAGAAGAAACCCTTCTCTAAATCCTAAACCACTTAGGATCATCAAACATTCAAAGATCCTCCAACAACACTTATCTAGATCAATCAAGGTCCATGATGACTGAAGAAGAAGATAAAGGAGGTATAATTGGAAGAACCAAGCTTCCATACATGATAAAAGTTATCCGTGTAGATCATTTACCAAAAGAGATTAAAACCACAAGAAAATAAAGAATCTGCCCCCAAATGGGTAAGAATTGGAAAGAACTAGCTCCAAACAGCTCTAAGGAGGGTAGATTCTACCAAGAACCACAATGTCACCCTATAGGTCACCCTTTTGTGATACTAAGAGTAATATACAATGAAAAATGGGTAAGTCCCGAGTTTGGGGTATATGGGATTGATATAAGTAAAAGGTACAAAGACTTAAAACCCTTAACAAAATTATTGTCGACTCTAGAAGATGGAAAATCATTTTGTAGGTTGTCTGACTTATTACACAACAAGAATTATCAAAATTCATCCCTTTGATGACATCCATACCTTAAGTTACCAACAATCCCACCCATGATAAACATATATTAATCATACTTTTAGTTGCATTTTATGTTCAATCATACACTTTTTCATTTCATGTTACTCTAGTTTTCACTTGTTTTACATTTTTATCTATGTTATATTTTTTATTTAGAACTTGATTAGTTTCATGTTTTTTTGTTGTTTTAATAGAAAGAGGTGAGGTCATGGAATCTCCATAATTGATCTGAGAAATATTCTCAATATCTAATATGTCATCCCTCAATACCCCAATTTGATAATTGGATTTTAAGAATGGCATGACAACAAATACAAATAAATCTTACTTTAGAGAGGGTTAGTTAATTGACTAGTATAGAGTTATATAGGATAAACACCCACAAGAAATTAGAAGGGAAACGCCTAGCTAGCCGGTCAAAGAGATCAACTAGTCAGTTGACTACTTCATCATTAGTACATTATAGAATTTAAGAGAATTTTCCAAGGCAGTTGACTAGTCCCACTAGTCAAACAAGTAGACCTACCCAAGACATGTAAATATTCATTATCACCCCCCATTTAATATACTATTCACACTAATCAACTGATTGGGAAATCCCCACAACACTTTGAAAGTCAAGCTAGTTGACCGGCTAGAAAATCTAATCTATAGATAGGAGGATCAGCAATTATGATTGATGGGAAGGTAGTTGAGCCAATCGATCATATGAGTACATGAAAACATTCAAGCCTGGCTAGTTAATTTCTTAGACAATCTAGCTAACTGACAGGTAGGGAGACATAGTGATCACATTACGACTAGTTGACCAACTAGATAGAGTGGTTGACCGAGTGCATGTGTGCTCCTGTTCAATAAAAGGGCTCACAACACCTTTTCTTGTGGGCCCACTCATAAGAATTAAAAATGAATATAAGAGAAACATTCCTTAAGGCACCTACCAAACCTATCTTAGACCCATTCTATGCTTATGGGAGACATATCCATTACCATAGAGAAGTTGAGGGCCATCTAGAAGATCGATGAGACATGTTAGTATCAAATCACCAACTTTGAAGAACTACTCAGAGATAGTTACTATACACCACTATTTCCTTCTTCTATGTGATTCTACATCCATGAATCCTCCTCTCCTTTCTACTTTCTACATCATAGTAATGCATTGAAAGTAGTTTGACTACTAGAATTTGGTGACTAGCCCCACTAAACCATTGGTCTATCTTATTTATGTATTCATATATGTTATGAAATATCAATTTTGGGTTGAATCAATATTTAGTCATCATTATTTCTTTATCACAACATGATATGATTCATTAGGCTTTCCGATATCATGATCATGTGATATTATCTAATAAATTTGTTGATTTTATATTTTTGGGTTTGATGTTGTCCCATACAATCTAGTCTCAGATTGATGAATATGTGATGTCTCTAGGACATCCCAATGTGAAGAGGGAGTGGTGCTTTAATTTGAAGTGGGAGAGAGGGAATGGCTTGGGTAGTAAGTGGTGAAACATCCTCCTTATCCCTTCAATCCTATATTAGTTCTCAATATTAATTTTTGTAGTTAGTTTAATTCAACAATCAAAGCAACACAGTATTTATCCATCACCTAGTTCTAAGTTATTTTCATAAAGGTTTTCCCTTGAGATTCAATCATAATTATATTATGATAATGCCCATGGATGCTTGTGGGTGATCAGTTGTATCTATTGGCAAAGGTTAAAACTAGGGTTAAGTACTTTTATGAAATTGAGTTGTGTTAACATCATTTTGGTGCATTTTTGGGGACAACACAAAATTTTAGTTTTAAGTTGTTGAAACAAATTAAGTATTTTAATTTTATTTTTTTATTTCTATTATAGTTTGTAAGCTCTTTTAGATTTCCTATTGTATAAGTTGTTATTCTCTATACACTTTGATTTTTTTATTTCAATTATTTTCTTAAAACTTACTATATATGTAGATGTCTTCGTGTGATTTTTTCTGGGAGATGGATAATCAATTTCCAAATATTTATTTATTCAAATTAAATGGAGTTTCCAGTACTACAGAGTGTATATATGTCAAATATTTGGTCATGAAAATTATACAACATGGTCTTGTCTCGATCGGAGATGACTAAGAAGTAGACATCTCTGACCTTTTGTTAGATGGAAGCCTAGAATACCATTCACAAAAATCTTACACTTGTATGGAGGTGAAAGAAGATGTCCCTCACCAGGAACAAAATGATCATGTAAAACTGCAAATTGTACCCCATACTTGATTGATGGAAGTATACATGAGTGATCGTCATTATTTACAAGGTTATAACAAAAAAAATATTATCCGGGTGATGTAAATGTAAGAATGTCTTGAACATGATGAGACACAAAGAACCTATGAGTATAAAATGGAGGCTTTCCTTCATAAAAACGTAGCTTCAACCTAGTCTTTATGGAGAATCCTATTTCACAAAGGGCGTATACAAATAATTTGGATACTCGGTTAAAAGATCATATTGTCTCATGTGATCATGAACAATTAGTTACATGCTAGGATAAAACATCCTTTAGGGTAGAAGAAAGTATGCTATTTGCAACATGTGTGTATCTCCAACATTTAAACTCTCTTATGGGCTAGGAAGAGGAGTGTACGCATGAAATCCCAAGAAATGAGGAAGCACCATCACACTTTACCTTTGGAGGTATTATGCCAGATGTTAACAATAATAAGCCAACCTCGGTTGATTTTGTTTGGGAAAAGCTATATGATGAAAATGCACAACCAACTTCTGCTACATATTTTTTTGATTCATTCAACAAAGTACCAATCCAACAAGAGTATTTCATGTCACCACAATTTTATTTTGCTACTTCTTATCTAAATCTAGTTCCTACCAAACCCCTTGATGATTTGGGTATCCGTCACTTGAAGGAACTAGATCAACAAGTTGTTCCCATTAATGATCCCATTACCTTTATTGAATTCAATGTTGATTGGATGGCTGATAAGAAGGCTACACAATCATATAAAAGTATTCACCAAGATAAATTTATAGATGAGCTCCTATTCCAATAGAGACATCTACATGCAAATATAGGTGATGATAAAATTCTAGATTTCGTTCCTCCAACTAATTTATCACAACTAACATAAGTCATAGCATATTTGACAGATACTACCTTGCGTTAGAAGATGGTAATAAACTGCTCAACTTCATGGATGGAAGATCTATAATCTACCATACAACCACCTCTTTTTATTTTGAAATATTTTCTTGTAGTTCCACACACAACTACTACACAATTTGTACTTAAGTGGGATTTTTATGGATCTTATTAGAAGTGTTATTTCAATACCCAAGAAAGTCTATTTGAGTTACATAGATTCTATGTCACTAGTTTCAGAGTGACTAATGCCCAAGCATAAGTGTAGAGCAGGATGGAGGCTTTAGGGTGAACCTCAACGAAACCATCTCCACATAGTGCCTATTGGAATTCGGTGGCCAAGTAAGTACCACAGCCCCATCAAGTAATCGAGTGCAAGTTGGGATTGGGTGGCCAAGTAAGTACCACAGCCCCATCAAGTAATCGAGTGCAAGTTGGGATTGGGTGGCCAAGTAAGTACCACAGCCCCATCAAGTAAGCTAGCAACATCATTGAGAAGATAATTTTTATGCTTGATCCTGATTCATAGGATAAGGCTTATGAGTCAACATGTGGGCTTCAACCCATCGTAGATGTTCCCATTTTTGTTGATACGTCTTATACCTTCCCCCATCGAGTTGAAGTAGTCTGCATGTGGATCATGTCATTTAGCTATGATGATCATGAAGGAATAGGTGGTTGGTGTGATAGTGATAGAGGTTTCAACCGGTTGATCAGTATGTATAACATAGTCTTATGTATGCAACCATCACAAATAGACAGACAATCCCTCTTTAGCACTCATGCTTCCTGTGACCCTCTCAAAGTATGAGTATAAATACTCATGCCCTGGTCTAAGTCCTATTTTTAAGCAAGTGAAATCATCATGCCAACCTTGTTATTAAATACACACTTATAGTTAGAGAGTGTCTATCATTTTTCCTATGAATTCCCACTTACACATTATTCATAGTCATATCTTCATTTTCAATCTGGTTGGGAAACTCCAGCATTGTATGTCTCAACAAATTAAAATCCAGGCTATAATCCTATTACCATGTTCTTCATCTAGCTTCGTACTGGCCTTAGGTGTCCCAACCACACCCATGGCCTGTAGAGATTCTAGATATTTTCCCACTTCCATGGATGGCACTTTATTCATGTTCAGCTCTTCCCCAAGAATTTTCTATCTCAAGATCATGGGAATGTCCTTATCTATTCACTATACAAAGTTCATGATTTCTAAGTCAAATTTTAGATGGTAGCGACCTTGATAATGAGTGGGGCAACTAGAGGTTGAGACCCCTCCCTAAAATTAGTGGGGGGCTTTGAGGTTGTGAAGATATCCCTAGGTTATGAACCCCATTGTCAAAGGGTGCTAAGGTAGAATCCATAGTTCCTATCTGGACATAAAACATATCCTAGACCTTATGCACTTGAAGTGATATTTAATATCATGACTAGTGAGACGTAGTCATCGGTCATCAGATACTAGTTTGATGTATTATTGTTGTCATAATTTCCACAATCAGATCAGGCTAGAATCTAAAAAACAATTAGTATTTTTAGAATACATATTATCTCATGTTTAGATATTCAACCCAAAATCATGTCATTGAGTTTGACATTATTAAGACATCATATTGATCGTTAACTCAAATGAAACAAACATAAGAAACAAATATTTTACCAATAATAAAATAATATGGAAATCATAACATTAAGATCATCTTATTTTCATATCCTAAGGAATACGCATCACCAACAATTAACTACAAGAAATAAGAAAGGAGCCTTAAAACTAGTTAATTGACTAATTCATCTAGTCATTCAACAAATTCATAGATACAAAACCGCAGACATTAAGAGAAATTTTCTAGAAAATAGACCAATCCCACTCTTTGGCAATGCAGACATGTGCAATCATGTACATCTTCATCACAAACTGGATCGATCATCTGGTTAAACTAGTTAATGTCATGGAAAATAAACATGGAGCTCTGATTTTCACTAGTTGACATGTTAGCAAAGACACTTAACCAACACGAGGATGAATAAAAATCATTGATGGTAGCTAGCCAAACAGCTACCTGAGCCACGCAGTTGGCTTGGAAATCCTGGCTATTCAACCGAATAGTGGGGGTAGAACATCTACTAGCACGTCAAGTCTAAAAATTTGCTAGACTGGTCGATCGAATGCTAGTGAACATCCATTCAACAAAAGCACATGCAATACAATTTTTAGTGGGGACACTCATAGGCAACTATGAAGGATATAAAAGAAATTATAGCACCTTAGACCTATTTTAGACCAATTACATACTTGGGACGATCGTTTACAAAACTGGTGTGATATCATGGGGTCAGATCATTGTAACATCCCTGACCTGGGTTATGGCTTAACCCTAGAAGTTTTTCTTAAGAAAGTTATTTATAAACTTGTTCTAATCTTTTGAAAAGTAATTAAGACTCTTTGTGAAGTTTATTTTCAAGTGTGAGCTTAATTGCAAACAATTTGTGCATTATATGATAGTCTGAGTGTAAAGTGCAATTTACCCAAGATGAGGGTTTACATTGCAAAATGTGACATGTTTAATGTTTAATAAGTGTTTTAATATCATAAGTGAGAGAATGATTCTAAGTGGTAGCTTGTGGAAAGCCTAATTCCAAGTATTGAGCTTGTTTGCACAAAGCTAGTGCTTTGTGTACCAATTTTGGTACAAATTGTAATTTACCCAAAATATAGGGTTGCTATGAAAATTACCATCTCTAGTTTGTCCCTAATCCCTATATGTATCATTTAGAGGATAGATAAAGAAAGAGACGCCATGATTGAACCATCTTTGAGTGAAGGTAGTCTTAGTGATGAAAAGACCATAGAAGTTGTATAGTTGAAATATTTATATGAGCTATATCGAGTTGTAGGCTTAGAATGGGAGTCCCTATCGGCAAAGGGGGCATAAAGGGAGTCTCCTATTAGTTTTTGGACTCTTGTAAAATTCCATGACAACCTAAGCACCTCGGGAAGGTAATCCATGACGGGTTAGATGTTCCTTGCAAAAAGTGTATCGGTTTGCTTTATTATGAGATAAAGATGAGATATCTTATCCTATAAGATAAGGAATGGCCGAGATATTATCCCTAGATTATCCTCTAGAATTTTTCATGGAAAGATATACATGTGTGCATGCATGGACATATGTCAACCATGTATGGCCACGTGTCATCTAGTAGAATATGGTGAAGACACCTCTTATACATTCTCTTTCATGAACCCCAAGTATATATACTTCTCCTTCCACCTACTTATGGAAGTTTACAAACCCCACAACTTTTCTTTCTTGGTGGTATCATGCAAACCACTTAGATATCGTTCATAGTATCTCAAGTAGCAAGGGAATCTCGAGCACCAAGCTTAAGGTAAGGCCATGGTCATCTTCAACATTGGTTGAAGTATGATTTCAAGTTATAGATATTCCTCTCTTTTCTTCTTCACCAAGTTTTTAACTATGGTGATTTCTTGTATATGAAGGAGTAGTGAACGAGCCTTGGACCTTTGATAAGATCATCTTAAACCATAGGAATGTGAAGCTTTGGATCTTGGAGATTTGAAGTTTTCATAAGGCGGGTTATATAACTTGAACCCAATTATGTTATTATTCACCTTCAATATTGTTGAACTTGATGATCTACTTTCAATTTCGAATTCCTTTGATTAATTGAAGTTCATTTGAGTTGAAAAAGTATCTTAGGACTGTTTTCCATGATCTAGAACAATAATAACAAGAAACCAGAGGTTGATGATGATGACATCATCATGGTCCAACCTAATATGGGTTGAAGCCTGTTACAACCCCAATTTTTTTGGGTTCATTTGGTGAGAAATGTAATTTCTCATTATAAAGATAAATAAACAAATAATGATGTCTTTTGATTGAAATCATGAATTTCGTTTAAAACAGCCTTGTTGATTTATTTATGGGCTTCATTGGCTATTGGGCCCAATAACAAGAAAAGGATAAAAGAAACTCCATTATTTGAGTAAATAAGAAAATGGAGAAAAGAACAATGTAGAAACATCTAGAAGGAAAAATAGTGTAATCCAAAGGTGGTTTCGTGCCTCTTGGGTTCCTTGGGTCCCAAGGAGTCCAAAATTGCAAAGATAAGGCAATAAGAAAAGAAAAGATCCATTAGATATTCCTTTATTAAGAAAGGAATTGAAAACAATGATAAAATGTGGAAAATAAGTGAAAAGATGTATAATTGAGTTGTCCTTGATGGATTTTCGTATCCAAAGGATTCCTAATGATAAAAGGGATGCCAATGAGGAAAATAAAAAGAAAGATAAAGAGAAATCCTTGAAAAGAGATATTTTACTAAGGAAATGAATAAGAAGAAAGAGAAAATAGATAAAGGATAAGTAAAAGGCTAAGGAATATTCCCAAGATGGGATTTCGAGCCATTAAGGGTTCCTTGAGGTTCAAGGAATTCAAAATAATAATTTAATGGCAAAGAAAGAGGAAATACCAAATTAAATTGGTTTAATTTAAAAGATAACTTACTTATGAAGAAAACACCCTTTTCCTTTGGAATTTGGGTTCCAAATTTAGTACTCGAGAAAATAATGCCAAGATAGAGTTTCTTCTAAAATTTGAGTGAAAAATAATAAACGAGGAGGGAGATATGATTTTCCCAAATTAAAAATGCTTTTCCTTCGTTTTTAAGATTTTGGAAATAGGGGAGTGATGACAGCCGTTCGATACCCCGTGTGGTCCAGAGGACCAGTGATCCAATGCTAGTTGTGCATCATTCTCCTTGTTTCACAAAAGGAAAGGGGGAGGAGATATCATGATCTTTAAATCCTAATTGCTTGCATTTTAGGCCATAACCTAAGGTGTGGATGAGTCCATCACCCTCAAGAGTTCCTTCTGAGAAGAACCAACCCAGGTTGTTGGTAGTTTCCTTGACAATAGAGGGAATCCCCAATCCATCGGACACCTGCGTTCGACCCTATATCTAGGGATAGCCCAGGGCATCGCAAGCCCTCCCAATTATTCTACCCTTGAGTTTGGGGAATGACGACGACCACTCTGATGCTTTCAATTCCACGTTTGGCCCTGTTCTTTCCCTCGTTTAGCAGCATGCCTCGCCGGAGAAGAGCTCCGACGTATGAGCGACTTGAGCAAGAAGACGAGTAGTTGAGGCCCTGGTCCAGTTCGGGGAAGCTCGGCAGAGGTCGTGGTGGCCTTGTCTAGTGCCGAGAGAGGTTGGAACCCAAAGTCAACCATGGTGCTGACCATGGTTGGGCTGCGATCGCGGGAGACAGGGATCGTGAGATTGATTAAGAAGATGACCCTGCAAAATTACCCAAGTACCCTCCCATCTACGTCTATCATGGTAAGGACATTTCCATCCATTGCAACCTAAATCAAAGTTAGGCACGCGTGTCCCTGGTCGTTAGATCCTGAGTGGACCAACGGACCATTGATCTAACGATCCATGTTTTTTTAGAATTTGCTAATAAATCAATAGAAAGTTATTTTCATACAAAAATCATATCTTGAGCTAGAAAACTCAGATGAGAAAAGTTTATACATGAAAATTGATCAGAAAAATATGAGTAATTTTAAAATGGTTTGGAAGCCAAAATCGGTATACTTTTGTAAAAGTGTATAATTTGGATGGGAAATGTATTAAATTACGGTTAGAAACCCTAAGTTGTTGATAAAGGATGGATTTAATCTTGCAAGTGAATAAATTTGAGCATTATTAACTTTTTTAATGATATAGATGGATATCAACCTATTTTGAAAAGGAAATGGCAAGAATTAGGGTTTTAAACCTAATATTGTAATTAATACCCTTAGAAACCCTAAGTGAGGAAAAAGGGGAAGAAAAGATATAGTTAATCCGAAAATTAGGGTTTTGTGGTCCAAACCTGATCTTAGGATCTTAATGGAAAATAAGATGAGATAATTAGGGTTTGGTGGATATTTTGATAAAAGTAAAGTAAAAGTGGTAAAAAGGAAGTAAAACCCCAATTATGGTCAAAACCCTAAAAAGGGCTAGTAACCCTAGGGAACGATTAGGCCTTTTAGACTTGGATACCATGATCCATGATAGAGAATATTGGATGTATATTTCAGGGCCAAATTGTGTGCTTGCTTTCTTGATTCTGGATTACTTGCTTGGTTAGATTAATTCTACATTCAAGACAGCTTGATAGGTATGTGGTTAATTATGATTAATCGCATTAGTTTTCCCAAAGGTTTCTCGGATGGCTAATCGCATTGATTGAAACTAGACAGTTTGGATGTTCATACTGCAATTATAAAGTCACTATGGTTATCACAATTATAAATACATGTGAGTTCTCACACCTACATGCCACTCTGATGGAAGATGCCATAAAGGTCAGGCCCAAGAGGGTAGACCAATGGGCACCATGAGAGGTGACCCTAGACACCAAGCTCGGGAATGAGAAGGTGGTCTATGTTGCATGCCTCTTGGGCACCATGAGAGGTGACCCCCATACACCAAGCTCGGGATTGAGAAGGTTGCCTTAAGTCAATGGCAAAAGAGAAACCCTAGAGGGGTATTCCAGGGTTAGGGAAAAAGCGGTGGAGAATGACACATTGAAAATGTAAATTGGTTTGCTAATTACCCTGATTGTGATAATTAGATTGTTAGCCATATTTGCAAAGTTTTGGTTGTTCCCACCTACCAGCATATTCCAATATGCTGACCGACGTTTTGTTTGTTGGCATTTTAGGTATAACAATTGTAAGAACAAACATTAAAGTGACACATTGTGGAAATAAGAAATAAATTGCAAGGAGAATTAGATAGAATGGATTCAGGTTGTGGATAGAGTAGTTTACCAGAGTTTAAAAAGGTATGCAAAGTTTTATTTTATACCAGTTTTCAGTTTAGTTGGTAAAATTTGTTAGTTGTTATTGATTATTTGTCGAACATTTGATCATGTTTATTGAGATAATGGCTCTGATCTCTTGGTCTCCATTAATTGGGGGGTATTGGGAGGAGGGGTTGTTATAATTGGTATCAAAGCATAGGTTCCTCATTTAATCTTTAATAATTATTAAATTTTACAAACTTTGTAGAACCCAAGGGAGTTATTAGAGGAATTTTCAAAAGACAGAGGTGTCTAGAAAAGGATCACATATGGGGGATGGCAAGATTTTCCTCCGCACCGCTAGTCAGAATACGAGGACTCCCGGATTAGTGTGACTGCTTGGCCAATGTCTTAGGATTTGACTCGAAATAAGATACCTTTAGGACTCTCTCATCTTGTTCATCCCTTCTCAACTCAAATGTTGTTAAGGACCTTAAGGATTAGGGTTTTCTCTCTTTCCCTCACCCTCTTGAGGTATGGGTAAGGTTGATAAGGTCTAAGGAATCCTCCACCAAAATAATGAAAAGCATGTAAATAAGATGCCATGGACATAAGCTGAATAGATTAAGCGTAAACTAAAGAATAGATACATGCTTAGGTCATATGACATGAGTTGTCATTGCACTCAGGGGAAACCTGAGGCTAGACCTTCTTGTCAGGAGGATGAGTAGAGAGAGAGTTAGTCTTGGAGGTAGAGACCTCCATTATAGGTAGAGACCTGGCACATTCTCTAAGAATGATGCTACCCCTAAACCATAAGGGGTGAGATGACATGATGATTTAGATGTCATGGTTGACTGAGTGTTTGGGTTGGACACGCCTTGGGATGCCATACGAGCCATGAGAGGTTATATAACCTAGTACCTTTGGTGACCCAACCCTGGAAAGGGGTGTGCGTGTTAGAGTGAAGGATAGCTCCTTCATTGATGAGGTTAGTGAAGAACCTATAGAAACCCTATAGGCTTATGAAAGTAGGGGATAACATGCACCTAGAGTACGTCAAGGGTGTGGCAGTAGGTTGAAACCCTGGCCGGTAAGCATGATGGATAGCTTATCAAATAAGCATAAAGAGCTATGAATAACCTTGAGCAAATAAAAGTTTGAACATAGGCTTCGTCATGTAGGGTATGCTTGTGAGCTTGATCCATCTTCATAGAGAGAGGACCTTTAGTATGAGGCTAGTTGTGGAGTTAATTCAAGAGAGAGAGAGCAGGACCCCGAGCAGGAAGGTTAGAAGCCTAGACTCCGAGATATGAGGAAAAGTGGGGAGTTGAGGATGATGCGACCTAAGTGAATGTTTGTGGTTGTCTCATGACTTGATCCCTGGAGGCGGATGATATCTTGGTGACCTTTAGAGGAACCAAACCCTAAAGAGAGGGTGATGCTTCTAGAACCTATGTGCCTATGGTATAGGAGTTTACCTATTGAGATGAGACAAAGAGTGCCTTAGACCCTAAGGAGTTTTAGGTAGCAAGATGTGAAGCCTTGTACCTTGTTGGTTGCTCTTGAGGAAGACTCAACTCTAAGGTGTGGCTCGAATAAAAGGATCATGGGAAGCGCATGACATACCTTGGACATGCTTGGTTTGTGGTTAAAGGTCGAGCATGCAGTTGGACAGTTGTGGTATAAAGAAATGAACCTAGGGTTCCTAGGCCTAAGAGGGGAAGTGGTGTACCTGATGCTCATGATGAGGTTTTAGTTTCAATAGATTCAAGCATGGTACTTCTCATGTTTAAAGGAAAGAGAAACCCCTTAAGTTTAAGGCAGGTTGATGAACCCCCCACAGCTAAGTTGATGACATGGGAAGGTATGATCTAGATTCAATGTTGAGGATGAGGACAAGTATGACCTAGCATGGTTTAGTAGGTGGTCTGCTTGTGCCTTAGTGGCTGCTGGGTTAAGCATGCTCATGTGAATATAAACCCCAGGGATGATTGTGACCTTGTTGTCAAGAGTTGTAGTTTCCTCCCATCCTAGGAGAGGAACCCCTTTGGGTGTGTACCAGTTTGTGGGTTTTGTGGAAACCTAAAGAGGTCTCCTAGGATCGTGAGAAGCTAAGTGAAGAGTACATGGTAATAGAATGAACATGTAGACCCATAGTTAACCATATCTAAGTGCATGTGGATGTGTTACCATGGAAGTAACCAGTATGGGGCCTGACCAAGGTAGGAAGGTCGCCATGACCCCTGTGAACGGATGAAAGACAGCCCAAGAATGTAGAGAGAGATGATGAAGGCTTGGGTAAGGTTCTATGTTAGACATGTATTATAATGGAATCCTAAGTCTATCCTAGGGTCAGGTGGGAATAAGACCGATGGAAGTGGGAGTTGCCTAATTCCCTAGTTGCACATGACCATAGGGTCGGGAGGTAACAGTTATCATTGTCTGAGGGCCATGGTTTAGGAGATTGATCACCTTCATGAACTCATGGGACCCAAAGGGCAAGTGAGTAGGGCACTCTATGGATGCATAAGGGAAGAGGGATGACCCCAAAAGTGTCGGAACCCTATAGACCTAGAGGATATGACCAAGGATTGTGTGGTGATCCAAGTAGGTTCAAAACCAGTTTTCCATTAAAGTCACTTTGATATCAAGATGATTGTGATGTAGAGACATAAGTTACATGTTTCAACTTAGATTTGAAGGTGTACTGGCAAGGTGGGATGTACCATCTCTACTCTTGGAACAAGAAGAACTCTGTATTTGGACGGCCGCCAAATGCTTATTTCCTCTTGTTATGGGAGTGAGAGATAGGACAGTACGCATGCCATACACCAAGGATAAAGATGATGTGAGTTGGAACGATGCTATAAGGAAGGAGGACAGAGATGATAACGTGCCCTGGTGGAGTGAATGATACATGGATAGGTACAACCGATAAGAGTATTAAGGTTATGTTTTATCAGGAGCTATGTGGAAGTTGCAAGTGATACAAGGTTGAGTTTGATAACCAAGAGGATGAGCTCAGAGTGTTCTAATGAATATAGACTTAGAGTTTGAGACGAGATGATAAGTGGAATACATGGAAATGCATGTCTTCAACACTACCTAATACCTAAGGATGTGAAGTGGTAATGGATGCTCTGGTGGAGGTATAGTTGCCTAGTTTAGCTAGAGGCTAAAAGAAGTAGTTGGGCTAACCCTAAGTTGGAAACAGGAGATAAGATCTATCGAACAAGTTAGTAGTTCTTTGGTTAGCCAGCCTAGGCCTTGATGCTATAAGAGGATGGTTGTAGAACCTTAGATGTACTTCTCTGGAAAAGAAGGTGATAAAACCCTGAGTAGAGTGATTTAGGGTTTCTGAGGAATCAATCTTAAGGAATCATGACATACAGGAGATCATGATACACCTTGGTACTACAAGGATAGTAAGTGATAGTAGTACTTTGGATGCCTAAGATGGAGCTGCATGTGGTATGTTTCCATGAAAGTCAGGAGGTGAAGGACAAACACCAGTAACCCAATGAGTTGATATAGAGAATAAAGAGTCCCTGAGTGGAAATGGGAGTTCATCACTGTGAATGTTGTGGTAAATCTCCCCTAGACCAAGGAAGGTCATGATGCAATGTGGGTTATGGTAGATCACCTTACCTAGGTGACAAGAGAAAGAAAGAGTATTGTCAAGGGACAGATCGGGTTGAACTACTTATAAGAGAGAGAGATGGTTCAACTACACCATGATGCGAGTTCAAAAGTTCTTGGGTAGGACCTAAAGGTTCACTTCCGTTAGGTGGAAGTAGATACATAAAGAATTCGATGTCGGTACAGTTTATCACCCCATACTAATGGTCAGTATGATCCAGACTAGAGGGTCTAATGAGAGCATGTGTGTTCATTCAGGGTGATACATAGAGACAGTTCTTAAGAAGTGATGTTAACCACCATAGCCTTTATCAGGATGCAAGAAGTTCTATAAGGAGTTTGTGTCGGTCACCACTTCATTAAGATGATTTTGGTGAAGGAGGCCTCACAAAGGTCAGAAAAGAACCACAGTGTGTGCAGATGAAGTCGCTTTGATCGTACAATGGCTGAGAAGGAGCCAGAGGTGACATGGGTCGTGAGTTGATGCAAAGAAGACTGACATGCAGATCATTGTGGGAGAGTATGTGATGTGAAAATCCGACCCCTCTAAGCTATAGCTGAGAAAGTTGATTCCCTGATATATGGGTCCATTTGAGATGGATTGGTGGAGATGGTTGTGCCTCTCAGGATAACATGATGTGTAATGTGTTCATGAGTCCGATCTAGAGCACTATGTGAGGTACCCAAGCAATGTATTGAGCCCTGAACCTATTCAGCTTTTGAGAGGCTGAAATGTCAGTCACCTATGAGGGTACAATATACCAAGGTAAGAAAGAACTCAGATGGAAGAATATGAGATGATGAAGGTTCTTGAGAAGCACCATGGAAAGGGTGAAGCCACATGGGAGCCCTGATGGACATAAGAAAGGCTTATCTTGAATTGTTTTTTTATGGAATTTTGAGGACAAAATTCTTATAAGAAGGGAAGGATGTTACAACCCCAATTTTTTGGGTTCTTCTGGTGAGAAATGTAATTTCTCCTAATAAATATAAATGAACAAATAATGATGTCTTTTGATCGAAAGCATGAATTTTGTTTAAAATAGCTTTGTTGATTTATTTGTGGGCTTTATTGGCTATTGGGCCAATAACAAGGAAAGGATAAAAGAAACTCCATTATTTGAGTAAATAAGAAAATGGAGAAAAGAACAATGTCGAAACCTCTAGAAGGCAAAAGAGTGTAATCCAAAGGTGGATTTCGTGCCTCTTGGGTTCCTTGGGTCCCAAGGAGTCCAAAATTGCAAAGATAAGGCAATAAGAAAAGAAAAGATCCATTAGATATTCCTTTATTAAGAAAAGAACTAAAAACTATGGCATACAATTCATAAAAACATAATTAACTAATGCGGAAGCGTTCACTAAGCAGTGGATTACCAAAAATCACTAAAAATTAAAACCTTTTTACCAAGAGGTCCATCAAATGAAAACTTTCTCACATAGAACAAAAGTAGCACATTTACATTCTGGTTTAAAGGTAGATGTCCTGCATCATCTCTTTCTGAAAATTACAAGCATCAACTGCTCTTGTTAAACTAAACACAAGCAGTGTGAAATCTCGAGGCACTAAGCCAAAATATCAAAAGAACTAACTACTACTCCGAGGACCTAAGAGTATAGAGACAACACATAGGACTCTATATACATCTACACAAGGCATAACATGCAGTGTCTCCACCTGAGACTTCACTGCTGTCCCTGCTGCTGCTGCTATCCTTCACCTATTGAAGGATTCCTGCCTCCTCGTCTGCGTCCACCTAAAAATGTGGTTCCCATGGGGTGAGAAAATTGTAAATTGCCCCAGCAAGAGATATAACTCTCCGCCAGAAACATTGTCATTGCAGTTAAAGAAGATAAATATGAACAGAGGAATCATATTTGTTTGACAGCAGTTAATTCAATGTCTAACAGTTTAGAACATTATTATTATTAAAAGCATTGCAGATATAACTTGATAGAGAAATATGTCACTTATCCATTAAGGAGTATGAAGAACATGTATAACATTTATTCACTACAGAATCATTACCACAGCATTAACTTTCTTCAGACTTATATCATATATCTAATTCCTGGCATTGTCATAGTGGAGTCATGGCCTATAGCCACACTCTTTTCACAAAGTATTGGGATCTTAATCCCTCAACTCATCAATTACAATTCCACTTCTTAACAAGTTCATTGTCATGATTATAGAATCTGGGTATTTGAACCCTTATCTCATCATAGAACACTTGTTACCACTTATTAGGTAACTTCATACCTTCAGGTCATCTGACCAAGGACATTATAATTCTTGCTACTCAAGGTATTGCACATAGTTCACAAAGCTCATATCACCTCTTATAACCCCTTAATAGGCAACAAGGCATATTACAGCTTATGAAGCTCATAAACAATCTAAGATAATTAGCACATCATGTGACTTACATGACTCATTAATTGTAGGTTACCTCTCACTAAGCAACAAGGCATATAAAAGCTTATAAGGCCTATAGAACATTTTCAATATACAGAACATCATAACCCATACCTGGCTATGCTCATCTTCTCAACATATCTGTCATGATTAGTAGTCATGATACAATTACATATCAGTACCATGCAATACAAGGGTTATCTTATTACATTCATAACCCATTAGTCTGTATTTGAGCTTCTCATAGGATTACTCTGTGTTAGAACTTCACATAGCATCACCTTGTATTAGGGTTTCACATAGCATTAACTTGTATTAGGGTTTCACATAGCATTACCCTATATTAGGGTTCGCATAGCATTAACTTGTATTAGGGTTTCACATAGCATTACCTTGTATTAGGGTTCACATAGCAAAGAATCAATATGGATAACATAAGTATTCAAGCATACTTATTTATTCACATCATTCATCATTAAATGAATTATCAACACACAGCAAGAGTTTCTCTCTCATCTTTGCCAGAATATGATTACATCATAGTTTATAGGTTTGGATTAACCTTTTCATAAGGCATGTTAGCCTACACTCAACAGGGTGCATTACATCTCAATGTAACCATTGACATGACACATCTCATGTGTCATTCATCCAATTATATTGGACTTATAACACATCAAGGTATAGCAGTATTGGGGTGTTGGATGTGATATCTATCATATCTTGATGTATCACTTCCCTCAACACCTTTATCTTACTTGAGTTCATCCACTTAGATTGTATTAGGGTATTCCCCATCCTAATACTTTATGCACCAGTTCTTCACATTTATCATGTAATGTATTGTTCATTAGTCACTCACTTAGATTATACAACCATTGCCATTACTATGGACTCATCCTTGAGTTACGAACTATTAATATAAGGATATCCATCATCAACCTTTCTAGGTGTTACATTTGTCAAAACATTACTCACTATTCCATTATTAGGAATTGTATTCTCCATATTTATAATTTTAGGATTCACGTAGCATATTCTATACATTTATAGATTTCACATAGTATTGCTCTTCAATAGAGTTTTATATAATCATCCTTCTATATCAGGGTTTCACCTAGTATTATGTGAAATTAGGATTTTACAACACATCACCCAGTGATAGGTCTTCACATAGAATTAGTAGCACTACCCTATATTAGGGTTTCATGCACCTTACCCCATTTTAGGCATTAAGGTTTTCCATTCACATCCAAGTAAGGTTTCTCTTACCGCATACCCAAATTAGGGTTAGGATGTACAATTCCCATTAAATTAGGGTTTCCTTCATTGTTACACTAGGTTAGGGTTACATCATCACCCTAGATTATGATTTCACTGAGCTTAGCCCTAGATTAGGGTTTCACATAACCTTTCCCTAAATTAGGGTCAAGGTACATCAATCTTTTCAATGAGGATTTCATAATTTCATATTATGGATCAAACCCTGATTACACATTTATTCATAATGAAAGAATTAGGGCTTATTAAGTAAGCAATCATCTCTCTCATTCAC
Source organism: Alisma plantago-aquatica (assembly GCA_963693085.1). Classification (NCBI taxonomy): domain Eukaryota; kingdom Viridiplantae; phylum Streptophyta; class Magnoliopsida; order Alismatales; family Alismataceae; genus Alisma; species Alisma plantago-aquatica. Next base: position 187,228,264 of record OY856415.1, read on the forward strand.
TCTCCCTCTCATCCTCTTTAGGATGTTAATTACACCAAGATTGATCTATGGTTAACTCTTTACTTAAGTACACATAGTTAGGGTTAACCTTCATAGTCACCATTGGTCTACATCATTAAGAACCAAATAGCTAATTGACCTTTGATCATATAAGGTGTCCAAATGGTTTAACCAATTTGGACCTCAAAAGGTCTTGGTCACTTAGACCTCAAACGGTCTTGGTCACTAAGTTCAAATGGTTTGAAACCATTTAGCAAAGTTGGTTCTTGAAACCGTTTAGACAACACATCTTGAAATTGCATGAACTTGAGTCTCCAAACGGTTTGAGATCGTTTGGTCCGAAACGGTCTAGAGTTCAAACGGTTTGAAACCGTTTAGCAAAGTTGGTTCTTGAAACCGTTTAGACAACACATCTTAAAACCGCATGAACTTGAGTCTCCAAATTGTTTGAGATCATTTGGTTCCAAATGGTCTTGAGACCGTTTGGTCCAAACCTTCTCAAAACCGCATGGACCAAAAAGGTACTTCATCACTTAATCGATTTAAGGTTTCAATCCATGAACCAATTATCAATTGAACCACTAAAGTATTCATCAATTGAAACACTGAATCACCATTCATTAGACCTTAAATTTAGGGTTTTGAACCCAATTGAACTAGGGTTGATAATCAAGAAACCATCACTTAGGGTTTTGAAACTGAGGAACCATCAATGGTTGGCATTGTGGAACCAATTCAATTGAAATCAACGAACCATCATCATTATATGATATGACCTGACCTCAAACGGTCTTGAATGACCTCCAAACGGTCTTGAGACCGTTTGGGTGATCTCAAAACGTTCTTGAGACCGTTTTCCCATTTCATCATCAAAAACAATGACATCCAATTAGGGTTTGGATCATTGGATTGATTATCAAATCAGCAATTTGATTGCAAATCAATTTGGTATCTTTGGATCATCAAATACCCAACCATACTCAACCCTAGACCTCCAAACAGTCTTGGGTGACCCTAAAACGGTCTTGAGACCGTTTGGGTGATTCCCAAATGGTTTTGAAACCGTTTGGGTCAATCAGCCCAAAACATCAATTCAATCAATTGCAAAATCAGCACTTAGCCGATTAGGGTTTCTATTTGAAAGTTTGTCCATAAGTTGAATTAATCAATTGGATCCATTGGATCATCATCCAACACATACTAGGGTTCATACCTCAAATGGTCAACCCTCCCAAATGGTAAACACCCTCATGCGGTTTGGGACTCAAATCACCAAACAGTTTTGAAACCGTTTGGTCTTCAAACGGTTTGGTGAAATCGTTTGGACCAACAAGTTGAAACGGTTTGCCTTGGATATTTGGAGAGGTGTGTGCTTATGATTATGTCATCATCATCAAGCTCCAAACTCACGAAATCTACTGTGATTTCCATGGCGATTGCATCAATCAACCAAATCAATTATCGTGAATGAAGAAAGGATCATTATTTGATAAGGAATTGAATGCAATAACAAAATTAAGGGTTCAAGTTATAAAACCCGCCTCCAATTGAGCTCCAAAACTTCAAGCTCACGTCAACAATGGTGGATGCAACTCCTTTCACTATTCTGAGGGTCGTCCTCAAGCTTTGAGTGAAAAGGAATGGTTAGAATTGAAGAAGGGGTCGAGATATGAAGAATTCATACATTAATTTTTTATTTTCACCATGGATTTAAGGTGAAAGGAGGTCAAGAAGATTACCAACAGGTTGGGGGTCGTCCTCCTGATCCTCTAAAGCTCCTTGGTCATTTTCCAAGCAAGGGAAAAGAAATGGAAACGAAGAAGCCCTTGGTTTGGCTTGTAAAGGGTACTTTTATAAGAAACTCCATGAGAGAGAAAGTGCCTTATAAAAATTCATTTCATCCCAAAAATGGTGTCGCCTCTTCCCCCTAAACTCTTTGGCCACGAAGCCATCTTGTTTGCCTATTATTCCTCTCAATTCCATGATTTAAAGAAAAGCAAATTAAGCACCTCAAATCATATTATACTAATATCCATATGTGAGTGGATATTTCTTTTTCTTATAATAATGTGAGTGAGTTATCCACTCCCTTGGATATTTTCGTGGCCTAGAAAAGGCACAAAGGTTTTCACACTTGAGAAAATTCAACCATCTCGTTTTTGGTTGAAGGCCCTTCAACTATTTTATTTATATTTGCACTAAATTGAATTAGGGTTTCAATTAGAATTAAATCTTGATTATTTTAATATCAAGATTCTTTCTCCTCCAACTTAATTCAAATGAGGTGCCCCTCTCATTTTCTTTGCTCTACATGATGCCAATAAACATTAGGGACCTTATTGAAATGGTAATTTGCATGTTGAACCCTAGGTTTTGGGTAAATTGCACATTACACCAAAACTAGGTTTTAATGCACATACATTGCTTTATCAGCTCTTTCTTGGTACTCAGGCTTTCATAAGCCATACCTCAGCATCATTTTCACTCTCATGATGCTTCAACACATGAGTAACATATTATCATGCACAATTTGCACTTAAACTACTCAACTTGGGTAATTTGCACTTTAGTCCAAATCAAGTAAAACATTATTTCAATATTATTCAAAAAGGACTAAAATTGAAATATAAGTTCCTCTTGAGCCCTAATTACTTTTCACAAAATAAGATTAAGTATCTACTCAACCTTATTAGGTAAATCATCTAGGGTTAACACATAACCCAGGTCAGGGATGTTACAAAAACAATGATAAAATGTGGAAAATAAGTGAAAAGAGGTATAATTGAGTTGTCCTTGATGGGTTTTCATATCTAAAGGATTCCTAATGATAAAAGGGATGTCAATGAGGAAAATAAAAAGAAAGATAAAGTGAAATCTTTGAAAAGAGATATTTTACTAAGGAAATGAATAAGAAGAATGAGAAAATAGATAAAGGATAAGTAAAAGGCTAAGGAATATTCCCAAGATGGGATTTCGAGCCATTAAGGGTTCCTTGAGGTTTAAGGAATTCAAAATAATAATTTAATGGCAAAGAAAGAGGAAATACCAAATTAAATTGGTTTAATTTGAAAGATAACTTGCTTATGAAGAAAACACCCTTTTCCTTTGAAATTTGGGTTCCAAATTTGGTATTCGACAAGATAATGCCAAGATAGAGTTTCCTCTAAAATTTGAGTGAAAAATAATAAACGAGGAGGGAGATATGATTTTCCCAAGTTAAAAACTCTTTTCCTTCATTTTTAAGATTTTGGAAATAGGGGAGTGATGATAGTCGTTGGATACCCCGTGTGGTCCAGAGGACCAGGGATCCAACGCTAGTTGTGCATAATTCTCCTTGTTTCACAGAAGGAAAGGGGGAGGAGAGATTAGGATCTATAAATCCTAATTGCTTGCGTTTTAGGCCATAACCTGAGGTGTGGATGAGTCCATCACCCTCAGGAGTTCCTTCTGAGAAGAACCAACCCAGGTTGTTGGTAGTTTCATTGACAATAGAGGGAATCCCCAATCCATCAGACACATGTGTTCGACCCTATGTATAGGGATAGCCCAGGGCATCGTAAGCCCTCCCAATTATTCTGCCCTCGAGTTTGGGGAACGACGACGACTGCTCTGATGCTTTCAATTCCACATTTGGCCCTGTTCTTTCCCTCGTTTAGCAGCATGCCTCGCCGGAGAAGAGCTTCGTCGTACAAGCGACTTGAGCAAGAAGATGAGCAGTTGAGGCCCTGGTCCAGTTTGGGGAAGCTGGGTGGAGGTCTTGGTGGCCTTGTCTAGTGCCGAGAGAGGTTGGAACCCAAAGTAAACCATGGTGCTGACCATGGTTGGGTTGTGATCGCGGGATACAGGGATCACGAGGTTGATGAAGAAGACGACCCTGTAAAATTACCCAAGTACCCTCCCATCTACGTCTATCATGGTAAGGACATTTCCATCCATTGCAGCCTAAATCAAAGTTAGGCGTGTGTGTCCCTCGTCGTTGGATCCTGAGTGGACCAACGGACCATTGATCTAACGATCCGTTTTTTTTTTAGAATTTGCTAATAAATCAATAGAAAGTGATTTTCATACAAAAATCATATATTGAGCTAGAAAACTCGGATGAGAAAAGTTTATACATGAAAATTGATTAGAAAAATATGAGGAGTAAGGGTTTGGAAGACTAAATCAGTATACTTTTGTAAAAGTGTATAATTTGGATGGGAAATGTATTAAATTATGGTTAGAAACCCTAAGTTGTTGATAAAGGATGGATTTAATCTTGAAAGTGAATAAATTTGAGCATCATTAACTTGTTTAATGATATAGATGGATATCAACCTATTTTGAAAAGGAAATGGCAAGAATCAGGGTTTTAAACCTAATATTGTAATTAATACCCTTAGAAACCCTAAGTGAGGAAAAAGGGGAAGAAAAGATATAGTTAATCCGAAAATTAGGGTTTTGTGGTCCAAACCTGATATTAGGATCTTAATGGAAAATAAGATGAGATAATTAGGGTTTGTTGGATATTTTGATAAAAGTAAAGTAAAAGTGGAAAAAGGAAGTAAAACCCCAACTATGGTCAAAATCCTAAAAAGGGCTCGTAACCCTAGGGCACGATTAGGCCTTTTAGACTTGGATACCATGATCCATGATAGAGAATATTGGATGTATATTTCAGGGCCAAATTGTATGCTTGCTTGATTGATTCTGGATTACTTGCTTGGTTGGATTAATTCTACATTCAAGACAGCTTGACAGGTATGTGGTTAATTATGATTAATCGCATTAGTTTTCCCAAAGGTTTCTCGAATGGTTAATCGCATTGATTGAAACTAGATAGTTTGGATGTTCATACTGCAATTATAAAGTCACTATGGTTATCACAATTATAAATACATGTGTGTTCTCGCACCTACATGCCACCCTGATGGAAGATGCCATAAAGGTCAGGCCCAAGAGGGTAGACCAATGGGAACTATGAGAGGTGACCCCAGACACCAAGCTCGGGAATGAGAAGGTGGTCTATGTTGCATGACTATGGGGCACCATGAGAGGTGACCCCCAGGCACCAAGCTCGGGATTGAGAAGGTGGCCTTAAGTCAATGGCAAAAGAGAAACCCTAGAGGGGTATTCCAAGGTTAGAGCAAAAGCGGTGGAGAATGACACATTGAAAATGTAAATTGGTTTGCTAATTACCCTGATTGTGATAATTAGATTGTTAGCCATATTCGCAAAATTTTGGTTGTTCCCACCTACCAGCATATTCCAATATGCTGACCGACATTTTGTTTGTTGGCGTTTTAGGTACAACAATTGAAAGAACAAACAGTAAAGTAAAACATTGTGGAAATAAGAAATAAAGTGCAAGGAGGATTAGATAGAATGAATCCAGGTTGTGGATAGAGTATCTTACTAAAGTTTAAAAAGGTATGCAAAGTTTTATTTTATACCAGTTTTTAGTTTAGTTGGTAAAATTTGTTAATTGTTATTGATTATTTGTCGAACCTTTGATCATGTTAATTGAGATAATGGCTCTGATCTCTTGGTCTCCCTTAATTGGGGGGTACCGGGAGGAGGGGTCGTTACAAAGTCCCTCAAACTCGATATGATGGATTGGACACACCATTAACTCAATGAGGTAATGAGTGGGTACCTCTTTCCCGATATGATGATGAAGTGCATACCTCATGCATGATATGTTGTTAAACAAACTATGTGCACAATATAAGATCAAGTCATGCACCCTATGCACGATAGGGAACCAAGCATGCACTCCAACCCGATATAGTAAAACCTAGAAGATAAGCAATCTGATATGTTGATGTAAACCCACCACAAGCATGACATAGTGAGAAGTGTATATCTCATGGGCGATATGAGTAAGTACTTATGCACCCCTTGAGCATGATATAGGGCCATACATTCACCTTATGCACGATATTATGTTAGGTCTATATCCTAACCCGATATGAGTTGAAAACCCTAGATGATGATGAGAAATCTGATATGAAACCCAAGATGAAGAGTAACCCGATATAGTGGTGAGTGATACCACATGAACGATATGAGAGATATCTCATGGATGGCAGGAGTATCACCTACTTACACCTTATACATGATACAAGGTTAAGATCATGCCTCATGCACGATATAGTGATTAGTTGAACACTCTACATTATATAGAGTTGAAACCCTAATCAATATAGAGATGAAACTCTAGGGGATGACATGAAACCCATTACATCCTACCTTTTGGGTGAAGGATTGTTGTGAAAGAATCCAACCTGATATCTAGCTTGTCATGCAATTATATGATACAACTAATCCTTGAAAGTATAAAAGGATATGAGTCTAATGATCTACCCGACATGGTAACCTAATATGTTACCCAACATGCAAATAAGGTGGGAACCCGATATGGTGTTGAATATACCCTTTCCAAATGATACCATGATGAGACATATACTACATGCACGAAATGGTGCACAGTTTGTGCCCGATATGGCACCAAGCATTCAGCTTATACCCGACATGAGGTCAAGCATCTAGCTTTACACGATATGGGGTCAACTTGAGAATGAGAAAACCTAAGTGATAACTAAACCTGACATAGGTACACGATATGGAACTAGGGGATATACCCTAAAACCAATATGGTGATGTGGTTATACCACATACCTAATATAGATGTCCGACATGATGATAAGGGTGCATCTTAGGTATAATATGGTGGCATACATGTATCTTGATGCCCAATATGGTGGGAGTACCTCAAACCAATGTGTCTGGTTGAGTGATGTATATGGTGAGTTGTAACTCATGCAAGATTAAGATGCAATGAATTTAATGTAAGTTGATAGTTGTAAACTAATGTACCTTAAGAGGAGAATTGAGCCAACTTAATAGAAGTATGGTGCAATCAACATCCTAATGAGGATTAGAGAAAAACTTGTATATAAGTGATAATCATGTTAATAAGCATGCATTGATACTCCTAAGATGAGTGGAGTATGAATTAGGGTTTGATTCTAGATAATATGATCTTGAATCCTTAATTTGTTAATAAGGGGAAAATCTAACCCTAATGAAGGGCGATGGTATGCTCTTACAACCTTAATCAGTTAGATTGAGACATCCTAACCCTAATAATGGGAAGGATGTATTTCTCTTATATCACATAGTAATATGTGAATTTGAAACCCTATTTGGTCAAAATAGGCAATTCTAACCCTAATAGCAGGAATGATGTATTCCTCTTGAATTTCATAGTAATGTCATATATTGTTAAAGTGCAAACTATTCAAGAATCATGAGATGATGAACATAGCCAAGTATGAGCTATGATGTTTTATATGGTACAGATTTAAATGAGCCTTGCGAGCCATGTTAAATATATGTACAACAAGTATAATGATTATACGGTCTGATATCTTAAAAGATAGTTGTTGCCTAGTGAGAGGTGACAAGATATTTAATGAACTATGTGAGCTATGTGAAATATGTGTACAACAAATGTGTTGAATACCTTGGTCTGAGGACCTAGAGGTAATAGTTACCAATTACAGAGGTAACAATGCTAAGTGATGATCTATGGGTTTGAATACCCAAATCCAGTAATCATGATGATGATGATGTGAAAGGATGAGAATTCCCAGTATTGTGATAAGGGACTGAGATCCTGAGCGTTATACATTCAAAGTGTTCCAAAGATCTTAAAAGTTATACACCTTTCTTTATAGCATTTGTTATAATTTGTGTTTGAAACTTGGTTGATGTTAAAAGAATATTGTAATATAGTTAATTAATAAAGTTAAATCTCATCATGTAGTGCCCTGACCATAGATCCATTCAGTGTCAGAAATTGTTGATGGTGAAATGAGTTTAACTCAGAGAGCATATTTTTTAATATGCGGGGGTGAAGAACGAAGTATATCCAAACGTCCCAATGAAGAATTGATGTCACACCTTCCTTATTTATCACAGGATGATGTAAATCTCTTGACCAAATAAGAAATTGATGTGTAAATCCTTCTTCATTTCTATGTGGTATTGGGATTGAAGTACAAAATCTCCTGACCAGGAGAGGAATTGATGTTTAATCTTCCTTATCCTTATAATCTGGGAAAGCTATGTGGTCTTCTCCCAAAGAGAGTACATGCTACGGCAGTAACTCTATAGTGAAGATGACGCTATACCCCGGCATGCTATTTGCAGATGACACGAGATGTCCTACTAGTAGATGACACGAGATGTCCTACTAGTAGATGACACGAGATGTCCTACTAAATCTAAGTGGTCTCGTACTGACCGAGATAGGTGAGGTCTTGACAGCCGGCTCTGTCATTGACCTTGTATGGTACCGATATCGACTTACTAGTGGTCGATTGGAGCATGAACGGTATACTTCATCTCCTCAGGGCATAAGTGTGATTGTAATATGTAATCAGACATGCAGCGTATTTGCTTAAGGATCGAATATGGAAAGACATTTGTTGATGTACACTCCACTTATACATCTTAGTTGAATAGATGTTATTCATGTTTCTTTATATTCCCTTGTATAGTGAATAGATGATTTATTGCTCTACCATAGATAGATGCATTATTTTAAGAGAAATGATTACTCGGTTCTGCTTATAACTGTGATTAATCCTGATTATTAATATAAAAGAACCTCTGCTCAGTTTTATACTGCTTAAACTTTGATAATAATATAGTCAACGGAGAGTTATATCTCTCGCTGGGACAATTGTCCCACCCCGTGGGATCCACAATTTTTAGGTGGACGTGCACGAGGAGGTAGAGACCTTACTGCAGAGGGAGAACAATAGCTGGGATAACAGTAATAGCTCAGGTTGAGTGTATTGTCTGTCGTGTCTTGTAGATAGAAGTCATATGTGTCGTCTCTGTGTTCTTAGGTCCTTAGAGTCGGTATGTAATGGTTTTATGAACAATCTGAGATTTTGACTTGTGTATCTCGAGGTCTTATGTTGCTTCAATATATGTTTTGATAGAGCAACTGTTATATGTTGTCCTCAAGATGAGATGATACAGTGCATGTACTATGTGAATCATGATATATATAAGAATTAGATCTCTCAGTGAGAGTTTCCTGGTATTGGATCTCCTTGAAAAATGGTTTTAATTCTTAGTGATTTTTGTTAATCTGTTGTTTATGGTTATTCTGCAATTATTACTGGTGATGACTTGATTTGTTTTTGGGTCATTAAAACCACCATTGTCTATGACTTCTCATATAGGGTTATCGCACAAGATGGATGCCTTATTCTCCATACTTCATATTGGACATTACATTACTCCTGCTCTCCTCTCTACTTGGTATGTCATAAATATGTATACCCAGTAGTCTCACTGCTATCTTGTAGGAAGTAGCACCACTAGACCCATTGTTGCTTCTTGTTTATGCATTCACATGTTGTATGAAGAATCATTTTTGTTCAAAATAAATATTTATTTGATCACCAATTTCTATTATTTGTTGGGATTTCAATATCATGACTATGTAGCTAATAACTCTCTTGATTTTGCATTTTTGGGTTTGATTCTACCGTGGGAAATCTAGCCATGATGTGGTGCATCAATGACCTCCTAAATAAATCAAATGTACAAAAGAGTGATGCTACCTTTAGGAAAGTGTATATTCTAACAAATGTATATTTGTTTCTCTACATATTCAGCATGTGCATGTTGTTTATGAAGAGAGAGGGAGGGAATAACTTCGGTGAGCGGTGAAACCTCTACCTTAGTCCTTTAATTTATTTTGACAATGAATTTATATTCTCTATTTTGATCTTTTCTCTAGTTTAATTCAACAATCAAATCAATAGTTTATTCACCTATTTAACAATTAAAAAAATCAATTTAATTATTTCATTAAAAGGTTGTACCTTGGGATCAACCCTAACAATACTACACTAAGATACATATGACCTATCGTATCTACCTGGTAATGAATTTGGGGTACAATAAAAGTCACAAACCTACAACCATAAAAGCTTGGTTGACATTGTGAAAAGTTAGTCTAACCTCTAGGATCCAACTTGTGCTAAAGGTAAACTTGCTTTCCAAACACCTTGGTCACCAACACTAAGGGTCTATCTACATTTGGTATGAGTCAATCCGTGTTAAGCCCTAGTCACACTGGTGCTATCAACTTTTCCAAAAAAAATCAACCTAATGGTGCCCTAATCACACTGGTGCTATCAACTTTTCCAAAAAAACCAACCTAATGGTGCCCTAGTCACATTGGTTACGTTATGAGAATGTCAAGTGGAGAATGGGTCAAGGGAGGGGCATCTAAGCATCTAAGTAGTGACCCCCTAGGGGTGAGTTGTTAATCATCCTCAGGGGTGACCTAGCTGCTTACATGAGAGGATGTGAGCAATTTGATCTGTGCATAGACTCTAAAGTAGCCATGAGGTATCTAGCAAAGACAAATCTTTGTCCTATGAAGTATTACCCAATCGTGCAAATAATTTCAATCATGAGAGAGAGGTTCAAATCTTTTAGGATCATCAATATAAAATGAGAGGTGAACAAACTTGACGATAAACTGTCAAATTGGTTCCCACATTCCTAGGGGGACATGCAAACATCCACCTACCCAGATGAGTTGAAGATTATATGGCAACAAGACATTACCTAATGCTTTAGTCTAGTCCTTTGTACGCAAAAAAAAAACAAAAATATTCCAAGTAATCAAGGAACTTGGACAAGATTTGCAAAAGAAGCTGAAGAAAATTGACACATATTCTTAGAAATTGAGATTCTTTTAAATCAAGTTCTACCTATTCAAATGATCTTTACATAGTTTTTTATAGAAATTGATAGAAATAAGTAAGACCAAGTAATAAAAACTTTAATTTTCATCAGCATTTCTTTGTACAATATACACCTTTTGGAATAGGTAGGTCTTATTCAAAAGGCCACTTGAGTCTATTTTGAAAATTGAGTATTTGTGGCACGTACTATTTTGTTCAAAGAAACTTGATTTGAAAAATTTTATTGTTCAAGTTTTAGATCAACTGAGAAGTGAGTGCTACCCTCTTTTGATGGTTGCAAGTTAACTTGTTTAAGTATAAGTTAATGGAAAAAATTTTGTCAAAGATATAATCCGGTCAAATAAAAGTTTGTAAACTTTTGTGCTAGTGCACAATGAGCCCTTTCTAAAATTTAGCATTTCACTTGTCATAAAACTTTCCAATAAAAATATAGAGTATTCCAATGTATTTTATATGTGTATGTAAACCTTAGAACTTTCAAATTACACTCAAGAATTACAACTAATGTGTGACCTAATTGATGCTAGATTTAGCTTGCCTTTTTAAGTTGCTTCAAGAAAACAAAGTACAATCCCAACGTAAGTGTCCCACTCCATTTACGCATGTAGTGTGAGATCGAGAGATTGTCTGCCATTGGATACAAGCCACTAATCTTAGTAGAAGGGCACAAAGTTCAAATTTATAAGCGATCACACAACATTCTTTGTTCGCAAGTGTATGAGTTCACTTGTAGTGGAGTCGGGAACATTCACATGATCTCAGACTTAGACCAACAAACTTGTAACAATATTATGTCATCTACCTCATTTTTGGATATAAAAGATCCATTTGATTTTTAAACTAACATATAAGACAATAAATTGTAGAAGATAAATTAGTTAAAAAGTGTGATAATAATCAATGAAAAATTACTAGCTTAGGGTCGAACTACTTTATTCGCCTACTACTATGATAACCATAGATATCATACTACTGGTTGGATTTATAATGATTATATACCTATTCTTTTATCAAATGTAGGGAAAATAAGTAGATTTAGATGAAAATGTCTCTCTTGGGCTAGTTGTGAATACCTACATTTCATGGTACTAGAATCAAAAGAGTCAGTGCAACCCTCCTATTTAGGGACCAAGATGAATCTTCTCTCTAACTAAATTCACCAATAGGCTATAGCCATCTTTAATAGTCTGGATGGGCATTCGACTCGAAAGATAGTGGGCAAAGACAACACCTGATATCTATATTATACAATAATTACGATAAACAAATATCATGATCGGGGGACATATCACACGATCTTCATATGGAATGTAGCAACTTTATCTACATCAACTTTACAATGCTAGGTTCAGTTCCATCAATGGTATATATAGTTGGGGAGATCATAGTTAAATAAGATAAAGTGATCCAATTAGATCTGCCTTGAAGCTCTATGACATTGTAGTATGATTGTAGCAATTTGTTCCAGTAGTTAATCTCTAATGAGGTGGAGTGTGAGGGAGGTAGCGTTGTTTATGCCTAAATGTGTGGGAGGTGTTTGAGGAAATGAAATTTTATCATGGTTGTAGGATGGAACACTAGTGAGTGGTGGCTTGAACACCCAAGATTATTGTAGAGTGGTTCTATGTATATGCACGAACTGGGTTATGGGTATAAGAGTCCTTTTTTTGACATCTAGGTCAAATATTATCAAAGTGGTGTCACATTTAAGATGGCTCATTCTTTTCTTGTAGTGTTTTACCTCGTCTTTGGTTAGATTATGATCTCTCTGAACATGGATTTTAATGAACAAATGATTTTTTATTTGAAGCATGGAAGGCTTTGAAAGTCACACAATGTATTTAATCGAATAGTCTTTGACTGCTCAAACTAGCTTTTGACACAAGGATCGTGTCACTTAAATCTCAAGATACTCAAGTCCTGCTTCTTTAGCATTGTCAAGTATGTAAGTCAATTATCCAACAATGGCAGACCCGACTAATCAAGTAGTGTTGGTGGGTAATTATGTCTTTGACTATGGAGGGACCTTCAGGGTAGGTGCTTTTCACATTGCACAATGAAGGCTTTGGGATGGATTTCATCATATATGAAAATCACAAGATTCAAGCAATAAATGCACATATATCTATGTATTTTTAGGCAACATGAAGATACTTATAGCCAAGAGAACAATCAAATGGATATTATAAAGCACTCCAAATTCAACAATATCTTCTCCTCGAGCGTAGTGGTAAAGTTAGATTTGATTGGACAATCAAAAAGGAAACAAGAATTGGAACAAAATTGAGTCAAAGATTCAGTCATTTATTTCCCATCTGGTTTGGCTATTGGACCGGCAACTCCTGACAAGTGACGAAATCCATTAGAAACTCTCCCCATAGATAATGATATTCTTTCCAAATAAACACTAGCTTAAGCTTGTAGTAGATCTCGCTTGTCTAGCAGAGGGCTCAAAATACATAATCTCTAACTTGAACTTGTTATTTGGATGCATTACTACTTAATGCAAGGAGATTGTCCAGGAATGGTGGCTGACAAATGCCTGAAGATAAGTCTACAACCTTCAATATCAATTCAACCATGAAATCATCTTCATTTGTCTTTACAACGTATTTTACAAGCCCTTTGAGATCTGGAGTTATTTTTTGGGCATACTTTTGCTTATGAGAACGGAAGATTAGAAGGTTGCATTTACCTTCATGGGTGAATAGAATAGTATATAAGTGAATATCAGTAAGGTCATCCTTTTAAAGCTCTTCTAGGGTACCATTTAGACTAGTAAAAGTAATAGTCATTTTAAAAAAAAAATACCTTAGTTGCTTTAGTTTTACCCTGTATAGACCATACACTGTGAAGTACTATATTCAGATTTGAAAACTGCAACAATCAAACATTTTTATATTTAACTTGATAAACTTCTTTTGTTTCAAACATACTAGTATGTAATGATGTTTCATATTGGGTATATTTCTTTTTGCTCAGTTGAGTGGCGCCAACTACATCACACTTCTTACAATTGCAGTATTGGTGCTAAGGCAATTGATTAGTCCAATGATTTCAATGTTATCTCCCAAGATTGTTTGTCTTCTCCATTGGTTGCTTATACCCATGTCTTGTGCAGACACGTCAATATGATTGGAGATAACTCTACTAATACAACCAATCAAGATTCAAGATAAATAAGAACCCAAAGTACAAGAAGTTGTGGATGGAACCTCCTATTATGACTCTGGTGTCTCAAACTCCCCCAACAACTGAATGTCAACACATACTACACCAACTCTAACTACTCCTAACTTTGAGTATCCCAATAAACCATGAACTATAATTACTCCAAAAACTTCTTTCAGTAACCATAATGAGGAATCTTTCTTCCCTTGAGAAACTTAACAATTTTTAGGCATATTCCCTTGTAAAATTCACATAAACACTTTAATGGTGAGAACGAAGATTGTGTCGAGACAAAGCTAGCAATTGAATTCTCGTCACTTAACAACATATTGATATGTGTCCTTGTAGAGTAGCTCATCGTAGTGGAAGGGTATGGTGAAGTCACACATCTAACTACTTTGAGGAACAAATCCTAATTCTTTTTGTATAAAGGTATCTTCTACATCTCTAAGTAAAAAGGAGTCTACTTTCAAAATTCTACAACTAAAAGACATTACTTGATTAGGGATGAGCAAACCCATGCCCAAACCAATATTTTTAATCTGGTATCAAGTTGGGTTTAGGACCAAGCACTTCGGGTAGTCTTTGGGCTGACCCAAATAACATGTTGTCTCTATGTAATGTTCCTTGCAGACATCAGAGCTAGATTTCAAAAACTTATTCGGCCGGCCCAAATATCATGATACACAAAGATATTTACATCTTATCCTTCAAACTATCACTCAATTTTAGACTAAAACACTAGATACATGTAACATATATGCATCATCTAAGAAACTAAAACACATACAAATCTCATATATAAATTAAATAGATGAGTCTTAAATCAAATGTTTTAAGAATATCAATCATATCCCAATTGTTTATTATTAATCATCCAACCATTACTGGGATATCTATAATAAACAATTGTTAACGATGCACATTTATATTTCAATAAATAAACATAGCAATGTCCCATTGAGATGATTGTTAAAACACATCTAATGTAAGTGGTATGAAACCAATATTTAATATTATAAATATTCTAAAATTAATTCTAACACATCATATAGAAATAGGTATTATTTTAAAACAATGCTTTTTCAATGATACTAATATAACTGAGTAAATTTATTTCTGATCATATGTAGGTTGAAAAGTTTATAGTCAAATGTTGTCTTAAAAAGATAGTAAATGCAAACATGTGATTATATATACATGCATATAGCTAATCCAGGTATTTGGGTTTTCGGAATTGGACTTTTATAGGCTTTGCTCACCCATATAAAATTCATGGACCATGCTTGGATCGAGATATAGGTTGCATTGTGCCAGCCAAATCCGGTGTTCATCTTGACAGCCTAGTAAAACAAAGTACATACAAATAATTCAGTGGCATGGGCAAAGAGACCGAAAAAAGAAGCAAATATTTTTTCCAGTTTGGGGTACAAAATTAATCAAAGGTTGATTCCTTGTACACCACTAACTTACCCGAAAATAGTGAAAAAGGCACTTGCTATAAAAGCTACGCAAGTTATAGTTAATAAACATAAAGAAAATCATAGATTTAGAAATGAAAAAATGGTTAGTGTGTTGTGAGCTCTCTAGAAGATATCCTCCTAAACCTAAACTTCCAATCAATATCATCATTGTGGAAAGACAAGTTATAACAGGCATCAATGATATCGACAGCACAAGTAAAAACCTGATGGATAACTTGCAGGACATCTAAATGCCACTAATGGTTAAAGAAAATTATAAAAAAACCGTTATACTTTTGTGCTCTACATTGCTTGATATGTAAAAACTTGGTGATTATAGAATAAGATATTATCACCCACTTGTACCACATTCTAAATGGCATATGTACAATAGAAACTTTAGATCCAAGGTTCAATTCTAAAGAGACTCAAACTTTGTAGTTTTCCATTTTCTTAGCCCCAGTAGCGTGCCAAAATTTTTTAGAGGTAGGTTTTTAATAACAATACTATCAAACAGTAAACCCAATTAGAATTTTGAGAGACACATTCCTAGAAAAATACTGAACTTGGTACCCTGGCCCGTAATCATTCATTGGTAATATTGACGCTACTAAACTTACATTCTTCGTCAACCCGAGTAAGTTGCTAGGGATGAATTGAAACAATACAAAGAGTACTGAAAAATGTTTTAAAACAAGTGTAAAACCAAAGAAAAAAGACAGCACCAGGTTGTTAGATGCAATTCTGAAATATACCGCCGATCTAAGCAAAACCAAATAAAAAGTTTTGACACGTCGTACGGCAAAGTTTCGAGATAAGTAAGAAGAGACGGGCAAGAGAAAGAATGTACTTAAATGACTGCTACAGGTCACAGACAGGAAGCCGATGCTCGCAGGAGGCACTCTCATCGCATCGCCTTTCATTCCGACAATATACAAATAGACGATGAAAAAATTGAAAATCGCTGAAGCATATCCGAAACGTTCAACTCGTTGTGTGATCAGTGAATTGAACTATATATAAACGTTGTTGTTACTCAATCGAACACATTCCTTTCCAAAGAAAGGTATAAAACTGATATATATGACAGTATGGTGACCAAAAAAATATGAGCTTGGTCCACAACTGGTATCTTCAGCAAACAGCAATTAGCATTTGATAAGATATTCACCACCGTTTTGTCATTTTCTGCAATTCAAAATATGAGCTTGGTCCACAGCTGATATCTTAAGCAAGCAGCAATTAGCATTTGATCAGATATTCACCACCGTTTGTCATTTTCTGCAATTCAAAATATGAGCTTGGTCCACAGCTGGTATCTTCAGCAAGCAGCAATTAGCATTTGATCAGAAATTCACCATCATTTGTCATTTTCTGCAATTCAAAATATTTGAATTTTTATAATTGATTAAGCATACAGCAATTAGCATTAGAACAAAAAAAGAAGAAATCAAACGAAAATGTGCTAGCACGAAAGTAAGAAAATGTAAGATCTAAATGGAACACGAGCTAGCACGAAAGCAACAGCTCATGTAACGATAGATCAATTGATATACCAGACTTGTAACTGTGCAAGGCCAATGCATAACTGCAGGCAAGACACATGACTTAAGACTGGATAATTCAAATTACTGTTTTAATTTTTAAAAAAAAAACTTATACTTAATAACACTGACTTTGAAAAGAAAGGGATGGAAATGGTTTTTAATCACAATGTACCAGCCGGGACAGGGGCGACCAGCAAGTAAAAGACTAGCGCCCGAAAAGAAAGGATGGAATGTCTATGTTGCTGGATTTGGGAGGTGTGAGGAAACATTTAACAAAATCCTCACACTACATCTCCAGCCATGGTATAAAACTACAAACTATACGTAGTCAAGGTGTATAAGCACAAGATAACTAATATGGGATGTTCAAAGGGAGGTAGATCATGTATATTATGTATATACATGAAAAGATTCAGTTATGCCGTTTGTCTTATGTGAAGTCAAACAGGGGTAAGTTTTGGGCTTCAATCTTCTAGAATGTATCAGGTCTTGACAAGAGTAAACCCCAATGAAAAGCAGAGCTACTCGGTCAGATGACCGACGTCTATATAGCTGGTCTCAGGAAGTGTTCGATCACATCAAAAGATCACGACACAGCTAGTCCAGCGTTAATATTTCCACATGAATTATGGACAAGTTCAAAATATTTTTCTTGAATACAGAAAAATGTCAGGTGTTTAGGGTGGTAAATGTACTGTCCATATGTAACACGTACCAGCATTTAAGCAGATGGTACATGCAACGATGAACAGCATTGGTATGCCAGCCTAGTAACTGTACTAGGCCACTTAATTTGACCTAGCGCATGACTTAAAGACTGGAAAGGGCTTTGGCATAAACAGGAAAGTTTATGAAAAATCTGCACTTTTACGGTTTGGTTATCTTTGAATGTGGCTACATCAAATTTGAAGGGAGCCACAAGATGACAACCTCCAATCGTGTTGAAGCCATTACAAAATGTCGGCACTGTGCAAAAGGCAACCTGCGAATGGAATTGAAGCAAGCACCCGTTGTCTGAAGTAATGCCTTTGAATGGGACATTATGTATCAAAAATCATTGATGATAACTTATTTCATTAGCTAAATACCCAATGACATCACTGTCTAACACTTAGATGCTATACTAAAGAAACCACCGAACAAATAGACTCGGGTTTGATTCGTTGCTTATAATTGCTTTGGGATTTCAAAGAAGTCAGGGCAGCATATATGTATGTTGCCATAAAGGTTGTATATAAAACTGCAACAAGAGAAATACTATGACTAAATCGATCAATTTGGAATGTATCTAGGTATTGTGGCTTAGAGCTCGAAAGAGATCTCTAAACAATCTTCACCCTTGAACGTTTTTGCTATTGGCTCCATGCGGCAGACAGGACACCATTAAAAGGCACCTGCTGTTGACTCATGATTAGGAGCCGCACCCTACTAATTGCATGATATTTTGCTTAAAGATTACACAGAGATTGCACATCCAGAGTGTGACTAGAATCAGGCAACCCAAAACGGAAAATAACACCGAGACAAGCGCGATCGACAAGATGTACAGCAAAACATGCGAGAATAAATTAGTATACCATGATCCTTGACGTTTAAGAGCTTTAAGGAGCTAATGGCACGCCAATTTCAGCTCATTCAGCGCCAGCGCTAGTGGAGGCTCCAGAAGAGGGTCACCGGTAGGATGTGAACGGCAAATGTGCTGCCATCACGGCGGCTTTACTTGGTCATAACCAGGCGATTCCTTGGCCATCCCTAAACTGTGGGTAGAGGGAGAAGTCAAACAGAGCGGATGCATGGATACACAATCTGCGGGACGGGGAGAGGGGGCTGCAGTGAACAAGTTAATGTGTGGACGGTTGGTAGCGGAGGGGTGGATTTTATAGGGAGCAGGCTATAGCAAGCTGATTTTGACCTAGATCTTACGGCTAGCCTGTGCACGCCTTCTCTAATCTGACGGGCACAAGTGAAGGAGGTTTGAAATGAAATACAACTTGGACGGGCCGTGGATGGAGTGTGAGGCCGCATGCCTAAACTTTGGTGACCATATATGTTTTTCATATAATAAGTTTCGAGCATTAATATAAATAAATCAGCATTACAACCGCATACGGAGAGGAGTAGATTATTAGACTAAATCACATATATAGTTTATAAGGGGGAGGCACCCCGACATTAGGCCTCAGCATGTTAAAAAGTTTTAAAAAAATGTTGTTAATCGTCACAATGTCCGTCAAGAATCTACTCCATAGTGCATTTCCTCTTTGGCATTGTTGTCTCTTCGAGTCTTTGAGTTTATGATTGGTTTCCTTTATTAGAGCTTCAAAACCATGATCATCTACATAGTGAAAACATGTGATGTGCATCGTGGACGTCTAATATTAATTTATGTCTATCACGTGGTCTCTCATTGAACTTTTGTTATTTCTCTCAATCCATATAATATAGAATATGGTAGCAATCAGTGTTTTGGTATCGCATGAGCTTTTGTGATCTGGTTTGGCATTGTTAAAGAAATATAGCATACAATCATGATAGTTTGTGTAGCCACTTGTAAATGATGTCGTCTATTAATCGTTTTTTTCGTGGGTCGAAAGTGTCAACACAATCACTTAGTTAAAGATATTGAACTTTACATTTATACCTGACTTTAAGAGACGAGCACAACCTAATATAGAGTCTATTGTAGTAGTACAGGTTCGAACACAGGGATAACAAAAATAAAGAAATAAGAACTTAAGACTCTTTGCTTAGTTTAGCCAAATCAAAGGAGTGGATTTGGTACTCCAGTTAAGGAACGTAGTAATCTTAGCTAAAGTAGTAATTCTAAGTTGTGAAAGATCAAACAAAATAGAGATAACAATAATAACAAGGGAACTTAGATTTGATTTCATAAATCAAATCAGCTTCAACCATGCAAAACCTTCTCTTCTCATATATATATATATATATATATATATATATATATATATATATATATATATATATATATATATATATATATATATATATATATATATTATGTATATATATATATGTATATATATATATGTTCCTGGCATATTTTTCAAGCAATCATAAACGATATATACACCTTCTTTCTCTCGAGATCCCGGTTGATTTCAATTTAAAGTATCCTTCACTCAAAATGATGACCAATAAATCAAGGATATAAGTATGACTTTTGCCATGGTAATTCCTCACTCTTGTGTCTCGTTACTAATCCATACTTCAGAAATTACTAAAATCTTCCCTCGAATAAATTTAGATCAATATTATATGAAGGTAGCTAATCAATAAGTGATGTTTTAAAATAAGAGTATAGGAACAAAATTGTAAGTCCACATGTATTAAATAGAACAAGGAAAGATTACATGGTTGGAAGGACACAACGGATACTCTCAACTCAAGTTATGGAGTCTAGCCACTCATGGTTCTAAGATGAAATAGATTATAACTAAATAAGTCATGGTAAGAAAAATAGAGTGAAGAAGTCAATACAAGGGTAGATCAAATGATCGATCTATCCACCTCTTGGTTGAATCAGACAAGGAGATCGACGGTCAAGGGTCCATGGCCTCCACTCTTCCTTACAGTCAAGACTTAAGCAAGTAGGTTCGTCGATCTATCAACGGAAGTGGTTGGATGCCAAGTCTAAAGGTTGATTGTCTCGCTAGGTCAATGACACTAGCCAGGTCAATGGTCTCTAAACTTTTGGCTCTGATCTTGGTGGCAACCTTTCAATTTATTTGTTTCCAGAATCTGAGATATCTTGAAGTGATGCCTTTAGGGCCTATTCATATGGTTTGAAGTGTGCCTTGTCGGTTTAGGATTGGTCCACGTGGTGTTTGTTGGATCGATGGACTCTAGAGGGGGGGTGAATAGAGCTACACACACTTCACAAAATCGATTAGACCACCAATTTAAATGAAGTGTAAAAACTAATGCAAGCAGCAATTTGATATCCTATTCTAGCATACAAAGCAAGGATAAGAGATAATGAATATCATGCACTTGGACAGGTGGTTTAGAGTGGTTCCACGTCCTAAACTTAGGAGTTATGTCAGTTCACTACCTAGAGTTGGTTAGACTCTAGGATTTGCAACTTGGTCCTCTTATTTATCACGATAAGATTACAAGAAACATAAACTACACAAACAAGGGATTAATTACACAAGCTAAGATCTTCAACCTATCTAAGGACTTACCCACAAAGCGAGATTCTTCAGCCTTCTACAAAGGACTTACCCAATCTCACCTTTGTCTTCAGCCTTGCAGGAATTACCTATCGTACTTGAGCTTGCCTTACACCTCTCCTTCACTTGGAGAGCTTGCCCACGTTTTCCCTTCACCAAGGGAGCTGGAGCAACGATCAATCTTCACTCTAGAAGATCAGCAACACATCTTCCCCTTCACTCGGAGAAGAACAACAGCAACTCCTCTTTCACTCGGAGAAGAAGCTTCAATCAATCTTCTATTTGATTTGGAGGTGGGAAGAAAGAAGAGAGAGCTTTACATAGCACAAAGGATAGCTCTCATACAAAGGAACCTATCTCACTGACGAATTTGTCTTGAAGGTAGAGAGAGAAAGGGGCTCAAGGGCTTGGAATACTCTCAACTAAGCTAGAACCAAGTTTGCAATGGAAGAGTAGCTTGGAATGAAGTCCAAGGGGTTCTATTTATAGTTGAGGGTGGCCCTTTATGTTGTGGGACACTTGAGTGTAAAAGTGATCATTTTTCCTTCAAGAAAATGGTCATATTTTTGCCCAAAACAATTCACCAACAGTCATATTACTTTTTCTACAAACTCTGTATAGTGCAATCGGTCGAGTATCAATGGGTGTAACTCGACCGATCAGGTAGCAGGCAATCCGATATTGAAATGATCGGTCAAGTTTGTTCTGAGGAAACTCGACCGACCATTTCAACTGGAAATGGCCTACTACCCAATCGGTCGAGTTCTGTGAGTGCACAACTCGACCGATTGCAATCTTCCGAAAATCGACTTAGGATGATCGGTCGAGTTTCAGGGTGGGAAACTCGACCGACCAAGTGCCTGTAATTGATTTTCTAATTTGCAATAAAAGTGATTTGCACTTGGTGAATTTTGTCCCAAACATTTTTCTCTTCTAAGTTACAAGCATATTCATCATTACAAGTGATTACATTTATGTTCTAAGGTGATTTACATGGAAATCCTAAAATGCACACTTGTAGTCAATTTGGCTTGCACTTGGCCCATTCTAGGGCTTGTATATGTAATCATTTTCATGTACCTAATGTCTGCAAACAATCTTTAACGCACATGTTAGATACATATGAATGGAATGGTTAAGCCTGCGTTTGGCACAGGACTGGGATTCTGAAATCTGGACTGGGTTAGTCAGGGTTAGTCTGGATTCCGGTGCTGGGGCAGTCAGGATGCAGTCTGACTTTGTTTGGCAATGCAGTATGATTCTGGTCAGCTGGTCTGATTACAGTCTGACTGCAGTCTGAATCTGTTTGGCTGGAAGTCTGATTCTGTTTGGCAGCGTAGTCAGTATCTGCTTATTCTGTCATGTTCTTGCATCACTGTTTGAACAAGTACGCAGAATGTGTATTTGTGATGTCATTTCAACGTAAGTTTAGAATATATTAAAAATATATTTTATTTGTGTTGTGTAGGTGTTATTTTGTATATTTATGAATACAAGGTTATCTTCAAAGAATAAGGTATGTGTAGTTGTGTTGCCGCTTAAGCAGAAGTTGGCTGAAGTGTATTATATACTAAATAACAAATACATAATATAATTAATGTATTTAAATTAAATAGTAGCAAAGGTGTGTAGCATGTCTGTAGCAGAACGTAATACCACATAAATTAAAAGATAATATATTGTTGGTTCTCGGGCAAATACATATGTAACATAGAAAATGAAACGAGAGGTCTGCCCTGGACCTAGACAACGACATATTTACACAATCTAAGCTGGTGATCAAGCAGGCAACTTCATGCCTCGTCGTTCTTCATGGCCTCGTCGTACTCTTCCCACGACACAGGACAGGGTTCGTCCAACACCTGATTTGTTTCCTGTTTGCTGGCGTCTTTTGGCCAGTCGAACAGCAACGGCAGATGGTGAGTAGGAGGAAACAAGGCTCGCAACATTTGGGCCCTCATTTGGCTTGTTCCTTTGGCTTGTTCGTCTCTCTCATTTGGGCCCTCATCGCGTGGAGGCACGCAACATGGTTTTTTGCATACAAGGTTATCTTCAACAAATTTATGAATTTTTGACGGTGACATCAACATTTTTTCAAATTTTGCCCTTGCCTTTGCCTTAGCACGCGATGTCGACATCTAAAATTAATAAAAACAAAGGTATGAACAAATAATAGAATTCGTAAAGTAACTGTGGCAATAAGATAATAATGAAGTAGGAAATTTGATCGCATTATGGTAGCAACATATAATAATGCAACACATAAGTAGACAATATAAATTGTTTTGACGCAAAAACACAACTACATTTAGCACAAATGTTACAAGTTCATTTGTTTATTTCAATTGTCAGTGCTAAAAAAAATCCCTGGTGGGTAAGTGCGACGTGTCATCAAGAAGTTGCGTTGAATGCCTTGTTGCGCGGCCAATGTGGGGGGAGGCAATAAATCTACCAATATGAACATATTATCTCTTACAAACTCTCTCTTGATGTATTGCCATCACATTTGCAACTCGGGCAATGTAATGTAAGGGCTTTCTGTTATGTATACGAACTGGTGCCATGCCTCCATCCAAGCTTGTGTAGAGTAGACTCCATTCACACATCTACCCACGTGATATTGGGTTCTCATCAAACCCCTGAGAACCATATCAAGCTCGTATGACCAGATAAAAGACGGTGTCGACGGTTGGCCAGCCATATAACAGATTTTGTAAGTAATATATTTTTCAAAAGTAAGGGTGTATGTCACAATTAATTGTATGATTTGGTTTTAGCTAACGTTAAGAAAAAATTTGAATAATAACATACATCATTAATAAAACACTCATCAACATGAAGAAAATTTTCTTACCACTTAAAATGTAATATGACGTTTATAAAAGTGCCTAAAATAAACAAGTGTATGATGTTCATAACATCCATTGATAGTCATTCTAAACAGAGAACACAATGTAAATGCATTTGCCATTCAACGTTATGGAGTCATTTGAGGTGAAGGGATGTCCAGAAGCAGACGACAATCTTCCTCCAGACTGGCAACGTTGCGTTCTAAAACCTCATGCTCATACTTTTTGTTAGAGTATAATTCATCGTAGTTGTAATGCATTTCAACGAATTCCTTCATGTTCATCGCCTGACCCCACACTGACTTGCACTCAACAGTTAGTAACATAATCTCCGCTTTCAATGAATCAATTGTTGGGGGGAGATCGACTGCCCAATGGAAGTATTTGCATCGATCTTTTTCCTAAAATGTAGTACGAGGTACAAGTTAATGGCAAAGAATGCGGAGCCTCGACAAGGACAGTATATTATTTATTGATGTACTATGACACCTCACGAGTAGGGCATATGTAATACATTTCGCCCGGCCTTTGACTCAGAATGGAAAAGTCATTTAACCCCGCATCCTCTGTGTTAAGCCGTAAGGCTGCATTTAGCCCACAATCACACCTCGGAACCTCAGATGGAATCATCGACATCTAAATAAAACAGAAATGACGATTAATAGAAAAATATCGGGTTCATGACATAGTTTTAAAAGATAATATGAAGACCGAGTAGGTAATTGTTGCAACAGACAAGTGGAGTTCATTTAGACATATCATAATATGGTATATCTATGACGTATTGTATCCATCTTCTTCTGATGAAGAGTCATTATCGCTCGTAATTTGAAGTCAGTGGCGAAGATATCGGCACCTCTCCCGCATATTTTTAATTTCTTCTTGTAACATATCTGTGTCTGCTCTGGTTGAACAGACAAAGGCACAATGTTCTGACCAAAACTTGCGTTCGCTACGTGCATATGCGAGTTGTGATACCATTGCATCCCTAATTGCAGTCAGCGTAGCCACTGTAGGTGGTACTTGCTGTGCGGGCAACCTCATATGGCATCTGGTTTGTACAAGACCCCTACCACATGTAAAATATGGCATGTGGGGATTGTTGTCTTCAAACCGTCCATTTGCCGCATCTGTGGCATCCATGTACACTTGTACGGTGCACTGCAGACCACATGGGCACAACGACATTTCTTTGTCCATTTTTAGACAGAAAACCTAATGAGACATAATTTCACATTGTTCATAAGTAGGCAAATAAAACGGTGAACAATAAAGTTTGAGAACAAAAGTTGTCCGTTAGGTTACACAAATAAGGGAGTAAGTGAAACATGTTGTAGAACATGTTTCAATGTATGCAAGTTAGAAAACAAATGTATAAATCACTGATTTGCCCACATAGAATTGGCAATAGTTTCGCGCAAGACATCTCCCTCTCTAGCATCGGCCTGGCTTGTTTGTTGGAGAGAACTCAATTCGTTTGAGATGCCAGTGGTAGTATGAGCCTCATCCAAGTTTTCGTCCATCAATGGATCGCCATCATTTTGGCGTCGGATAAAATTGTGAACGATACAACAAGCCATTACAATCCGAGATTGAGACTGCACGTGAAAAGTTGCTCCTTTACGAAAGTAGGAAAACCTCTTCTTCAACACACCAAAGGCTCGCTCGACAACGTTACGTAGTTGAGCATGTCGGTGGTTGAACATTTCCTTTTTGCTTGTGTATGAGCCTCTGTTACCCCGATACTCTGCTATATGGTAAGCAACATTTCGATATGGTGCAAGAAATTGGCTGGTGTTGGCGTACCCTGCATCAACAAGATAGTACTTCCCAGCGGGTACTTTGAACCCGCCTGTGGTTGTAGCTGCGTGAAGTACCCTTTAGTCAGCAGCAGATCCCTCCCAACCAGTCATGATATATGTGAACTCCATTGAGAAGTCTACTACAGCCATGACATTCATGGAAACATTCCCTTTTCTATTCCTGTATCAGTTCTTCTTTTCGCGCTTCACCAAAATGAGGATGTGTGTCCCGTCAATTGCCCCAATGGCATCCTAAGACAAGTATATAAGAAATACACTCAACGATGACGATAGTGGTTATATTAACAATGGAATGGACAATGGTCAACTAAGTAATGGTCATACCTTGAAGTAAGGGTAAAATCTTGAATTTCGGCGATGCGGCGGTGCGGAGTTGTGGATGCAATTGGCATGAGAATATATTTGTTGCACAAAGCACACACTGCATCCAACACCTCATTAAACTTTCTACTTATGGTCTCACCACTGTGAATGTAGTCCTCAGTAAGAACATGGTTGGTATGGCCATGGCCAACCATTTGAAGGAAGTAGCAAACTGCCTCCACTGATGACACACATCTGGTACTTTTCAACAAACCTTGGTCCTCAAGTTTGTCGACAAAGGCTAAAACCGTGTTGGGTAGCATACGGTACAGATCGTACGCCTTTCTTTCATGGCCAGTTATTATTTCTAAAACCTTTTGATGGCCACTCCTAATACTAACCGATCTCGGTATTGGTTGGTGTCTGGGTGCGGCGTCTGAATTTTGCATGATATTGTGCAAAATTTGGTCCGCTATTTGGTAGGATATTGCGTTAGCAATGCCATTAGCCGGACCAGACATAAGATCCAGTACTTGTAGAATGTCATTAGTTGTTTCATATGAATGAATACCGGCCATCACAACTATAATTAAAAGTGATTATCCGCATCAGGAAAATATCGACATATTGCAGAAATGAAATTAGGGCTATAGCGACAAAATAGCAAATACTAACCAAATAGCAAATAACAACATAAACCAATACATAGTACCAAAGTTCAGAGATTGTTCCCAACGGAATAAAATAGTTCTTAATAAATTACACAACCTCAAAAGTACGGTGGAGATTGTGGCGTGAAGGGTGATTGTGATGCAGAAGTTGCATTCTTCATTTCCCACAAGTCTTGCAACCAAATGGTAATTTTTTGTGGGGTGTCCATAAGGCCTAGGTAAATGTTACAGTTAGCTGGATCTTTTATGACGTGCACAAGAGTGGTAAAAACTAGGACAGGGGCGTCAGGGTAGCTTGCATGAAAGTGGTACAAAATTGTTTGGTATTCGTCTTTATCATTAGACCTAGCAGCAATTCCGCTTCCCATCTCATGTACCTTGGCAAACACCTTTGTGAATTCGGACACGACATCATTAGACAGGACACAACTATCCTGTGAGATTGACGCTCGCTTCCTACGTCTCATCGTGGTGGGAGTCGTTGCACCAACACCTTGGTTGCGTGATCCGCCGTTGGTGTCCTCACTTTGCGTCCCAGAATTAACCACGTCTTCAGTGATACCGGCAGTACCGGTTGGACCGGTCGGTTCTGGGCTGACAAATGCATCAGATGCATCTAGGTCAACAACAACATCATCTTCAGATGCAACATCAAAAGGAGGTTGTCTATCGGTTGAGGACATTGCATGATGGCCCCTAGCTATGTTCCTCCCCCCCATCAGCTCGACGTCGTGGTAGTGGTAGAATGGTTTGTTGATCAATCTCGCTAGTTCCCTGTTTGCCTAAAATAGGGGACAACTACTGATTAGGTCAATATTAACAAGTTTAATTTTATATATAATAGTCAGGGGAGTGTATATTATTAGACATACCGCAAGTGCCTCCTTCCACTCCGGGGTGTCAGGCAATATTGGCTTGTGCCTGCTGTCATCCCATCCAACACCGCTTTTGTTGGTCACCAGTTTTATCTTTGCATAGTCTCTCCTGAGGTTCTTCCACCGAGTTTTTAACTGATCCAATGTACCCTCATTCCTCCCCATCCTGATATGCCAATCACGTAGCGTCTCCCTCCACGCGTCCCTAGTAAAAATTCCATCGACGCACCTACCCATGTCATATTGTCTCCTCAATGCTGCAACCAGAGCCTCATCCAACTCTTTTGACCATACAATACGAAACCTCGGGTCGGGTGTAGCCATAGTACCAATGACACTGCGATATATCACTTTAGTATGGGTGTTTAAACAAAACTGTTATACAAACCTAGTATGAAACTATGCAGTTGAAAGCAATAACTTGTATTGAAAGCAATAACTTTTTTAAAGCAATAACCCATGTCATATTGTCTCATCAATCTCGCAACCAGACATAAGATCCACATTTTGTACAACAAATTTGAAATTGTTGTTAAATTTTGTACATCATCCAATATGTTCATTACAGGAAAACTAAATAAATAGCAATCATTCAGCATGACATTCACATTAAACGCGTTCGTATTGCTCATGAGATATACCCGGTAAGCCGAATTGAAGGTTTAACATAGTTGCACTGCCAGCGACAGGGTCAGGGACGGTACATACAAGAAATTCAGAGGGAATACAGATTAGCCGAAATAGTTGGATTACTTGCATGACATAATCAACAGAATTGATCCAACTTAAACAAATATATTATAATAAGATATTTGTACCTAAACAACTAATGACATATGAAACATAATACATGATACATACTAACCTGAAAACACATGGACAGATGACCAAACTATATGCTACAACAATCATGTCTAAAATTTTAAATATAACCACATTCTAAATATAACCCTATCCTCGTAAATGAGGTATCTAGTAGGGACAAGTCATATATCTGGTTCATTACACTGAAAGAGATGAGCAAGTGACACTGTCAGGGACAGGAGCAGCAGAATATTGTGTTGTACAGCTAATGTTGTTGTATTTCATGTTTATAACATGATTTAAAACACCATAATTTAACATGAAAACACAACTGAAAACACATTAATTGAATATAAACCTGAAATCACTGATTTCATGTTTATAACATGATTAACAACACCATAATTCAGGTGATCTATAGTCGGCATTCAGATATATGTTTCAACATATATTATTTTAAATGGAAGAAATAGTGACCAATCAAATTAGGGCTTATACAATGAGCACATAATAGTTACCATTTTAAATGGATAGCACATAATAGTCACCATTTTAAATGGATAGCACAAAATTTGGGCTTATACAAAAAAACCCTTCATTATTGATTCACACCTCAATGTAGGGCTTCTAAGACATACTTGGTCCAACTTAAACAAATATATTATATAAGATATTTGTACCTGAACAACTAATGACATATGAAACATAATACATGATACATATTAACCTGAAAACACACTGATAGATGACCAAACAATATGCTAACTAGCAGGGAGAACTCATATATCTGGTTCATTACATAGAAAGAGATGAGCAAGTGACACTGTCAGGGACAGGAGCAGCAGAACATTGTGCTGTACAGCTAATGCTGATGTATTTCATGTTTATAACATGATTAACAACACCATAATTTAGGTGATGTACAACACATTAGGAGGCATTCAGATATATGTTTCCAACTAAAATAAAAAAATTACTTCATGTTATTTTAAAGGGAACAAATACTGACCAAACAAATTAGGGCTTATAGCACATAATTGTTCCAACTACAAACTAGTATTTTATGAGCATATACAATGTACACTGCAGACTAGTATGTTCCCAAAAAAAACATAATTAATACGTAATAGGTGGATTCCAATTTTGGGAAATCATAGTAGACCTAATTGGGGGTGGGGGCAGACCTCAGTCAAGGGATGTGTACAAGGTGCAAAAAGATATTAACACAAAGCAAAGTTGGTACTAAAGTTTACAAAATAAATGAAATGACTATGAAAAAGATCTACCTATACCAATGGGTGTACAATTTGCACGTATACAAAGCATAAGCAGTCTAGGAGCACAGTCATAACACAAATAAGAATAAGTTGAATGATCAAAATTAGTGTGTCCCAGTTGTAGTTTTGAAAAGTTTGACATAAAAAAACCTACATGAATGATTCAGACCTCAATGTAGGGATTATAGCACATACTTGTTCCAACTTTAAGAAATATATTACATTACATTTTTTTATACCTCAACATATAATGACATATCAAACATAATAAATTATACATATTAACATGAAAACACAACTGTAAACACATTAATTGAATATAAACCTGAAATCACATGATTTGATGTTTATAACATGATTAATGTTATATCACTGATTTGACATATCAAACATTAATTATGTTTTGTATATCAGTGATCTATAGTCGGCATTCAGATATATGTTTCAACATATATTATTTTAAATGGAAGAAATACTGACCAATCAAATTAGGGCTTATACAATGAGCACATAATAGTCACCATTTTAAATGGATAGCACAAAATTTGGGCTTATACAAAAAAAATGTTACAAAAATGTTACTTCATATTATTTTAAAGGGAACAAATACTGACCCAACAAATTAGGGCTTATAGCACATAATTGTTCCAACTACAAACTAGTATTTTATGAGCATATACAATGTACACTACAGACTAGTATGTTCCAAAAAAAACATAATTAATACGTAATAGGTGGATTCCTATTTTGGGAAAATCATAATAGACCTAATTGGGGGGGGGGGGGTAGACCTCAGTAAAGGGATGTGTACAAGGTGCCAAAATATATTAACACAAAGCAAAGTTGGTACTAAATTTTACAAAAAAAATGAAATGACACTGAAAACACAACTGAAAACACACTGACATATATAACATAAATCTACTTCTCGGGTTCCTTCCATGACCAAACAATATGCTAAGACAATCATGCCTATAATATAAACCTGTCCTTGTAAATGAGGTTACTAGAAGGCAGAACTCAGTAATGGAATTGTCCATATAAATATATAACAATTATTTTGTTCCTATCCCATTTGGTCGACCTATTTGATGTTTATAACATGATTAACATGCTGGTGTATTTATGTTTATGACATGAGGTAACTAGCACGGAGAACTCATATATCTGGTTCATTACACAGAAAGAGATGACCAAACATTCATGATGTTACTAACAGGGAGAAAAATCATGTCTACTTGATGTTTGCAGGGAGAACAATCATGTCTACATATAACCCTGTCCTCGTAAATGAGGTTTCTAGCAGGGAGAACTCATTAAATAAATTGTCAATATAAATATATAGCAATATGATCGACTTATTTCATTTCAATGCATCCATTTTTTTTCTGGAAATAATACATGGTCAGCCAGCAGAAATCAAGGTTGTGTTCGTATTGATCAGGAGAAGAGGGTCGGTGAAGAGGGACGGTACACATACAACAAATGTAGAGAGACAGTACACATAAGTCACTAGCATACTGAAACGGCGAAGACATACCTCTCAAGCAGCTGGGCGAGCAGCTGGGCGACTTCTGAGTACAGGGGCTCGACAGCGGTGGCTTCAGAGAAGATTTTGTGGAGGATACAAATGTGAACAGGGAGGAGTTCAGATATGAATCACAGCACTATATAGCAGCAGCGGCACCGCTTGCCCTTGCTAGGGTTTACTGGGTTTGCACACAGTGAAAAGGGGGGCTTTGATGGGAGATGACAACTCCAGACGATGCTTGATTCTCAGCATCTAGACTGGCGGTGTAGGTCGGCGATTGCAGACGACCCACCGTACCCCTCCGTCGGCTTGATTGACCGGCTCTTGTGCCTACGCAACTGACCAGGATTATCCATATGGCATTGCCCTGCCATACGAAACGATGGGCTGCTACATGTCTTGGGAGAGGTGGGAGAGGGCGTCATAACTGCTGGGAGGGCGTCGACTTCTCGGGAGAGGGAGTAGAAGAGAGAGCAGAAGAGGGAGACGGGAAAAGCGAAGGGACGGGGAGGCTCAGGGGGCGATGACCCCATCGTAGAAAGGGCGAGACGAAAATGGACTGAGATCGCGAAAACCGGGTTATGAACCGGAATCCTGCCCCTCGTGGGACTGGGAGAACTCGGGTTAGGGGGTTCCATTATCCCAAAACGGGGCTTTTTCAGGATTGCGAACCAAACAAAAATCAACCTCAAACCGGCACTTGTTTGGCGGGGTTGGCATAAAAAGACAAGGCCAAACCGGGTTTCGGTCCCGTGCCAAACACAACCTAAGTCATTATCAAAATATAGGTAATGTATAACCTCTAGGTCAACATTCTCCCCCTTTTTGACAATGACAAACCATTCCTCAAACATATTGAAAAGGATAAGAAAATTAAACCTTTGCCTTGTGAATTAGGGGGATTCATGATAAGAACAATTGGAATTGCTCCCCCTCAATCTATGCTTCCTCTCACCTGCATGTTAGGTTTTCTATACATAGCAAAACCAATATCCATGTAATATGTAATCCCTTTCATGTCATATGATCAATCAGCAAATTTACAAGAAAAGGATCACTTAGGCAAGAAAGCAATAGTATTATCACAATAAAAACAATATGATTGAGTTTCAGACCATGAGATATTTCTCCCCCTTTTGACATTATCAAAAAGGAAGGGGTGTAGAAGAGCAAAATCTAGGTCTTCTCCAAGACTCAACCACACATATATGCAAAAGATGATAAGCATCATTTGTAGAGGCATATAACATACAACCACAGAGGAGAAACATACAATCCAAGTCAGAAACAAAATATAGCTCATCAAACACCAAGCATAAGATAACATGGATGAAATAGCCAAAGTGTAGCAATGATATTCCAACTCAGACATATGTTCTCATAAGCGACTACAACCATAAAAGCGAGAAAACAGAGAATAAGAAAATAGTACAGCTCAGACTAATGTGCCAGGATGTTGCTTATACAAAAGAGTCTAGAAAGATATATATAATAGACATGCTAGACTATAATCTAAGACAACCTCCTAGACATCTAAGCTATCTATGTCAACTGTGTCCTCGTCATCACCGGGGTTGTAGTCCTCGTCACCATCCGAAGGCAGGGCAGTTGTACCAGCAGCAGAACCAGCACCATCATCGCCATCCTCGGCAGAAGAACCATCACCATCAGCATCATCAGCATCCTCGTCGGCATCCTCATTGGCATCCTCAGCCTGGTCGGGCATGTCCTCGTCAGTAGGACCAAAGGAGCGACCAGGCCAGCGAGCATTCTGCTCAGCCCACGACATGCCAAGAGCTAGGAGCTCCTGGGCATGTGGAAAGGAAGGAGCAGAGTCTCCCAAGGACGCGAGCAGAGAGGCCAGGGGGCCAGCAGGTAGCGGTAGATATGCAGGAGTAGAGCTACTAGAGGGATACTGAGGTGGAGCAGCAGCGTAAGGCTCAGCAGCAAACGGTGGTGGAGCAGAGAAGTATTGCTCATACGCATAGGAGGCGTAAGCACTACCCGGATATGGCTGGTGTACTGGGTAGGGTGAGGAGCAGGATAGATTCATGTGAGACATGATGGCACATAAATCCTGATGAAGGTGCTCCTGAACCTGGCGATTGTACGCCTGTTCATGCATCATGTAACCCATAAGGGTTTCATTTGATGCTCTGAAAGACGCACGGCTAGGGCGAGGGTGGCGCTGCGGGGGTGGAGCCTGGGTGGAGGTGGGAGGGGCACCAGAAGCAGGGGCAGAGGTAGAGGCTGAGGCAGAGCCAGAAGCACCAGGGGCAGGGATAGACTTCATAAGAGTGGTTTCACTAATGCACACTCCCTTTCGAGCAACCGGGTAATGGTAGTCGGAAAAGAGTGATTTCTCAGTGGCGAACTGGAAGAGACCACAGATCATGGCTGGATAGGGAGGATGGGTGCCCTTGGTGTTCTTGCCTTTGTCAAAGCAGGTCATATGATGTAGAATGTAACGAGCCCACTTGACACTTATGTTGTTTAACAAACAATACATCAAAACCGCTGTGTTTTCCGTAATATCCATTTGATTTCGCTTCGGATGGATGTTGCAGTTAAGCATAAGGGCTAGGATGCGCTTTCAGAGGTCAAGGGAGGAGGAGGAAAGGGTGGACCGCTTCTTATAGGCCACGTCAGGCTTTTTCAAATATCGATGAATATCCGGTAAAGTCAATTCATGATGTTTGTAAAAGGCTTCCGGGTCCAAAAGATCAAAATACTCGTCATAGCCCCGGCGCCAAGTAGTGGTTTCTTCGTCTCCGGCAAGATAGAGATTGAAAGTCTCCTCGGAGAGTTGAAACCGACGACCAGCGATCATCGATGTTAGGACTATTTCAGTATTTGGCGGGGGAACAATCGAATCATAGTTCCAGCGTAGATTAGCATAGAACTCGTGAACTGCTTTGGTACTAGATAGCTGATTGTTGAAGCAGTCACTCTCGATTGCAAGGGCGGAAAGGTTGTGATGTGCAAGAAGCTGTGCTATGGAGTTGATATGGTTTTGAAAACGAGTTGGACCAACTAGGGGGCGGAAAGGAAAAGGAGACCTAGGAAGGATATCCTTATACCTATTGACAGCCTCTAGAGATACAAACGTGGTGTTATCAAAGGGAATCAACCGTTGGGTCGAGGAAGAAGCTGGGGCATTGCTAGGGGTGGGTCGTTTTCTCCTGTGGGAAGCCATGGAAGCAAAAAGCAAGAGAAGAAAATGCACACACAAGCAAAATGAACCTCGAAACCCAACAAGAACACACAACTGTCGCCCGGGAAGGTCAGGAGCAAGCTACTAAGGCACCCTAGGGCTGGGAGCGGGGAAGGGTTAGGGCTAGGGTGGAGAGCACGGGCCAAGAGAAGAGGAATCGGTCGGCTATTTTCAAGTTGCAAGGGAAAATAGTCGGCCGATCCTAAGTTTTAAGTTGGCGCAGCCCGTCGATCGGTCGAGTTCTGAGACAGGACAACTCGACCGATCGGTCCACTGAAGAACATCTCTCGGCTCCTGATCGGTCGAGTTTTCTGGGGTGAAACTCGACCGATGGTCAACCTGACCTAGCAGTCTAAATCTTAGATTCTAGCCACCTACATGCCTATTAAATTTATTTTTCCATTCTATTATGCATAAATAACATACATAGGCACATTTTGCTCATCATTGGGCACTATTTAGCGATAAAACACGAAATTCGATAAAACCCCCCCAAAAAAAAACAAAAACTAGGCATATGGATTGGAAAAATAAGCATAAGCAAGCATGTATAGGCAACATAAGGTGAAGAATGACATGAGCAAGCGTATAGGATATAGATCACTAGATAGATCACATAGCAATATCATTTAAATCAATAATGAGCAGTTTAGATCGAATAAAGTTAAATTGATCTCTAGCTAGGGGTTTTGTAAAAATGTCCGCCAACTGATTTTTTGTGTCCACATGTGTGATATAGATATCTTTCTTGGCAATGTGGTCACGAAGAAAATGATGGCGAACCTCTATATGTTTAGCTCTACTATGCAATATAGGATTATAAGAGAGGTTAATTGCACTAGTATTGTCACAATAGATAGGAGAAGCATCAAAAAATATGTTAAAGTCTTGGAGCATTTGCTTCATCCATAGGACCTGTGCACAACAACTCCCGGCTGCAATGTATTCAGCTTCGGTAGTTGATAATGCCACTGTGCTTTGTTTCTTGGAGAACCAAGACACTAAGCATGGTCCTAGAAGGAAGCAAGTGCCACTTGTGCACTTTCTATCAATCAAACACCCTGCATAATCCGCATCACTATATGCCGTAAGAGTAAAATCCCTTGATTTAGGATACCATGGACCAAAATTTTGAGTTTTGGCTAAGTACCTCAAAATTCTCTTAACAGCAGTGAGATGCGACTTCTTAGGGCAAGATTGAAAGCGAGCGCACAATCCAACACTAAACATAATGTCAGGTCTAGAGGCAGTTAAGTAAAGTAAACTTCCTATCATACCTCTATAGAGCTTCTCATCTACCTTTTCACCTTCTTCATCTTTATCAAGTTTGGCGGTGTTTGACGTGGGTGTATCCATCGGCTTCATGTTCTCCATCCCAAAGTGCTTGAGTAGTTCAGTTGTGTATTTGCCTTGGTTGATGAAGTTTCCTTCCTTTGTTTGCTTGATTTGAAAGCCGAGGAAGAAGGTCAACTCACCCATCATGCTCATTTCAAATTCAATCTGCATAAGAGAACTAAACTCCTTGCAAAGATCAAGATCAGTCCCGCCAAAAATGATATCATCAACATATATTTGTATGATAAGAAAATGGTTAGAAGTGTGTTTTAGAAACAAGGTAGAATCAACTTTGCCCATGACATACCCATTATCTAACAAAAAGTTATTTAATTTCTCATACCAAGCTCGAGGTGCTTGTTTGAGTCCATAGAGAGCTTTTTGTAGCAAATAAACATGATTGGGTAATTTTTCATTTTCAAAGCCCGGAGGTTGAGAAACAAATACTTCCTCCTCGATTGTGCCGTTCAAAAACGCACTTTTAACATCCATTTGATAAAGCAAGAAATTTTTATAACTAGCAAAAGCAAGTAGCATACAAATAGATTCTAATCTAGCAACAGGAGCATAAGTTTCATCAAAATCAATACCTTCCTGTTGGTTGTAACCTTGTGCTACTAACCTTGCTTTGTTCCTTACCACTTTTCCTTGCTCATCAAGCTTGTTGTGGTAGACCCATTTGGTGCCAATGATCTTTCTATCATTTGGTCTTGGCACTAGAGTCCACACACAGTTCTTCTCAAATTGCTCAAGCTCTTCTTGCATGGCAAGGATCCACTCATCATCACCAAGGGCCTCTTTGATGTTCTTTGGCTCTAGTTGGGAGATGAAGGCACTATCTGCTTGTTCTTTGTTGTGAGCAGCTCGTGTCCTCACTCTCTCAAACGGATTGCCAATGATCAACTCCTTAGGGTGATTCTTTGCAAAGCGGGGAGTGGGATCCTTCTTTTCTTCTTCTGCAACCTGCTTGACTTTGTCTTTGATGTTGAGATCTTTTAAGATAGGAATTATTTCATCTGCAACATCATCATCACCAATATGCTTGCTACTAACAGGGTTAGTTTCAATAAATTTAACATTTATAGATTCTTCAATTTTAGATAGTTCAATGTTAAATACTCTATATGCCCTGCTAGTAGTACTATAGCCTAGGAAGAAAGCCTTGTATGATTTCGGATCAAACTTGTCGAGAGAATCCTTAGTGTTTAAAACAAAACAAGGACATCCGAAAACATGAAAGAAATCAATAGACGGCTTCCTACCACGCCATAGTTCATAGGGGGTTTTCTTGAAAGTCGGATGTGTGAAAACTCGGTTTTGCACAAAACATGACGTGCTAACAGCTTCAGCCCAAAACTTCTTAGGAGTGTCATACTCAAGAAGCATGGTCCTAGCCATCTCTTGTAGCGATCTATTCTTCCTCTCAACAACTCCATTTTGCTGAGGTGTGCGAGGAGAAGAGAAATTGTGTGAATAACCCGATTTTTCACAAAAGCGTTCAAAAAGATCATTTTCAAACTCTCCCTCATGATCACTACGGATGGAAACAACATTGCAAGAAGCTTCATTTTCAACTCGTTTACAAAAGCTCGAGAAAACATCAAGTGTATCGCTTTTAGAAACGAGAAAGAAAGTCCAAGTATATCTAGAAAAATCATCAACAATAACAAGACAATACTTGGAGCCACGAAGCGTTTGTGTTCTCATTGGTCCGAAAAGATCAATATGAAGAAGCTCAAGAATTCTCTTGGTACTCATGACTCCTTTGGATTTGAAGGAGGATTTGGTTTGTTTCCCTTGTGTACAAGGTTGACATTCCTCATCCTTTTCAAAAACCAATTTAGGAAGTCCTCGAACCAAGTCCTTTTTGTTCAATTTCTTCATTTGATGCAAATTCACATGACCCAAACGACGATGCCACAGCGAAAGATCATTTTTATCCACAACTAAGCATCTATTTTGTATGGGCTTAAGAGCATCGAGAACAATCACATAGAGATTACCATTTCTAGTTCCCTTATATATAACATTGTAGGACAGGGAATCTAGAAGCAAGCATTCTAAAGAAGTAAATAGCACAAGATAACCATTATCACATAATTGGCTAACACTAATTAAATTGTGATGTAGGCCATCAACAAGCAATACATTTTTAATGCATAATTCATTGCCTACATCACCCTCACCTATAACCTTACCCTTCTTGTTGTCCCCGAAGGTTACCGATCCTCCTTTCTTTTTCACAAATTTGTTGAAATGGCTGATTTCTCCAGTCATATGCTTAGAGCAGCCACTATCAACAATCCATTTCTTTTTAACCTGCAAGAAAAGAGGATGTCGGAACCCAACTCAAACTTTGGGGTCCGGGGTTAGCTTGGG
The DNA here is from genome assembly GCA_963693085.1 of Alisma plantago-aquatica. Taxonomy (NCBI): domain Eukaryota; kingdom Viridiplantae; phylum Streptophyta; class Magnoliopsida; order Alismatales; family Alismataceae; genus Alisma; species Alisma plantago-aquatica. The sequence goes on from OY856415.1 coordinate 187,266,483, forward strand.
GACCCATTTCATCTTTGGGTTGGTCCCCTTGGGCTTGTAAGGACAATAGGTAGAATAATGGTCATCACATTTGCAATGAATACAAACCATGGGGTTTTTAGATCCGGAAGACTCTCCATTGAAAATTGGAGGTTCCACACTCTTTTTCTTACCCTTCTTCTTCTTACCTTTTGGAGTAGTCCCATTATATCCTAAACCACTAGTATCAACTTATTTGGTAGAGTGCTCTAGAACATCATTTAGGGATTTCTTACCCGAAAGAAACCTTTGCAAAGTAGATCTTAATTTAGCATTATCATCACTAAGATTTACAACAGTAGTATATAAACTAGCAAGATCTTCTCTAGTATGCAAAAGGTCGGCCTCAAGACAGAGGGCTTTAGTAAGAAGAGAGTCTTTTTCTAGAGTTAAGCTAGCAACTTCATTTCTAGGCAAAATAGGTCTAGAAGATAAATCATTTGTTTGAGCAAGCAATTTAGCATTTTCAGATTTAAGAACAACAATCTCTCTTTGATAAGAGTAGACTTCATCTCTCCTAGCATCATCAATAATCTTAAGTTCTACATTTTTAGTTTTTAGAATATCAAGCTCATCTAGGCATTTTTGGTTCTCTATCTTAAGATTTTCAATAGTTTTAAGATAATTACCATTCTCAACCTCTACTCCATTATATTGAAGTTCAAGGTCAAGAAATTGCCCTTGCAAGGAATCTATGCTATCAAGATGTAATTTCTCATTTTTATCAAGAATGTCAATTTTTGCATAGAGATCATCAACAATTTTGCCTAATCTTTTCCTTTTAGATTTACATTTAGCAAAAGAAGATTGGCATTCATTAAGCATATCAATAAGAGTTTCCTTAGATAGCTCATGTAAACTAATATCACTTACTTTGCTTACCTCATTTACCTCAATTACATCTTCACTTGTAGAGACCATGAGGGCAAGATGACATTCTCCATCTTCGGAGCTTGAGGAGCTTGAAGAAGAGGACTCCCATGCCGCATGAGCTGCATCTTTGGACCTTCTCTCCTTCTTGTCTTTTCTTTTTTACTTTGCTTCTCTCTTGTACTTTTCATCCTTCTTGTGGCTGCTCTTATGATGGCTCTTCTTGACCTTTGGGCAGTCACTCTTGTAGTGGCCTTTTTGACCACACTCGTAGCACCTTGGAGTCGAGGAGGAGGGCTTGCTCTTGAAGTGCTTCCCCTTTGAGTAGTTGGCTTCATGATCATTTACACCTTCATCTTCACTTGAGGAAGGGCAGGGAGACTTCATGGCAAGTTGTTGTTGTCGGACCATTTCTTCAATTTGGGCTTTGAAGGCGGTGTCCTTTATCTTCTTTGATTCCTTCTCTTCTCTTTTCTCCTCTTCCTCTTGCTTGTCAAGCCTAGGTTCATGGGCTTGAAGGTTACCAACCAGCTCCTCGGTTGATAACTCGCTTAGCTTGTAGACTTCTTCAATAGAGGTGACCTTTGGCTCCCATCTCTTTGGAAGAGATCTCAAGATCTTGGCATTGATTGTACCTCTATCCATGACACTTCCAAGGGCTGCAAGGTTGTTCAAGATGACATTTAACCTTGTGTACATATCCGCTACCCTCTCATTCTTCCCTATCTTGAAGTTCTCAAGAAGACCACCAAGCATGTAGACCTTGGCCTCCTTGACTTGCTCAGTCCCTTCATAGGTGACACACAACTTGTGCCATATCTCATGCGTCATGTCCCACGAAGAGATGCGGTTGAACTTCGATGGTGTAAGGGCGGCGTAGATGATGCTCACGGCTTTAGCATTGAGTTGAGCACGCTTCATCTCCGCTTCCTTCCATGTGGTGATGTCACCTTTTGGATCCTCATACTTGAGATGGACAATCTTCCACATTTCAAAACTCACCCCTTGAAGATAGAATTGCATTCTCCTCTTCCAATATAATAAGTTTGTGTCGTCGAAGACCGGGGGTCTCATGGAGAAGCTTCCTTCAAGGTTGAGTGACCCAAGAGCCGAATCGCCCATCTTCTCCTACTTGTAGAAGTAGCTTGGAGAAGACCTGCTCTGATACCACTTGTTGGATCGATGGGCTCTAGAGGGGGGGTGAATAGAGCTACACACACTTCACAAAATTGATTAGACCACCAATTTAAATGAAGTGTAAAAACTAATGCAAGCAGCAATTTGATATCCTATTCTAGCATACAAAGCAAGGATAAGAGATAATGAATATCATGCACTTGGACAGGTGGTTTAGAGTGATTCCACATCCTAAACTTAGGAGCTATGTCAGTCCACTACCTAGAGTTGGTTAAACTCTAGGATTTGCAACTTGGTCCTCTTATTTATCACGATAAGATTACAAGAAACATAAACCACACAACCAAGGGCTTAATTACACAAGCTAAGATCTTCAACCTATCCAAGGACTTACCCACAAAGCGAGATTCTTTAGCCTTCTACAAAGGACTTACCCAATCTCACCTTTGTCTTCAGCCTTGCAGGAATTACCTATCTTACTTGAGCTTGCCTTGCACCTCTCCTTCACTTGGAGAGCTTGACCACGTTTTCCCTTCACCAAGGGAGCTGGAGCAACGATCAATCTTCACTCTAGAAGATCAGCAACACATCTTCCCCTTCACTCGGAGAAGAACAGCAACAACTCCTCTTTCACTCGGAGAAGAAGCTTCAATCAATCTTCTATTTGATTTGGAGGTGGGAAGAAAGAAGAGAGAGCTTTACATAGCACAAAGGATAGCTCTCATACAAAGGAACCTATCTCACTGACGAATTTGTCTTGAAGGTAGAGAGAGAATGGGGCTCAAGGGCTTGGAATACTCTCAACTAAGCTAGAATCAAGTTTGCAATGGAAGAGCAGCTTGGAATGAAGTCCAAGGGGTTCTATTTATAGTTGAGGGTGGCCCTTTATGTTGTGGGACACTTGAGTGCAAAAGTGATCATTTTTCCTTCAAGAAAACGGTCATATTTTTGCCCAAAACAATTCACCAACGGTCATATTACTTTTTCTGCAAACTCCGTACAGTGCAATCGGTCGAGTATCAATGGGTGTAACTCGACCGATCAGGTAGCAGGCAATCTGATATTGAACTGATCGGTCGAGTTTGTTATGAGGAAACTCGACTGACCATTTCAACTGGAAATGGCCTACTACCCAATCGGTTGAGTTCTGTGAGTGCACAACTCGACCGATTGCAATCTTCAGAAAATCGACTCAGGATGATCGGTCGAGTTTCAGGGTGGGAAACTCGACCGACCAAGTGCCTGTAATTGATTTTCTAATTTGCAATAAAAGTGATTTGCACTTGGCGAATTTTGTCCCAAACATTTTTCTCTTCTAAGTTACAAGCATATTCATCATTACAAGTGATTACATTTATGTTCTAAGGTGATTTACATGGAAATCCTAAAATGCACACTTGTAGTCAATTTGGCTTGCACTTGGCCCATTCTAGGGCTTGTATATGTGATCCTTTTCATGTACCTAATGTCTGCAAACAATCTTTAACGCACATGTTAGATACATATGAATGGAATGGTTAAGTCATTATCAAAATATAGGCAATGTATAACCTCTAGGTCAACAGTGTTGACTGTTGGTCTTTACATCATCGACCACAGAGGTCAATGGTTAATTGTCCTATATCTCATGTCCAATATGGAGCGGATCTAGAGTAGTCAGACTCCTACATTTATAGACCGATACTAAGCCCCCAAGCAACTATTATACGGGGTCCGATGTAGTAGTCAAGGTCGATCCACATGGACAAGGGGGTGAATGCTAAGAGCTTAGAGTCTTGGCTCAGTTACACCAATCAAGCAAGTATATTAAGATGATGTCCCATAAGGAATGATTTCACTTCAACTAAGCGAAACAAGTAAAAGAAAGGACAAGAAACAAAACAAAAGAATAAAATCAAGTATGTTGTAACAAATATGGATGGGAACCGGGCTCAGTTTCATCTACTAAGATCTCTCACCAACATGCAATACTCACACCCATTGTATGCCCTTAGCAAGGTTACAAGCAATCATCATATATGTCTATTCCATCCTCTCTCGAGCTTAGGATAGATCTAGATTATAAGGTTGTCTCTCTCGAGATGGCAAATAAGCAATCACTAAGATAATAATATGATTAATAGCTTTAGCATTCTAACACTCTCATGCATTCATGCAACTCATAACACTAGATAAGGTTAGCACTACTCTTTTGAGGCTCTAACAATCAAACATCACGGGACGGTAGAAAATCATACAAGTGAAGAAATAAGAACAACTGTATGGAGATAACCATTTCCAAGAACATATACATTCAATCAGATGTAAGTATATACATGTTGGGAGAGCTTAGTGGCTACTCCTAATCCAAGCTATGAGTTTAGTCATCCATGTTAAAGGAAAACATTGCGGATCTACAAATGAACATGGACATGAAACACTACTGAAAGAAGGAACTAAGAATAGTGAAGAAGAACTATGGGGGTAGGGTAAACAGGGGATACACCAACTATGACCAGAGGGTGGCCACAACCGATGGTAAGATCATCTTGCTTAGAACTTGGCATGGTGGCGATGAAGATATGGTTTCTATCTTCCTTCCATTGAGGGAGCACTTCGACCGATGGTGGCAGATGGGAAGGGAGTGAGCATCAACAGACTCTTGTACTTCTCGGATGCCAACTGTGGGCTCCGATTTTCAAAACACGATATAAACTCAGCGGAATATGAAAAATCATGAAAAATTAAAACTTTTTGAAACAAGATATCGAAACCATGAAACTTCTTTTACAAAAGCAAGGTAAACAGTTTACATCTCTGTTAAATCACTTCTTGAGTGATTATGTACAACAAGATACAAAATCTAAGGATTTAAAAACCAAAATCTCACATCTACTAACTCTAAGGACCTGAGAGTACAGAGATGACATAAGACTTTCTAACTAAAAGATTGGACAGCCAGGATCTCCACCTGAGACTCACTGTTTCCCCTGATGTTGCTGCTCCTGATAGTCTGATACTGATCTCCTGCAGACTGGTTCCTTCATCCATGACGACCACCTAAAAAGTTGAAATCTACGGGGTGAGACAATTTTAAATAATTGTCCCAGCGAGAGTTATAACTCTCTGCCAGAAACTTTGTTATAGCATGTAAGGAAAACATAAGAAAAGTAATCTAAATTACTCAACAGCAGATTGGATATTAAGTAAAGCAATTGCATTATGAAGAAATATGAATAACATGTATACTAACATGAATAGTGTAATATCAACCATTGTATCTCGTAGTTCAACCCTAGCAGATATGCTACGCGGCTGATTATGTTTTACAAACATTATTATGCCCTGCGGAGATGAGGTATACCGCTCATAGTCCAACCGATCACTAGTAAGTCGCATCGGTATCATACTAGGTCATCAAAAGAGACGGATTCTTATGACCTCATCTTCCTCAGTCAGTGTGAGGATCAACATGCAGGACATCTAGTGTCTCTGCTACTATAGCTCACCAGGATATTCTGGTACTTCACAATTAGAGTCACAATGGCATTTTATACTCTCTTCACCATCGAAAGATCTCATGTTTATCTCTCATCGATGTGGCATTAAATATTCCTCGGGTGATTAGTGATACATCATCCCGGCATAAACACATAGTGCAGGGTTGATAAATTAAGATACATCTACATCAACTCCTACACTAGGACGTAAGGATATTCACGTCCATATTCCCACACATACTCAAAAGTATGTGATCCAGGAGTTCCATTAGGAAAACCTGTTTCACCATCATTTAACTACTGACAATGATGGATCTATGATCAGGGCTCTACATGGTATGGTTATACTTAATTAATTAGGTACATTTCAGTATTCTTTTAACATCAAGCATGTTTCCAAGCATTTAAGTATAAAAGCATTGCTATAATAGAAGAATACTAAATGTATCAAGTTTAACTCATATCAGTTATCAATTGGATATCAATTCATCATAAGTCATCTAATCAGTCATGACCTTGATGTTACTCATGGCTCTCACAACCCATTAGTCTCATATGTTGTCATTCAAGCATAAGCAACATAGCATGTATTACTGTTCATAAAGTCTACAACATACTTTCAATGAATACACTATCATAACCCTAACCTGGTTATGATTAATCTCTTATAAGAACCTGCATAGTCTATTCAACTTGACATAATAATATTTTATTTCAAGGGTTGGACCTTTATGCCTTTATCAAGGTTAATTTCCCCAATTAGTATCAATTAGGGTGATTCAATCCTTTTTATTATGATTAGGGACATTAATCCCTCACTTCATAGTTCAATTATAAAGATTCATGCTTAGGAGCATAACCTGGAATTAGGGTTTATTGTACATTTCATCCCATCATCCTCAATTAGGGTTTACTATTCACATTCCATGTTATTGCCCTAGAATTAGGGTTTACTATTCACTTTATGGTGAATTGAGCTCATAGCATCACCATGTATGAAATTATCATCCTTGATGCCTTCAAATTAGGTTAAGATTCATCAATTATCATAATTAGGGTTTTCATGATCTCACATAGGTGGATCATATCCTAATCATGCACATTCATATACATTGAAGGTACTTTGCTTGAGTTTCAACCATAAATGGGACCTTCTCTCTCCTCTTAGAAGTAGATGGTGATTACATCACTCTAGATTTGGTTAGATCAAGTCAATTTTGATCATCATAAGCTAAGTCACCACCATTGTGGTCATTAGGGTTTGTTTAAACAAGGGTGTCATCTACTTGAACCCTTCAAGGGCACATTGGTAATGTACACCATTAATCACAACATGGTTCAATCTATTACTCACTTAGTCCCTTAATATCTCAGGGTACCATTAGGGGTTGGATTAGACAACCATTGGACCAATTAAGCCTTCAAATTACTAAGCAATCACAGCCCTAAAGATCTCCAAACGATTACACACTTCAACCTCCAAACGGTCCTAAGACCGTTTGGAAGCGTTGACCGTTTGGTTAGGGTTGACTTCCAAACCATTTGAACTTGGTCACCCTCAAGACCGCATGACCTCCAAGACCGCATGAAAGTGTTGACCGTTTGAAAGAGTTGACTTTGAAACCGCATGAAGCTATGGGACCTTGAAACCGCATGAAATGAAACGACCTTGAGATCGATTGGATCTAAACGACCTTGAGATCGTTTAAGCCCAAACGATCTTGAGACCGTTTGGCCCCAAACGGTCTTAAGACCATTTGGTCCCAAACGGTCTTGAGACCGTTTGGATTCAAACGGTCTTGAGGTCGTTTGGTCCAATGGGCTCAAAACCGCATGGACCTCAAAGGTGAATCAAAGGTTGTAATCAATTAGGGTTTTCTATGTTGAAGTCCTCAATTGGCCACATCCTTTTTAACCACTCATCAATTGAGCTAATTAGGGTTATCCTTAATCAATTGGACACTCAATTGACCCTTAATTTCTAGCCAATTAGGGTTGAAACTGATTGAATTAGGGTTTGTAATCAATTAACCATCAACATTGATAATCACGAGTCTAATTGAAGTTGAACCTATCAAATGGCACTCAATTGGGCCCAAACTTGGCCCAAACGGTCTTGATATCATTTGGACATCCTCCAAACGGTCTTGAGACCGTTTGCCCAAAGTTTCACCAAAATCTAAGTCAATTTGATAAGGGTTGAACCCTAATTAGGTTACAAATCATCACTTTTAATCAATTAATCAACCTATTGTGATTGGACCCTCAATTGATCAAATTACCTCAACCCTAGACCTCCAAACGGTCTTGGGTGACCACCAAACGGTCTTGATACCGTTTGAGTGAACCCCCAAATGGTCTTGAGACCGTTTGGGCCCTTCAACCCAAAGTTCACCAAAATTGGTCATTGAAATAAGCAATTCAACCCGATTAGGAATTAGAGGATTGAAGTGCCTTCAACTTGTGATTGGTTTGCAATTAGGTTATGATTCTATGTAGATGATTAATTCAACATGTGTACAGAAGACATCTAAACGGTCTTCACTTGGTCAAACTTTCCAAACGGTCTTGAGACCGTTTGATTCTAAACGGTCTTGCAAGACCGCATGAGATCAAACGGTCTTGAGACCGTTTGATTTCAAACGGTTTGCAAACCGTTTAGACCAAAGGGTCCAAGGTTGTTTGGTAAAGTTACCTAGGAAATCATGCCCATCATCTTCAACCTTAGAACAGGTCATTTACTTCGTGGATTTTCTTGCAAGAAAGCAAGGAAAGATGGGGAAGAAGAAGAACAAGCTAATACATGCAAGAAAGAAGATATGCTTAACAAAGAAAAAGGGTTAGAGCTATAAATAATAAAACCCACCTCAAAGGTCGTCCCTAGAGCTCCAAGATTCCAAGATTTCGGACCTTTAATGGTGTCTTGAGCTCCATAGGTCGGCTAAATGTATTCTCCAAGAAAAGGTTGGGGAAGGTCGGCTAGAACAAGAAACCTAAGTGAGATAACCATAAAACTAACCTTATAATCCACTTTCCTCCATGAATTTGAGCAAGAAGATGGTTCAAGCTTACCTAGCTTCTCCTTAGTCATTCTCCTCTGTTCCTAAGCTCTGCCTTAGTCGGTCCAAGCAAGGTGATAAGTGAAAGAAGAAGGGAATACATTTACTTGGTTTGCAAAGAAGGAAGCTTATATAGCTTGGGTTAGTTTTCAACATAAGGACCTCTAGTTTAACCATTTCTTATCTAGGTCCCTCCTTTCTTATTTTCACGTCCCTCCTCCTCATATCTTAGGTAAAACTCTTTTTAAAACTAAGAACTAAAGGCAAAGAAAGTCATCTTATCACTAAGGTGTACATATATAAGGGTTTCCTAACATATAACTTGGTGATTCTAGTACAAAGGTTATTCATCTTATCTGATTATTTATTTGAAGCACCCCCTTCCTCATTTATACTCTAAATGATGTCAAGAGTCACAAAAGATACTCTAGAAGGTGTATTTTACAAGTTGCACCCCACATTTTGGGTAAATTGCACTTTACACCAAAATTAGGGTTTTAAGCACAAGGATTGCTCCACAAGCTGCATCTTGATGCCCAAGCTTGGAGAATCCATCATACCTCATCATATTCGCTCATATGATGTCTTATCATAAAAGGAATATCTTAACATGTGGAAATTGCAAGTTAACCCTTTCAATTGGGTAATTTGCACATAGGTCCCTGCATTACAAAACAATACTACAACATTGTTTAAAAAGGACAAAATTGAAAATGTATGTTCCTCAGGAACTTAATTACATGTCAGGGGATAATCACAAGTATTTAATTACATGATTAATCAAAACACCTAGGGTTAACTTATAACCCAGGCCAGGGATGTTACAAATTATCCACCCCTTACAAGGATTTCATCCCCGAAATTAGGGCTGTAAATGGGTACGGGTATACCCGCGTACCCGCAAAACCGTACCCGCCAAAACCCGTCATGGGTCCAGTTTTCTAGACCCGCGTACCCGCGTACCCGCATACCCGTATTGTCATGGTTCCAATAATGGGTATAGCTGTACCCATACCCGCTAACCCGTGTACCCGCAAAAAAATAAAAAATAAATATAAATTTATACATTTATGTATGAGTTTGTTAGAATCTACGGCTAAAAAATACTGGACATGATCTAACGGTTGATATCTGTAACCTAATTTAGCCCAAACATTAAAACTCCCCTCCACAGAACATCCTCCCCTCTCGGCTCCCCCCCTCAATTCATTCCGCCATCTGCAGGACCGCAGAGGCGCAGAGCGAGCGGCCGACCTAGGGCTAACCGGCTAAGGGGGCAGCCGCCACCCGCCAGCCTCCAGCCACTAGGCTCCAGGCTCGATCCAGATCCACCGGCCACCGCGGCACCGCCTGAGCACACCCGCGGCTCCAAGCTCCAGCCAGATCCGTGCGCGCCCACCTGCTTCAGCCGACAGAGCTTCTCCGTGCGCGCCCACCTGCATCACCGACAGTGCTTCTCCGTGTGCGCCCACCTGCTTCAGTCGGCCTTAGTCCGATCATCATCAACCTGCTTCAGTCGCGGCCTCGCCGCCTTCAGCCGAATCAACCCGCAGGGAGCAGCCCAACGACCCCACCCGACCTCATCAGGCATCAGCCCGGCGCCGACCACAGGCTCGGAGGCCCTCATCAACCCGACTCAGTCGAGCTCCATCTCGTCACGTCCGGCTCCAATCCGCCCAACATCGACAACTTTCCAGCTCTGCCTCTACTGCATTTGCCTCAGCTCTGCGGCTCTGCCCAGTCGCCCACCTTAGCTTCAGCTCCAAGTGCACCAGCCCAGCGCCAAAGTTCCAGAGTCCAGACCGACCACTGAATCCATCCAGCAACGCCTTCATCTCGTCTCTGCGGACTCTGCTCCGGTTCATTCTGCTAATCCGCTCTGTGGCCGTAGAAGAAGGTATGAAATACCTTGCTTCTTTTTCTTTCTTCTGTATTTGGTGTGTGATCTGTTAAATGCTTGTGCTTGTGACTTTTTTCACATATGTATCTCTATATTTGGTGTTATGATCCGTTAAATGCACATGCTTCTGTCTTTTCTCACATCTGTATCTCAAAATTTTAGTTGTGGTCTGTGTGCTATGCGTGTGTTATCAGTATAATATACTGAGATAATACTTTTTTGTTAGGTATAATGTCAAATGTTCAAGCAGCAGCACCAGGAGGCACTAGTGGTACTGATTCCACACACAACGTGACATCTAGTACTCAAATGAGTGCTGATAGAATTGATATTGATATTGATCCTACTGAATTAGAACCTAAAATTGATGATTGCCAACCAATTAAAAAAAAGGGTAGACAAACTACATCTGATGTGTGGAAGCATTTTGATAAAGTGTCCGTTAATGGAGTACCTAAGGCAAAATGTAAATATTGTGACTCCCTTTTAATGAATAGGCAATCTGATGGTACTAGCTCTTTAGATAAGCATATTAAAAGGCAACATCCATCAAAATGTGTAGGAACTGTTGGACAAATGTTTATAAATGTTGGGGAAAAGAAGAAAGATGGCACAATGAACTTGAAAAATTTTGTTTTTGATCAGAATATCAATAGGACTGACCTTGCTAATATGATAATCTTGCATGAGTATCCATTTTCCATGGTTGAGCATGTTGCTTTTAGAGAATTTGTTAGAAACCTTCAACCACAGTTTCAATTTGTGTCATGGAACACCATTAAGAAGGATTGTGTGATAATTTATGAAAAAGAGAAAGAGAAACTTTATAAAGTGTTAGATAAATTAACTTCACGTGTAACCATGACAACTGACATGTGGACATCTATTCAATATAAAGGGTATTTTTCTCTTACTGGGCACTACATTGATGATGAATGGAGGTTGCATAAAAATATTTTGAATTTTTCTGATATTGATGCTCCTCACACTGCTGATAATCTTACTAAAGCAATTCTTGAAAAACTTTTTCAATGGAACTTGGATAAAAAGTTTATGTGCCTTGTTGTTGACAATCGTACCACAAATGATGCTATGGTTAGGGAGTTGAGTAAAAAACTTACAAGTAGGGGATGTTTGATAGCACAAGGGAAACTAGTTCATGTACATTGTTGCGCACACATTCTTAATCTAATAGCACAAGAGGGGGTTGATGTCATAAAGTCAGTAACTTCAAAGATTCGTGAAAGTGTAAAGTATGTTAAAGGATCTGTTTTGCGCTCACAATTGTTTAAAGAAGTGGCTTCTCAAGTGAGAGCTCCTCAAAAGGCATTAATTCTTGATGTGTCTACTAGATGGAATTCCACTTTTTTAATGCTAAAACATGCTTTGGAATTCAACGATGCATTTATTAGATTTGCTGATAGGGATGCTTCATATAAGTATTTGCCAAGTGAGGTTGAATGGGATAATGCTAAGTTGACTTGTGATTGTCTAGAAATATTTTATGATGTCACAAATATCTTTTCTTCAACTTTATATCCATCTTCCAACTATTATTTCAACAATATATGTGTTGTCCATATTCATCTAAAAGAGTTGAGTAGTAGTGACATATCATTTGTTGCCAAGATGGGGAAAGAAATGATGTCTAAATTCAAGAAGTATTGGGATGTGAGTTGTTTGATATTGTCTATAGCTTCTATTGTTGATCCACGTCTTAAGATGAAAAGTGTGGAATATAATCTAAGAGAGATCTATGGTAATGACATTGATGATAGTGATGACGATGATGCTAGTGATGGCGGCAATGTTGCTCAAAAGAAAATTGATCAAATCAAAGGTTGTTTAGTGGATCTTTACAATGAGTATAGGTTGCAAATGGGTGGAACAAACTTCGAATACATTGATAGCACATGTGATAGGTCTGGATGCTTAAATGATACATCGGGGCATCAAAAGCCGAGTAGTAGGGGCTTGTTGAAGATTTTAGGGAGATTTGATAACCATCTACAAAAGGTACAAGCCACACAACCAACTAGGACTGATTTAGACTTGTATCTTGAAGAGGCTATTCACCCCAAACAAATAGGTGGAGATAATTTGGTTGATACTTTTGATATTTTACAATGGTGGAAGCTCAATTGTGCAAAGTACCCAGTTGTTGCAAGAATGGCACGAGATATTTTGGCTATTCCTGTCTCCACTGTTGCATCTGAGGCCGCATTTAGCACAGGTGGAAGAGTTCTTGATCAATATAGGAGTTCTCTAAAGCCAAACACAGTGGAAGCTCTCATATGTGCCCAAGATTGGATGAGAAGTAATATGCGTGGTATGTAGATTAAAACTATTTTAACTTACTACAAAGACTATTGAAGCAATTCTTACTTTGTAAATCTTTTATAGGACAAGATTGTGGAGGTGCAATGCTAGGTTCTGTAAGAAATGATTTGGAAGATGAGCAAGAGCTTGGGGATGTTGTCATCATAGAGATGGAATGATTGGTATGTTAATTTTAAGTTTAAGTTTTTGACATGTTATGCCCACAATAATCTTTATACTTGTTTATTTATATTGATAAATGGTTTACATTTTGTTTGTAGGTGCTTTGTACTCTTCCTTATCACGTCATCTTGATTCATTATTGATGTAGTGACAAAGCTTGATGATTGATGAACAACCATTCATTTTCTACATTTGGCGATGTGCATTTGATTGCTGAAAATTGATGTAACAGCCTTATTGTTATGAATGTTAGCAATAGACAATTGGCCATGATGTATTTTGTTGTGTTGAGCTGTCTTTAACAATTCTGTTGATCATTTAACAATATTTCATTCTACTGTTGGTGAATTTCTTAATGTTTAACTTTCATATTTGATGGTATTTAATTTTGTGAAGCTGCTAGTTGATTATTGAGTGGTATTGTGTGATTTGTTGAAATATTCTTAGTCTCCAAATCGATGATGTGGATAATATTGTTCGTTTTTCTAGGCTGTTTACAGCACACAACTCATACATTGAATGGTTTCTTTGGGTTCTATTGGGTTTTTCTAGTGCTTGAATGAGACAAAGCCCCCTAAAACAGCAGCTTGGTGTTACTCTAGCAGCTTATATGCTGAAAATTTCAAACTTCAGTAAATGTATACATTAATTTGGGCTTAAAAATAGGTGCAGCCATCAATTTTAATGCTTAAAAAAAAATTGCACAGAACCGTATACCCTTGGAACCGCACCGTGTACCCGCATTATATGCGGTTTTGGGTATGGTGCGGGTCTGGTTACTGAGAAATGCGGGTCTGGACCCGTACCCGTACCCGCAAAAACAATTGGGTACGGTTCTGGGTATGGTCATACCCGCACCGTACCCGCACCGTTTACACCCCTACCCGAAATCAACAAAACATATTAAGAGAAAAGAGCAGGGGTATTTCCTTCTCATCTCTTCCTCTAGTTCCCAAGTGGCTTCTTCGACTCCATGGTGATTCCAGAGGACTTTCACGAGACTTATATCTTTCTTCTTTAGCTTTTTAATTATGTTATCAAGGATTGACACTGGCCTCTCCTCATAAGTTATATCATCATTCAATTTTACCTCCATAGGTTGTAGAACTGACTCGGTATCAGGGTGACATTTCCTCAGCATAGAAATGTGGAACACAGGGTGTAACTTCTGCAACTCTGGTGGCAACTCTAGTCTATAGGCTACCTTTCCAACCCTTTCAATGATTGTATAAGGCCCCATAAATCTAGGAGCTAACTTCCCTTTCCTTCCAAAACGAAGAACTCCTTTCCAAGGCGAGACTTTGAGATACACTCTGTCTCCAACCTGGAACTCTAAGGGTCTATGACGTTTATCGGCATATGACTTCTACCTATCCTGTGCATTCTTAATCTGTTGTTGTATTACTTTGATCTTCTCTGTAGTCTGCTGCACAAGATCAGGACCTAACAGCTGATATTCACCGGTTTCATGCCAACATACCGGTGATCTACAACGTCTACCATACAAAGCTTCATAAGGTGCCATGTCAATTCTATGCTAATAGCTATTGTTATAGGCAAAATCTATCAAGCTTAGGTGTAGATCCCAACTCCCAGTAAACTGGAGAACACATGCTCTCAACAAGTCCTCCAAGGTCTGTATAGTCCTTTCCGACTGTCCATCAGTCTGTGGATGAAAGGTTATACTAAACCTCAACTGGGTGCCTAAAGCTCTGTGCATTCGTTCAAAAATGACTCGTGAACTGGGGACCTCTGTCTGATACTATGGTAACTGGAACTCCATGCAATCTCACTATCTCCTGCACATACAACTGTGCTAACTTCTCAGCAGAATAGGTTGTTTTGATAGGTAAGAAATGCGCTGTCTCTGTCAACCTATCAACAATTACCCAGATGGAATCATGTCCTTTGCTTGTCCTGGGTAGGCCAACAACAAAGTCCATGGTCACATGGTCCCACTTCCACTGTGGTATGGGTAAAGGTTGCATTGTCCCTGCAGGCTTCTGGTGTTCAGCCTTGACCTGCTGACACACAGGACACCTCAAAACAAACTCAGCAACATCCTTCTTCATCCCAGGCCACCAATACATATCTTTTAAGTTTCAATACATCTTGGTGCTTCCTGGATGCATGGCATACATCGAAGAATGAGCTTCTTCCAGAACTAACTTCCTCAAGTTATCCAGATCTGGCACATTCATCCTCCCATGATAACACACTACCTGATCTTCTGAGTCATGGAAACCATCTCGCTTCTCATCACCATACTCCGATTTGATCTGCTGAACTGCAACATCAACTTGCTGTGCCTCTCTAATATGCTCTCTTAGGGTAGGTTTAATCTGCATCTCAGCCAACAACCCGGCTAACAACGACACCTTTAACTGTACATTGTTTTGTCTTAAGGAGATGAGCATGTCTCTTTTAGAGCAAATCAAAGAGTTTAGTTGTGCCCTATCAGAGGGTGGTTGTGACAAAGTGAGTTTTTATAGTATTTTTCTCTCTCTTAAAAGTTTATTATCAAATTTGTGGACCAAATTACCCTCATATACTTCCCTCACTTAATTGGATTAATATGTGTCACAAATTGCAAAAATATGCAAACCCTAATATGTTATAATGATAAAATACATATGTTAATGTTTTAATTAATGGACACATCAAACTTTCGATTTTGGATCTCAAATTTATACCAGAGTCACCTATTAACTTCATTAAGATACTCCTAAAATTTTGTTACTTTTGGGTCAACCGATTGGGATATATGACCAATTGAAATTGGTACATAATCCACTCATTTCTTTTGGATCTAGGACCTTAGTTATCAATCAAATGGATAGATTTAATGTGTCACGCGGCCCATTAAGCCTTGGGCGCGGACCTAGTTAGGCGGAGAATCTCAGACCATTGATCATCGATCCAACGTAGGAGACTTTGTCTCCTACCTCCCGCAAAGGGCGGGGAGATAGATGGCGGCCCGACCTTCAGCTAGACTCCACCTCACCCGTTCTTCTCAAAATTGATTCGAATAAATAGATTCACCTTGTGATTTCGTGGCTGGCCATACCAGCCTTGACCGAGTTCCACGCACTATTGCACCAAACCAACAACCTGATCGTAGCTCTTTCTCACTCCGGCGGCGCCATTTAGGGCTTTACTGCTCGCTTCCTCAAACACCTATATAAGACCTCCTCTAGCTCTGCCATGCTTCCTTTAACCTTTTCACACATTCAAATACAAGCATAAACACCCCGAGCAATACTCCCTAGCCACCTTCTTCAACCTCCAACCACCACCACCCAGCGAGCTCCACAACACTCCTTGATCAAAGCCTACCTCTCCAACATCTTCGCCAACTCACCACGAGTGTGCACGGCTAGAGGGCAGATCCCCAGAACCCCTCCCGCTCCAAAACGGCCCCAACTCCGGCGACCTTGCCTGGCCACGCGGCGGCGATGAGCTACGCAGGGTCTGGCACCCTATTCTGACCTTCCTTATCTTCGAACCGAGCCCCTGAGTCTTTTCAAACATCTTTTGTTCGTGGTTATCAGCTGAGCATAGGAGAGACCTCGCCGGAGTCTCCCCTCTTGCTGCTCGAGCAAGCAGCAAGGCCAGGAGGTGCTGCCCGTGTGGAGCCGACCTCTGTTAGCTGGACCAATCCCAGGGTGCCCAGTCAGCAAGCTAGTCGCACCTCTTGCAAGCAAGGGATCAATATGAGACGTTGATCCAGTTGGATCCGACCATTGATCCAAGTTATTTTTTTCCCTCCCTGTCAATTTAGTTATTCTTTTTATTACTCAAGAAAATGCATTATCTTAGAAAAATCATAGTAAATGATAGAAATGTCGATTTATGGCAAACCTATATACCATTTTGATCAGAAAAATATCCTCTATCCATATAAAATGTTATCAATACCTGAATCCATTCCCTATTTTAAAAATAACTATCTAAGGCCTAAAGGACATCCTTGATCATAATTATTTATTAATAATGTTTTTCTTGATGATATACGATTTCAAAAGTGTTGTTAACCATTAGGTTAGACCCTGATTTCTAATGAATCGAAATGCCTTTCTATGTTGATAAGTGAGCAAGGAATTAGAAGAAACCCTAATTTCAGCTTCCTCTTTCTACATGAAATTAAAGATATATCTTTATGACAAAATTAATATCATTAGATGATAATTAGTGTTTATTATTTGGTCTGAATCCTTAAAATGAACCCTAATGTTATGAATGGTTAATATGTTGAGGGTTACCCTCCCTTTTTCTCCAACCATCTTAGAAACCCTAATTTTTGGAAATCTTCTAATTGATCAATTAAATATTATCTTTTAATCCAAATAGTTTATGATGGATCAGACCTGATAATATTTGTGAACTCAATTAAGATATGGGAAATCCCTGATCTGGATTAAGATAACATAAAAAGGAATAATAACTAAGGACATATCTTAGTCTTGGTCACATGGACCAATAGTAATGTTGTACCCTTGCTTCCTTTGCAGGGTGACTATATTCCTGATTGATTCTAAATCTTTGGACATCTGATTGAACAAGCAGGTACGTGGTCTTATAAGTATAAGACTAGTTTTCTGGTTTCCTATACTATATAATATCTTGAATGATCGTATTTGGATATGATTGTTGATTGATCTAGTATGAGTTATACTTCGCCAAATTTAAGAGAAACATAAATGATTATGATGGGTTGTAGCTACTAGAGCACATAGCCTGGTGTGGATGTATGTTGCCTAACATGGATGTATGATTCCTTGGCCCATGTTAGATGTATGATGATATTCTATTTCCCACACTAGATGTAAGACAAGTGCAATAGGTGTAGTACAACTGCATCAAAATGAATATAATGAAAGGGTGTTTACTTGATTTTCGCCTTAAGAAATGGTTTTATCTCTCTTTCCTTGTTTTTCAAATATTTTCCTTTATGCAACCTTATTAAATGTAACTTTTACCACATATCAGCCCTGCTGATGTTTTGTTTCTCGTATTTTCTAGGTGCAAGGAACAATTGACAACAAAATGAATTGCATGCTCAAAGTACCTGAAGGCATAAAATAATGAACATGGAGGATGTATTAGATAGATCTTTTCCTCTTATCTCATTTCTTGCTAGATGTTAGTTTATTTCTTTTCTTAGTGATCTTGAGGATGATTGAAATCCTATGTAATAAAGTTAAATTTCTCTAGAACCATATTTCTCTCCATATGTAATGACTTTTATTATCTTTATGAATGAATGTTGTGTGGCATTATACGATGATGTGGACTAGATCTTGGCTTAATCTCTGTTTTAGTTGACTACCTGAATCTCTTATATTTTCCCTTTTGACATCTATAGATATGAGTGCACGCATATCTATGAATGTCACTATGGAAAGTATATAAAAATTTGGGGACGTCATAGTTTGTATCAGAGCCAATGTTCACACATCAAGTCACATGAACTTCATTCACCCTATTTTGAGTCTAGGGTAGTCCTTGAGTTTGGGATGTGAAGGGTTGAGGTGTCTAGGATAGCATCTTCCATGGGTCTGACTAAAGTCTCCGAGCCACTTAGCTTGGCAATCACGAGGCTGCCTTTATGGCAGTATAAGTCTACCTGGCCAATATCCTAAGTGTCCTCTATTCTTGGGCATACCTTAATTTAGGAATCTTCTCATCTATAGATTTTCCCTCTCACCTCTTCTATAGGAAAATTTCTCCCTCTCATCTATGTTTTAAAATAAATTAAATTTCCCCTCTTACCTCTGTTATAAGGTTAGGAAGGAGTCTCTCTATTTAGAAAGTCCTAAGGATCGACTGATAAGGATTTTAGGGTATCCTCCCTAAATCATAACATTCAGAACATTAATTATTAATAAATGAGAATAATGAAATATCATGTGATGATAATAATGATAATGACAAGAATAATTGTTGAAGTAATAAATCTAATGCATTCAAATTAATTACAGGATGCCTCCTAAGACTCGCAGCTCAGGGGAATTGTCCTCTAAGAAAAGAAAAGAACCTGAAACCTCCGAAGTACCTGATCCTGATGCTGAGGCCAAGGAAAGATGTGAGGAACAGAAGAAAATCCTTCTAGACTTTATGGAAACCCTCGTGACCAAAGGAACCCCTGAACCTAGTTCCTCTAGGAAAAAGGAAGTGACGGTGATAGACTTCATTAAGCTCAACCCTGATAGCTTTTGGGGGGAAGACCAACCCGAAGTCATGGATAAGGCTGAGGCCTGGGTCCTTTCCATAGAGAATGCCTTCCGTACCCTAGAAGTGCCTGAAGAAAAGAAGGTTAAATTCGCCACCCATTTGCTTAAGGGAGGGGCGAAGATCTGGTGGGAGAATTATGGTGGGAATCGGGGAGAGGAAGTAGACAACTTGGGATGGGAAGCCTTCAAGACCCTCTTCACCGACCGTTTCATGCCCATAGCTGAGATGAAGAGGAAAAAGAAGATGTACATGGAGCTTAGGCAGGGTAGTCTCTTAGTGGCCGATTATACCTGGAAGTTTAGGCTTATGGAATGCTATGCCCCTATCCGGACTGAGGACCGCCTCACTGAGCACTATGTAGACTGTCTCTCCACACACATGAAAACCCTAGTTATAGCCTCTCGTCCCCGAAGCATTGATGAAGCCCTAGACATGGCCCTTAAGCAGGAAAGGGAGCAGGGATTGCAGAAGCCTTCTAGCATGGGATATTTAGGGTTGACCACCACTGAGGAAGAAAAGTTCAAGAAGTTCCACCCCGGACATAATAAAGGATCAGGGAAAGGAGGAGGTTCAGGGAAGAAAGGACCAAAGAATAGTAAGATGATGGATTACCGCAGCAAATGCAAGACTTGTGGATGAGGACATGACGGGCCTTGTCGCTACACCAAGCTGGTCTGCTACAACTGCAAGAAGGAGGGACATTTCCTTGCCAAGTGCCCCAATGCATCTATCCTTGGAAAACCTCCAGCAGGTGCTCCACCCCCTCAGGGACATCGTAATGCCAGGGTGTTCACAGTAACAACAGAGGAGGCTAGGGCAAATCCGAACCAGCTTGTCGAAGGTAACCTTAAATCTTTTTCATATATCTAATATCTTGTTCAATGCCTTCAATTATTTAAAATGTAATTATCATGTGTAGGCATTGTTTTCTTGAATGGACATCCTGTTAAAGCATTGTTTGATTCCGAATCTACAAATACGTTTATCTCTCAAAATCTGGCCTCAATGTTGCACTTACATATAAAGGACTTGGGATACATTCTGGATGTGTCAACTCCTAGTGGCAAAATATTCACTACATTGCAGAAAACCGATGTCCTCCCTATAAAATTTGAAAATCATGACATGCCCTTTGAATTCATTCTCTTAACCATGGAAGACTTTGATGTTATTCTTGGCATGGATTGGCTATACACATATCATGCTTACATTGACTGTAGAAACAAGATGGTAGTTCTCTCTCAACCTCATTCCTCTCCTGTAGTGATCCCTCGGGGAAGAGGATTTTGTAATAATATAATAATTTCTTCTCTTAAAGCTAAAAAGCTCATATCTAAAGGATGTAAAGTCTTCCTTGCATTCGTCTCAGAGACCAGTCCTGACAGCGGGCCTGTAAAAAGACTGGAGGTGGTACGTGATTTTCTTGACATATTTTCAGAGGAGCTTCTTGGGCTGCCTCTAAACTGAGACATTGAGTTCTCCATAGATCTTCTTTCTGGAACCACTCCGATTTCTAGGGCACCGTATAGGATGGCACCTGCTGAGCTTATGGAGCTGAAGAAACAATTACAAGAACTTCTTGATAAGGGTTTTATATGCCCTAGCGTTTCCCCTTGGGGTGCACCTGTCCTTTTTGTTAAAAAGAAAGATGGTTCAATGCGGATGTGTATTGACTATCGCATGTTGAACCAAGCTACCATTAAAAACAAGTATCCTCTCCCTCATATTGATGACCTCTTTGATCAACTTCGTACTGCTAAAGTTTTCTCAAAAATTGATCTTCGTTCTGGCTACCATCAACTTAAGGTCAAAGATTCTGATATATCTAAGACTGCTTTCCGAACTCGTTACGGGCACTACGAATTTCTGGTAATGTCGTTAGGGTTGACCAACGCACCTGGCGTATTCATGAACTTGATGAACAAAGTCTTCCAACCTTATCTTGATGAGTTTGTGGTCGTCTTCATTGATGATATTCTGATCCATTCTGATTCTATGGAGAAACATCGAGAGCATTTGAAGTATATCCTTGAGATTCTTCGAGCCCAGAAATTCTATGGCAAGCTTTCTAAATGTGAATTCTAGATTGACAAAGTTATGTTTCTTGGTCATGTCATTTCTGGGGGTAACATATCTGTTGATCCCGCTAAAGTATCTGTTGTACTTGATTGGCAACCTCCTCGCAATCCTTCTGAAATTAGGAGTTTCTTAGGTCTGGCTGGATATTATCGTCGTTTTATTCCGAATTTCTCCAAAGTGGCACTTCCTCTCACTAAGCGTACTCGTAAGGACGATCATTTCATCTGGTCATCTTCTTGTGAGTCTAGCTTCCAAGAGCTCAAACAGAAGTTGACGTCAGCACCCTTGTGGGTTTGTGATATTCATTGATGCTTCTCGACATGGTCTAGGATGTGTCCTATAGCAGAACGGGAAAGTAGTGGCCTTCGCTTCTAGACAGCTGAAACCCAATGAGTTGAATTACCCTACGCATGATTTAGAGTTAGCTGCCATCATCCATGCTCTCAAAATATGGAGGCACTACTTGTACGGGGCAACATTCAATATCTTCACCGACCATAAAAGCCTCAAGTACATTCTGACGCAAAAGGACTTGAATTTGCAACAACGACAGTGGATTGAGTACTTGAAGGACTATGACTTCACCATTGGCTACCATCCAGGTAAGGCCAATGTGGTTGCAGATGCTCTTAGTAGGAAAAGAGCTGTTTGTGCATCCCTGTCTGTACCCGAATGGAGGAACATGGAGGACCTAGCAAGCTGGAGACCACAATTCTTGGTTGATCATATGCATGTCAACAAAATCTCTATCACATCCAACCTACATTCTGAACTTATGGAGGCACAAAAAGCTAGACCTGAGCTTGCAGAGCTCTCCTATCTCCTGGCTAAACCTCATACACATCTGTCTGTGGGTCTTGATGGTGGTCTTCGATACAAGAACCGTATGTGGGTCCCTGAGCAGTCAGCTGTAAAGACAACCATTCTTAGCGAGGCGCATGGGTCCAAGTACACAGTTCATCCTGACACGACAAAGATGTACAAAGACCTACAACGTCAGTTCTGGTGGAGAGGCATGAAGCACGACATTGCAGATTTTGTATCCAGGTGTCTGACATGCCAGAGAATCAAGGCCGATCATCAAAGACCAGGTGGTCTACTACAACCCCTCGAGATTCCGAAATGGAAATGGGAACATATCACTATGGATTTCGTAGTGGGATTACCCAGGACCAGGAAGGGATACGACGCTGCATGGGTCATTGTGGATCGTCTCACCAAGTCAGCTCATTTTCTACCGGTGAAGACTACTATGAAAGTTTCTGAGTTGGCCGACCTTTATATACGGGAGATTGTACGTCTGCATGGAATTCCAGCGTCCATTGTCTCAGACCGGGACCCAAAGTTCACTTCAAAGCTATGGAAACATGTTCAAGAAGAATTGGGCACTAAGTTAAACTTCACTACAGCTTATCACCCGCAGACAGATGGACAGTCAGAACGAACAGTACAGATTCTGGAGGATCTTCTACGAGCTTGTGTGCTTGACTGGGAAGGTTCGTGGGACCATTACCTGCCTTTAGCTGAGTTCGCCTATAATAATAGTTATCAGGCGAGTATTGGGATGCCACCATACGAAGCTCTCTATGGCCGACCGTGCAAATCTCCACTACATTGGGACGATGTCAGAGAACACACCCTGATGAAATCCGAGGAGATGTAGTTGTATGCAGATAAAGTTGCATTGATCAGGCAGAGAATGAAGCGAGCACAGGATAGGCAGAAATCATATGCAGATGCTCACCGGCAGGAATGTCAGTTCAAGGACGGTGATCATGTCTTTCTGAAGATCCGACCAATTCGAGCTTTGGCTAAGAATAAGGGAAAGCTCAGTCCTCGTTATGTGGGACCCTTTGAGATTCTTGAAAGGGTTGGAGAATGTGCCTATTTTCTTGCTCTGCCTCCTCAGTATAGTGCCATGCATAATGTCTTTCATGTATCTAATCTGAAGCCTTATGTCAAAGACCCCAGTCACATTCTGAATCATGAGCCTCTTGAGCTGAAAGATGATTTGACGTATGCTGAGTCACCAGTCAGAATTCTTGATTTCAAGGCAAAGGAGCTTCGCAATAATCGGCGTATAGATATGGTGAAAGTTCTCTGGAGCCACATGATCAAACCGATGCTACATGGGAGCTCAAGTCCAAAGTCGAGCGGAAATATCCACATCTCTTTCAGACTGCTTGAATTTTGAGGGCAAAATTCTTAAAAAGGAGGGGAGAATGTGACAAAGTGAGTTTTTATAGTATTTTTCTCTCTCTTAAAATTTTATTATCAAATTTGTGGACCAAATTACCCTCATATACTTCCCTCACTTAATTGGACTAATATGTGTCACAAATTGTAAAAATATGCAAACCCTAATATGTTATGATGATAAAATACATATGTTAATGTTTTAGTTAATGAACACATCAAACTTTCGATTTTGGATCTCAAATTTATACCAGAGTCACCTATTAACTTCATTAAGACACTCCTAAAATTTGTTACTTTTGGGTCAACCGATTGGGAGATATGACCAATTGAAATTGGTACATAATCCACTCATTTCTTTTGGATCTAGGACCTTAGTTATCAATCAAATGGATAGATTTAATGTGTCACGCGACCCATTAAGCCTTGGGCACGAACCTAGTTAGGTGGAGAATCTCAGACCGTTGATCATCGATCCAATGTAGGAGAATTCATATCCTACCTCCCGCAAAGGGCGGGGAGATAGATGGCGGCCCGACCTTCAGCTAGACTCCACCTCACCCGTTCTTCTTGAAATCGATTCGAATAAATAGCTTCGCCTTGCGATTTCGTGGCTGGCCATACCAGCCTTGACCGAGTTCCACGCGCTGTTGCACCAAACCAACAACCTGATCGTAGCTCTTTCTCACTCTGGTGGCGCCATTTAGGGCTTTACTGCTCGCTTCCTCAAACGCCTATATAAGGCCTCCTCTAGCTCCGCCATGCTTCCTTTAACCTTTTCACACATTCAAATACAAGCATAAACACCCCGAGAACTACTCCCCTAGCCACCTTCTTCAACCTCCAGCCACCACCACCCAGCGAGCTCCACATCACTCCTCGATCAAAGCCTACCTCTCCAACATCTTTGCCAACTCACCACGAGTGTGCGCGGCTAGAGGGCAGATCCCCAGAACCCCTCCCGCTCCAAAACGGCCCCAACTCCGGCGACCTTGCCTGGACACACGGAGGCGACGAGCTACGCAGGGTCTGGCACCCTATTCTGACCTTCCCTAGCTTCGAACCGAGCCCCTGAGTCTTTTCCAACCATCTTATGTTCATGGTTATCAGCTGAGCATAGGAGAGACCTCGCCGGAGTCTCCCCTCTTGCTGCTCGAGCAAGCAGCAAGGCCAGGAGGTGCTGCCCGTGTGGAGCCGACCTCTGTTAGCTGGACCAATCCCAGGGTGCCCAATCAGCAAGCTAGCTGCACCTCTTGCAAGCAAGGGATCAATCTGAGTCGTTGATCCAGTTGGATCCGGCCATTGATCCAGGTTATTTTTTCCCTCCCTGTCAATTTAGTTATTCTTTTTATTACTCAAGAAAATGCATTATCTTAGAAAAATCATATTAAATGCTAGAAATGTCGATTTATGGAAAACCTATATACCATTTTGATCAGAAAAATATCCTGTATCCATATAAAATGTTATCAATACCTGAATCCGTTCCCTATTTCAAAAATAACTGTCTAAGGCTTAAAGGACATCCTTGATCATAATTATTTATTAATAATGTTTTTCTTGATGATATACAATTCAAAAGTGTTGTTAACCATTAGGTTAGACCCTGATTTCTAATGAATCGAAATGCCTTTCTATGTTGATAAGTGAGCAAGGAATTAGAAGAAACCCTAATTTCAGCTTCCTCTTTCTACATGAAATTAAAGATATATCTTTATGACAAAATTAATATCATTAGATGATAATTAGTGTTTATTATTTGGTCTGAATCCTTAAAACGAACCCTGATGTTATGAATGGTTAATATGTTGAGGGTTACCCTCCCTTTTTCTCCAACCATCTTAGAAACCCTAATTTTTGGAAATCTTCTAATTGATTAATTAAATATTATCTTTTAATCCAAATAGTTTATGATGGATCATACCTGATAATATTTGTGAACTCAATTAAGATATGGGAAATCCCTGATCTGGATTAAGATAACATAAAAAGGAATAATAACTAAGGACATATCTTAGTCTTGGTCACATGGACCAATAGTAATGGTGTACCCTTGCTTCCTTTGCAGGGTGACTATATTCCTGATTGATTCTAAATCTTTGGACATCTGATTGAACAAGAAGGTACGTGGTCTTATAAGTATAAGACTAGTTTTCTGGCTGCCTATGCTATATAATATCTTGAATGATCGTATTTGGATATGATTGTTGATTGATCTAGTATGAGTTATACTTCGCCAAATTTAAGAGAAACATAAATGATTAGGATGGGTTGTAGCTACTAGAGCACATAGCCTGGTGTGGATGTATGTTGCCTAACATGGATGTATGATTCCTTGGCCCATGTTAGATGTATGATGATATTGTATTGCCCACACTAGATGTAAGACAAGTGCAATAGGTGTAGTACAACTGCATCAAAATGAATATAATGAAAGGGTGTTTACTTGATTTTCGTCTTAAGAAATGGTTTTATCTCTCTTTCCTTCTTTTTCAGATATTTTCCTTTATGCAACCTTATTAAATGTAACTTTTACCACGTACCAGCCCTGCTGATGTTTTGTTTCTCGTATTTTCTAGGTGCAAGGAACAATTGACAACAAAATGAATTGCATGCTCAAAGTACATGAAGGCATAAAATAATGAACATGGAGGATGTATTAGATAGATCTTTTCCTCTTATCTCATTTCTTGCTAGATGTTAGTTTATTTCTTTTCTTAGTGATCTTGAGGATGATTGAAATCCTATGTAATAAAGTTAACTTTCTCTAGAACCATATTTCTCTCCATATGTAATGACTTTTATTATCTTTATGAATGAATGTTGTGTGGCATTATACGATGATGTGGACTAGATCTTGGCTTAATCTCTATTTTAGTTGACTACCTGAATCTCTTATATTTTCCCTTTTGACATCTATAGATATGAGTGCACGCATATCTATGAATGTCACTATGGAAAGTATATAGAAATTTGGGGACGTCATAGTGGTGTTGCTGATTTCCTACTCAGAGCATCTGCAACCACATTGGCTTTCCCTGGATGGTAATCAATCGTACAATCGTAGTCCTTGATTAACTCCATCCAGCAACGTTGCCTCATGTTAAGCTCGTGCTGAGAGAAGATGTACTTAAGGTTCTTATAGTCTGTGAAAATCTGGAATGTCTCTCTGTAGAGATAATGTCTCCAGATCTTCAGGGCATGAACCACATCAGCTAACTCCAGATCGTGTGTCGGATAATTCTCCTCGTGTTTCTTAAGCTGTCGGGAAGCAAAAGAAATCACTTGTTTATCCTGCATCAACACGCATCCGAGTCCATTCTTGGAGGCATCACAGAAAACTACATATCCTTTGCCTTGCTCAGGTAGCACAAGTACATGTGCACTCGTCAACCTCTCTTTCAACAGTTGAAAAGACTGCTGGCACTTATCATTCCAGACAAAGGGAACATCCTTCTGGGTCAACTTGGTCAGGGGTAGGGCTATAGAAATGAAGTTCTTAATGAACCTTCGGTAATATCCAGCCAACCCTAGGAAACTACGGATCTCTATCGGTGTCTTCGGCTGTTCCCACTATAGAAGGGATTCTACCTTTCTAGGGTCAACATGAATACCCGAGGCAGATATCACATGTCCGAGAAAAGACACCTCCGACAACCAAAACTCACACTTACTGAACTTAGCGTATAGCTTATGTTCCCTTAGCAAGGTCAAAGCTTGGCAAAGATGTTGTTCATGCTACTTAGCATCTTTACTATAGATCAGAATGTCATCTATGAAGATGACAACACACTGATCGAGGAAAGGTCAGAAGATTCTATTCATGAGTTCCATGAATACAACCGGTGCATTAGTTAGTCCAAACGACATAACTGTGAACTCATAGTGACCATACCTTGTCCTGAAGGCAGACTTGGGTATGTCACTATCCTTAATACGAAGTTGATGATATCCAGACCTCAAGTCTATCTTTGAGAAGATGGTTGCACCATGCAACTGGTCAAAGAGATCATCAATCCTCGACAGAGGGTACTTATTCTTTATTGTTACTTTATTGATTTGTCTGTAATCAATGCACAACCGCATTGATCCGTCTTTCTTTTTAACAAACAAGACCGGAGCACCCCAGGGTGAAGTGCTCGGTCGGATGAAACCCTTCTCAAGCAACTCTTGAAGCTGTTTCTTGAGTTCTGCCATCTCAGCAGGCGCCATCCTATACGATGTCTGTGCTATAGGTTGTGTATCAGGGGTCAAATTGATTTCAAAATCAATTTCTTGAGGCGGTGGTATACCTGGAAGTTCTTCAGGATATACGTCTTCGAATTCCCTGACTACAGGAATGATCCAACCCTATTCTAGGGCTGTATCTTGTGTCATTTTATACCTTTATCACATTCAAATGCATTAGAATTACATGTTATTCTCCCCAATATGATTATCATTGCAAATATGCTTATGGATGTTCTTTGCACTGTTTTTCAGATACTTGGACCATACTTAGATGGAAGAGAGAGAGAGAGGGAGTTCTAGAGTTCCCCCAATCAAGGAGGGACCCAAAGAAGGCCCCAAAGTCTCCCTCAACATACCTCCAGTGGCCAAGAATCATCCCCGAGCAAAGACATCCGAAATTGACAAAGTAAGAAGCAAAATCAAGAAGTCAAGCCTCACCACGGCCGTGGCCACAATGCCACGGTCGTGGCTTTATTACCAAAGTCCAACAGGTTGCAATAGGGAATTCCTTAGATCGCCCACGACCGTGGCCTCCCAGCCACGACCGTGGTCACTGAAGACAACACGACCGTGGCCATCAGCACGGTCGTGGTCAGGAGAAGAGAACACGGCCGTGGCACCCTGCCACGATCGTGTGAATTAAATTGCAAGAAGTCAGTCGCCAACAGGAAATTTGCCTCCCAGCCACGACCATGGCCAATTCTCCACGACCGTGGCTGATGCTGATCAAGACGCCCGTGGCCCCTCCCCACGATCAGCTCCAACTCCTCCAAAACGGCCGTGTTACCCAACACGGCCATGGTGCATGCTACCCACCACGACTGTGGCACTCCGCCACGACCGTGGCCACCACCATATCACCACTTCCTTCACCCCACAACCGTGTTCACCACCCCACGGTTGTACCCCACTACCCTCACCACGGCCGTGGCACACCCACCACGACCGTGGTGATCACCTACCCTATACAACTTTCCACTATTTTTCCTATTTTCCCCCCACTTAGCCCTAGATCATATATACGCACTAGTTTCTTCTAGGGCTCGAGGGAGAGCACTCCCTAGCCGCAACCTAGCAGCTCCCCTGCCTCCATTACTCCCATCCACCTACTCCCTTGCATTTAATCCCATTTCCACCCACTTTCCACTCATTTCCACCATAGAAACCTAGTTTCTCTAGGTTTCTATCCATCCATTCCACCATTTCCATGCTCTTGGGCACCCTTGGAGGAGGCGGATCGTGGCTGGCAGCAAGGAGGTGAAGAAGTCAAGCTCCATCAAGCATCCATGGCGTTTCCTACTCTCTTTCCCTTCTCCTTTATTTCTGTTTTGACCATGTGTAGCTAAGCCCCCCTTGGGTGGGATGTTTGGGGCAAAAATGTGACTGTGATACCATGTTGGGGGAATATAATTTGTAATGAACATATTTCAATTCTATGATGATTGCCTTTGCTTGTATCTCATTTCCCATTACTTGTGCATGTGGTTGTTGTTTAATTACATTAATTGCTTGCCTTGTGGTGTTTGAAGACATTTGTCTCTAGGATGTTTTGGTTTCTATGTAGCTATCATAGGATTGGCTCCTAGGTCCTTAATTCAGATCCCTAGCTAGCCCCCTATCTTCCTACATAATAACCTTCTTCCTACATGCAAATGTGAGGTCTAAGTAACTATTATAAGTGTGATTAGTGCAATTGCCTAGGATTTCCTAAAGGCTGAGGTGGCTAGTGGCATGAGGTCAACTATCCTAATCTCTATTCCCATCCTTACCCTTGGTCCTCAATTGAATAATACCTCTTAGCCTAGAGACCTAGACTTGGTATGTCCTATGAGAATTACACCTAGCCCTAGTTCTCCATTTAGTAGCTTAGGGTACATTCTCATAGCACCCACCTTGTTATTTGGTTTGGTAATCTAGAATGAAGAATGTTAATTGCTTATTATGGTGACATCCCCCAACTAATGTCAAGGTCACATTCCCAAGCGACCCACCTCCTTCATCTAATTGCTTAAAACCTTAATTGCCTAGTTCACTTGTTAATGCTAGTGTAGTTCATTTGCTTTAGTTAACTTAGTTGATTGCCTAGTTTTGCTAGCTAAGTGTTAATTTAGATCTTTGATCTTGATTAGTGGTTAACATAGGTTCTCAATCGCTAGTTGCTTTCTTAGTCTAGTATAGCTTGTTCTTGCTCTTGTTTAGATAGCTTGTTAACTTAGATTGCTAATTTAGCCTTTTGATAACCTAGTTTCATATCGCTTTTCATACTTTCTCTCTTAGAGTAATTAACAACCAATCAACCTTTAAACCCTAAAAACCTTACTCTCCGCAATAGGAACGTAGCTTACACCTTCTAACTCCAGAGCCCCCTATATCTCCGCGGATCGACCCCGTACTTGCCGCCTCACCTATACTACGACATGACCCCGTGCGCTTGCGGGCGTAGTGTCTTAGTAGACGTAGGTAGTTAGTGTGGGACCATACAAATTTCAAAAGCAAATATCCCATCTCATCCTGTGCCTCCCGACCTCGTGGATTGCACTCGGCCACCCTAGTTGGCCGGTGTTGTAAGCCTCTAGCGGGAGCGCACCAAGCTTTCTGGCGCCATTGGAGGGGATAGAGGCACTCGGCCTAGTTAGATAGTGTAGCTTAGACTTTCCTTTTGCCCTCACCATTGCTATTATTTATTCTATGTGTTACTCTTACATATTGGTTCGCTAACTTGGCTCCTTGTTGTTTGTTTGTGACTTGCACAGGTGATAGCTGTGCATGCGTAGCATGCGTTCGAATTGCACCGACTTGGTGGTTTATGACCTCGAGATTGGGAGAAGAAGACGTCAAGATCGCCGCAACCTACACCGAGAGGCCGAGATGGCTGTGAACAACCCACCACCGGATGCTCCACCTCCACCGCCGCATCGCCCACTTCACGAGTACTTCACGTCGGGGAACTAAAACTCCCCCATCGCCACTCTAGTTGACTAGATGCCAGGTCAACAGTTCTCCATCCCGCCGGCACTCTTGGGGCTTCTTCCCACATACTACAGAATGGAGAACAAAAATCCTTACCACCATATAGACGCGTTCTTAGAAACGTGATCCACCTTCCGTACGCCTGCCGCCACAGACGACTCGATCAGGAGGACGCTCTTTCCCTTCTCTCTCAAAGAGAAGGCCAAGGAGTGGTACGTTTTGAGGCCAGAGCTCGTCACATGGAATGAAGTAAAGAATGAGTTTCTGAAGAAGTTCTTTCCAATAGCCAAGTTATCCTACATGAGAAGGTGCATCACGTCCTTCGCCCAAAAAGAGAACGAACCCTTCCATGAGGCGTGGGAGAGGTTCCAGAAGTTGCTTTGTGACTGACCTCATCATGAGGTTCCACTTTGGTAGCTAGTTCAAGCCTTCTACACCGGGATTGAGGAGCAGAGCCAAAACAATGTAGATTCTTCTTGTGGGGGCACATTCATGGCAAAGTCGCCCGAGGACTCATGGTCACTGTTTGAGCATCTCGCCGACAATTCTCGCCACCAAGCTTCCACTAAAGGGGGGCATTGTGGCCAGAACTACACTCCTCCACCGTCCTCCGTGGCTCCCGCACGCAATGCCACCAACCCCGATATGATGAAAATGATGGCAAATATGATGCAGATGATGAAGAATCAAGTGGGTGGCTCTTCTAGCCAACCCGCAATGGCTGTGGACACTGTAGACGAGGAAGTTAATGCTTTACATTCCTTTGGTGGCCACAACAACCAGGGCCCAATGTCCCAATCCTACACTCCCGAGTGGAGGAACCACCCAAATTTCTCTTGGAAACAACAGAATGAGGATGGACAAGGATAGGGGCAGCAAAAGCCACGCTATAGCTCCAAGTTTGAGGACGAGGTTCTTGGAAGGCTAAGAAGCCTAGATGAAGTCAAAAAGGATGTCAATGCACATGGGCAGTCTATAAGCCATCTTGAGCAGAGGTTGGATCTGATTTCTCTCTCTTTGGCTAGAAGAGAAGAAGGAAGACTTCCCTCTCAACCAATGCCAAATCCAAACAATGATGGGACTTTTCTAGGGAACACTTTGAGTGATTATGTTCCACCATCTTTCCAAGCCCCACCGAACCCCTATGCTCCTACGCCTCCTCAAGCGTCGCTCAATTATCAATATGCTCCACCTCCACCTCACACCTACCAACAACCACCTCCACAATATCACCCCCCACCACAACAAAAACCGCAACCCCAATTCATCCTTCAAAATCCCAATTCCCCTCACCAAAGGCCTCCACCACCCCAACAGCCACAACCACCTCCACATGCTCCCTCTTCTACCACCCATGAGCATGTGAAGGCTGTGACTACATTGAGGAGTGGTAGGACTTTGAAGAGGCCCCATGGTACAGTTGTTGGCAGAGATGACACTGAGGCAGAGCAGGTTGATACTGAGATGCAGATTGGTGATACTGTGATAAGAGGCAGTGTTGATACCGTGACGCCGAGCATTGATACTGTGATACCAAGCCGTGATACTGTGATTCCTGTGATACCAGTGGATGATACTGTTGATTTGGACCGATTGGGATCCCAACTCCTGCCATATCCTGATGCACTTGAGGAGCCTTCTGTTGCAAAGAAAAAGAAGAAGCATGCAGATGATATTTTGGAGATCTTCAAGCAAGTGAAAATCAATGTACCTCTTATAGATGCAGTCAAGCAAATTCCGTCCTATGCAAAGTTCCTTAAATAATTGTGCACCTTCAAAAGAAAGACAACAAGGAGGACGCCTAAGAAGATCAAGCTCACAGAGCAAGTGAGCTCCATTCTCCAACACACCATTCCTCAGAAAAGAAAAGACCCCGGTGCTCCCATCATCTCATGCTACATCGGTGCACATCGCATAGACCAGGCTCTTCTTAACTTGGGGTCTAGCATAAACTTGATGCCTTATGATCTGTTTGCTGAGCTCCAAATGGGGGAGTTGAGGCCAGCCCATTGCACTCTATAGTTGGCCGATCGATCTGTGAAGACGCCTAGAGGGCGTGTGGATGATGTGCTGGTCCGTCTTGATGAGGATACTTCTTCCTTCTTCCCAGCCGATTTTATCATTCTTGATATGGAAAAGGAAGCTAGAAAGGTGCCAATCATCTTGGGGAGACCTTTCTTAACCACAGCTGATGTCGTGATCCATGTGAGGACAGGGACCATGTATGTTACATTCATGCACATGAAGATCCGGTTGAACATCTTCAAGTCTTCTACTACAGCTGAAGTGATAAGGGCCACCGAAGAAGATTGTTATTTAGTGGAATGCCTAGATGAGATTGTTGAAGAGTTCCTACCTGCGTGGATTGAGACTTCCACTCAAGGTAGAGGTCTTGAACCAATTGTTGAGTTCCCTGACGACGATGATGAAGATGATGAAGAGTGCGAGCTAGCCTTAGTGGCTGCAAGTCAGGACCTCCCTTCTATTTTTGCACCATTGAAGAACTCCCTTGAAGCACCCCCCCGTTCTTGAGTTGAAAAAACTTCCTGAAGGATTGAAGTACGCTTTCCTTGGCTCAACTGACACCCTCCCGGTGATCATTTCCTCCATCCTCTCTCCTGAGCAAGAAGATGCCTTGATGGAAGTCTTGAGGAAGAACATCCAAGCCATTAGATGGTCTATTGCTGACTTGAGAGGGATTGACCCCTCCATTTGTGTGCATCAGATATACTTAGAAGAAGATGCGAGACCGACCCGACAAATGAAAAGAAGGCTAAATCCAAAGTTGAAGGACGTTGTAACTCAAGAGGTCGTAAAGTTGCTTGATGCAGGGATTATCTATCCCATCTCTAACAGTACGTGGGTGAGTCCCATCCAAGTTGTGCCCAAGAAGGGCGGGATTACGGTTGTAGAAAATGTCGATGGTGAGCTTATGCCGGTGAGAGAGAAATCGAAGTGGATAATGTGCATAGATTACCGGAAGCTCAATGAAAAGACAAAGAAGGATCACTACCCACTCCCGTTTCTTGATCAGATTTTAGAGAGATTGGCTGGGCAGAGCTTCTACTATTTTCTGGACGGATACTCAGGATACTTTCAGATTGTTGTGCATCTGGCGGATCAGGAAAAGATGACATTCACTTGTCCAAGTGGTACATTTGCCTACTGAAGAATGCCATTTGGATTGTGCAATGCCCCTTCCACTTTCCAGAGATGTGTAACCTCAATCTTTGCTGACATGTTTGATTCGTCACTTGAAGTTTTCATGGATGATTTTTCAGTTTTCGGGAAAACCTTTGATGAGTGCTTGCTACATCTAGCTACTGTTCTGGAAAGATGTGTGAAAGTTCACTTAGTTTTATCTTGGGAAAGAGCCATTTCATGGTACCTGAGGGTATAGTTCTGGGACACCGAGTTTCCAAAGATGGGATTGAAGTTGACAAGGCCCAGGTGGACCTTATTTCTACACTCGACCTTCCCTCCACCATAAGACATGTTCGATCTTTCTTGGGACATGCAGCTTTCTACCGCCGCTTTATCAAGGACTTTAGCAAAATCTCAAGACCACTCTATCGATTACTTGAGAAAGATGTCGAATTTTAGTTTGATGACAAATGTGTTGAAGCCTTCAATCATTTAAAAGAGAGGCTTATCTCTGCTCCTATCATGTAGCCCCCATATTTCTCTCTGCCATTTGAGATCATGACGGATGCATCCGATATGGCGGTGGGGGCTGTGCTGGGTCAACGCATTGGTCAAATTCCTCATTCTATCTATTATGCAAGCAAAACATTAGACGATGCCCAAAGAAACTATACAACTACCGAGAAGGAGTTGCTTGCGGTGATCTTCGCTCTTGACAAGTTCCGGCCGTATCTCTTGCAAAACAAAGTGACAATCTACACAGACCATGCTGCGTTGAAGTATCTCATGTCCAAGAAAGACTCAAAGCCAAGGTTGATCTGATGGATTTTGTTACTCCAAGAATTTGACATAGAAATTGTGGATAAGAAAGGGATAGAAAATGGTGTTGCAGATCATCTCTCCTGCCTTGATGGACCTTTTGATATGACAAGTCCAATCAAAGATACAATGCCACATGAACAACTCCTCTTAGTCTCATCTGTCCAAAAACCATGGTACAAGCACATAGCGAATTTCCTAGCTAGTGGGAGGATACCGAGCATGTGGACAAGAGAGGAAAGCAAGAGATTGTTTGCTATGGTAATGAACTACATTTGGGATGACCCACACATCTTTAAGTATTGCCCGGACCAGCTCATTAGGAGGTGTATTCTGGAGATGGAGCACCGAGAAGTCTTATCTATGTGCCATTCCAGAGTGTGTGGAGGTCATTTTGGAGGGAAACGCACGGCCGCCAAAGTTCTTCAATGTGGTTTCTACTGGCCAACACTGTTCAAAGATGCTCATGACTTTTGCAAGAGTTGCTTCAAGTGCCAAAAAGTGGGCACTATCTCAAAGAGGGACATGATGCCTTTGTCACCTATTCTGGTGGTAGAAGTGTTTGATGTTTGGGGGATTGACTTTATGGGTCCTTTCCCTCCTTCTTTCGGGTATGTCTACATCTTGGTCGCCATAGACTATGTGTCAAAATGGATTGAGGCTGTGGCAACAAGAACAAATGATCATAAGGTGGTGTGTGATTTCGTGAAATCCAACATCTTTAGCCGTTTTGGTGTTCCAAGGGCTATGATTAGTGATGGCGGGAGTCATTTCATCCACCGCACCTTCGAAGGGCTGCTAAAGAGACATGGAGTTAACCATCGTGTAGCTACTCCTTACCACCCTCAAACGAGTGGTCAAGTTGAGTTGGCAAATCGGGAGATAAAGCTCATTTTGGAGAAGACGGTGCGACCGGACCGTAAGGATTGGTCACTTCGACTCAATGAAGCTTTATGGGCATATAGGACTGCATATAAAGCCCCGATTGGCACTATACCGTTCAAGATTGTCTATGGTAAGAGTTGCCATTTGCCAGTTGAAATGCAACACAAGGCACTTTGGGCCTTGAAGAAGATGGACTTCGATGAAGAGAAAGCCGGAATGAAAAGAAAGTTTCAATTGCATGAGTTAGAAGAAA
Organism: Alisma plantago-aquatica; assembly: GCA_963693085.1. Taxonomy (NCBI): domain Eukaryota; kingdom Viridiplantae; phylum Streptophyta; class Magnoliopsida; order Alismatales; family Alismataceae; genus Alisma; species Alisma plantago-aquatica. Next base: position 187,302,258 of record OY856415.1, read on the forward strand.
TGCGGCATGAAGCATATGAAATGTCAAAGAGCTACAAGGAAAGAACCAAGTTTCTACATGACAAGATCATAAAGAAGAAAGTGTTTGAGCCCGGAAAATGGGTATGGCTATACAATTCAAGGATGAAGTTCTTCCTCGGAAAGCTTCGTTCTAGATGAGAAGGTCCTTACCTTGTCAAGAAGGTGTACCCATCCAGGGCAGTGATCATTTGTGCAAAAGAAGGAGCTAAGGAATTTGCCGTTAATGGGCAAAGGATGAAATCTGTTGTTGAGGTCGGCCCAGACAAGGCCAACCAAGATTTCGATATTGTCATGCTTATAGAAGAAGAATCCAAGGAAGAAGAATGTTTGGACGAGGATGAGAAAGGGATTTACTATAAGGATCTTTTGAAGATTCCGAAAAAGTGAAAAAGCCCAACAATCAATAAACATGGCTGAAGGCGTAAAATTTAGCGCTAGTGGGAGGCAACCCACGTGATTTGAGATTCTCGAACCTTTTCCTTTTCTATACTTTAGTTTTCTTTTACAAAAATATACACACACATTGGTGTTTGATGTTTTTGTTTGAGTTTTGACGATGGCTGGTGATAGACATTAGAGGGAGAGGATCTAAAAGTTAATCATGGTCATTTAGTCATAGTTGTGGCAAAAGAACAAATAAAACCGAAAGATCAAATTGTAAAGTTTGAAAATTGAGGAGACAAACCCACCACGGCCGTGGAGCTCGGCCACGACCGTGGCACATGTGGAAAAACACGACCGTAGCTCCAAACCACGGCCGTGGGAATTAAAGCACCAGATTGGCCAAAGTTACAGGTTGTTTTGAAGATCAGACACGACTGTGGCAAGTCGACCACGACTGTGGCATGAGGACAAGGCCACGACCGTGGCTGGCCGCCATGACCGTGGTGAGGTCAGATCAGGGTTCTCTTCATCGACAACACGACCGTGGCACCCGCCACGGCCATGCTACCCAACCCCTGCCACGACCGTGGCCCCCTGCCACGACCGTGGCCGAACCCGGTTCAGGAAAAAAAATATAATTTTAAGTGTCCAAACATGACCCCCCTCATTCTTTCGTCTTCCACCTTCAGCAACGCACCGTGGCGGCAGAAAACGGCCGTGTGCTCCCCTATTTGTCACCTCCAACCCCCAAAACCACCTTCTTTTGATCCTGAATCCATCCCAAATTGATCCCCATCCGTCCCTCTCCCATTCCCACCGTCCAATCTCTCCCAATCGCATCCCCATCCTCATTTCCATCTCCATTCTGCCCAACAACTCCCCTACACAAAACCTCCACAAAAACCCTTCCATTCTCGCCCAAATCCACCACTAATCATATAACCACCATCCGTACATCACTATCCTTCTATTCCACCCAAAAAACCACATCCACACCACCTTCTCCACCAAATTCGAAAATCTTCATCCTACACCACTTTCACCTCCATTTCCGCAATGAAGAAGATTGGGAAGGCTATCACAAAGGGGACGAACATCCTCACCGGAGGGAAACTACGTTCTAAAAATGCCTCCTCCGATGTATCCATTCCATCCCACACCCCCACCTATCACCTCTGCCCACCATTCCCTCCGCCGATCGCAATTGGTGAGCGGATCGCACTCCTGCTCATCTGACAACCACCACATTACGGATGCCACTTACGAGGGAGAAGACAAAGAAGAGGAGGAGTCCATGGGGGTCGACTTGGACAACCTCATAGATGAAATCGAGCCGGTGGCCGCAAGAAGAAATCCAAAATCTAAAGCAGTGCCGTCATCATCTAGGTTGCCTCCAAAGCCCACACCACCCCACCACTCGACGTCTCAGGTGACGGCGAGGCGTGGTGTGCAGCCGCAACCCTCGCGGCAATTGCAGCACGACGAGGAGAAGTTGGCCCACTGGTACAATTTTGACACCAGCTCGGGGTCGCAATCCTATGCGATGGAGGAAGAACAAGATAGCGAGGAGGAAGAGGTGGAGCTGGAGCCAGAAGGAGAAGATGTTATGGCATTTTTGGAGGCGGACAGAGAAAAGACCCTGGGCAAAGCACCGGTGGGGGTGTCCTATGGTAGAGGACACAGGAAAAAGAAGGTTGATCTTATCTACCTTGAGTGCATGATGAGGCGAGTCGTCGCCACCAAGTACAGGTATCAGAAAGTGATCGATGATCTAGGGATCAAGGAGGCAGTGGACGGGAGCTTAAAGAGAATAGGGTTGTGGGATATCCTTTTCACACCGCAACCAACCTATGTCACCTTGACCCGAGAATTCTTTGCTACTCTCGAAAGGACTAAAGTGAGGGGTTGTGACGCAATCAAATTTGCCATAATGGGCAATGTGCACACCCTCACTTCCACTGAGCTGAATGGGATATTTGCTGCAAGTCCTGAAGAGGCCGTCAAGATGGATGACGACTTGTTAGAGAAGGTGAAAGAACTGGATTATGCCTATTTCTGGGAAACAATCACAGGAAGCGGCGTGTACGGCGCAGGAAGATCAAAAACAGCCGCCATAAGCAATCCAATGATGCGCTATGTGTAGAAGGTCGTGGCAAACGCAATTGTAGGGAGGTATGATAATCAAGGCTCCATTTCACAAAAAGATATGTTTGTCTTGATATCGATGTACCTCAAGAAGCACCTCGACCTTGGTGTTCTATTGATTGATCATATGAAGTCCATACCCTACAAGAGCACAAAACCCTTTGTCATGGGTGGGTTTGTGACTTCGATTGCACTAGCGCTGGGATACGATCTCTCAGGGTTACAGGACGCACTTAAGGCAGAGTTTGTTGACCTCAACTACTTGGTGCGCTCGAACACTATAAAGATAAAGGAAAAGAAGATGATCTATCTTACTACTAGTGTGTCGGACTTCAAGCTCGAGCTGCCATACCACGCGGTGCCTCTTCTTTCTGCGTTGGGAATTCATTTCAATTTGAAAGAAAAACTTTTCAAATGGCAGCAAGAACACCCAAGAGAGACGTATACAAGGGGAGCCACTGCCGTACATGAAGACATCACTGAATCTAATGTACAAGGGCAGGAGCATGAAGCAGACGAAGAAAGGCAGCCCCGAAGAACAAGAAGGAGGGATGAGGGGACATCCCAGCTGCAACCACCCTCAGGGAATGCCTACGACATGGCCACAATCCAGGCACACATTGAGAACATTCAAAAAACTCAAAGTGACATGCAGCTTGCCCAGCAGAAAATGTGGTATGACCAACAACAGATGCACTATCAGATCAACCACTCGTATCAATATCACCACGCCCAAGCAGAAAGAAACCCCGAATGGGGCGCAGATTTTTGGGGTGGTTTTGTTGGGTATCCACAGACTTACCCTCCACCCCATGACGACTACTGGGGGCACTATTACCAGCATCCTCCGTCAAGCTCAGCTCCAGACTCAGCTCCTCCTCCATATCCTCCGAACATGCCAGACCAGCCACCACAACCATGACACTTCCCCTATCTCCCCTAAGCTATAGTTTCATGTTGAGGACATCATGATTCTAAAGTTTGGGGTGGGTAGGGCGGTACGCATCACCCTATCTCTCTATTTTTGTCATTTTGATATCACCCTGCCATCTAGTTTAGTTTTACTATTTTTGTTCTTTTCATTGCATCTTTGCATGACATGTAGTTGATTTCTGCTTTTTTGAGTAATTTTTCAAATTTTTTGCTTTTTCAGCCATGCATTGCATCTCATGTAGTTTTTTTGCTAATTTTTGCATGTTTAAGCTAGGATTTACTTGTTTTTTACCTAAAATTGTGTTTGAATGTGATTTAGTGCAATTTGACACCTTTTTGGCCAATTTTGCCCAGATTTGATGTTTCTTGTCCAAAAAGCGTGTTTTGACTCAATCTTTACCATATTGAATGAAATTGCTTATCTTTGACAAATACAAGATGATATGCTATGATGAAGTGATATGTGGTATCAACGAGTGACTTCTTACATGCTCGTCACCTCCCTTGGGAATGTGTTGGTTTGATTGAATTATGATCCGAGCAAGCATAGAACGTTTAATGTTTGTGGAGTTACTTGATTGACATATGGATTTCATTTGGTTCATTCATGTGATGTGATATCTATGGTGAAGTGTCAGACTAGTTTTCATGCAGGAGACCTTATGTGGAAGATTATGCCAAGTGACCCCTCTTTGACCCGACCACTCTTTCATCATTTTCATACCTCTCCGCCTCATAAAAAGATGCCAAAGTGCGCATATTAGCCGTGGTCACCTCCAAAAGTTTGGGGTGGCCACATCTTTATCTCCCCGCTTCACTCTATCCACCATATGCCCTATCTACACCAAGGGCAAAGAAAAAAGAAGAAGAAAAGAGAAGCAAAAATAAAATAAAAGGATGCTCCTATTTAAGAGCATTCAAATAAATAAGAGAAGAGTGTGTAAAAGCACTCCAAATCTTACCGCAACACTTTCTTCTTCTTTCATACCCATGGAGCTAGGAAACATTAAACCTAGCTCACTTTATCCCTTTCCGCAGCCATGTGGGTCATTTGGCATAACTTGAAGCATAAGGTTGAACGCATGAAGGTGAAACAACACTCCTAGTCATCGGCGATTAACATCATCATGAAACGGTCTACCCGGAACCTTATGAATGAGATATTGATAACTTGTGCAATCCCTGCATTATATGTGAAGTTCATGTGCTCTGTGCTCTCTTCATGGTTGGTTTGTGAAAGTAGAAGAGGAGGGAAGTGATTTGCATGTAACTAGTCACCTTTGAACCCATTTAGCATTTGTCACCCATCATATTGCATTTGTCATACCTTTTGATTGTGGAAAAATGGAAAAGAGATTGAGTTGGAGCATACTTGAGGACAAGTATGTTTCAAGTTTGGGGTGGTGATCCAACCCTATTCTAGGGCTGTATCTTGTGTCATTTTGTACCTTTATCACATTCAAATGCATTATAATTACATGTTATTCTCCCCAATATGATTATCATTGCAAATATGCTTATGGATGTTCTTTGCACTGTTTTTCAGGTACTTGGACCATACTTAGATGGAAGAGAGAGAGAGAGAGGGAGTTCTAGAGTTCCCCCACTCAAGGAGGGACCCAAAGAAGGCCCCAAAGTCTCCCTCAACCTACCTCCAATGGCCAAGAATCATCCCCGAGCAAAGACATCCGAAATTGACAAAGTAAGAAGCAAAATCAAGAAGTCAAGCCTCACCACGGCCGTGGCCACAATGCCACGGTCGTGGCTTTATTACAAAAGTCCAACAGGTTGCAACATGGAATTCCATAGATCGCCCATGACCGTGGCCTCCCAGCCACGAGTGTGGTCACTGAAGACAACACGACCGTGGCCATCAGCACGGTCGTGGTCAAGAGAAGAGAATACGGTCGTGGCACCCTACCACAGTCGTGGGAATTAAATTGCAAGAAGTCAGTCGCCAACAGGGAATTTTCCTCCCAACCACGACCGTGGCCAAGTCGCCACGACCGTGGCCGATGCTGATCAAGACGCCCGTGGCCCCTCCTCACGATCAGCTCCAACTCCTCCAAAACGGCCGTGTTACCCAACACGGCCGTGGTGCATGCTACCCACCACGACCGTGGCCACCACCATCTCACCACTTCCTTCACCCCACGACCATGTTCACCACCCCACGGTCGTCCCCCACTACCCTCACCACGGCCGTGGCACACCCACCACGATCGTGGTGATCACCTACCCTATACAACTTTCCACTATTTTTCCTATTTTGCCCCCACTTAGCCCTAGCTCCTATATAAGCACTAGTTGCTTCTAGGGCTCGAGGGAGAGCACTCCCTAGCCGCAACCTAGCAGTTCCCCTGCCTCCATTACTCCCATCCACCTACTCCCTTGCATTTAATCCCATTTCCACCCACTTTCCACTCATTTCCACCATAGAAACCTAGTTTCTCTAGGTTTCTATGCATCCATTCCACCATTTCCATGCTCTTGGGCACCCTTAGAGGAGGAGGATCGTGGCTGGCAGCAAGGAGGTGAAGAAGTCAAGCTCCATCAAGCATCCATGGCGTTTTCTACTCTCTTTCCCTTCTCCTTTGTTTCTGTTTTGATCATGTATAGCTAAACCCCCCTTGGGTGGGCTGTTTGGGGCAAAAATGTGACTGTGATACCATGTTGGGGGGAATATAATTTGTAATGAACATATTTCAATTCTATGGTGATGGCCTTTGCTTGTATCTCATTTCCCATTACTTGTGCATGTGGTTGTTGTTTAATTACATTGATTGCTTGCCTTGTGGTGTTTGAAGACATTTGTCTCTAGGATGTTTTGGTTTCTATGTAACTATCATAGGATTGGCTCCTAGGTCCTTAATTCGGATCCCTAGCTAGCCCCCTATCTTCCTACATGATCACCTTCTTCCTACATGCAAATGTGAGTTCTAAGTAACTAGTATAAGTGTGATTAGTGCAATTGCCTAGGATTTCCTAAAGGCTGAGGTGGCTAGTGGCATGAGGTCAAACATCCTCATCTCTACTCCCATCCTTACCCTTGGTCCTTAATTGACTAATACCTCTTAGCCTAGAGACCTAGACTTGGTATGTCCTATGGGAATTACACCTAGCCCTAGTTCTCCAATTAGTAGCTTAGGGTACATTCTCATAGCACCCACCTTGTTGTTTGGTTTGGTAATCTAGAATGAAAAATGTTAATTTCTTATTATGGTGACATCCCCCAACTAATGTCAAGGTCACATTCCCAAGCGGCCCACCTCCTTCATCTAATTTCTTAAAACCTTAATTGCCTAGTTCGCTTGTTAATGCTAGTGTAGTTCATTTGCTTTAGTTAACTTAGTTGATTGCCTAGTTTTGCTAGCTAAGTGTTAATTTAGATCTTTGATCTTGATTAGTGGTTAACGTAGGTTCTCAATCGCTAGTTGCTTGCTTAGTCTAGTATAGCTTGTTCTTGCTCTTGTTTAGATAGCTTGTTAACTTAGAGTGCTAATTTAGCCTTTTGATAACCTAGTTTCATATTGCTTTTCATACTTGCTCTCTTAGCGTAATTAACAACCAATAAACCTTTAAACCCTAAAAACCTTACTCTCCGCAATAGGAATGTAGCTTATACCTTCTAACTCTAGAGCCCCCTCTATCTCCGCGGATCGACCCCGTACTTGCCGCCTCACCTGTACTACGACACGACCCCGTGCACTTGCGGGCGTAGTGTCTTAGTAGACGTAGGTAGTTCATGTAGAACCATAAAAATTTCGAAAGCAAAGATCCCATCTCATCCCGTGCCTCCCAACCTCGTGGATTGCACTCGGCCACCCTAGTTGGCCGGTGTTGTAAGCCTCTAGCGGGAGCGCACCAAGGAACTTCAGCAGGGTTGGGACTCTCCATGGTAATATCTACCACATGGGCTAAGAATGCATAACATCCTTGCCTCATCAGCTTCACAGCAACCATAGCTGACACTAGACAGGTGGGTAGAATCTTTCTCTCTCCTTGAAAGATCCATGTGTTGCTATCATCAGCAAACACAGCCTGCTTGGATTCACAATCCAAGACAACTCTATACCTTTCCAAGGTATCCGTCCCAAGGATTATATCAAATCCTTGCATCTCAAGTGGTATAAGGTCCACTTGAATGCGATGACCAGAAAAGAAGAGGATGCAGGGAGAGCATACCTCCTGCAACACAAAAGACCCTCTCAACGGAGTCTCAAGAAACATGCTATCTGCCCTATGACTGACTGTCATATTGCAGTTACAAATCACTCTTCGAGTGATAAAGGAGTGTGTAGCACCCAGGTCAATCAAAACAGATACAACACATGATTTAGACATATTAGAATATAACAACTCCATCTGACCTGCCACAACCCGTGGGTTGATCACTTCATCAGGTGGGTTCATCGCATAGAACCTCGCTGTCGCATGAGGTTGAGCCGGTGCTGACGATCCATCTTGGGACGCTTGTCCACGCCCTCTAGCTGCTCCTTGAAACTGACTTCTCTGAGATCCTTGTTGACTCTGTCTCTGAGGCTGTGTCACACTGACAGGCCTAGCCCTGCAATCCTTCATCAGATGTCCCACTTTCCCACAGTTGTAGCAGCTTCTGTCTTGTTGCTGTGGTCTAGGTGGTCCTGTAACTGACATTGATGCTGAACTGTGAGTCTCTTGAGGCAGTAGGCTCCGTCCTCTACCTCTACTTGGTGTCCACTGTGTCTGAGCACTAGATCTGGGTGGTGGAGGTGTAGGTGTAGAGAATCTAGGCTTCTTAAAGTCTCTAGATGAAGATGCCTGGAACTGCGAGTATCTCTTATGGGTTTGCCTCTTCTCAGCTACAGATCTCTCTATCCTTTGGACTGACTCAACAAAGGTAGAAAACCTCTCCCGGTTCTTTAGGGTAGACACGAGAGTAGTCGGCGTTCAAACCCTTCTCAAACCTTCTGATCCTCTCTTCTTCTGTGGCATCCATGTGCGGATAAAACCGCAACAACTCCATGAACTTATCTTCGTACTCGCTAATGTTCATCATGCCTTGCCTCAATCTCTCAAACTGAGAGATCTTCTCGTCCAGGAATGTCTTTGGAAAGTATCTATTGACAAACTCCCGACGAAAGTCTTCCCACGAGATCTCCACTCCAGGCCTCTTCTGCTCTTCCATGGTCCACCAGTGACCAGCACTTCCTTTGAGAAGATAGACAACATGTCTAACCTTCTCAGCTTCGGAGATGTTCACGATTCTGAAGGCTTTCTCCAACTTGGTCAGCCACAGATCAGCATCTGCGGGGTCAGCTGTCCCAAAGTATTCGGTCGCCCCGACTCTACGAAGTTGCTCGAACGTCTTACCGATACCTTGTCCTTCTGGCTGGGCAGGTGCCCTAGGTGCAGGCATGGGCATCCTGTCGGTGATGTGTGTCATGGCAGTCATAAACTGCCCAAACATAGTTTGAACAGCTGGGTTTGCCATATCAGCTGGGTCAAACTGAGGTGGCTACACAGGTGGCTTAGGTATGGGCTGTTCTATCTCTGGGTTTCTTGCACCTTCTCGGGGTGCATCTACGCTACTTTCTGCCACATACTCCTCATGTGGCTCAGACATCCTTAATTATCTTCTTCTCCTGAGGAGCAGAAGACTCTATTAGATAAGAAGAAACACTAAAGATAGACTCGACATCCTAAGTCCTATGTCTCTGTAGACTCAGCGAACCTAGAGCTCTGATACCACTTAATTGTGGGCTCCGATCTCCAAAACACGATATAAACTCAGTGGAAGCATTTGATTAACAACAGAATATGAAAAATCACGAAAAATTAAAACTTTTTGAAACATGATATCGAAACCATGAAACTTCTTTTATAAAAGCAAGGTAAACAATTTACATCTCTGTTAAATCACTTCTTGAGTGATTATGTAAAACAAGATACAAAATCTCAAGATTTAAAAACCAAAATCTCAGATCTACGAACTCCAAGGACCTGAGAGTATAGAGACGACATAAGACTTTCTAACTAAAAGACAAGACAGCCAGGATCTCCACCTGAGACTCACTGCTGCCCCTGGTGTTGCTGCTCCTGATACTGATCTCCTGCATACTGGTTCCTTCGTCCTCGACGACCACCTAAAAAGTTGAAATCTACGAGGTGAGAAAATTTTAAATAATTGTCCCAACGAGAGTTATAACTCTCTGCCAGAAACTTTGTTATAGCATGTAAGGAAAACATAAGCAAAGTAATCTAAATTACTCAATAGCAGATTGGATATTAAGTAAAGCAACCACATTATGAAGAAATATGAAGAACATGTATACTAACATGAATAGTGTAACATCAACCATTGTATCTCGTAGTTCAACCCTAGCAGATATGCTATGCGGCTGATTATGTTTTACAAACATTATTATGCCCTGCAGAGATGAGGTATACTGCTCATACTCCAACCGATCACTAGTAAGTCACATCGGTATCATACTAGGTCATCAAAAGAGTCGGATTCTTATGACCTCATCTTCCTCAGTCAGTGTGAGGATCAACATGCAGGACATCTAGTGTCTCTGCTACTATAGCTCACCAGGATATTCTGGTACTTCGCTATTAGAGTCACAGTGGCATTCTATACTCTCTTCACCATTGAAAGATCTCATGTTTATCTCTCATCGATGTGGCATTAAAGATTCCTCGGGTGATTAGTGATACATCATCCCGACATAAACACATAGTGCAGGGTTGATAGATTAAGATACATCTACATCAACTCCTATACTAGGACGTAAGGATATTCATGTCCATATTCCCCCACATACTCAAAAGTATGTGATCCAGGAGTTCCCTTAGGAAAACCTATTTCACCATCATTTAACTACTGACAATGATGGATCTATGATCAGGGCTCTACATGGTATGGTTATACTTAATTAATTAGGTACATTTCAGTATTCTTTTAACATCAAGCATGTTTCCAAGAATTTAAGTATAAAAGCATTGCTATAACAGAAGAATACTAAATGTATCAAGTTTAACTCATATCAGTTATCAATTGGATATCAATTCATCATAAGTCATCTAATCAGTCATGACCTCGATGTTACTCATGGCTCTCACAGCCCATTAGTCTCATATGTTGTCATTCAAGCATAAGCAACATAGCATGTATTACTGTTCATAAAGTCTACAACATACTTTCAATGAATACACTATCATAACCCTTACCTGGTTATGATCAATCTCTTATAAGAACCTGCATAGTCAATTCAACTTGACATAATAATATTTTATTTCAAGGGTTGCACCTTTATGCCTTTATCAAGGCTAATTTCCTCAATTTGTATCAATTAGGGTGATTCAATCCTTTTTATTATGATTAGGGACATTAATCCCTCACTTCATACTTCAATTATAAAGATTCATGCTTAGGAGCATAACCTGGAATTAGGGTTTATTGTACATTTCATCCCATCATCCTCAATTAGGGTTTACTATTCACATTCCATGTTATTGCCCTAGAATTAGGGTTTACTATTCACTTTATGGTGAATTGATTTCATATCATCACCATGTATGAAATTATCATCCTTGATGCCTTCAAATTAGGTTAAGATTCATCAATGATCATAATTAGGGTTTTCATGATCTCACATAGGTGGAACATATCCTAATCATGCACATTCATATACATTGAAGGTACTTTGCTTGAGTTTCAACCATAAATGGGACCTTCTCTCTCCTCTTAGAAGTAGATGATGATTACATCACTCTAGATTTGGTTAGGTCAAGTCAATTTTGATCATCATAAGCTAAGTCACCACCATTGTGGTCATTAGGGTTTGTTTAAACAAGGGTGTCATCTACTTGAACCCTTCAAGGGCACATTGGTAATGTACACCATTAATCACAACATGGTTCAATCTATTACTCACTTAGTCCCTTAATATCTTAGGGTACCATTAGGGTTTGGATTAGACAATCATTGGACCAATTAAGCCTTCAAATTACTAAGCAATCACAGCCCAAAAGATCTCCAAACGATTACACACTTCAACCTCCAAACGGTCCTAAGACCGTTTGGAAGCATTGACCGTTTGGTTAGGGTTGACTTCCAAACCATTTGAACTTGGTCACCCTCAAGACCGCATGACCTCCAAGACCGCATGACCTTCAAGACCGCATAAAAGTGTTGACCGTTTGAAAGAGTTGACTTTGAAACTGCATGAAGCTATGCGACCTTGAAACCGCATGAAATGAAACGAACTTGAAATCGATTGGATCTAAATGACCTTGAGATCGTTTAAGCCCAAACGGTCTTGAGACCATTTGGTCCAAATGGGCTCAAAACCGCATGGACCTCAAAGGTGAATCAAAGGTTGTAATCGATTAGGGTTTTCTATGTTGAAGTCCTCAATTGGCCACATCCTTTTTAACCACTCATCAATTGAGCTAATTAGGGTTATCCTTAATCAATTGGACACTCAATTGACCCTTAATTTCTAGCCAATTAGGGTTGAAACCGATTGAATTAGGGTTTGTAATCAATTAACCATCAACATTGATAATCATGAGTCTAATTGAAGTTGAACCTATCAATTGGCACTCAATTGGGCCCAAACTTGGCCCAAACGGTCTTGAGATTGTTTGGACATCCTCCAAACGGTCTTGAGACTGTTTGCCCAAAGTTTCACCAAAATATAAGTCAATTTGATAAGGGTTGAACCCTAATTAGGTTACAAATCAGCACTTTTAATCAATTAATCAACCTATTGTGATTGGACCCTCAATTGATCAAATTACCTCAACCCTAGAGCTCCAAACGGTCTTGGGTGACCACCAAACGGTCTTGAGACCGTTTGAGTGAACCCCCAAATGGTCTTGAGACCGTTTGGGCCCTTCAACCCAAAGTTCACCAAAATTGATCATTGAAATCAGCAATTCAACCCGATTAGGATTTAGAGGATTGAAGTGCCTTCAACTTGTGATTGGTTTGCAATTAGGTTATGATTCTTTGTAGATGATTAATTCAACATGTGTACAGCAGACCTCTAAACGGTCTTCACTTGGTCAAACTTTCCAAATGGTCTTGAGACCGTTTGATTCTAAACGGTCTTGCAAGACCGCATGAGATCAAACGGTCTTGAGACCGTTTGATTTCAAACAGTTTGCAAACCGTTTAGACCAAAGGGTCCAAGGCCATTTGGTAAAGTTACCTAGGAAATCACGCCCATCATCTTCAACCTTAGAACAGGTCAGTTACTTTGTGGATTTGCTTGCAAGAAAGCAAGGAAAGATGGGGAAGAAGAAGAACAAGCTAATACATGCAAGAAAGAAGATATGCTTAACAAAGAAAAAGGGTTAGAGCTATAAAACCCGCCTCAAAGGTCGTCCCTAGAGCTCCAAGCTTCCAAGATTTCGGACCTTTAATGGCGTATTGATCTCCACAGGTCGGCTAAAGGTATTCTCCAAGAAAAGGTTGGGGAAGGTCGGCTAGAACAAGAAACCTAAGTGAGATAACCATAAAACTAACCTTATAATCCACTTTCCTCCATGAATTCGAGCAAGAAGATGGTTCAAGCTTACCTAGCTTCTCCTTAGCCATTCTCCTCTGTTCCTAAGCTCTGCCTTAGTCGGTACAAGCAAGGTGATAAGTGAAAGAAGAAGGGAATACGTTTACTTGGTTTGCAAAGAAGGAAGCTTATATAGCTTGGGTTAGTTTTCAACATAAGGACCTCTAGTTTAACCATTTCTTATCTAGGTCCCTCCTTTCTTCTTTGCACGTCCCTCCTCCTCATATCTTAGGTAAAATTCTTTTTAAAACTAAGAACTAAAGGCAAAGAAAGTCATCTTATCACTCAGGTGTACATATATAAGGGTTTCCTAACATATAACTTGGTGATTCTAGTACAAAGGTTATTCATCTTATCTGATTATTTATTTGAAGCGCCCCCTTCCTCATTTCTACTCTAAATGATGTCAAGAGTCACAGAAGATACTCTAGAAGGTGTATTTTACAAGTTGCACCCCACATTTTGGGTAAATTGCACTTTACACCAAAATTAGGGTTTTAAGCACAATGATTGCTCCACAAGCTGCATCTTGATGCCCAAGCTTGGAGAATCCATCATACCTCATCATATTCGCTCATATGATGTCTTATCATCAAAGGAATATCTTAACATGTGAAAATTGCAATTTAACCCTTTCAATTGGGTAATTTGCACATAGGTCCCTGCATTACAAAACAATACTACAACATTGTTTAAAAAGGACATAATTGAAAATGTATGTTCCTCAGAAACTTAATTACATGTCAGGGGATGATCACAAGTATTTAATTACATGATTAAGCAAAACACCTAGGGTTAACTTATAACCCAGGTCAGGGATGTTACACCAACCGATGGTGGTGGTGATGGGCGATGGTGATCTTCTTCCTCGACATCACTTTGGTGTCTTGAGAAAAAATGTGTGATCCCTTGTACGTTGCAAGGGGTCCTCTATATATAGGCACCGGGACGTGGGTCCTTTACTTGTGCCCAAGCGTATGAGATATCCTCCTCGTATCACATGTCCAACGACTTTGAGTGATAATTCTATCAATGCTGCCATCAGATGGAAGCCATCGAGTGATCGTGAATATAGATTGCTGGTAGGTGGGCCTAATGGACCATCGGTTGGTCAGGCAGACGAGCCATTGGTTGGAAAGGTATGTGTGACCATTGCCTATTGCATTTGCTTGATCGTTGAATGATGACACGAACAGAACATCGGTTGATCAGCCTACTGGACCATCTGTTGGTAGACATGTGTGTCCATCAAGTGTTAGTATAGGATGACCATCGCTTGACGGATCCACACAACCAACTATTGATTGATGTATGTGTCCACCTGTTGATCGTCCTGCCGGACCATCAGTTGATGATGTGGTCTGTCCATCGACTATCGAACGGTAGTAATAATCAGTGCGAGCATAGAACCATCAAACATCAAGTGACGGGGGTGCAAAATTGTCCATGGGGCCATCAGTTGAGATATGCTGGTCGTGTTGTTGATCTCCCTGAACGGGCCATCAGTTGTGGAAATTGATGGGGGTTAGTTCTTTGATCATACCTGCATGAAAATGCTCTTGTTACCTTCAAGTGGGGGTAGAAAGAGTAACTATGTGCAAGGTAGGAGGAAAGTGAATATAAATTTGCACAATAGGAGAGAAATAGGGATGACATAAGGCATATAGTATCCACAAAATTGGTCGTTATCAACTCCCTCAAACTTAGAGTCTAGTCTATCCTCAAGCTAAGAAATAGAATTAAAGCATCAAACAATTTCAGAGTGCTTTAATTATTGTTTTTAGTGAGTGTGAAAAATTTGATAATGTCAGCCTTAAGTCGAAATATATGCATCAAAATGAGGGGTTTGTTGATCTCAGGGCTCTCTCATAGGTTGGAGTTGTGGCACTCTATTTCTTGCTATGACTTTCTTTATTAGAAAGATGTTTTCTTTATGATGCACTAATGATCCTTTTCCAGGCTGTACTTGCATGAGGTTCCAACGGAGGTAGCTTTCACACCCAACTTCTATTTTTTTGGATAATCTAGACATAGTGTTGGGGTGGATTAAGGCTGCAGTGTTTCCTACTTTTCTCGGGCTCGCTCAACCATATTTGTTGTTGTAAAGACAACATTGCCCGATTGGGCCCCAACGTAATGTCAGGTGGTTGTATGAGGCCCCCCTTGAGATGTAGGTGTGTAAAAGTTGGCTTCTAGAATCTAATGTTGGGCACAAAATATCTACATTCGTGAGTGCAGCAATAAACCGGCAGGGCAAAGTCCTTCAACATCTTCCCAGGCACAAATCTCATTATTTTCATTCCTCTCGACTTTTATTCATGCTCGCATGCTTAAAGATGATAGGATTTTTACGAGAATTTGGGCTGCCATGCCTCTTTTGATCCCTAAGCTGGGATTTTTGCACTAGATGGGGTAGTTTTTCCTCCTTACCATGGTTAGGTGTTTTTCTACCTGTACTTTGGAAAAGGGTAATCAATCAAGAGAGTATTAGACTCAGTCTTCCTTTCTTTGAGGGTTCACCCTGAGGAACAAGCATTTTTGTGCCTTCTACATTATTTTGAAGTAATTCTAACATTAATACATTTACACAATTGGAGTTTTAAGTATATTAAATAGACCAAATCTGTCATTCTTGAAGTAATTATGCTAAGAGTTAGTCTGAAGACAAGTAAGTCTAAGGATAGGAGATATAACTATATCTAGGAAATTGGGTCTAAAATTTTCCTTTTTGGAAAGTTATGTTCATAAAAGCTTCTTGGAATAGATAAGGATATATACATGATCAACGATTGAATCAAAATTTCCCATCTAGGCCAATCATAATTTGTCAAAAAATGGTTAAATTTCCCATCTAGGCCAATCATAATTTGTCAAAAATTGGTTAAGTGAGGGAGAATTGAAATACTCAGTGCAAATTCATACCATGGTCGCCTGTTCAAACCCCCCAAACTTATCTTCCACCCTATCCTCAAGGTGTCAAAGAAAGGGTTTGATCCAGAATAGTCAGACTAGGTTTGATTTTCCAACATATCCCATTCGGATCACAAGATCCTCATGACGTATTGACTGCAAAGATTGTGGTAGTCTTCATCTTGATAATGCTCCACCTTCTGGTCAAATGTTGCTAGCACATGCATCCATAAGAGAACATAGAAACCACAATTATTAGATAGAGGTTCTTGTTGTGGCCTCCTGTGGTAGAACTATAGCTTCTAGAACTTCAAATCATCTATTAATCCACGATCGTATGTCCTTATCAGCTCGACTATTGTTATGGCCTCTTGAGAAGCCTTTTGTTCTATGATGTTGTTAGTAAATTTATGATAAGTTGTTCTTTTTTGACTGAACATGGCTTCAGAGCTATTATATAAATGGTTGTCCCGTTCACAGTTTCAACTTATAATAGGTCCCAATGTGCATCATGCATAATGGGGACATATATCCACCTTAGGACATTGTATTGCAGATGATCAATTAGTCGTTGTAGTTTCTCTAAATCCTTCTTCAGAATTATGTCCTCCACAATCTCATAGGAGACCATGTATACATAGAGGAGGTATGTTAGAAGTAGTTGATATGCTTCCATGACATTTATTGTCATGTAACCTCATGTTGTGAAGATGTTAGAGGTTCGGTAGTATTTTTGTACATTCTCCCTTTAAAAAATGACAACAAACTTATCCTCCCTTGGTTTCAAAGTATCCAACATAAAGGTAATCTCCCCAATGGATAGCTTGTAGCATGCGAGTTCATAAAATTTTTTGAAGGTGGTTGTAGTAACTTTTGTTGGTTCTGGTCCTTCGAATGGTTGAACATCTGATACATCTCCTTTAGTGTTTACCTCAGCCTCTTGATCAGATATTTCTTTTGGTTTTGAGGTTTCTGTGATGATGTTCTCAGTAATGACTTGGATATGGGGTTCTATCGCGTGAACTGGAGTTGTTGATGATTTCCCTCTCTTATGGTATTATTCTTTATTTAGGTTCAATCAGTGCTTCATGAGCACCTGGAGAAGGAATGGTTGTTGCATTAGTTGCCTGTGGAATGGTTGTGGGATTCTCTAGAGTGGCAATATTTATTGTAGAATCAGTATAGGGAGGAGGTTGGGGTGGTGGTGGGACTACAAGGTTTATTGCCCTTCCTTTAGGTTCTGAGGTTTCTGTTGTGACGTTGAGTTTACACAGCTCTTCTCTCCAAGGTATCTTTTCAAGTAAGGGAATTAGGGAATACATTCACTTCACAATGTCATTCATCTTTGCATCATAGGAGAATCTCCTATCGTGAATTATTTCCATGATATATTTTCCTCACACTGTGTGGAAATCTTCATTGATGACATGTTCCATTAGAATTCCTCTATTTATGGCTCTGATCATCCTTAGTGTTATCAAAGCACTAGCCCCAAAGTTGTGTTTTTTTGATGGATCAGGGAATACTGGATTTTCTTGTTTTAGAGGTGCATCAGTGAACATACTATCCAGATTCCCTCTATCTTCTTAAGATGTCAATTGCTTCATTTCCGCCTCAAATGACATTGGGAGTCCTCCACTCATGATGGGTTCATCTAGTAGGAAATCATTTACAATTTTCTCATAATCATAGTGTAGAAATGGAGCCTTGTAGTCGAAGAGGGGTCAATCATGTCCATTATATCTTCATTTGTTTTTGTTACCTCCCCCTTTGCTTCATATGATCTTATTTTAATGTTGTTTTCTCCCACTAGTTATTTATTTTTTGTGGGAGTTGTTAGTTCTGGTGGTTGCAGGGTACCCTGATTCATCGATCCCTCTGGTACCATTTCATGGTTGTTGTTTATAGAATGCCCTGGAGAGGCTGGTGAAGTGGCAAGATTACTATCTCCAGTGGGCATTCTCTTACTCTTGGCAGTCTCCCTTGAATCTTCCTCCTACATGGGAAAAGATCACCCAGAAGTAGCCATTTTGTCTAGGATCACCTCATGTCCTGTTTGCACAAAAACCATAAACATATTGGCTTTCAGATGTACATATACATCCGTTGTGAGGAATGGTATGGTGGTGATTGTCCTTTGCCTTTTTATAGATTCTCCACTACTGGTAGGAGAGTTTTCCTTCCTCTTTGCCACCTCCTTTCAAAGATGCAGGTTCTCTAGGCGTAGATTGTCATATTCTTTGCATAGAGTGGTGAGTTCGTTCATCATTCTTTCCAGTTTCTGCATGACTTGATCCTGATTTGTAGCCAACTACTACATTTGGAGTGGTAGACTGAGGACCGACTACATGTCTATTGATAATTTATGTACCTACACAGTTAGTACAAATATATTTATAGTTAAGTTAAAAATATTTAAGGTAGAGGTTCAGGCAATCTCACGAAGGTCGTCAATCTTAGGGGTGTAAACGGTGCGGGTACGGTGCGGGTCTGGCCATACGCATACCCACACCCATCTAATTTAGCAGGTCCGGTTCCGGTTCTAAACCCGCATAATACAAAATCTAGACCCGCACCATACCCGTACCCGCAATAATAGCGGGTATGCGGGTAAGCGGTTCTATAAACATAATATTTTTTATGTAAGAGAAATGACTATGTTATATATATTTAACACAACAAGATATTGTTATCATATAGTATATTAACATTTTAATAATTATATTAGACAATGCTATATTCTATACAATAAAATTAATTGAGTAATTGTTTACATATTTATAGTCATAATCATAACATTTAATTTATGTAGAAAGTAATGTAGATTAGTAGACATTTTGATTTTAAGTTTACATATGATGTTCGTTATTGTAACTAGAATAGTTAATTCTTAGTTATATGACTAGTCACAACCTTAGAGTAGGATATCATCTCAATAATTATATTAATTAGACTAGTAAAGTATGATATATATAACATATTATTTTAGTAGTTACTTATTGGTGCGCTCCCTCTAGAGGCTTACAACACCGGCCAACTAGGGTGGCCGAGTGCAATCCACGAGGTCGGGAGGCACGGGATGACGAGATCTTTGCTTTCGAAAACTTGTATGGTCCCAGATCGAGTCTATCACTAAAACTAAAACAATTCGCCCGCAAGCGTATGTGGTACCGTTGTAGTATAGATCAAGGGCAAGATGCGGGGTCGAACTGTGGACTCCGATCTCCAAAACACGAAATAAACTTAGCGGAAGCATTCGATTAACAACAGAATACGAAAAATCACTAAAAATTAAAACTTTTTGAGACACGATCTTGAAATCATAAAACTTCTTTATAAGAAACAAGAATAACAGTTTACATCTCCGTTAAATCACTTCTTGAGTGATTATATACAACCAGATACAAAATCTCAAGATTAAAAACCAAGATCTCAGACCTACTGACTCCAAGGACCTGAGAGTACAGAGATGACATAAGACTATCTAACTACAGGACACGGCAGTCAGTATCTCCACCTGAGATTCACTGCTGCCCTTGGTGTTGCTGCTGCTGGTACTGCTCACCCGTAGACTGGTTCCTTCGTCCTCGGCGACCACCTAAAAAGTTGAAATCTACGGGGTGAGACAATTTAAAAAAATGTCCCAGCGAGAGTTATAACTCTCTGCCAGAACCTTTATTATAGCAAAGAAAGATTAATGTAAGCAAAGTAACTGTAGACATCCAATAGCAGGTTTGATATTAAGTAAAGCAACTCTTACTTAAGCATTTACTTCAAAAAGGAATATGAAGAACATGTATTCAAGTTACTTTACAAGAGCATTATTATAAACAATGTAGCATCAATCAATACTTCTCGTAGTTCAACCTAAGCAGATATACTACGCAGTTGATTATGTTTTACAAACATTATTATGCCCTGCGGAGATGAGGTATACCGCTCATACTCCAACCGATCACTATTAAGTCGCATCGGTATCATACCTAGGTCATCAAAAGAGCCGGATTCTTATGACCTCAACTTCCTCAGTCAGTGTGAGGATCAACATGCAGGACATCTAGTGTCTCTGCTACTATAGCTCACCAGGGTATTCTGGCACTTCGCTATTAGAGTCACAGTGCCATTCTGTACTCTCTTCTCCATCGAAAGATCTCTTGTTTATCTCTCATCGATGCAGCATTAAAGATTTCCTTGGGAGAATAATGTTACATCACCCCAGCATAAACATATAGTGAAGGGTTGATAGATTAAGATACATCTACATCAACTCCTATACTAGGACGTAAGGATATTCACGTCTATATTCCCCCACATACTGAAAAGTATATGTTCCGTGAGCTCCCTTAGGAAAACCTGTTTCACCATCATTTAACTACTGACAATGATGGATCTATGATCAGGGCTCTACATGGTATGGTTATACTTGATTAATTAGGTACATTTCAGTATTATTTTAGCATCAATCATGTTTCCAATCATTTAAGTATTAAACATTGCTATAATAGAAGAATACTAAATGTATCAAGTTTAACTCATATCAGTTATCAAATGGATATCAATTCATCATAAGTCATCTAATCAGCATGACCTTGATGTTACTCATGGCTCTTACAACCCATTAACTTCATATGTTGTCACTTAAACATAGACAACATAGTATACATCACTATTCATATAGTCTACAACATGCTTTCAATGAATACACTATCATAACCCTTACCTAGTTATGATCATTCTCTTATAAGAACCTGCATAGTCAATTCAATTAACAATAATAACATTTTATTTCCAGATCAGCAATTTATAAGCCAGAAATAACATTTCAGTTCAAGGGTTGTACCTTCATGCTTTTACTAAGGCTAGGTTCCCTCATTAGTATCAATTAGGTTATTCAATCACTTTCATTATGATTAGGAAAATTAATCCTTCACTTCATACTTTAATTATAAAGATTCATGCTTAAGAGCATAACCTAGAATTAGGGTTTATTGTATATTTCATCACATCATCCTCAATTAGGGTTTACTATTCATTTAACATGTCACTACCCTAGAATTAGGGTTTACTATTCATTTAACATGTCACTACCCTAGAATTAGGGTTTACTATTCATTTCATAGTGAGTTGAGCTCATAGCATCATCATGTATGAAATTATCATCCTTGATGCCTTCAAATTAGGTTAAGAGTCATCAATTATCATAATTAGGGTTTTCATGATCTCACATAGGTGGATCATACCTTAATCATGCACATTCATATACATTGAAAGTACTTTACTTGATTTTCAACCATAAATGGAACCTTCTCTCTCCTCTTACTAATAGATGGTGATTACATCAGTCTAGATTAGGTTAGGTCAAGTCAATTTTGATTATCATAAGCTAAGTCACCACCATTATGGTCATTACGGTTTGATTAAACAAGGGTGTCATATACTTGAACCATTCAAGGGCACATTGGTAATGTACATCATTGATTCACAACATGGCTCAATCTATTAATCACTTAGCCCCTTAATGTCTTTAGGTATCATTAGGGTTTGGATTAGACAATCATTGAACCAATTAAGCCTTCAAGCTACTAAGCAATCATAGCCCTAAAAGTCCTCAAACGGTTTCACACCTTAACCTCCAAACGGTTTTGAAACCGTTTGGAAGCATTGACCGTTTGGACACTTTGACCTCCAAGACCGCATGACACTCAAGACCGTTTGAGTGCGTTGACCGTTTGATCAGAGTTGATTTTGAAACCGTTTGAACAAAATCAACTTGAAACCGTTTGATCTTAAACGACCTTGAAACCGTTTGGTTCCAAACAGTCTTGATACTGTTTGCCCCTAAATGGTCTTGAGACCATTTGGTCCCAAACGGTGTTGAGATCGTTTGGATTCAAACGGTCTTGAGACCGTTTGGTCCAAAAAGGCTCAAAACCGCATGGACCTCAAAGGTGCATCAAAGCTTGTAATCGATTAGGGTTTTCAATGTTGAACCCCTCAATTGGCCACATCCTTATTAAACATTTATCAATTGAGCTAATTAGGGTTATCCTTAACCAATTGGACACTCAATTGACCCTCAATTGATAGCCAATTAGGGTTGAAACCGATTGAATTAGGGTTTATAATCAATTAACCATCAACAATCATCAATGTGAGTTTAATTGAAGTTGAACCCATCAATTGACACTTAATTGGGCCCCAACTTGACCCAAACGGTCTTGAGATCGTTTGGATACCCTCCAAATGGACTTGAGACCATTTGCTCAAAGTTGCATCAAAATCTAAGTCAATTTGTTATGGGTTGAACCCTAATTAAGTTACAAATCAGCACTTTTGATTAATTCATCAACCTATTGTGATTGGACCCTCAACTGATCAAATTACCTCAACCCTAGACCTCCAAACGGTCTTGGGTGATCACCAAACAATCTTGAGACCGTTTGAGTGAACCCCAAAATGGTTTTGAAACCGTTTGGACCACTCAACCCAAAGTTCAACAAAATTGGTTTATAAATTCAACAATTCAACCCGATTAGGGTTTAGAGGATTGAAGTGCCTTCAACTTTTGATTGGCTTGCAATTAAATTATGATTATTTGTAGATGATTAATTCAATATGTGTACAGAAGACCTCTAAATGGTCTTCACTTGGTCAAACTTTCCAAACGGTCTTGAGACCGTTTGATTCAAAATGGTCTTGCAAGACCGCATGAGATCAAACGGTCTTGAGATCGTTTGATTTCAAACGATTTGCAAACCGTTGAGACCAAATGGTCCAAGGTCATTTGGTAAAGTTACCTAGGAAATCACACCCATCATCTTCAACCTCAGATCAGGTCAGTTTCTTCACGGATTGCTTGCAAGTTTGCAAGGAAAGTTGGGGAGGAAGAAGAACTAACTACTATTTTGCAAGAACAAGATGTGCATAATAAAGCAAGAGGTTTAGAGATAGAAAACCCGCCTCAAAGGTCGTCCCTAGAGCTCCAAGATTCCAAGATTTCAAGCCTTTAATGGCGTCTTGAGCTCCACAGGTCGTCCAAAGGTGATTTTCCAAGAAAAGGTTGGGGAAAGTCGGCTAGAACAAGAAACCTAAAGAAGAGGAACCATAAACCAACCTTACAAACCAACTTCCTCCATGAATCCGAGCAAGGTGATGGTCTCATCTTACCTTAGAACAGGTTGGTCGTCTCCCTGAGCTCTAGAGCTTTGCCTCTAGTCGGTTGAGCAAGATGATAAGTGAAGAAGTAAGGAAACGTTGCCTTTGGTTGCAAAGGAAAGGAGTATAAGTACTTTGGGGTTATTTTTATTATAAGGACAACTAGTTTCCTTGATTCACATCTAGGTCCTTCCTTCCTTCTAAGGCATGTTCACTCTATCACAACCAAGCAAAGCCCATCACAAACTAAAGATCTAAGGGTAAAGAAAGCCAACATGAAAACTAAGGTGCACATATATAAGGGTCTCCTTACTTATAACTTGATGATTCTATTACAAAGGTTATTCTTCTTATCTGATTATTTAATTGAAGTGCCCCCTTCATCATTCTTCCTCTAAATGATGTCAAGAGTCATAAAATATACTCTATAAGGTGTATTTTACAAGTTGCACCCCACATTTTGGGTAAATTGCACTTTACTCCAAAATTAGGGTTTTAAGCACAAGGATTGCTCCACAAGCTGCATCTTGATGCCCAAGCTTGGAGAATCCATCATACTTCATCATATTCACTCATATGATGTCTCATCATCAAAGGAACATCTCAACATGTGAAATTGGCAAGTTAACCCTTCTAACTGGGTGATTTGCACATAGGTCCCTGCATTACAAAACAATACTACAACATTGTTTAAAAAGGACAGAAATGGAAATGTATGTTCCTCAGGAACTTAATTACATACCAGGGGATAATCACAAGCATTTAATTACATAGTTAGGCAAAACACCTAGGGTTAACTCATAACCCAGGTCAGGGATGTTACAAATTATCCACCCCTTACAAGGATTTCGTCCCCGAAATCAACAAAACATATTAAGAGAAAAGGGCAGGGTATTTCCTTCTCATCTCTTCCTCTAGTTCCCAAGTGGCTTCTTCTACACCATGATGATTCCATAGGACTTTCGCAAGACTTATATCTTTCTTTTCAACTTTTTAATTCTGTTATCCAGGATTGACACTGGTCCTTCCTCATAAGTTATATCATCATTCAATTCTACCTCCATAGGTTGTAGAACTGACTCAGTATCAGGGTGACATTTCCTTAGCATAGAAATGTGGAACACAGGGTGTAACTTCTTTAACTCTGGTGGTAACACTAGTCTATAGGCTACCTTTCCAACCCGTTCAATGATTGGATAAGGTCTCATAAATCTAGGAGCTAACTTCCCTTTCCTCCCAAAACGAAGAATTCCTTTCCAAGGCGAGACTTTGAGGTACACTCTGTCTCCAACCTGGAACTCTAAGGGTCTACGACGTCTATCGGCATATGACTTCTGCCTATTCTGTGCAGTCTGAATCTGTTGTTGAATCACTTTAATCTTCTTTGTAGTTTGCTGCACAAGATCAGGACCTAACAGCTGATATTCACCGGTTTCATACCAACATACCGATGATCTACAACGTCTACCATACAAGGCTTCATAAGGTGCCATGTCAATACTATGTTGATAGCTATTGTTATAGGCAAACTCTATCAAGCTTAGGTGTAGATCCCAACTCCCGATAAACTGGAGAACACATGCTCTCAACAAGTCCTACAAGGTCTGTATAGTCCTTTCCAACTGTCCATTAGTTTGTGGATGAAAGAATGTACTAAACCTCAACTGGGTGCCTAAAGCTCTGTGTAGTCATTCCCAAAAATGACTTGTAAACTGGGAACCTCTGTCTGAGACTATGGTGACTGGAACTCCGTGTAGCCTCACTATCTCCTGAACATACAACTGTGCTAGCTTCTCAGCAGAATAGGTTGTTTTGACAGGTAAGAAATGTGCTGTCTTTGTCAACCTATCAACTATTACCCAGATGGAATCATGTCCTTTGCTTGTCCTGGGTAGGCCAACCACAAAGTCCATGGTCACATGGTCCCACTTCCACTGTGGTATGGGTAAAGGTTGCATTGTCCCTATAGGCTTCTGGTGTTCAGCCTTAACTTGCTGACACACAAGACACTTCAAAACAAACTCAACAACATCCTTCTTCATCCCAGGCCACCAATACATATCTTTTAAGTTTCAATACATTTTGGTATTCCCTGGATGCATGGCATACATCGAAGAATAAGCTTCTTCCAAGACTAACTTCCTCAAGTTATCCACATCCGGTACTATCA
The DNA here is from genome assembly GCA_963693085.1 of Alisma plantago-aquatica. Lineage (NCBI taxonomy): Eukaryota > Viridiplantae > Streptophyta > Magnoliopsida > Alismatales > Alismataceae > Alisma > Alisma plantago-aquatica. The sequence goes on from OY856415.1 coordinate 187,327,532, forward strand.
TCCTCCCATGATATCATGCCACCTAGTCATCTGAGTCATGGAAACCATCTCGCTTCTCATTACCATACTCCGATCTGATCTGCTGAACCGTATCATCAACTTATTTTGCCTCCTTAATCTGCTCTCTTAGGGTAGGTTTTATATGCATTTCAACCAACAACCCGGCTAACAATGACACCTTCAACTGTACATTGTCTTGCCTTAAGGAGATAAGCATATCTCTTCTGGGGCATACCAAAGAGTTTAGTTGTGCCCTATCAGAGGATGGTGTTGCTGACTTCCTACTCAGAGCATCCGCAACTACATTGGCCTTCCCTGGATGGTAATCAATTGTACAATCGTAGTCCTTGATTAACTCCATCCAGCGTCGTTGCCTCATGTTAAGCTCATGCTGAGAGAAGATATACTTAAGGTTCTTGTGATCAGTGGAAATTTGGAATGTCTCTCCATAGAGATAATGTCTCTCCATAGAGATAATGTCTCCAGATCTTCAGGGCATGAACCACAATAGCTAACTCCAGATCGTGTGTCGAATAATTCTCCTAGTGTTTCTTAAGCTGTCGGGAAGCAAAAGAAATCACTTGTTTATCCTGCATCAACACGCATCCGAGTCCATTTTTGGAGGCATCACAGAAAACTACATATCCCTTGCCTTTCTCAGGTAACACAAGTACAGGTGCACTTGTCAACCTCTCCTTCAACAACTGAAATGACTGCTGGCACTTATCACTCCAGGCAAAAGGAACGTCTTTCCGTGTCAACTTGGTCAAGGGTAGGGCTATGGAACTGAAGTTCTTAATGAACCTTCGGTAATAGCCAGCTAACCATATGGAAACTATGGATCTTTGTCAGTGTCTTCGGCTGCTCCCATTGTAGAACAAATTCTATCTTTTTAGGGTAACACGACTACCCGAGGCAGATATCACGTGTCCAAGAAAAGATACCTCCGACAACCAAAACTCACACTTGCTGAACTTAGCGTATAGCTTATGTTCTCTTAGCAAGGTCAAAGCTTGGCGAAGATGTTGTTCATGCTGCTGAGCATCTCTACTATAGATCAGAATGTCATCTATGAAGACAACAACACACTGATCGAGGAAAGGTCGGAAGATTCTATTCATGAGTTTTATAAATGCAGCTGGTGTATTAGTTAGTCCAAATGACATAACTGTGAACTCATAGTGACCATACCTTGTCCTAAAGGCAGACTTGGGTATGTCACTGTCCTTAATACGAAGTTGATGATATCCAGACCTCAAGTCTATCTTCGAGAAGATGGTTGCACCACACAACTGGTCAAAGAGATCATCAATCCTCGGCAGAGGGTACTTATTCTTTATTGTTACTTTATTGAGTTGTCTGTAATCAATGCACAACCGCATTGATCCGTCTTTCTTTTTAACAAACAAGACCAGAGCACCCCATGGTGAAGTGCTCGGTCAGATGAAACCCTTCTCAAGTAACTCTTGAAGTTGTTTCTTGAGTTCTTCCATCTCAACAGGCGCCATCCTATACGGTGTCTGGGCTATGGGTTGTGTATCAGGGATCAAATTGATTTCAAAATCAATTTCCCGAGGCGGTGGTATACCTGAAAGTTCTTCAGGAAATACATCCTCAAACTCCCTGACTACAGGAACTTCAGTAGGGTTGGGACTCTCCATGGTAGTATCTACCACATGAGCTAAGAATGTATAACATCCTTGCCTCATCAACTTCTCAGCAACCATAGCTGACACAAGACATGTGGGTAGAATCTTTCTCTCTCCTTGAAAGATCCATGTGTTGCTATCATCAGCAAACACAGTCTACTTGGATTCACAATCCAAGACCACCCTATACCTTTGTAAGGTATCCACCCCAAGGATTATATCAAATCCTTGCATCTCAAGTGGTATAAGGTCCACTTGAATGCGATGATCAGAAAAGAAGAGGATGCAGGGGTGCATACCTCCTGCAACATAGCAGACCCTCTCAACGGAGTCTCCAGCAACAGGCTATCTTCCCTATGACTGACCATCAGATTGTAGTTACGAATCACTCTTCGAGTGATAAAAGAGTGTGTAGCACCCGGGTCAATCAAAACAGATACAACACAAGATTTAGACATATAAGAATATAACAACTCCATCTGACCTGCCACAACCCGAGGGTTGATCACTTCATCAGGTGGGTTCATGGCATAGAACCTTGCTGTCGCCTGAGGTTGAGTTGGTGCTAACTATCCTACTTGGGATGCTTGTCCATGTTCTCTAGCTGCTCCTTGAAACTACCTTCTCTGAGATCCTTGCTGACTCTGTCTCTGTGGCTGTGTCACACTGACAGGTCTAGCACTGCAATCCTTCATCAGATGCCCCACCTTCCCATAGTTGTAACAACTTCTGTCTTGTTGCTGTGGTCTAGGTGGTCCTGTGACTGACATCGATGCTGAACTGCGAGTCTCTTGAGGCGGTAGGCTTCGTCCTCTACCCCTACTCGGTGTCCACTGTGTCTGAGCACTAGTCCGAGGTGGTGGAGGTGTAGGTGCAGAGAATCTAGGCTTCTTGAAGTCTCTAGATGAAGATCCCTGGAACTGCGGATATCTCTTATGGGTTTGCCTCTTCTCAGCTACGGATCTCTCTATCCTTCGGACTGACTCAACGAAGGTAGAGAACCTCTCCCGATTTTCTAGGGCAGACACGGGAGTAGTCAACTCGGCGTTCAACCCCTTCTCGAACCTTCTGATCCTCTCTTCTTCTGTAGCAGCCATGTGCGGACAGAACCACAACAACTCCATGAACTTAGCTTCGTACTCACTAATGTTCATCATACCTTGCCTCAATCTCTCGAACTGAGAGATATTCTCGTCCAGGAATGTCTTTGGGAAGTATCTGTTGACAAATTCCCGACGGAAGTCTTCCCACGAAACCTCCACTCCTGGCCTCTTCTTCTCTTCCATGGTCCACCACTGACCCACACTTCCTTTAAGGAGATAGACGGCATGTCTAACCTTCTCAGCTTTGGGGATGTTTAGGATTCTGAAGGCTTTCTCCAACTCGGTTAACCACAGATCTGCATTTGCGGGGTCAGCTGTCCCAAAGTATTCGGTCGCTCTGACTCTACGAAGTTGCTCAAACGTCTTACCGATACCTTGTCCTTCAGGCTGGGCAGGTTCCCTAGGTGCAGACATGGGCATTCTATCGGTGATGTGTGTCAAGGCAGTCATAAACTGCCCAAACATAGTTTGAACAGCTGGGTTTTCCATGTCAGCTGGGTCAAACTGAGATGGCTGCACGGGTGGCTCAGGTACATGCTGTTCTATCTCTGGGTTTCTTGCACCTTCTTGGGGTGCATCTATGCTACTCTCGGACACGTACTCCTCATGTGGCTCAGACATACTTACTTATCTTCTTCTCCTGAGGAGCAGAAGATTCTATTAGATATGTAAGAAACACTAAGGATAAACTCGACATCCTAAGTCCTATGTCTCTGTAGACTCAGCGAACCTAGAGCTCTGATACCACTTAATTGTGGGGTCCGATCTCCAAAACACGAAATAAACTTAGTGGAAGCATTCGATTAATAGCGGAATACGAAAAATCACTAAAAATTAAAACTTTTTGAGATAAGATCTTGAAATCATAAAACTTCTTTATAAGAAACAAGAATAACAATTTACATCTCTGTTAAATCACTTCTTGAGTGATTATATACAACCAGATACAAAATCTCAAGATTAAAAACCAAAATCTCAGACCTACTGACTCCAAGGACCTGAGAGTACAGAAACGACATAAGACTATCTAACTACATGACTCGACAATCAGTATCTCCACCTGAGATTCACTGCTACCGCTGGTGTTGCTGCTGCTGGTACTGCTCACCCGCAGACTGGTTCCTTTGTCCTCGTCGACCACCTAAAAAGTTGAAATCTATGGGGTGAGACAATTTTAAATAATTGTCCCAGCGAGAGTTATAACTCTCCGCTAGAAGCTTTATTATAGCAAAGAAAGATTAATATAAGCAAAGTAACTATAAACATCCAATAGCAAGTTTGATATTAAATAAAGCAACTATTACTTAAGCATTTACTTCAAAAAGGAATATGAAGAACATGTATTCAAGTTACTTTACTAGAGCATTATTATAAACAATGTAGCATCAATCAATACTTCTCGTAGTTCAACCTAAGCAAATATACTACGCGGTTGATTATGTTTTACAAACATTATTATGCCCTGCGGAGATGAGGTATACCGCTCATACTCCAACTGATCACTATTAATTCGCATCGGTATCATACCTAGGTCATCAAAAGAGCCGGATTCTTATGACCTCAACTTCCTCAGTCAGTGTGAGGATCAACATGCAGGACATCTAGTGTCTCTGCTACTACATCTCACCAGGGTATTCTGGCACTTCACTATTAGAGTCACAGTGGCATTCTGTACTCTCTTCGCCATCGAAAGATCTCTTGTTTATCTCTCATCGATGCGGCATTAAATATTTCCTTGGGAGAATAGTGTTACATCACCCCAGCATAAACATATAGTGAATGGTTGATAGATTAAGATACATCTACATCAACTCCTATACTAGGACGTAAGGATATTCGCGTCCATATTCCCCCACATACTAAAAAGTATATGATCCGGGAGCTCCCTTAGGAAAACCTATTTCACCATCATTTAACTACTGACAATGATGGATCTATGATCAGGGCTCTACATGGTATGGTTATACTTGATTAATTAGGTACATTTCAATATTCTTTTAGCATCAATCATGTTTCCAATCATTTAAGTATTAAACATTGCTATAACAGAAGAATACTAAATGTATCAAGTTTAACTCATATCAGTTATCAAATGGATATCAATTCATCATAAGTCATCTAATCAGCATGACCTTGATGTTACTCATGGCTCTTACAACCCATTAACTTCATATGTGGTCACTTAAACATAGACAACATAGTATACATCACTATTCATAAAGTCTACAACATGCTTTCAATGAATACACTATCATAACCCTTACTTGGTTATGATCATTCTCTTATAAGAACCTGCATAGTCAATTCAATTGACAATAATAACATTTTATTTCCAGATCAGCAATTTATAAGGCAAAAATAACATTTCAGTTCAAGGGTTGTACCTTCATGCTTTTACTAAGGCTAGGTTCCCTCATTAGTATCAATTAGGGTTATTCAATCACTTTCATTATGATTAGGAACATTAATCCTTCACTTCATACTTTAATTATAAAGATTCATGCTTAAGAGCATAACCTAGAATTAGGGTTTATTGTATATTTCATCACATCACCCTCAATTAGGGTTTACTATTCATTTAACATGTCACTACCCTAGAATTAGGGTTTACTATTCATTTAACATGTCACTACCCTAGAATTAGGGTTTACTATTCATTTCATAGTGAGTTGAGCTCATAGCATCACCATGTATGAAATTATCATCCTTGATGCCTTCAAATTAGGTTAAGAGTCATCAATTAGCATCATTAGGGTTTTCATGATCTCACATAGGTGGATCATACCTTAATCATGCACATTCATATACATTGAAGGTACTTTACTTGAGTTTCAACCATAAATGGGACCTTCTCTCTCCTATTACTAATAGATGGTGATTACATCACTCTAGATTAGGTTAGGTCAAGTCAATTTTGATTATAATAAGCTAAGTCACCACCATTATGGTCATTAGGGTTTGATTAAACAAGGGTGTCATATACTTGAACCCTTCAAGGGCACATTGGTAATGTACACCATTGATTCACAACATGGTTCAATCTATTAATCACTTAGCCCCTTAATGTCTTTAGGTATCATTAGGGTTTGGATTAGACAACCATTGAACCAATTAAGCCTTCAAGCTACTAAGCAATCATAGCCCTAAAAGTCCTCAAACGGTTTCACACCTTAACCTCCAAACGGTTTTGAAACCATTTGGAAGCGTTGACCATTTGGACACTTTGACCTCCAAGACCGCATGACACTCAAGACCGTTTGCCCTTAAATGGTCTTGAGACCGTTTGAGTGCATTGACCGTTTGATCAGAGTTGACTTTGAAACCGTTTGAACAAAATCAGCTTGAAACTGTTTGATCTTAAACAACCTTGAAACCGTTTGGTTCCAAACGATCTTGAGACCGTTTGCCCCTAAACAGTCTTGAGACCGTTTGGTCCCAAACGGTCTTGAGACTATTTGGATTCAAACGGTCTTGAGACCGTTTGGTCCAAAAAGGCTCAAAACCGCATGGACCTCAAAGGTGCATCAAAGCTTGTAATCGATTAGGGTTTTCAATGTTGAACCCCTCAATTGGCCACATCCTTATTAACCATTTATCAATTGAGCTAATTAGGGTTATCCTTAACCAATTGGACACTCAATTGACCCTCAATTGATAGCCAATTAGGGTTGAAACCGACTGAATTAGGGTTTATAATCAATTAACCATCAACAATCATCAATGTGAGTTTAATTGAAGTTGAACCCATCAATTGACACTCAATTGGGCCCCAACTTGGCCCAAACGGTCTTGAGATCGTTTGGATACCCTCCAAACGTTCTTGAAACCGTTTGCCCAAAGTTTCATCAAAATCTAAGTCAATTTGTTATGGGTTGAACCCTAATTAAGTTATAAATCAACACTTTTGATTAATTCATCAACCTATTGTGATTGGACCCTCAATTGATCAAATTACCTCAACCCTAGACCTACAAACGGTCTTGGGTGATCAACAAACGGTCTTGAGACCGTTTGAGTGAACCCCAAAATGGTTTTGAAACCGTTTGGACCACTCAACCCAAAGTTCAACAAAATTGGTTTATAAATTCAGCAATTCAACCCGATTAGGGTATAGAGGATTGAAGTGCCTTCAACTTGTGATTGGCTTGCAATTAGATTATGATTCTTTGTAGATGATTAATTCAATATGTGTAAAGCATACCTCTAAATGGTCTTCACTTGGTCAAACTTTCCAAACTGTCTTGAGACCGTTTGATTCTAAACGGTCTTGCAAGACCACATGGGATCAAACGGTCTTGAGATCGTTTGATTTCAAACAGTTTGCAAACTGTTTAGACCAAATGGTCCAAGGTCATTTGGTAAAGTTACATAGGAAATCACGCCCATCATCTTCAACCTCAGATCAGGTCGGTTTCTTCACGGATTGCTTGCAAGTTTGCAAGGAAAGTTGGGGAGGAAGAAGAACTAACTACTATTTTGCAAGAACAAGATGTGCATAATAAAGCAAGAGGTTTAAAGATATAAAACCCGCCTCAAAGGTCATCCCTAGAGCTCCAAGCTTCCAAGATTTCAAGCCTTTAATGGCGTATTGAGCTCCACAGGTCGGCCAAAGGTGATTTTCTAAGAAAAGGTTGGGGAAAGTCGGCTAGAACAAGAAACCTAAAGAAGAGGAACCATAAACCAACCTTACAAACCAACTTCCTCCATGAATCCGAGCAAGGTGATGGTCTCATCTTACCTTAGAACAGGTTGGTCGTCTCCCTGAGCTCCAGAGCTTTGCCTCTAGTCGGTTGAGCAAGATGATAAGTGAAGAAGTAAGGAAACGTTGCCTTTGGTTGCAAAGGAAAGGAGTATAAGTACTTTGGGGTTATTTTTATTACAAGGACAACTAGTTTCCTTGATTCACATCTAGGTCCTTCCTTCCTTCTAAGGCACGTTCACTCTATCACAACCAAGCAAAGCCCATCACAAACTCAAGATCTAAGGGTAAAGAAAGCCAACATGAAAACTAAGGTGCACATATATAAGGGTCTCCTTACTTATAACTTGGTGATTCTATTACAAAGGTTATTCTTCTTATCTGATTATTTAATTGAAGTGCCCCCTTCATCATTCTTCATATAAATGATTTCAAGAGTCATAAAAAATACTCTAGAAGGTGTATTTTACAAGTTGCACCCCACATTTTGGGTAAATTGCACTTTACTCCAAAATTAGGGTTTTAAGCACAAGGATTGCTCCACAAACTGCATCTTGATGCCCAAGCTTGGAGAATCCATCATACTTCATCATATTCACTCATATGATGTATCATCATCAAAGGAACATCTCAACATGTGAAATTTGCAAGTTAACCCTTCTAACTAGGTAATTTGCACATAGGTCCCTACATTACAAAACAATACTACAACATTGTTTAAAAATGATAGAAATGGAAATGTATGTTCCTCATGAACTTAATTACATACCTGGGGATAATCACAAGCATTTAATTACATAGTTAGGCAAAACACTTAGGGTTAACTCATAACCCAGGTCAGGGATGTTACACGAACCACGGAGATAGAAGGAGCTCTAGAGTTAGAAGGCGTAAGCTATGTTCCTTTTGCGGAGATTAAGGTTTTTAGGGTTTAAAGGTTGGTGTGTTGTTGATTAAGATAAGAGAGAGAGTAAGAAAAGCAATATGAAACTAAGTTATTGAAGAGAAAGCAAATTAGTAAACTAAGTTATCAAACTAACTAAGCAAGAGCAAGAAGAGCTACACTACTCTAGCAAGGCAAGAATCAATTAAGAACTAAACTAACCACTAGCAAGAGCAAGAGACTAAGTTAACACTAAAGAGCAAAACTAAGAAATTGACTAAGTTATACTAAAGCAATTGGACTAAACTAGCATTAACAAGCAAACTAAGCAATTAGGATTTTAAGCAAGGTGATTAAGGTGGGTGGGCTGTTTGGGGAATGTAACTTTGATATTAGTTTGGGGGGAGATCATTAAACATGCATGGTTCTCATTTCATATCTAGATTACCAAACCAGACAATAAGGTCAATGCCATTAGAACATACCCTATACTACTAGTAGAATACTAGGGTTAGGTGTAATTCTAATGAGATTAACCAAATTTAGGTTTCTAGGGTAAGTGATAGTGAGTAATTGAGGGTTGAGGGTAGAGATGAGAGTAGAGATGAGGGCATTTAACCTCATGCCACTAGCCACTCTAGCCTTTAGAAGGCCCTAGACAATTACATCAATCTCACTTACACTAGCTACTTAGATCTCACACTCATTTATAGGAGGAGGGATGTGTATGTAGGAACAAAGGGGGCTAGCTAGGGATCCACTAATTGGACCTAGGAGCCATTCCTAAGATTGCCACATACACCCCAATTCCTCCTAGAAATGAAGTGTCATCAAAAACCTCAAAACAAGAAATTCATACAAGAAGCACAAACCACATGCAATAAGATAGGAAAAGAGATAGAAGCAAGAAGTAATCATCATAGATACGAATTAAGTTCATTACAAGAAATTATCCCCCAACATGGTATCAAAGTTACATTTAAATCCCAAACAGCCCACCACAAGGGGCTTAGCTAGACATGATCAAGAAAACAAGAAAAGAAAGGAGTAGAAGAAGTAGGGACTCCATGAAGCTTGATGTGGAAACCTCCTTCTTCACCTCCAAGATTGTTGTAGACGTCCTACCTCCTCCAAGGGTGCAAGGGTGCATGAAAATGGTGGAATGGATGGATAGAAACGTAGAGAAACTGGGTTTCTATGGTGGAAATGAGTGGAAAGTGGGTGGAAATGGGAGAATGCAAGGAAGGTAGGTGGATGGGAGTAATGGATGCAAAGGAGAAGCTAGGTTGCGGCTAGGGAGTGCTCCCTCTCGATCCCTAGAAGAAACTAGTGCTTATATAGGGGCTAGGGATAAGTGGGGTTATAATAGGGAAAACAATGAAAAAAGTTAGGTTTTGGGGTGGTAGCACGGCCGTGATGGGCAGCACGGCCGTGGTGGGTAGGAGTGGGCACGACCGTGGTGGAGGAGAACGGTCGTATTGGCTAAGTGTTAAATCAACAGGTGGATGGGTGAAAACGAAGGCTAGTAGCACGGTCGTACTGGACAGAACAACCATGTTGGGGACTAGGTAGAACGGTCGTGTTGGGTAGCACGGCCGTGGTGGCGGAGTTTTGAGGAGGTCATTCTGAGAAACACACCCGTTCCATTTTCATCTAGCACGGCCGTGCTGGTCAGCACAACCGTTGTGTGGTCTTCGTAGCACGGTCATGCTGGGCGACACGGCCGTGGTGGCTGACTTGCTTGAACTTCAATAATTTGTCGATCAACCTGTAATTTTGCTCAATTGCCAGCACGGTCGTTCCATGGCACCACGACCGTGCTGGGGTCTTCTAATGCTAGCATGGCTTCAAACTTCATAATTCTTGGATCTCTTTGCTTGGAGACGATTTTTAGCCATTGGAGGTAGGTTGAGGGAGACTTCAGGGCCTTCTTTGGGCCCCTCCTTGAGTGGGGGAACCCTAGAACTCCCTTTCTCTCTCTCTTCCATCTAAGCATGGTCCAAGTACCTGAAAAATAGCACAAAGAACATCCATAAGCATATTTTCCATGATAATCATATTGGGGAGAATAACATGTAATTCTAATGCATTTGAATGTGATAAGGGTACAAAATGACACAAGATACAACCCTAGAATAGGGTTGGATCACAACCCCAAACTTGAAACATACTTGTCCTCAAGTATGCTCCAACTCAATCTCTTTTCCATTTTCCACAATCAAAAGGTATGACAAATGCAATATGATGGGTGACAAATGCTAAATGGGATCAATGGTGACTAGGTACATGCAAATAACTTCCCTCCTCTTCTAATTTCACAAACCAACCATGAAGAGAGCACAGAGCACATGAACTTCACATATAATGCATGGATTGCACAAGTTATCAATATCTCATCCATAAGGTTCCGGGTAGACCGTTTCATGATGATGTTAATCGCTGATGACTAGGAGTGTTGTTTCACCTTCATGCGTTCAACCTTATGCTTCAAGTTATGCCAAATGACCCACATGACTGCGGAAAAGGGATAAAGTGAGCTAGGTTTGAAGTTTCCTAGCTCAATGGGTATAAAAGTGGAAGAAAGGGATGCGGTAAGATTTTTGGAGTGTTTTTACACACTCATCTTTTCTTTATTTGAATGCTCTTAAATAGGAGCATCCTTTTATTTTATTTTGTTTTTCTTTTTCTTTTCTTTTCTTTTTCTTGCCCTTTGTGTAGATAGGGCATATGGTGGATAGAGTGAAGCGGGGAGATAAAGATGTGGCCACCCCAAACTTTTGGAGGTGGCCACGGCTAATATGTGCACTTTGGCATCTTTTTATGAGGCGGAGAGGTATGAAGATGATGAAAGAGTGGTCGGGTCAAAGAGGGGTCACTTGGCATGATCTTCCACATAAGGTCTCCTGCATGAAAACTAGTCTGACACTTCACCATAGATATCACATCACATGAATGAACCAAATGAAATCCATATATCAATCAAGTAACTCCACAAACATTAAATGTTCTATGCTTGCTCAGATCATAATTCAATCAAACCAACACATTCCCAAGGGAGGTGACAAGCATGTAAGAAGTCACTCGTTGATACCACATAGCACTTCATCACAACATATCATCTTATATTTGTCAAAGATAAGCAATTTCATTCAATATGGCAAAGATTGAGTCAAAACACGCTTTTTGGACAAGAAACATCAAATCTGGGCAAAATTGGCCAAAAAGGTGCCACATTGCACTAAATCACATTCAAACACAATTTTAGGTAAAAAGCAAGTAAATCCTAGCTAAAACATGCAGAAATTAGCAAAAAAACTACATGAGATGCAATGCATGGCTGAAAAAGCAAAATTTTTGAAAAATTACTCAAAAATGTAAAAATCAACTACATGTCATGCAAAGATGCAAGCACAAGACAATCTATACTAGGTGGGTTAAACATCAAACAAAATATGATCAGGTGAAATAGGCAACTGTCAAAATAAGCTGAAAATAGAGGACTTACCGCCCTACCACCCCAAACTTTTGAACCATACTGCCCTCAGCACGAAACTAAAGCTTAGGGATGATAGGGTAGAAGTCAGGGTTGTGGTGGTGTGGGGTCCTACGACGGGCCAGACTGTGGAGGAGGCTGCTGGTAGTAGTGGCCCCAGTAGTCCACCTGTGGAGGCGGGTATGTCTCCTGGTAGCTAGAAATTGACCCCCAGAAATCCTCCCCCCATTGGGGGTTTCTTTGTGTCTGTGCATGCTGATACTGATACGTGTGGTTGATTTGGTGATGCATCTGCTGTTGATCCAACCACATGTCCTGTTGCATTTTCTGAATCCCTTCCAACTATGCATGGATGGATGTCATATCATTTGCATTTGTCGGAGGTGGCTGCGCCTCAAACTCTTCCATTCTCGATCTTGTGCGGCGTGGATGCTCCAATGATCGTTGCTGTTCTGGCACGTTTGTTTCCCCCTCTTCATAAGGTAAGGCTACACTTGGCGCTCTGTATCCCTCTCTAGGGGTGTTTTCCTCATAGCGTGATAATAGATTGAGAAAATCGTCCACAGACCCTGCATCCCTGAGCAAAAGGGGGCATGGTAAGGGAGTTCTAAAGTGATACCAGGGTAGCCGGGGTTCAACACATAATTTTTTTGTCATCCTTGAGGGATATCATCTGTGACCTCACAAGATAGTTTAGGTCCACATATTTGTTTCCATCTACCTTGGTGAGCCCTTCCAGATTGCATCCCAACGCCCTCGCCAAAGTGGTGACAATCCCTCCCATGATGAATGGGTTTTTACTTTTGGATGGGATTGTCTTCACGTGATCAATAACCATGGCACCCACGTTCACAAACCCCTCGCTTGCAACTGTAGCTATGAGAAAAAGGTCTTTCTGGGTTCCTGATCCTTGATTAATATAGCGACCAAACACGGTATTTGCCAGTACTTTTTGCAAATATATCAAGAGTGGGTTGTGGATCTTGCTCGTTTTAGATTTCCCTGAAGAGAAAGTAGATTCGCCTGTGATCGTCTTCCACATCTTGGCATAATCTGCCTTACCATTCTTGTCAAATCTTCCCCCCTCGAATTTCCTTGCCATTTCTGGGTTGGGGTAAAGATTGCATTGATCTGAGAGGCGTTGAGGACATGTGTTGAGCCATTTAATTTGAACCTGATAGCATCCTCTCCTCGATACTGAACCTTCTCTATGGTTGCGAAGAACTCACGAGTGATCTCCAAGTATGCTTCTTCGACCTTAGTTAAAATATCGTACAATCCACAATGTTTTAGATGAAAATCAAAACTGAAATTGACACCTATGGCTTCCATTGTGGGCACACATGCATATCTAGTGGCAATCACCCTTCTTGTCATGCATTCGGGGCAAAGGGGTTTCACTGCTTCGCTTCTTGCGATTCGTCTGCCATAAGTGGTTCCTTGTGGTTGCTTTCCCGCCCATGTGAGTCTGTCCTCCTCTAGTCTTGATAGGATATCCACTGGTTCATCCTCCAATTCCTCACTCTCAGTATCATCCACTTCTTCTTATTGATAGGTATGTGACCCCAAACTTGTGTCCAAGTTCAAGGGCACTCTTTCATTGCTTCCCCTGGGTCAGGCAGATGATGTCGAATGCCTTGCTGGAGCTGGTCGTGGCGGTAGGCGTGAGGACGAAGCTTCATTAGTTTTCTTAGTCCTTCACTCACGAGCCGGTGCGGTGACTTCAATAGAATCCACCAGATTCTCCAGCTCTTCTTCTTCTTCCTCCTCCTCTTCCCCAGGGTTGCTGTAGCTTAGATCTAAGAAGTGCTCGCTAGAGGGAGAGTGTAGTCGAGAGGTGCTCATCGATGTCGACCATCCAAAGGAACGTGAAATTGAATTGGACGGTGAGGAGGCACTGCTGGACTGCTGTGAACCGACCGCTCGTTTGGATCTTCTTTTGCCACCGGTGAGGATGCTTGTGGTCTTCTCTACTCCTTTCTTGATTGCTTTGCCCATGCCCTTCATGATTGCAAGATTCTTTGATGAAGGATGAAGCTAGCACTGGAAAAATGCAGCTCCGGGCTGATGGGGTGGAATTTGCGTGTAGCTGGAGAAATTGGTGGTGATGAACGGTGGAAATCGAAGCTAGAGGTTGGGGAAAACGATTAGGGACCAAAGGAACCTCAGATACGGAGTTTGGGAGTAAGAGGAAGTGATTTGGGGGTGTAGGAAACTCGCCCTAATCGCCAGAAGTCGCGGCACACCATTCTGGTTCGCAAAAATGAACGAGGGGTCGTGTTGGGTCGGGGTATATTTTAGGTTTATTTGGGCCAGCACGGCCGTTTTGATCAGCACGACCGTGTTGGTTTTGTGCCAACACGACCATTTTGGTCAGCACGGCCGTGTTGCCAGGGGCCAAAATCTTCAATCAACCTGTTGGATGCGTCTTTATTAGCACGGCCAGTCCGTTTCAGCACGGCCGTTCTGGTCTGGTTCCAGCACGGCCGTGCTACTCTCTTTCAAGTCAAAACTCAAAATTTCATCTAAACTTTTCGAAACTCATCGTTTAATCATCATGAATGATCTTTTCTTGGTGGAATATCCACCACCTTGACTGACTGTGCCTCAATCTTCAGCTTGAACCCGTTCAACCTGTCATTCCATCAAAACTAAAAACAAAACTATCAAGCACAAGTGTGCGTGTGTGTATTTGTGTAAAACAAAACTGAAGTATAGAAAAGGAAAAGGTTCGAGAATCTCAAACCACGCGGGTTGCCTCCCAATAGCGCTAAATTTAACGCCTTCAGCCAGTCTTATTGATTGTTGGACTTTTCACTTCTTTGGGACTTTTAAGAGATCCTTGTAGTAAATCCCTTTCTCATCCTCATCTAAGCATTCCTCTTCATCGAATTCTTCTTCTACCAACATAACAATATCAAAATCTTGGTTTGCCTTGTCCGGGCCGACCTCAACAACAGATTTCAGCCTTTGCCCATTAACGACAAATTCCTTAGCTCCTTCTTTTGCACAAATGATCACTGCCCCAGATGGGTACACCTTCTTGACAAGGTAAGGACCTTCCCATCTAGAAAGAAGCTTTCCGGGAAAGAACTTCATCCTTGAATTGTATATCCATACCCATTTTCTGGGCTCAAACTCTTTCTTCTTTATGACCTTGTCATGTAGAAACTTGGTTCTTTCCTTGTAGCTCTTTGACATTTCATATGCCTCATGCCACATTTCTTCTAGCTCATGCAATTGAAACTTTCTTTTCATTCCGGCTTTCTCTTCATCGAAGTCCATCGCCTTCAAGGCCCACATTGCCTTGTGCTGCATCTCAACCGGAAAATGGCAACTCTTACCATAGACAAGCTTGAACGGTGTAGTGCCAATCGGGGCTTTGTATGCAGTCCTATATGCTCATAAAGCTTCATTGAGGCGAAGTGACCAATCCTTGCGGTCCGGTCGCACTGTCTTCTCCATGATGAGATTTATCTCCCGATTTGCCAACTTAACTTGACCACTCGTTTGAGGGTGGTAAGGAGTAGCTACACGATGGTTCACTCCATGTCTCTTTAGCAGCCCTTCAAAAGTGCGGTGGATGAAATGACTCTCGCCATCGCTAATCATAGCCCTTGGAATACCAAAACGGCTAAAGATGTTGGATTTCATGAAATCACACACCACCTTGTGATCATTTATCCTTGTTGCCATAGCCTCAATCCATTTTGATACATAGTCTACGGCGACCAAGATGTAGACATACCCGAAAGAAGGAGGGAAAGGACCCATAAAGTCAATCCCCCAAACATCAAACACTTCTACCACAAGAATAGGTGATAGAGGCATCATGTCCCTCTTTGCGATAGTGCCCACTTTTTGGCACTTGAAGCAACTCTTGCAAAAGTCATGAGCATCTTTGAACAATGTCGTCCAGTAGAATCCACATTGAAGAACTTTGGTGGCTGTGCGTTTCCCTCCAAAATGGCCTCCACACATTCCAGAATGGCACATAGATAAGACTTCTTGCTGCTCCATCTCCGGAATGCATCTCCTAGTAAGTTGGTCCGAGAAATACTTAAAGATGTGAGGGTCATCCCAAATGTAGTTTTTTACCATAGTAAACAATCTCTTGCTTTCCTCTCTTGTCCACATGCTCGATATCCTCCCACTGGCTAGGAAATTTGCTATGTGCTTGTACCATGGCTTTTGGACAGATGAGACTAAGAGGAGTTATTCATGTGGCATTGTCTCGTTGATTGGACTTGTCATATCAAAAGGTCCATCAAGGCGGGAGATATGATATGCATCACCATTTTCTACTCCTTTCTTATCCACAATTTCTATGTCAAATTCTTGGAGCAACAAAATCCATCGAATCAACCTTGGCTTTGAGTCTTTCTTGGACATGAGATACTTCAACACAGCATGGTCCGTGTAGATTGTCACTTTGTTTTTCAAGAGATACGGCCGGAATTTGTCAAGAGCGAAGATCACCGCAAGCAACTCCTTCTCGGCAGTCGTATAGTTTCTTTGAGCATCGTCTAATGTTTTGCTTGCATAATAGATAGCATGAGGAATTCAGCCAATGCGTTGACCCAGCACAGTCCCCACCGCCATATTGGATGCATCCGTCATGATCTCAAATGGCAAAGAGAAATCCAGGGGCTGCATGATAGGAGCAGAAATAAGCCCTTCTTTCAAATGGTTGAAGGCTTCAACACATTTGTCATCAAACTGGAATTTGACATCTTTCTCGAGTAATTAACAGAGTGGTCTTGAGATTTTGCCAAAGTCCTTGATAAAGCACCGGTAGAAACCTGCATGTCCCAAGAAAGATCAAACATGTCTTACGGTCGAAGGAATGTCAAGTGTAGAAATAAGGCCCACTTTGGCCTTGTCAACTTCAATCCCATCTTTCGAAACTCGGTGTCCCAGATCTATACCCTCAGGTACCATGAAATGACTTTTTCCCCAAGATAAAACTAAGCGAACTTTCACACATCTTTCCAGGACAACAACTAGATGTAGCAAGCACTGATCAAAAGTTTTCCCGAAAACTGAAAAATCATCCATAAAAACTTCAAGTGACGAATCAAGCATGTCGGCAAAGATTGAGATTACACATCTCTAGAAAGTAGAAGGGGCATTACACAACCTAAATGGCATCCTCCGATAGGCAAATGTACCACTTGGACAAGTGCATGTCGTCTTCTCCTGATCTGCCGGATGCACAACAATCTGAAAGTATCCCGAGTACCCATCAAGAAAACAGTAGAAGCTCTGTCCTGCCAATCTCTCTAAAATCTGATCAAGAAACGGGAGTGGGTAGTGATCCTTCTTTGTCTTTTCGTTGAGTTTTTGGTAATCTATGCACATTCTCCACTTTGATTGCTCTCTCACCGGCATAAGCTCACCATCGGCATTTTCTACAACCGTAATCCCGCCCTTCTTGGGCACAACTTGGATGGGACTCACCCACGTACTGTCAGAAATGGGATAGATGAT
Organism: Alisma plantago-aquatica; assembly: GCA_963693085.1. Classification (NCBI taxonomy): domain Eukaryota; kingdom Viridiplantae; phylum Streptophyta; class Magnoliopsida; order Alismatales; family Alismataceae; genus Alisma; species Alisma plantago-aquatica. The sequence goes on from OY856415.1 coordinate 187,344,849, forward strand.
CCCTGCATCGAGCAACTTAACAACCTCTTGAGTTACAACGTCCTTCAACTTTGGATTTATCCTTCTTTGCATTTGTCGGGCCAGTCTCGCATCTTCTTCTAAGTATATCCGATGCACACAAATGGAGGGGTCAATCCCTCTCAAGTAAGCAATAGACCATCCAATGGCTTGGATGTTCTTCCTCAAGACTTCCATCAAGGCATCTTCTTGCTCAGGAGAGAGAATGGAGGAAATTATCACTGGGAGGGTGTCATTTGAGCCAAGGAAAGCGTACTTCAATCCTTCAGGTAGTTTCTTCAACTCAAGAACGGGAGGTGCTTCAAGGGAGTTCTTCAAAGGTGCAGAAATAGAAGGGAGGTCCTGACTTGCAGCCACTAAGGCTAGCTCACACTCTTCATTATCTTCATCATCCTCGTCAGGGAACTCAACAATTGGTTCAAGACCTCTACCTTGAGTGGCAGTCTCAATCCACGCAGGTAGGAACTCTTCAACAATCTCATCTAGGCATTCCACCAAATAACAATCTTCTTTGGTGGCCCCTATCACTTCAGCTGTAGTAGAAGACTTGAAGATGTTCAACCGGATCCTCATGTGCATGAATGTAACATACATGGTCTCAGTCCTCACATGGATCATGACATCAACTGTGGCTAAGAAAGGTCTCCCCAAGATGATTGACACCTTTCTAGCTTCTTTTTCCATATCAAGAATGATAAAATCGGCTGGGAAGAAGGTAGAAGTATCCTCATCAAGACGGACCAACACATCATCCACACGCCCTCTAGGCGTCTTCATAGATCGGTCGGCCAACTGTAGAGTGCAATGGGCTGGCCTCAACTCCCCCATTTGGAGCTTAGCAAACAGATCATACAACATCAAGTTTACGCTAGACCCTAAGTCAAGAAGATCCTGGTCTATGCGATGTGCCCCGATGTAGCATGAGATGATGGGGGCACCGGGGTCTTTTATTTTCTGGGGGATGGTGTGTTGGAGAATGGAGCTCACTTGCTCAGTGAGCTTGATCTTCTTAGGCGTCCTCCCTGTTGTCTTTCTTTTGAAGGTGCACAATTCTTTAAGGAACTTTGCATAGGACAAAATTTGGTTGACCGCATCTATAAGAGGTACATTGATTTTCACTTGCTTGAAGATCTCCAGAATATCTTCCGCATGCTTCTTTTTTTTCTTTGCAGCAAAAGGCTCCTCAAGTGCATCAGGATATGGAGGGAGTTGGGACCCCAATCGGTCCAAATCAACAATATCATCCACAGGTATCACCGGAATCACTGTATCACGGCTCGGTATCACAATATCACTGCTCGGCGTCACGGTATCAACACTACCTCTTATCACAGTATCATCAATCTGCCTCTCAGCATCAACCTGCTCAGCCTCAGTGTCATCTCTGCCAACAACTGTACCATGGGGCCTCTCTGAAGTCCTGCCACTCCTCAATGTGGTCACTGCCTTCACATGCTCATGGGTGGTAGAAGAGGGAACTTGTGGAGGTGGTTGTGGCTGTTGGGGTGGTGGAGGCCTTTGGTGAGGGGAGTTGGGATTTTGAAGGATGAATTGGGGTTGCGGTTGTTGTTGTAGTGGGGGGTGGTATTGTGGAGGTGGTTGTTGGTAGGTGTGAGGTGGAGGTGGAGCATATTGATAATTGAGTGGCGCTTGAGGGGGAGGAGGAGCATAGGGGTTTGGTGGGGCTTGGTAAGATGGTGGAACATAAGCACTCAAAGTGTTTCCTAGAAAATCCCCATCATTATTCGGATTTGGCAGTGGTTGAGGTGGAAGTCTACCTTCTTCTCTTCTAGCCAAAGAGAGAGAAATTTGATCCAACCTCTGCTCAAGACGGCTAATAAACTGCCCATGTGCATTGAAATCCTTTTTTACTTCATCTAGGATTCTTAGCCTTCCTAGTACCTCATCCTCAAACTTGGAGCTGTAGCGTGGCTTTTGCTGCCCCAGTCCTTTTCCATCCTCGTTCTGTTGTTTCCAAGAGAAGTTTGGGTGGTTCCTCCACTCAGGAGTGTAGGAGTTGGACATTGGGCCCTGGTTGTTGCAGCCACCAAAGGAATGTAGAGCGTTGACTTCCTCATCTACAGTATCCACAACCATTGTGGGTTGGATAGAAGAGCCACCCACTTGATTCTTCATCATTTGCATCATATCAGCCATCATTTTCATCATATCGGGGTCGGTGGCATTGCGCGCGGGAGCCACAGAGGAAGGGGTAGGAGTGTAGTTCCGGCCGCAATGTCCCCCTTTAGTGGAAGCTCGATGGCGTGAATTCTCAGGGAGATGCTCAAACATCGGCCATGATTCCTTGGGCGGATTTGCCATGAACGTGCCCCCGCAAAAAGAATCTACATTGTTTTGGCTTTGCTCCTCAATCCCGGTGTAGAAGGCCTGAACTAGCTGCCAAAGAGGAACCTCATGATGGGGGCAGTCACGAAGCAACTTCTAGAACCTCTCCCACGCCTCGTGGAAGGGTTCGTTCTCTTTATGGGCGAACGATGTGATGCACCTTCTCATATAGGATAACTTGGCAATGGGGAAGAACTTCTTGAGAAACTCATTCTTCACCTCATTCCAAGTGACCAACTCTAGCCTCGAAACATACCACTCCTTGGATTTCTCCTTGAGGGAGAAAGGGAAGAGCGTCCTCCTGATTGAGTCGTCGGTGGCGGCAGGCGTGCAGAAGGTAGAGCACGTTTCAAGGAACGTGTCTATATGGTGGTAGGGGTTCTCGTTCTCCATACCGAAGTATGTAGGTAGAAGCCCCAAGAGTTCTGGCGGGATGGAAAACTGCTGACCGGGCATTTGGTCAACCAACGTGGCGATGGGGGAGTTGTAGTTCCACGGCGTGAAGTACTAATGAAGCGGGCGATGTGGCGGGGGAGGTGGAACATCTGGTGGCGGGTTGTTCTCAGCCATCTCGGCCTCTCGGTGTAGGTTGCGACGAGCTTGATGCCTTCTTCTCCCAATCTCAGGGTCGTAAACCACCAAGTCGGTGCAATTCGAACGCGTGCTACACATGCACAGCTGTCACCTGCGCCAGTCACAAACAAACAACAAGGAGCCAAGTTAGCGAACCAATATATAAGAGTAACACAAAGAATAAATAATAGCAATGGTGAGGGCAAAAGGAAAGGCTAAGCTACACTATCTAACTAGGCCGAGCACCTCTATCCCCGGAAACGACACCAGAAAGCTTGGTGCACTCCCGCTAGAGGCTTACAACACCGGCCAACTAGGGTGGCCGAGTGCAATCCACGAGGTCGGGAGGCACGAGATGATGGGATCTTTGCTTTCGAAAATTTTTATGGTCCCAGATCCAGTCTATCACTAAAACTAAAACAATTCGCCCGCAAGCATACATGGTACTGTTGTAGTATAGATCAAGGGCAAGATGCGGGGTCGAACCACGGAGATAGAGAGGGCTCTAGAGTTAGAAGGCGTAAGCTATGTTCCTTTTGTAGAAATTAAGGTTTTTAGGGTTTAAAGGTTGTTTTGTTGTTGATTAAGCTAAGAGAGCGAGTAGGAAAAGCAATATGAAACAAAGTTATGGAAGAGCAAGCAAATTAGTAAACTAAGTTATCAAACTAACTAAGCAAGAGCAAGAAGAGCTACACTACTCTAGCAAGGCAAGAAGCAATTAAGAACTAAACTAACCACTAGCAAGAGCAACAGCCTAAGTTAACACTAAAGAGCAAAACTAAGCAATTGACTAAGTTAGACTAAAGCAATTGGACTAAACTAGCATTAACAAGCAAACTAAGCAATTAGGGTTTTAAGCAAGGTGATTAAGGTGGGTGGGCTGTTTGGGGAATGTAACTTTGATATTAGTTTGGGGGGAGATCATTAAACATGCATGGTTCTCATTTCATATCTAGATTACCAAACCAGACAATAAGGTCAATGCCATTAGAACATACCCTATACTACTAGTAGAAGACTAGGGTTAGGTGTAATTCTAACGAGATTAACCAAATTTAGGTTTTTAGGGTAAGTGATAGTGAGTGATTGAGGGTTGAGGGTAGAGATGGGAGTAGAGATGAGGGCATTTAACCTCATGCCACTAGCCACTCTAGCCTTTAGAAGGCCCTAGATAATTACATCAATCTCACTTACACTAGCTACTTAGATCTCACACTCATTTGTAGGAGGAGGGATGTGTATGTAGGAACAAAGGGGGCTAGTTAGGGATCCACTAATTGGACCTAGGAGCCATTCCTAAGATTGCCACATACACCCCAATTCCTCCTAGAAATGAAGTGTCATCAAAAACCTCAAAACAAGCAATTCATACAAGAAGCACAAACCACATGCAATAAGATAGGAAAAGAGATAGAAGCAAGAAGTAATCATCATAGATACGAATTAAGTTCATTACAAGAAATTATCCCCTAACATGGTATCAAAGTTACATTTAAATCCCAAACAGCCCACCACAAGGGGCTTAGCTAGACATGATCAAGAAAACAAGAAAAGAAAGGAGTATAAGAAGTAGGGACTCCATGAAGCTTGATGTGGAAACCTCCTTCTTCACCTCCAAGATTGCTGTAGACGTCCTCCCTCCTCCAAGGGTGCAAGGGTGCATGAAAATGGTGGAATGGATGGATAGAAACGTAGAGAAACTAGGTTTCTATGGTGGAAATGAGTGGAAAGTGGGTGGAAATGGGAGAACGCAAGGAAGGTAGGTGGATGAGAGTAATGGATGCAAGGGAGCAGCTAGGTTGCGGCTAGGGAGTGCTCCCTCTCGAGCCCTAGAAGCAACTAGTGCTTATATAGGGGCTAGAGCTAAGTGGGGGTATAATAGGGAAAACAATGAAAGAAGTTAGGTTTTGGGGTGGTAGCACGGCCGTGCTGGGCAGCACGGACGTGGTGGGTAGGAGTGGGCACGGCCGTGGTGGAGGAGAACGGCCATGTTGGCTAAGTGTTAAATCAACAGGTTGATGGGTGAAAACGAAGGCTGGTAGCACGGCCGTGCTGGACAGAATGGTCGTGTTGGGGACTAGGTAGAACGGCCGTGCTGGGTAGCATGACCGTGGTGGCAGAGTTGTGAGGAGGTCGTTCTGAGCAACATTCCCGTTCCATTTTCATCTAGTTGGTATGGTCTTCGTAGCACGGCCATGCTGGGCGACACGGCCGTGGTGGCTGACTTGCTTGAACTTCAATAATTTGTCGATCAACCTGTAATTTTATTCAATTGCCAGCACAGCCGTTCCATGGCACCACGGCCGTGCTGGGGTCTTCTAACGCTAGCATGGCTTCAAACTTAATAATTCTTGGATGTCTTTGCTTGGAGAAAATTTTTGGCCATTGGAGGTAGGTTGAGGGAGACTTCAGGGCCTTCTTTGGGCCCCTCCTTGAGTGGGGGAACCCTAGAACTCCCTTTCTCTCTCTCTTCCATCTAAGCATGGTCCAAGTACCTAAAAAACAGTGCAAAGAACATCCATAAGCATATTTGCAATGATAATCATATTGGGGAGAATACCATGTAATTCTAATGCATTTGAATGTGATAAGGGTACAAAATGACACAAGATACAGCCCTAGAATAGGGTTGGATCACTTATGTATAGCGAGTACACGGGTCTAGCGGGTCTGGGTCCAAGCATACCCATTATTGGACCCTCTTATATGTGGGTCCAGGGGTATACGGGTCCAAAGGTATGCGGGTATAAAAAATTAGACCCGTGATGGGTTTTTTAAGGGTCCGGATTTGCAGGTCCACGGGTCTACCCCTACCCATTTACAGCCCTAGTCAATCTCCTACCTTATTTCCATGAATTTGGTTGTTGTTGTTGGCCGTTGTTGATGTTTGGGCTTGCTGATGGAGCTCACTTCATGACTTGCCTAATTTGCTTTGGCAGATTCCTTATGTTCTCCTATCGGGCGCGTGCTTTTTTCTGGTTGCAGCGCCTCCCTCCCAAGGGTTTCTTCTCTTAGTGATTCATTTTCTTTGCTATCCAGCTCCACTTCTTCATATTCATTGTGGTGTGGGGCAATATTTATTCTTGGTTGTTCTTCCTTTTCTGGGATGATTGTTTTATTATTGCTTCACCATGGATGATTACCTTGGGTTCATGGACTACTGCTTCCAATGTCATAGCAATGGTAGGACTCTTCAGAGCTTATTGATCCTCTACATCTAGACTATAACCTTGGGTGTGAGGGTTTTCTTCTCTAGTCTTTTAGGAATGCACACGATTACTCTTTTTCTCGTTGTTTGTTTTGTGGCCACCTCCTTTGGCTATTTCTTTTGTTGTTCAGTTGGCCTACTGTTGCTTGCACCTCTTTTAAATATCAATCCTATGATTTCTTATTCTTGGAAGACCAATTTTTCAATCATAGTTGCTTAATTCTGGAAGAGGTAGCAAGTATTTCATCCTACAAAACTTGTAAGTGTAGTTCTATTTTATCCTTGCTAAAACATTTGTTGAGGTAAGGTCTTTTATGTCAACTTAGTTGTCTTCTTATGATCTTAGGAAATGTTTTAGCTTCTTAGGATACCCTAGTCGATGTGCAATGTATGTGATTATACCTCCCATGTAGATATCATGGGGGTCGTCAGGTCCCACTGCTTCTGCTAGCTTGTCTACCAGAATCTTCCCTATATTTATTGCCTTTCCTTCCAATATACTCTATAGCACATGGAGATCCAACCTTGTCATGTTTCCTGTGTCTGATCTGAAGGTTAGGGTGTTGGTGAAGATTTTATGCACAACCCTCATGAAGCCAGAGTGTATCATTGCGACCTTGGACTAATCAGAACTATATCTGCAATCTCCTACAAACTTTTCCTAGGTTTATTCTATTACGAAACCTCTAACATCCCTATCGCTGCGTGCCTTATTGGCTACTTTTCTAGCTTAGTTAATTCATTGAAAATTGTATTAAGCCATCTCTTGGTTAGGAAATATTCCTCCTTGATGATTCACACCTACAATTTATAATCACCCCACACTGTGCCTTTTCTTAATTGGTTACTGACAACTTCTTCAGCTAGGACATGAACTCTATTCTCAGGTCGTCATATGATGTCAGCATATTGAAGAAGATCTTGTAGATTCCTAGATGATCCAAGCTTTGTTTAACCTGATCATATATCCCTAGTTTCTGTAGGGTCTCCTTGTCTCTGATTTTGGTGACCTTGAACTTCTTGTTCTGGAACATGTCACACTAGATTCCTTTTTTTCTCTTCATCCCTAGAAAGAAATTGGTTATCATATTGTTTCATATAGATCACTCGTGATATTTGTTGTGCCACACTTGCAATCACTATTTGTTGAGGTGGGCTTGCGACTATGCTCTCTGCAGATTTATTTGTTGTCTTTTTAGGCCTTTCCTGATCATGACTTGGTGCAACCCTTTTCTTTGGGTTTTTCACCTCTTCAAACGACGTATACTCAGAGACCTCGACCCCTCTTTGTTCCTCCTCACCTTCAAACTCCTCATGGATTGGCTCCACCAGCGTACTGAGCATATCTGCTTCTAAACGGGTCCTGATGCTCTCTTTTGTGGGCTCTCCATGTGTCTTCTGGTAGGCCACCCAATCGTCTTTTAGCATTTCCATTTTCTCCAACTCTTCTAGAGTCATCGATGCTTTGAGTTTCTTTGTGTATTAGGAATCATGGATTTCTTGGTTCCTGTCATGCTTTCCTGCCATCTTGTGCTTTGTAGATACTTAAGTATCTCTAGCAAGATTAATTACATATACAATGATAGAGTTTAGTCAGACTAGTGATCAATAAAGTGCAGTTAACATATGACGGTTGTAGAAAGTTTGAAGAATATAGGGATGTGAACCGATAGTTCTGTAGCAACAATCAATGTTTATGAATAAAACTGACAATCGATGGTTAGGCATGCCTTAAAAGGAAGTGCCAACAACCAATTGCTAGATGCCTTGTTGACAGGCGAGTAACAACTGAAGGTCAACAACCGATGGCTGTTGGTTCATGATAACAACCAATGGCTCGGGGATGGCCTCAACCAATGGTTCCAACAAAGGCCAACCATCGATGGCGACACGTCTTGTTGTCAAGCAATGGTCAACAGACAATGGTTGGGGAGATAAATGATCTATGGTATCCACAACTGATGACTAGAACCAGTCAGTGGTTGGGTAGAAAAATGAGAAACAACTAATGGTTCATGTACTCACAGAGACTAAGGTTAGAAATCGATCCTCTAGGAATATGACGCATCGATCGGTGGTTTTTTCATAGCCGACAGTGGCTAGGGAAATGATTAGCAGAAATCAGGAAGGTAAGAAAGTAAGTTTTAGGTGTACCTTTTTCATCAGTGTTCAGAGTTTGACCTTGGATCGTCGGTTGGTAGTTGCATGGAGGCTTCGTCCTAGCTCTGCGGTGACCCTTCACGCTGTTGCTCTCTTCCGTCCTCACAGGGACCACCATTACACACGTCAGTGATCAGTGGAAGGGGAGAAAGGAAGAATTTGGTCTCTTCTGGTGGTTTCCCTCGGGTGTCAACTGTCTTCAATTGTTGTTACGATCTTAGAGAGCTCATAGCGGCTAGGGTTTACCAAATTCAATGGATTTGTTTGGGGGGGGGTTCTCTATTTATTGCTTCATCATCTGGTAGTTTTACTTCACAATGAATGTTTGATGGTTCTGTAGGTACCGATGACTTTCCGAGATGCGACATCCAATGGTATCAACAATCACTGGTTGAACAACTGGTCAACCAATGGTTTGTCAAAAACCCATCATCTAATGGTTGTGTTGTACTTAACACTTGATGGGGTGACTAGTCATTCATCTGATGGCTTCACTGGATCCACCAACCAATGGTGTGTCAGAAAGCCACATATGATGGTTGGGCTGCGTTCATCATATATGGTTCGTCAGACTCGATGATTGACCTATTTGCTCACCCGATGGTATCAACAACTGATGGTTGTGTTCTTAGTCACGATGTGGTTGCAATGGCTCCCTGTAAAGATATATGGTAGTTGTGAATGACTTCTAAGATTAAAAATGGGATAATTTGTTTCTTCTTATATATATTCTATGTTCGTTGATGATTACTAAAATTAGGATAGGATTTTGAGACAAGGTGAGTGAATTTTAAATAGTTGGAAAAATATATAAAACTAGAACTAATACTAGAAGTTATAAATTGTCCAATGTGTAAATAAAAGAAGCGAGGAACTGGAAAAAAATAAAAAGTGGGAAATCCTTGGGTTGCCTCCCAAGAAGTGCTAATTTATACTCTTTATCTTAACTCACATGTTTTGCTCTTCAAGGTTCCTCAGGTGGTGTTTGTTGGGGATCTTCTAACTAGAGTTCTGACCTCCTCACAAAAGCTTCATCCTCATATTACCTTTTTAATCGATGCCCATTGACCTTGAATGCCCCCATTTTATCACTAGTGATTTCCATCATTCCATATGGATATATCTTCTCCACAGTGAATGGGCCACACCATCTTTGTAACATCTCTGACCTGGGTTATGATTTAACCCTAGGTGTTTTAATAAAGAAGGATGATTATATGCTTAATCTTATCTTGTGAAAAGAAATTAGGGCTCATGAGAAACTTATGTTTCAATTTTGGTCCTGTTTGAACAATGTTGAAGCAATGTTTGCTTATTTTGGAATAAAGTGCAAATTACCCAAGTTGAGGGGCTAACTTGCAAAATTACACATGATAAGATGTTCCTCTGATGTTTATACATCATGATAATGAATATGATGTAGTGGTGTGGTTTCTACAAGCTTGGGCACCAAGATAAAGCTTGTAGAGCAATCCTTGTGCACTAAAACCTAGTTTTGGTGTAATGTGCAAATTACCCAAAACCTAGGGTTTAATTTGCAAAATATTACCTCCAGAGGGTCCCTCATGTTTCTTTACGTCAAGTAGAGCAAATAAAATGATAGGGGCGCCTAATTTGAATTAAGTTGGAGGACATAGAATCTTGATATTAAAATAATCAAGATTTAAGCCTAGTTGGAACCCTAATTCAATTTAATGCAAAACTAAATAAAATAATTTGAAAGACCTTCAACAAAAAGTAATATGGTTTGATTCAGATGTGTTTGGACATCCTTAAGCCTTGCAAAGGTACGAGAATATCCTAAGGAGGTGAAGACTCCACTCACCATTATTATAAGAAAAAGAATTTCCACTCAAATATGAAAATTACTATTATAAGGGTTAAGGTGCTTAATTTCTTTTCCCTTTATTCTTGGATAATGGAAGGGAGCACGGTGGGGATAGAGATGCTTTGCATAAAAGAAACCAAGGGGGAGTGGGTGGCAACAATTTTGGAATGAAAAGACTTTTATAAAAGTATTTTCCCTCTCATTGAAATTCTTATAAAAAGACCCTTTCCTAGGCCAAACAAAGGCTTTTTCGACCCGACTTCTTCTCCTTGCTTGGAAACCGACCAAGGGAGATAGGGAGGACCAGGAGGACTGCTCCCAACCTGTTGGTAAGGTTCTTGACCCTTTTCACCTTGATTCCATGGTGGAAATCGAAAATAAATCATTGATTTCTTCTTATTTCAATCTCCTCTTCAACCCTAGCCAATCTTTTCAACCAAAAGCTTGAGGACGAGCCTAGGGGGAGTTGTAAAAGCTTCATCCACAATTGGTGCCGTGAGCTTGGAGCTTTTGAGCTCAATTGGAGGCGGGTTTTAGAACTTGAAACCCTATATTTGTTATTGCATTCAATATCCCATCAAATAATGATCATTTCTCTATTTACAATCATTAATTTGGTTGATTGATGCTATCTCCATGGAAATCACAACAGGTTTCGTGGGTATAGAGCTTGATGATGATGACATCATCATAAGCACACACCTCCCCAAATATCTATACCAAAAGGTTTCAATCAAATGTCCAAACGGTTTCACAAACCGTTTGGGAGCAAACAGTTTCAAACCGTTTGGAATGAAACAGTTTCACTAAACCGCATAGAAGCAAACGGTTTAAGATTATTTCATGATGTTGACCAGGGTTTACCATTTAGGAATTTGTTCATAATGATCTAGTTTAATGACCCATCAATTATTATTGATTAACTCCAATTGGTTCATGAGTTGAAGGTCCATCAATCACCAAAACCCTAATCGGGCTAAGTGCTGATTTGTAATTTGATTAAGTTGAAAACTTGGGTTGATTGACCCAAACGGTAAAACCATTTGGGGATCACCCAAACGTTCTAAGACCGTTTGGGGGTCACCCAAGACCGTTTGGAGGTCTAGGGTTGGATATGGTTAAGTGTTTGAAGATCCAAAGATATGGTATTAACCCTAATCGGCTAGTGCTGATTTTGCAATGGAATGAGTTGATGTTTTGGGTTGATTGACCCAAAAGATCACCCAAACGGTCTCAAGACTGTTTTGTGATCACCCAAGACCGTTTGGAGGTATAGGGTTAAGTATGGTTGAGAAATTGAAGGTCCAAAGATATTAAGTTGATGTACAATCAATTGCTGATTTGGTGACCAATTGTAGGATCCAAACCTTAATTGAATAACATGGTTAATGATGATGTGATGGGCAAACGGTCTCAAGACCGTTTGGAGGTCATACAAACGATCCCAAGACCGTTTGGGGGTCACCCGAGACCGTTTGGAGGTCTAGGGTTGACTATGGTTAGGGGTTTGAAGATCTAAAGATACCAAGTTGATTTGCAATCAAATGTTGGCTTGGTGATCAATCTAGTGATCCAAACCCTAAATGGATGACATAGATTTGAGTGATGAGATGGAAAAACGGTCTCAATACCGTTTGGAGGTCATCCAAATGACCTCAAGACCGTTTGGGGTCAGGTCATGTTCAATTTGGATGATGGTCCAATAGTTTTAAAGTAACTAGTTACACATTGATTAATGTTGAAGGATCATCGATTCCAACCCTAATCCAATTGATTCAAACCCTAATTGATGACCAATTGAGGGTTTATTGAGAGTCAAATCAGTTGAAGGATGACCTAATTAACTCAATCAAATTATGGTGATAGGTCCAATTGATGATTAGTTACATGAATACAATGGTTGATGGAATCAACATTGAGAACCCTAAACTGATTGGAGTAGTTGAGACCATCTTTGGTCCATGTGGTTTTGAGGAGGTTTGGACCAAACGATCTCAAGACCATTTGATTCCAAATAGTCTCAAGACCGTCTAGGACCAAATGGTCTCAAGACCATTTGGGACCAAATGGTCCCAAACCGGTTGAGTTCATGCGGTTTCAAAAAGGTACTTTAGCAAACGATCTTGAAGGTCACTTTTACCAAATGGTTTCAAACCGTTTGAACTTTGAAAGACCAAGACCGTTTGGGGCCCAAGTAATCAAAATTGTTTGAGGATCAATATGGTTAATCCTTTTGGATACCTAATGTAATTGAGAACTCAATTGGTTAATTCACTTGGATACCTATTGTAATAGAAGATCCAATTGGTCAATTCATTTGGATACCTTATGTAATGGAAGTCCAATGTGATTGAATTTCTTGAGAATTAAGATGATGAATGATCCATTGATCCAATGATGATTATTAAGGCTAGGTACAAAGGTTGTAACCCTAAAGTACCTAGATGATCAATACCTTTAGATTAATTAACCCTAAAAGGTTATGCGAGTAATGTCTTAAGTACACTATGTTAACCATAGTTGTATGTACTTGATTGAAGGGTTGATATGACCTAATCAAGTTGGGAGAAAGATCGAGAGGAATTCATATATGAGTATTGATCATGTGATGATTAGGTTATGATCCTTAATAAAGAGATCATGAAACCCTAATCCAGAAGGTTAGTGAATCTTAACCCTAGTTCAGGGTAACATAATGTAAAACCCCAATTATGGGAATAAAGAGTGAAACCCTAATTGGGATGAGTATCCCCAATTGATAGGAAACGAGAAACCCTAATTGATGGTGATGCCATGATAAACCCTAATTGAGGGTGATTCCATGTGAAACCCTAATTGAGGGTGATTCCATGTGAAACCCTAATTGAGGGTGATTCCATGTGAAACCCTAATTGAGGGTGAATCTATGAGAAATCCTAATTGCGGGTAATGTTATGAGAATCCTTAATTAAGATTAATGTTATGAGAAACCTTAATCTAGGGTAATGTCATGTGAAACCCTAATTAAGAGTAGTATTATGGAAACCATGAAGAATGACGTAAATTAAGACTTAAATCCAGGATGATGCCATATAATGTTATGTGCAACCATAGTCATGATATAATGGCCAATATACAAAAGTAGGATGTGGTTATTACAATCAAGTAAGACGAGGATGTTATAACCATGAAGGGTAAAGTTGACAAACTATATGAATGATAGTGTTGATACCCTGATGAATAAGGGTCTAAAGGACAAGATGATGCCTAGATTATTATATATCTAATTTCATGTATGTGTAAGAACTCTATTCATCTTACAATGATGAGGGTATGAAACTCTTAGGAGTGATGTATGCAATATCATATAATGGAGTGAATAACATCCTATGGGTTGAAATACCTAAAGTGGCTGATAATGATTTAATCTATATCAGCAATGCCTAACCTTTGGTTAAGTCCATATCATTAAAGATAATTGGACAGTCCCAATGTGTGACCTATGCACCATATGATGAAAGTGACAAGTTAGTGGATAAAGTATTAAGAGGGAAATACCTTAATACAAGGTTTGTTGATTAACTCAAGTAAGATGTACATGAGAAGAAAGTGATACATCAAGATATGATAGATATCACATTCAACATTTCAGGGTAAGCATACCTTGATGGACCCCTAATCCAACATTCTTGGATAAGAAACACATGAAGGGTGTGTTATGCAATTGTTACAATAAAGATGTAATAAACTCAATGTACTTTGATAAATGTTGACTAATATACCTTGAGAATGGGGCTAAGACAAATCAAGGAGTATGATGTAATCATACCATGATAAGGATGAGAAATGAACACATACCTTGAATAGATGATCATTAATGATATATGATGAGAATTTTGATCATAAGCAAATACTTATGATATCTTTGAATGCTCCTAGAGGTGTGGAGCAACATATCAGAAGTTGAATTAATAATGTGAGTACCCTAATTAATATGAGATGGGAAAACCCTAACCCTAAATTGGGTAATGGGACATGAGAAGCCCTAATGTGATGTGAACATCAAGCCCTAACCCTAGTGAGGGAGCAGTGGTATTACTATTATATTACATGAGATAAAATGATTTGTTGCCTAATGATAGGTGACAATATGTTGAATGGCCCTATGAGCCATATGATTAGATGTGCCTAATGAGAGGTAACAAGATTCTTTATGGGCTTTATGAGAAATGAGAACAATATATCATAGTAAGAAACGCCAAGATGATTAATGATGGGTCAAAGGAAATTATATTCCATGATCCATGTAATCAGGTTTGGATGACGATCCAATACCTGGCAGAGGTGTAATGCATGCAATCAGGGTTGGTTAAAGTCCAACGCCTGGCTGTGAAATCATGAGTGGTTAAAGTCCACTGCCTGGCTATGTAATCAATTTTGGTTAGAGTCCAATACCTGGCAGAGGCATGAAGCCTGTAATCAGGAGTGGTTAGAGTCCAATTCCTGGCTATGTAATCAGGGTTGGTTAAAGTCCAATTCCTGGCTGTGTAATCAGGGTTGGTTAAAGTCCAATGCCTGGCGGTGTAATCAGGGTTGGTTAAAGTCCAATGCCTGGCAGTGTAATCAGGTTTGGAGAAGTCCAATACCTAACAGAGGTGTAATGCCTGTAATCAGGATTGGTTAAAGTCCAATACCTGGCTGTGAAATCAGGATTGGTAGTGTCCAATGCCTGGCAGTGTAATCAGGTTTGGAAGAGTCCAATACCTGGCAGAGGCTCAATGCCTGCCGTGATGACACATGATTGGAAGTAGTCCAATGCCTGTATTAATAACATAGAATTAGTAATAACCCAATTCCTGTATCAATGATATATGAGTACATGGTAGATGTAATTCCTTATCTGTTTAGCAGATTGGCTAAGGCCAATAGTTTGAAACAAGAATGTTTCATGGGTGACATGACAAGATAATGAGTGTCACAAGAAAAGTTTGATATGATGACATAATATGATGGATAAATGATATACATGTCATTCCTTTGCCTTAATAAAAGAATAGATGATATATTGCTCTGTCATAAATAGTTGCAATGCTTTCAAAGATGAGAATGCTTTAAACTGCTATTCCTCTGCCCATTATCATATCTTTAAACTGTAATAAAAATGTTTTGTCAGAGAGTTATATCTCCCGCTGGGGCAATTTAAAATTGTCTCACCCCCGTGGGATCCTATTTTGTTAGGTGGACATGGACAAGGAGGCATGAAAACTTTAACAGAGAAAGAACAACAGCAGCATCAAGGACAACAGTAATATCTCAGGTGGAGATACTTCATGTATAGTCTTATAGTTAGAAAGTCCTATGTGTCGTCTCTGTACTCTCAGGTCCTCGGAGTCAGTAGTCATTGTTTTTATTTAATCGATCTGAGATTTTGGCTTGATGCCTCGAGGTTTTTATGATGTATGTATATAATGTTGAATAGGACAGTTGATGTTGTAATCCTCGAGAAGAGATAGTACATGTTGTATACTTATGGAACAGAATGTAAATATTATACTTTGGACCTTGATGAAAAAGATTTCCTATGTGTGGATCTCTTTGCAAAAAGTTTTAATTTATAGTGATTTTTAGAAATCCACCGCAAATGATTTGCTTCCGCTTAGTTAAACTCGTGTTTTATAAGTTGGATGCCACAATTTAGTGGTATCAGAGCTCTAGGTTCGTTGAGTCTACAAAGACATAGGACTAAGGTATCGAGTATGTTCTAAGTGTACTTTGGTGTATCTTATAGTGTCTTCTGCTTATGCAGAAGAAGATATATAATTTAAAGATGTCTGAAGGACATGAAGAATACATTGTTGAGAGCAATGTTGCTACACCAGTAGGAGGTGCAAGGGATCAGGCAAGGGAAGAACCAGTGCCAGAAAATCCTCATGTTGATGAAATCATGAGAGGAAACCCAAATGTTCATAATATTTATAGGAAACTCATGACTACAATGAGGTATATAGCAGACCGGGTGCCAACATCAGTACCCAGGGTACCAGCTCTAAATGAGGGATATGGGTCTGGAAAGACTTTTGAATGACTACGTCGCGTCAGAGCCATTGAATATACTAGGACATCTGACCCAGCAGATGCTGATCTTTGGCTCACTGAATTAGAAAAGGCTTTTAAGATCCTTAGTATCCCAGATGCTGACAAAGTTAAACATGCTGTGTACCTTTTGAAGGGTAGTGTTGGACATTGGTGGGCTATAGAAGAAATAAAAAGAAATGATGAAGAGATTGGATGGGATGAATTTCGTCGAGAATTCGTTAATAAGTACTTTCCAAGGACTAATAAGTACTTTCCAAGGACTTATTTAGATGAAAAGATCTTACATTTTGAGAAGATTCGACAGGGAGTCATGTCAATAAGTGAATATGAGGTTAAGTTCATGGAACTTTTACGATTTTGTCCTCAGATGGCTGCTATTGAGGAGGAAAAGATTCGACGTTTTGAAAAGGGATTGAATGCTGAGTTGTTGTGACATCCCCGAATTTTCTAAAACTTAATCTGATGTGTGATGTCCAAATTGAAACCCTCACCTCAGCGAGAATCCCAATTTGAGCATCCCACACAAGGCTAAGAAGAAGAAAATCAAGGGAGTCAGAAGGAAACAACCAGTAGCACATGCACATGAACAATAATAAAACCATACAGACGTGTTCACCATTCAACAACAAACTTATACATATACATGTACTACCACTAAACTATAGGATCTTAAGACAACAGGTCCACCTGAACATCAGCTCGCCACACAACTCACAACTATCCCGGATCTTCAATAGCATAACCACAACCTAAACAAAAGATTACATGCGGTACACGTCAGCACAATATTTCATGAATATTGTACCGAGTACGCCTATGTGTCATTTATATACCTCTCATCATATCTTGGCAATAAGATAAAACTAATATACTTGGCAGTAACATAAGAATATAAGAAAAGCGTATACTTGCACAAAGATATTCATTAACAAAAGAGAACACATATTTTAAGCACATTTCCATCATATATCTCGTACATCTGCCCCCAAGGGCTTTGATGTTTTTAGGCCTTATGATCTACTACCAAAGAGTTTGAGATCATATTACATGTGATCTACTACCAAAGAGTTTGAGATCTAACACATGTGATCTACTACCAAAGAGTTTGAGATCACTTCAATGCACTGCACTACCAAAAAGTTTAGTGCTATCATATGATGGATCTGATATCTTATATTTCATGTGTTCATAGCCATAAGTATGGAGAATTAAGCAAGATATCATACAAGAACAATCACTTCATCCAATACCATATGCAAAGTATTCTACTACACATATAACACAAGCATATTGTATAATAAGCCAAGTAAGAGGTAATAGCGTACCTTCCAAAGAGATATTCTAATCATCATACCACTGATGTCAACTATAAGCTTGGTCAAACCTGATCAAGACAAGACCATATACTATCATCAGGTTCTCATCATCTACATCTCATGTTAACCCTAATCGTGTTCATTAGGGCTTTACTTAGTTCATTAGGTCATTCCCATCATTACTTGCTTTCTTGTCTTAGAATCATCTTACTGATGTCATGTTCTAGATTATGGTTCTTATCCGAATCATTAACTTCCATATCATTTGTGCACATATATATATTAACCCTAAGTTACATCATTAACCTAGATTAGGGTTTTATAACATGTATTAATATTCATCTTCATATAACATGGATTTTTTTCGTCATTGTGATCTCATATTTAATTCTGAGGTTCCAGATACTGATATGAGCTTATTCTGTAAATTTCACCATTTATTGAGCATGTATGCATTAATTGCATTTTAATTAGGGTTATTAGCCCGAATTAGCCATATTATGCAAATTACATGATTTCGTGCATCAACATCATGATTACAGACATCATATGGGTTAAAAACATTATTATGGAGTTACTGACATTTTCCCATATTTTTATATCATCTTTTGATATTTATTATCCATTAAATGAGCATTACACATCTTTCATGGTATCACTGAGATTAGAGCATCAAAAGCTTGATATTATAGTTCCAGGTTGTTCTACACATTTTTTTGAGAATTTCAGTGCCTTGTTTATAATTTTCTGATAAGCGGACAATTTTCTAGGATTTATTGAAGAACTGGGAATTTCTGAGAGTTTTTACCTTTTTCAGCAAATCAGGTCTTGCCACGTGTCCTTCAGGCTGGCGCTCCTTTCCTTGGTTGGGCCGGTGGTTCACGTTTGGTCAGGGCCGGTTTAATCTGGAATTTTGTTGGTTTATTTCTACTGGACCCGATCCTCTCTCGCAAAGAACATGAGCATTGCGTTCGTCTCCCTGCGCAGACCGTCGCCGGACTGGTCTCCTCTGGTGAGAGGAATCTATAGCTGCAGTCCTCCTTTTCTGCCTCTAAGACCTCCATCGTATTTGGCAACTTCGGACAGACCTCCACCGTTGCTCGCATCCTAGGATGATGCTGTGGAGCTCGACCTTCACCAACTCGTCGGCGTTGGCCGCCGCCGCCGCGGCTAGCTCTGATGAGCAACATCTGATGCGAAGATGCTACTCACTCACGCTTCAAGCTTCCATCCACTTCGATCTACAGCTCCCAACATTGTCGACATGTGTTCCACACGATCTCAGTGCTGCACCTGCACGCGTGGGTTCTTCTTCCCCACACCAAACCGTCGGTCGTCAGATGTCTCCTTGGGATGAAGCACTGCCGTCGAGTCCCTTCTTCAACGTTTGACCAGTGGCAGGCTACTCTTCCTTAGTGTGTGTGTTCCTCTACGCCGAGAATTCTTGTCCAAACGCCACAAGCATGTCCGCTGTTCTCTGTTCAGCCTGCGTCGCTGTCACAAGAAGCAGATCCGGCGAGCGATCTGTGATGGTCAAACCAGCCTCCGCTTCTCCTAAGTGTGTGTTCACACTCATCCCTTTGATGCGATGCTTCTAGGACAGGGCTCCTCGTCCTTTACTCCAGATCTTCACCCGCCAAAAACTCACCGTTGGTGATTCATCTCTGCCATAGCTTCTTCTATAAGCGCTGCCGCTGGACTCCAGTCTCCGGCATGAACTAGTTTGTTTCCCCTATCATCCTTCTCCCTGTTCTTGGTGTGCCCAGCAGTTGATATGGGGTAAGAACCAACGCTCTCTCTCCCTCTAATCTCTACTCAAAGCCGCAATATGAGGGGTAATTGAATCTGGAGGAGGTGAGGCTAACTGCCCGCTCAGCTTTCCAGTCCACGCCAGGAGCGCATCATGCGGTGATGGGAAGTTGCTACCTCATCCTCCCCCCACGTCCCTTATTGGGCTGAAGGCATCGACTCAAACATCTAAAGGTCAATATGGTGCCATGCTACCAATCCATGGCTATGCTCATTCAGTGCAAGGAACAACCGATCTAGGCCTAAAATGCAAATATTAAACATTGCTTCATGATACAACACATCACACATTATTTGCTAATATACAAACTTAAATAACTCCCTCTAGGAGCATCCAAATGCCACCAAATTTTAACCATAGCTTCTTTATTTCTCGATCTGCCTTCTACTCAAATTTGGTGACAAAAAACATCTATTAGACCATTCAATTAAATTCCTCAAAAGGCATTAAAAGAGATGCCTTAATCATTATGCCAACCTCACATCAACACACCTACTTTGTCAAAAGCTTGGAACTCTCAATATAAATCAACCATATGATTTCACTTATATCATTGGACATTTAGGATTCTAAAAGTCCACTCCATCACATCCTACACACCTTAAAAGAAATTTCGTCCTCAAAATTAAGCCAGAAACCACTTTGTCACATCATATACATCTTAAAAGAACTTTCGTCCTCGAAAGTCAACCATACTCATACTTCCAGGGAAAACCTAAGGATCTTCTTCCACATATATAGTACGATTCTAGGTGTAACATATCCACAAAGGTTACCTAGAACCATGTATCCAAAGAACTATTAGGGGGTTTACAACCATCTTGGTGCATAAACACTCCATTCAAGGTTTAGAAACTTGGTTATGTCATTACATATCTCAATATTAGGGTTGCATCTTTATATTTACCCATGCATTAGGGTTCCCACATCACATTACCATGTTTCAAAAAGGAGTTACTAACGTTAACCCTTACATCATGGTGTCATCAACATTATGTTGTGCTATTTGTCAAACTATATTTTTCATCTTTATCAAGCTTTAAGATTAACACCTCGTATACATGTTTCATTTATATGATACTATTTCATTGCTCATAACAAATTACAACATTTACTAGTGATTTCATCACAAGATTAGCCATCAATATCACATTATCATCATTTATCATGTATATGGTTAACCATTTATGCATTGATATCTATTAAACCATTTCTAGGTTTCCATCATATCATGT
Source organism: Alisma plantago-aquatica (assembly GCA_963693085.1). Taxonomy (NCBI): domain Eukaryota; kingdom Viridiplantae; phylum Streptophyta; class Magnoliopsida; order Alismatales; family Alismataceae; genus Alisma; species Alisma plantago-aquatica. The sequence goes on from OY856415.1 coordinate 187,365,418, forward strand.
TTATATATCACATCTCAAGATTGGATCACATCTTGCATATATTATATCATGGTTGTGCTAAACAAACTTATATAAGTTGCTCTTTAAACATATATCAAAACTTCATCTAGTCCAACTTAGGTTCTCTTGACCCGTATCATGAGGGTAATTCCATGCTTAGTCTCTATGAGTTAACTCACTCTATGAGTATCTCATATACATATACTTTATCTTCTCAGTATTAGCCTGGGGTTCTCGGATTCCCTCATTGGCACTAGTGATAGCTTTACAAGCTCTAGCCACACAAGCACAAACCAAAACATACTATGACATACTCTTCATAGGTCTTCTACCCATGAAACATCTTACTCAAAGCTCTCTTATATACACCACTAGATTGCTATGTGGGAAACCACCAACCCGAGCATGAGGCTTCACAAAAACTAACATAGCTACCTCCTCCAGGGTCTTGGGCTCTCTCCCTCACCCAGACGGCAGACACTCATATTCATATATGTACATATAACCAGCCTCTCTCTCTGACTCTAGGGTTTGGTCTTCCCCAGGACATCTAGGGTTCAACAAGACTAAGGAATCATGCATAAAGCGACTCAACTCAATCACTCAGGAGTATTCTAGTTTAGGACATATCACATATCACATATTTCTCATAATTCTCATATCTTGGAGTTTAGGTTCTCTAACCTTCTCCATGTGTGTCTCTCTCTCTCTTGAGCTAACCTCCAAACTGGTCCTAACACTAGATGTCCTCCTTTGTAAAAGAGACTGAGGCTCTTGCTGACCCACAACCTGGTCTTAACTTAACATATCCTACTTCATAAAAGCCTATTTACTTGTATCGTCAGAACTTATCTTGCATCCTCAAAACTGAACTTAAGTCCTCAAAGACAAACATATATCATCATAAACCATCTTATATCATCTCTATACAATTTAGATCATCATCTAATCTTATTCCATCTATCACATATTCCAACAAGGCTCTAGACATCTAATCTAGAACTACACTCTCTTCTAGACTGATGTCATTCACTTTCACTTAGGTTACATGACCACCTCCTACTCGTACATGTGTGGGGACACATTTTTGTAATACATATACATAATAAAATATTATATAGTTTTTCTCCGATAAAACATGCGTCAGAGAAAACTATCAAGGTTCGATCCGATTGGAATCAAAAACCAAATCCAGTAAACGAGTGTCCCACACATAGTAGAGAGTCCAGTGTCATGAAAACTAAGGAAAGGGGTGAGAACAAGGGGTAGACTAGTGTAGCTACTCTAGACAATGAGCACCATATGTCTAGGGTTTCTCTTCCCTTGATGCACGTCATTTTCAAATAGTACAACGTCCCATACCGCTGCACTACAAGGAAAGAACGACATCTAAGGACTTGCCATACAACAAGCACTAGTCTAGACCTAGTTCTCGGACATCTGGGTTCTAACCTAGAGGCTAGGTCAGATCTAGTCTCTAAAAGACAACTAATCTAACCCTAAAAGATTATTAAGTTCAAGGTTCTTTAGTTTTGAGTTGCACAATGAGCAAATGTTAGGCTTTGCTATTGTTCATGCTCTGATACCACCTGTGACGTCCCCGAATTTTCTAAAACTTAATCTGATGTGTGACGTCCAAATTGAAACCCTCACCTCAGTGAGAATCCCAATTTGAGCATCCCACACAAGGCTAAGAAGAAGAAAATCAAAGGAGTCAGAAGGAAACAACCAGTAGCACATGCACATGAACAATAATAAAACCATACACACGTGTTCACCATTCAACATATAATTACAACATGAATTGTTACAACATTTGATATTACATATTGAACAACAAACTTATACATATACATGTACTACCACTAAACTACAGGATCCTAAGACAACAGGTCCACCTGAACATCAGCTCGCCACACAACTCACAACTATCCTGGATCTTCAACAGCATAACCACAACCTAAACAAAAGATTACATGCGGTACACGTCAGCACAATATTTCATGAATATTTTACTGAGTACACCTATGTGTCTTTTATATACCTCTCATCATATCTTGGCAATAAGATAAAACTAATATACTTGGCAGTAACAGAAGAATATAAGAAAAGTGTATACTTGCACAAAGATATTCATTAACGAAAGAGAACACATATTTTAAGCACATTTCCATCATATATCTCGTACATCTGCCCCCAAGGGCTTTGATGTTTTTAGGCCTTATGATCTACTACCAAAGAGTTTGAGATCATATTACGTGTGATCTACTACCAAAGAGTTTGAGATCTAACACATGTGATCTACTACCAAAGAGTTTGAGACCACTTCAATGCACTGCACTACCAAAACGTTTAGTGCTATCATATGATGGATCAGATATCTTATATTTCATGTGTTCATAGCCATAAGTATGGAGAATTAAGCAAGATATCATACAAGAACAATCACTTCATCCAATACCATATGCCAAGTATTCTACTACACATATAACACAAGCATATTGTATAATAAGCCAAGTAAGAGGTAATAGCGTACCTTCCAAAGAGATATTCTAATCATCATACCACTGATGTCAACTATAAGCTTGGTCAAACCTGATCAAGATAAGACCATATACTATCATCATGTTCTCATCATCTACATCTCATGTTAACCCTAATCGTGTTCATTAGGGCTTTACTTAGTTCATTAGGTCATTCCCATCATTACTTGCTTTCTTGTCTTAGAATCATCTTACTGATGTCATGTTCCAGATTATGGTTCTTATCCGAATCATTAACTTCCATATCATTTGTGCACATATATATATTAACCCTAAGTTACATCATTAACCTAGATTAGGGTTTTATAACATGTATTAATATTCATCTTCATATAACATGGATTTTGTTCGTCATTATGATCTCATATTTAATTCTGAGGTTCCAGATACTGATATGAGCTTATTCTGTAAATTTCACCATTTATTGAGCATGTATGCATTAATTGCATTTTAATCAGGGTTATTAGCCAGAATTAGCCATATTATGCAAATTACATGATTTCGTGCATCAACATCATGATTACAGACATCATATGGGTTAAAAACATTATTATGGAGTTACTCACATTTTCCCATATTTTTATACCATCTTTTGATATTTATTATCCATTAAACGAGCATTACACATCTTTCATGGTATCACTGAGATTAGAGCATCAAAAGCCTGATATTATAGTTCCAGGTTGTTCTATGCATTTTTCTGAGAATTTCAGTACCTTGTTTATAATTTTCTGATAAGCGGACAATTTTCTAGGATTTATTGAAGAACTGGGAATTTCTGAGAGTTTTTACCTTTTTCAGCAAATCGGGTCTTGCCACGTGTCCTTCAGGCTGGCGCTCCTTTCCTTGGTTGGGCCGGTGGTTCACGTTTGGTCAGGGCCGGTTTAATCTGGAATTTTGTTGGTTTATTTCTACTGGACCCGGTCCTCTCTCGCAAAGAACACGAGCATTGCGTTCGTCTCCCTGCGCAGACCGTCGCCGGACTGGTCTCCTCCGGTGAGAGGAATCTACAGCTGCAGTCCTCCTTTTCTGCCTCTAAGACCTCCATCGTATTTGGTGACTTCAGACAGACCTCCACCGTTGCTCGCATCCTAGGATGATGCTGTGGAGCTCGACGTTCACCAACTCGTCGGCGATGGCCGCCGCCGCCGCGGCTAGCTCCGATGAGCAACATCTGATGCGAAGATGCTACTCGCTCGCCCTTCAAGCTTCCATCCACTTTGATCTACAGCTCCCAACATTGTCGACATGTGTTCCACATGATCTCAGTGCTGCACCTGCACACGTGGGTTCTTCTTCCCCACACCAAACCGTCGGTCGTCGGATGTCTCCTTGGGATGAAGCACTGCCGTCGAGTCCCTTCTTCAACGTTTGACCAGTGGCAGGCTACTCTTCCTTAGCGTGTGTGTTCCTCTACACCGAGCATTCTTGTCCAAACGCCACAAGCATGTCCGCTGTTCTCTGTTCAGCCTGCGTCGCTGTCACAAGAAGCAAATCCGGAAAGCGATCTGTGATGGTCAAACTAGCCTCCGCTTCTCCTAAGTGTGTGTTCACACTCATCCCTTTGATGCGATGCTTCTAGGACAGGGCTCCTCGTCCTTTACTCCAGATCTTCACCTGCCAAAAACTCACTGTTGGTGATTCATCTCTGCCATAGCTTCTTCTATAAGCGCTGCCTCTGGACTCCAGTCTCCGGCATGAACTAGTTTGTTTCCCCTATCATCCTTCTCCCTTTTCTTGGTGTGCCCAGCAGTTGAGATGGGGTAAGAACCAACGCTCTCTCTCCCTCTAATCTCTACTCAAAGCCGTAATATGAGGGGTAATTGAATCTGGAGGAGGTGAGGCTAACTGCCCGCTCAGCTTTCCAGTCCACGCCAGGAGCGCATCATGCGGTGATGGGAAGTTGCTACCTCATCCTCCCCCCACGTCCCTTATTGGGCTGAAGGCATCGACTCAAACATCTAAAGGTCAATATGGTGCCACGCTACCAATCCATGGCTATGCTCATTCAGTGCAAGGAACAACCGATCTAGGCCTAAAATGCAAATATTAAACATTGCTTCATGATACAACACATCACACATTATTTGCTAATATACAAACTTAAATAACTCCCTCTAGGAGCATCCAAATGCCACCAAATTTTAACCATAGCTTCTTTATCTCTCTATCTGCCTGCTACTCAAATTTGGTGACAAAAACATCTATTAGACCATTCAATTAAATTACTCAAAAGGCATTAAAAGAGATGTCTTAATCATTATGCCAACCTCACATCAACACACCTACTTTGTCAAAAGCTTGGAACTCTCAATATAAATCAACCATATGATTTCACTTATATCATTGGACATTTTAGGATTCTAAAAGTCCACTCCATCACAGTTGTCTATTCCGGCATCTACCCTAGAAAGTAGAGAGAAGTTTGCCACATTTGTGGAGTCAATTAGAAGGATAGAAGGGTCTATGATAAAGAAACATGAGATAGACCTTAAAAGGAAGTCTAAACAGTCACAGGGATAGGGAATTGGTGGTACTAAACAATCAAAGATTTCAGTAGCACTGACTCAACCACAATGTAGTGCACCCAAGCAACAGTCACCTAAAATGCTCCGAGCTTGTTATAGATGTGGACAGAGAGGACATCTGAGGTGGCAATGTCCAAATAGAAAGAGATGAGGATACTCAACAAAAAAGACACTATATAACTTGTAAAAGTAGACTTGTCAAGATAGAACTTTCTATTTTGAATTATCTTCTGTTCCTTACTATAAGAAAGGTAGTTGTTATCTAGTTCACCTGTATAATCCTTTAAGGATATGAGGAAGAGATAGTAGTATGAAAATTTGTGTTCAGTTTAATATTCTTTTATATGCTTTGGAAGTTTCTCTTTCTCCATTAAGAAAGGGAAGAAATGAAAAAAGGAACTTAGAGGAAATATGAGATATTAAGTATACTAAATCTAAAGAGATGAAAAACATAAAATAAAATAAGTGCATACTACTTGATCTCAGTATTTATATACCCTGGCGAGGTATACAACTATGGATGACAAAGTGAGTATGGAGACTCTTAGATTGTTATCTTTTTGATTGCCCCGATCAAGCAGTCATTCTGATACAATCTAATGAGTATCATGAAATAAGAAGTATGGAATAAATGTGTGCTATCCTAAACATAAGAAAGAGAAATATGAGATAACCTCAGATGAGCATGTTTGTATGAGGAATTAAAAGTATACTCCTCATAAGATAAGAATGAAAATAAGGGAGATGAATCTTATCCAATAAAGTTGTAAGCATTATAAAAATCCTTTCCATAATGTGGGAATGGAAAATGTGACGAGATCCTAAGATAATCATAAACATGTTAGATAATAATAAAGAAAGGAATAATGTTATGTGATCATCCTTATAGATTCCTGAGCTTAGGGCAAGGAACTTAGGATGAGATGAAGAGTAAGTGGTTCATGAATAGTTGAAAACACATGAATAAATACGAGGAATATGAATCCTTGTTTTCTTTCCTTTCAGGAACATGGGAGTATATGTTCCATGTGAATCATTCCATGATAAACTTGTATGGAATAACTTTGTGTTGATCAAAACTCTATGGTGTCTCCATAAGAAGGAGGTGTTATGTGAGTACATGATGATATGATGCATGGATAATAACTGTTTTCCTTTATTTGGGATTTCGGGGACGAAATCCTTATAAAGGATGGATAATTTGTAACATCCCTGACCTGGGTTATGATTTAACCCTAGGTGTTTTAATAAAGAAGGATGATTATATGTTTAATCTTATCTTGTGAAAAGTAATTAGGGCTCATGAGAAACTTATGTTTCAATTTTGGTCCTGTTTGAACAATGTTGAAGCAATGTTTGCTTATTTTGGACTGAAGTGCAAATTACCCGAGTTGAGGGGCTAACTTGCAGAATTGCACATGATAAGATGTTCCTCTAATGTTGAGACATCATGAGAATGAATATGATGTATTGGTGTGGTTTCTACAAGCTTGGGCACCAAGATAAAGCTTGTAGAGCAATCCTTGTGTATTTAAACCTAGTTTTGGTGTAATGTGCAAATTACCCAAAACCTAGGATTTAATTTGCAAAATATCACCTGTAGAGGGTCCCTCATGTTTCTTGACGTCAATTAGAGCAAAGAAAATGGGAGGGTATCCTAATTTAAATTAAGTTGGAGGAGAGAGAATCTTGATATTAAAATAATCAAGATTTAAGCCTAGTTGGAACCCTAATTCAATTTAATGCAAAAATAAATAAAATAATTTTAAGGACCTTCAACCAAAATTAATATGGTTGGATTCAGATGTGTTTGGACATCCTTAAGACTTGCAAAGGCACGAGCATATCCTAAGGAGATGAAGACTCCACTCACCATTATTATAAGAAAAAGAATTTCCACTCAAATATGGAAATTACTATTATAAGGGTTAAGGTGCTTAATTTCTTTTTCCTTTATTCTTGGATAATGGAAGGTAGAACGGTGGGGATGGATATGCCTTTGCATACAAGAAACCAAGGGGGAGAGGGTGGCGACAATTTTGGAATTAAAAGACTTTTATAAAAGTATTTTCTCTCTCATTGAAATTCTTATAAAAATACCCTTTCCTAGCCCAAACAAAGGCTTTTTCGACCCGACTTCTTCTCCTTGCTTGGAAACCGACCAAGGGAGCTAGGGAGGACTAGGAGGACGACTCCCAGACTGTTGGTAAGGTTATTACCTTTTTACCTTGATTCCATGGTGGAAATCGAAAATAAATCATTGATTTCTTCTTATTTCGATCTCCTCTTCAACCCTAGCCAATCTTTTCAACCAAAAGCTTGAGGACGAGCCTAGGGGGAGTTGTAAAATCTTCATCCACCATTGTTTCCATGAGCGTGGAGCTTTGGATCTCAATTTGAGGTGGGTTTTATAACTTGAAAGCCTAATTTTGTTATTGCATTCAATTTCCCATCAAATAATGATCATTTCTCTATTTACAATCATTGATTTGGTTGATTGATGCTATCTCCATGGAAATCACAGCAGGTTTCGTGGGTCTAGAGCTTGATGACGATGAAATCATCATAAGCACACACCTCCCCAACTATCTAGACCAAACGGTTTCAATCAAATGTCCAAACGGTTTCACAAATCGTTTGGGAGCAAACGGTTTCAAACCGTTTGGAATGAAACAGTTTCACTAAACCGCATAGAAGAAAACGGTTTAAGACCATTTGGTGATGTTGACCAGGGTTTATCATTTGGGGATTTGTTCATAATGATCCAGTTTAATGACCCATCAATTATTATTGATTAACTCTAATTGGTTCATGAGTTGAAGGTCCATCAATCACCAAAACCCTAATCGGGTGAAGTGCTGATTTGTAATTTGATTAAGTTGAAAACTTGGGTTGATTGACCCAAATGGTTTCAAAACCATTTGGGGATCACCCAAACGGTCTCAAGACCGTTTGGGGGTCACCCAAGACCGTTTGGAGGTCTAGGGTTGGATATGGTTATGTGAAGATCCAAAGATATGGTATTAACCCTAATCGGCTAAGTGCTGATTTTGCAATAAAATGAGTTGATGTTTTGGGTTGATTTACCCAAAAGATCACCCAAACGGTCTCAAGACCGTTTGGTGATCACCCAAGACCGTTTGGAGGTATAGGGTTAAGTATGGTTGAGAAATTGAAGGTCCAAAGATATTAAGTTGATGTACAATCAATTGCTGATTTGGTGACCAATCGTAGGATCCAAACCTTAATTGAATGACATGGTTAATGATGATGTGATGGGAAAACGGTCTCAAGACCATTTGGAGGTCATAAAAATGATCCCAAGACCGTTTGGGGGTCACCCGAGACCGTTTGGAGGTCTAGGGTTGACTATGGTTAGGGGTTTGAAGATATAAAGATACCAAGTTGATTTGCAATCAAATGTTGGTTTGGTGATCAATCTAGTGATCCAAACCCTAAATGGATGACATAGATTTGAGTTATGAGATGGGAAAACGGTCTCAAGACCGTTTGGAGGTCATCCAAACGACCTCAAGACCATTTGGGGTCAGGTCATGTTCAATTTGGATGATGGTCCAATAGTTTTAAAGTAACTTGTTACACATTGATTAATGTTGAAGGATCATCAATTCCAAACCCTAATACAATTGATTCAAACCCTAATTGATGACCAATTGAGGGTTAATTGAGAGTCAAATCAGTTGAAGGATGACCTACTTAACTCAATCAAATTATGGTGATAGGTCCAATTGATTATTAGTTACATGAATACAATGGTTGATGGAATCAACATTGAGAACCCTAAACCGATTGGAGTAGTTGAGACCATCTTTGCTCCATGCAGTTTTAAGGAGGTTTGGACCAAATGGTCTTCGGTTTTGAGGAGGTTTGGACCAAACGGTCTCAAGACCGTTTGGGACCAAACGATCCCAAACCGGTTGAGTTCATGCGGTTTCAAAAAGGTACTTTAGTAAACGATCTTGAAGGCCGCTTTTACCAAACGGTTTCAAACCATTTGAACTTGAAAGACCAAGACCGTTTGGGGCCCAAGTAATCAAAATTGTTTGAGGATCAATATGGTTAATCCATTTGGATACCTAATGTAATTGAGAACTCAATTGGTTAATTCATTTGGATACCTATTGTAATAGAAGATCCAATTGGTCAATTCATTTGGATACCTTATGTAATGGAAGTCCAATGTGATTGAATCTCTTGAGAATTAAGATGACGAATGATCCATTGATCCAATGATGATTATTAAGTCTAGGTACAAAGGTTGAAACCCTAAAGTACCTAGATGATCAATACCTTTAGATTAATTAACCCTAAAAGGTTATGCGAGTAATGTCTTAAGTACACTATGTTAACCATAGTTGTATGTACTTGATTGAAGGGTTGATATGACCTAATCAAGTTGGGAGAAAGATAGATAGGAATTCATATATGAGTATTGATCATGTGATGATTAGGTTATGATCCTTAATAAAGAGATCATGAAACCCTAATCCAGAAGGTTAATGAATCTTAATCCTAGTTCAGGGTAACATACTGTAAAACCCCAATTATGGGAATAAAGAGTGAAACCCTAATTGAAATGAGTATCCCCAATTGATAGGAAAAGAGAAACCCTAATTGATGGTGATGCCATGAGAAACCATATTGAGGGTGATTCCATGTGAAACCCGAATTGAGGGTGATTCCATGTGAAACCCTAATTGAGGGTGATTCCATGTGAAACCCTATTTGAGGTGATTCCATGTGAAACCCTAATTGAGTGTGATTCCATGTGAAACCCTAATTGAAGGGATTCCATGTGAAACCCTAATTGAGGGTGATTCCATGTGAAACCCTAATTGAGGGTGAATCCATGAGAAATCCTAATTGAGGGTATTGTTATAAGAATCCTTAATTAAGATTAATGTTATGAGAAACCTTAATCTAGGGTAATGTCATGTGAAATCCTAATTAAGAGTAGTATTATGAAAACCATGAAGAATGACGTAAAGTGAGACTTAAATCCCGGATGATGCCATATAATGTTATGTGCAACCATAGTCATGTTTTAATGGCCAATATACTAAAGTAGGATGTGGTTATTACAATTAAGTAAGATGAGGATGTTATAACCATGAAGGGTAAAGTTGATGAACTATATTAATGATAGTGTTGATACCCTAATGAATAAGGGTCTAAAGGACAAGATGATGCCTAGATTATTATATATCTAATTTCATGTATGTGTAAGAACTCTATTCATCTTACAATGATGAGGGTATGAAACTCTTAGGAGTGATGTGTGCAATATCATATAATGGAGTGAATAACATCCTATGAGTTGAAATACCTAAAGTGGTTGATAATGATTTAATCTATATCAACAATGCCTAACCTTTGGTTAAGTCCATATCATTAAAGATAATTGGACAGTCCCAATGTGTGACCTATGCACCATATGATGAAAGTGACAAGTTAGTGGATAAAGTATTAAGAGGGAAATACCTTAATACAAGGTTTGTTGATTAACTTAAGTAAGATGGACATGAGAAGAAAGTGATACATCAAGATATGATAGATATCACATTCAACATTTCAGGGTAAGCATACCTTGATGGACCCCTAATCCAACATTCTTGGATAAGAAACACATGAAGGGTGTGTTATGCAATTGTTACAATAAAGATGTAATAAACTCAATGTACTTTGATAAATGTTGACTAATATACCTTGAGCATGGGGCTAAGCCAAATCAAGGAGTATGATGTAATCATACCATGATAAGGATGAGAAATGAACGCATACCTTGAATAGATGATCATTAATGATATATGATGAGAATTGTGATCATAAGCAAATACTTATGATATCTTTGAATGCTCTTAGAGGTGTGGAGCAACATATTAGAAGTTGAATTAATAATGTGAGTATGAAACCCTAATTAATATGAGATGGGAAAACCCTAACCCTAAATTGGGTAATGGGACATGAGAAGCCCTAATGTGATGTGAACATCAAGCCCTAACCCTAGTGAGGGAGCAGTGGTGTTACTATTATATTACATGAGATAAAATGATTTGTTGCCTAATGATAGGTGACAAGATGTTGAATGGCCCTGTGAGCCATATGATTAGATGTTGCCTAATGAGAGGTGACAAGATGCTTTATGGGCTTTATGAGCCATGAGAACAATTATAACATGGTAAGAGACACCAAGATGATTAATGATGGGTCAAAGGAAATTATATTCCATGATCCATGTAATCAGGTTTGGATGACAATCCAATACCTGACAGAGGTGTAATACCTATAATCAGGGTTGGTTAAAGTCCAACGCCTGGCTGTGAAATCAGGAGTGGTTAAAGTCCACTGCCTGGCTGTGTAATCAGGATTGATTAGAGTCCAATACCTGGTAGAGGCATGAAGCCTGTAATCAGGAGTGGTTAGAGTCCAATTCCTGGTTGTGTAATCAGGGTTGGTTAAAGTCCAATTCCTGGCCGTGTAATCAGGTTGGTTAACGTCCAATGCCTGGCGATGTGATCAGGGTTGGTTAAAGTCCAATGCCTGGCGGTGTAATCAAGTTTGGAGAAGTCCAATACCTAGCAGAGGTGTAATGCCTGTAATCAGGATTGGTTAAAGTCCAATACCTGGCTGTGAAAGCAGGATTGGTAGTGTCCAATGCCTGGCAGTGTAATCAGGTTTGGAAGAGTCCAATACGTGGCAGAGGCTCAATTCCTGCAATGATGACACAGGATTGGAAGTAGTCCAATGCCTATAAGTAATAACCTAATGCATTTATCAATGATATATGAGTACATGGTAGATGTAATTCCTTATCTGTTTAATAGATTGGCTAAGGCCAACAGATTGAAATAAGAATATTTCATGGGTAACACGACAAGATAATGAGTGTCACAAGAAAAGTTTGATATGATGACATAATATGATGGATAAATGATATACATGTCATTCCTTTTCCTTATTAAAACAATAGATGATATATTGCTCTGTCATAAATAGTTGCAATACTTTCAAAGATGAGAATGCTTTAAACTGCTATTCCTCTTCCCATTATCATATCTTTAAACTGCAATAACAATGTTTTGGCAGAGAGTTATATCTCCCGCTGGGGCAATTTAAAATTGTCTCACCCCCGTGGGATCCACTATTTTTAGGTGGACGTGGACAAGGAGGCAGGAAAACTTTAGCAGAGAAAGAACAACAGCAAGATTGAAGACAACAGTAATATCTCAGGTGGAGATACTGCCTATCTAGTCTTATAGTTAGAAAGTCCTATGTATCGTCTCTGTACTCTCAGGTCCTCGGAGTCAGTATTCGGTGTTTTTATTTAATCAATCTGAGATTTTGGCTTGATGCCTCGAGGTTTTTATGATGTCTGTATATAATGTTGAATAGGACAGCTGATGTTGTAATCCTTGAGAAGAGATAGTATAGGTTGTGTACGTATGGAACATAATGTAAATATTATACTTTGGACCTTGATGAAAAAGATTTCCTATGTGTGGATCTCTTTGCAAAAAGTTTAATTTTTAGTGATTTTTAGCAATCCACTGCAAATGATTCGCTTCTGCTTAGTTAATCTCGTGTTTTATAAGTTGGATGCCACAATTTAGTGGTATCCGAGCTCTAGGTTCGCTGAGTCTACAGAGACATAGGACTAAGGTATCGAGTATGTTCTAAGTATACTTCAGTGTATCTTATAGTGTCTTCTGCTTATGCAGAAGAAGATATATAACTTAAAGATGTCTGAAGGACATGAAGAATACGTTGCTGAGAGCAATGTTGCTGCACCTGTAGGAGGTGCAAGGGATCAGGTAAGGGAAGAACCAATGCCTGAAAATCCTCATGTTGATGAAATCATGAGAGGAAACCCAGATGTTCATAATATTTTTGGGCAAATTATGAATACAATGAGGTATATAGCAGACCAGGTGCCAACATCAGTACCTAGGGTACCAGCTCCCAATGAGGGATATAGGTCTGGAAAGACTTTTGAACGATTACGTCGCGTCAGAGCCATTGAATACACTAGGACATCTGACCCAGCAGATGCTGATCTTTGGCTCACTGAATTAGAAAAGGCTTTTAAGATCCTTAGTATCCCAGATGCTGGCAAAGTTAAACATGCTGTGTACCTTTTGAAGGGTAGTGTTGGACATTGGTGGGCTATAGAAGAAATAAAAAGAAATGATGAAGAGATTGGATGGGAGGAATTTCTTCGAGAATTCGTTAATAAGTACTTTCCAAGGACTTATTTAGATGAAAAGATCTTACAGTTTGTGAAGATTCGACAGGGAGTCATGTCAATAGGTGAATATGAGGTTAAGTTCAGGGAAATTTTACGATTTTGTCCTCAGATGGCTGCTACTGAGGAGGAAAAGATTCGACATTTTGAAAAGGGATTGAATGCTGAGTTGTCTATTCCGGCATCTGCCCTAGAAAGTAGAGAGAAGTTTGCCACAATTGTGGAGTCAATTAGAAGGATAGAAGGGTCTATGATAAAGAAACATGAGACAGACCTTAAAAGGAAGTCTAAATAGTCACAGGGACAGGGAATTGGTGGTACTAAACAATCAAAGATTTCAGTAGCACTGACTCAACCATAATGTAGTTCACCCAAGAAACAGTCACCTAAAATGCTCCGAGCTTGTTATAGACGTGGACAGAGAGGACATTTGAGGTGGCAATGTCCAAATAGAAAGATATGAGGAGACTCAACAGACAAGACACTAGATAACTTGTAAAAGTAGACTTGTCAAGATAGAACTTTCTATTTTGAATTATCTTCTATTCCTTACTATAAGAAAGGTAGTTGTTATCTAGTTCACCTGTATAATCCTTTTAGGATATGAGGAAGAGATAGTAGTATGAAAACTTTGTTAAGTTTAATATTCTTTTATATGTTTTGGAAGTTTCTCTTTCTCCATTAAGAAAGGGAAGAAATGAAAAAAGGAACTCAGAGGAAATCTGATATATTAAGTATACTAAATCTAAAGAGATGAAAAACATAAAATAAAGTAAGTGCATACTACTTGATCTCAGTATTTATATACCCTGGCCAGGTATACAACTATGGATGAGAAAGTGAGTATGGAGACTCTTAAATTGTTATCTTTTTGATTGCCCTGATCAAGCAGTCATTCTGATACAATCTAATGAGTATCATGAAATAAGAAGTATGGAATGAATAAATGTGTCCCGTCCTAAGCATTAGAAAGAGAAATCTGAGATAACCTCAGATGAGCATGTTTGTATAGTATACTCCTCATAAGATAAGAATGAAAATAAGGGAGATGAATCTTATCCAATAAAGTTGTAAGCATTATAAAGATCCTTTCCATGATGTGGGAATGGAAAATGTGATGAGATCCTAAGATAATCATAAACATGTTAGATAATAATAAAGAAAGGAATAATGTTATGTGATCATACTTATAGATTCCTGAGCTTAGGGCAAGGAACTTAGGATGAGATGAAGAGTAAATGGTTCATGAATAGTTGAAAACACATGAATAAATACGAGGAATATGAATCCTTGTTTTCTTTCCTTCCAGGAACATGGGAGTATATGTTCCATGTTAATCATTCCATGATAAACTTGTATGAAATAACTTTGTATTGATCAAAACTCTATGGTATCTCCATAATAATGAGGTGTTATGTGAGTACATGATGATATGATGCATGGATAATAACTATTTTTCTTTATCTGGGATTTCGGGGACGAAATCCTTATAAGGGGTGGATTATTTGTAACATCCCTGACCTGGGTTATGCTTTAATCCTAGGTGTTTTAATAAAGAAGGATGATTATATGCTTAATCTTATCTTGTGAAAAGTAATTAGGTCTCATGAGAAACTTATGTTTCAATTTTGGTCCTGTTTGAACAATGTTGAAGGAATGTTTGCTTATTTTGGACTAAAATGCAAATTACCCAAGTTGAGGGGCTAACTTGCAAAATTGAACATTATAAGATGTTCCTATGATGTTGAGACATCATGATAATGAATATGATGTAGTGGTGTGGTTTCTACAAGCTTGGGCACCAAGATAAAGCTTGTAGAGCAATCCTTGTGCATTAAAACCTAGTTTTGGTGTAATGTGCAAATTACCCAAAACCTAGGGTTTAATTTGCAAAATATCACCTCTAGAGGGTCCCTCATGTTTCTTGACTTCAAGTAGAGCAAAATGAGAGGGTCGCCTAATTTAAATTAAGTTGGAGGAGAGAGAATCTTGATATTAAAATAATCAAGATTTAAGCCTAGTTGGAACCCTAATTCAATTTAATGCAAAAATAAATAAAATAATTTGAAGGAACTTCAACCAAAATTAATATGGTTGGATTCATATATGTTTGGACATCCTTAAGTCTTGCAAAGGCACGAGCATATGCTAAGGAGGTGAAGACTCCACTGACCATTATTATAAGAAAAAGAATTTCCACTCAAATATGGAAATTACTATTATAAGGGTTAAGATGCTTAATTTATTTTCCCTTTATTCTTGGATAATGGAAGGGAGCACGGTGGGGATAGAGATGCCTTTGCATACAAGAAACCAAGGGGGAGAGGGTGGCAACAATTTTGGAATTAAAAGACTTTTATAAAAGTATTTTCTCTCTCATTGAAATTCTTATAAAAAGACCCTTTCCTAGCCCAAACAAAGGCTTTTTCGACCCCACTTCTTCTCCTTGCTTGGAAACCGACCAAGGGATCTAGGGAGGACCAGGAGGACGACTCACATCCTGTTGGTAAGGTTCTTGACCCTTTTCACCTTGATTCCATGGTGGAAATAAAAAATAAATCATTGATTTCTTCTTATTTCGATCTCCTCTTCAACCCTAGCCAATCTTTTCAACCAAAAGCTTGAGGACAAGCCTAGGGGGAGTTGTAAAAGCTTCATCCACCATTGTTGCCATGAGATTGTAGCTTTGGATCTCAATTGGAGGCGGATTTTATAACTTGAAACCCTAATTTTGTTATTGCATTCAATTTCCCATCAAATAATGATCATTTCTCTATTTACAATCATTGATTTGGTTGATTGATGCTATCTCCATAGAAATCACAGCAGGTTTCGTGGATATAGATCTTGATGATGATGACATAATCATAAGCACACACCTCCCCAAATATCTAGACCAAACGGTTTCAATCAAATGTCCAAACGGTTTCACAAACCGTTTGGGAGCAAACAGTTTCAAACCGTTTGGAATGAAACAGTTTCACTAAACCACATAGAAGAAAATGGTTTAAGACCGTTTGGTGATGTTGACCAGGGTTTACCATTTGGGGATTTTTTCATAATGATCTAGTTTAATGACCCATCAATTATTATTGATTAACTCGAATTGGTTCATGAGTTGAAGGTCCATCAATCACCAAAATCCTAATCGGGTTAAGTGCTGATTTGTAATTTGATTAAGTTGAAAACTTGGGTTGATTGACCCAAACGGTTTCAAAACCATTTGGGGATCACCCAAACGGTCTCAAGACCGTTTGGGAGTCACCCAAGACCATTTGGAGGTCTAGGGTTGGATATGATTAAGTGTTTGAAGATCCAAAGATATGGTATTAACCCTAATCGGCTAAGTGCTGATTTTGCAATGGAATGAGTTGATGTTTTGGGTTGATTGACCCAAAAGATCACCCAAACGGTCTCAAGACCGTTTGTTGATCACCCAAGACCGTTTGGAGGTATAGGGTTAAGTATGGTCGAGAAATTAAAGGTCCAAAGATATTAAGTTGATGCAAAATCAATTGCTGATTTGGTGACCAATCGTAGGATCCAAACCTTAATTGAATGACATGGTTAATGATGATGTGATGGGAAAACGGTCTCAAGACCGTTTGGAGGTCATCCAAACGATCCCAAGACTGTTTGGGGTCACCCAAGACCGTTTGGAGGTCTAGGGTTGACTATGGTTAGGGGTTTGAAGATCTAAAGATACCAAGTTGATTTGCAATCAAATGCTGATTTGGTGATTAATCTAGTGATCCAAACCCTAAATGGATGACATGGATTTGAGTGATGAGATGGGAAAATGGTCTCAAGACCGTTTGGAGGTCATCCAAACGACCTCAAGACCGTTTGGGTTCAGGTCATGTTCAATTTGGATGATGGTCCAATAGTTTTAAAGTAACTAGTTACACATTGATTAATGTTGAAGGATCATCGATTCCAAACCCTAATCCAGTTGAATCAAACCCTAATTGATGACCAATTGAGGGTTAATTGAGAGTCAAATCAGTTGATGGATGACCTACTTAACTCAATCAAATTATGGTGATAGGTCCAATTGATGATTAGTTACATGAATACAATGGTTGATGGAATCAACATTGAGAACCCTAAATCGATTGGAGTAGTTGAGACCATCTTTGGTCCATGCGGTTTTGAGGAGGTTTGGACCAAATGGTCTCAAGACCATTTGAGTCCAAATGGTCTTAAGACCGTTTGGGACCAAATGGTCTCAAGACCGTTTGGGACCAAACGATCCCAAACCGGTTGAGTTCATGCGGTTTCAAAAAGGTACTTTAGCAAACGATCTTGAAGGTCACTTTTACCAAACGGTTTCAAACCGTTTGAACTTTGAAAGACCAAGACCGTTTGGGGCCCAAGTAATCAAAATTGTTTGAGGACCAATATGGTTAATCCTTTTGGGTACCTAATGTAATTGAGAACTCAATTGGTTAATTCACTTGGATACCTATTGTAATAGAAGATCCAATTGGTCAATTCATTTGGATACCTTATGTAATGGAAGTCCAATGTGATTGAATCTCTTGAGAATTAAGATGATGAATGATCCATTGATCCAATGATGATTATTAAGGCTAGGTACAAAGGTTGAAACCCTAATGTACCTAGGTGATGAATACCTTTAGATTAATTAACCCTAAAAGGTTATGCGAGTAATGTCTTAAGTACACTATGTTAACCATAGTTGTATGTACTTGATTAAAGGGTTGATATGACCTAATCAAGTTGGGAGAAAGATAGAGAGGAATTCATATATGAGTATTGATCATGTGATGATTAGGTTATGATCCTTAATAAAGAGATCATGAAACCCTAATCCAGAAGGTTAATGAATCTTAACCCTAGTTTAGAGTAACATAATGTAAAACCCCAATTATGGGAATAAAGAGTGAAACCCTAATTGGGATGAGTATCCCCAATTGATAGGAAAGGAGAAACCCTAATTGATGGTGATGCCATGAGAAACCATAATTGAGGGTGATTCCATGTGAAACCCTAGTTGAGGGTGATTCCATGTGAAACCCTAATTAAGGGTGATTCCATGTGAAACCCTAATTGAGGGTGATTCCATGTGAAACCCTAATTGAGGGTGATTCCATGTGAAACCCTAATTGAGGGTGATTCCATGTGAAACCCTAATTGAGGGTGAATCCATGAGAAATCCTAATTGAGGGTAATGTTATGAGAATCCTTAATTAAGATTAATGTTATGAGAAACCTTAATCTAGGGTAATAAAATGTGAAACCCTAATTAAGAGTAGTATTATGGAAACCATGAAGAATGATGTAAAGTGAGACTTAAATCTAGGATGATGCCATATAATGTTATGTGCAACCATAGTCATGGTATAATGGGCAATATACTAAAGTAGGATGTGGTTATTACAATCAAGTAAGATGAGGATGTTATAACCATGAAGGGTAAAGTTGATGAACTATATGAATGATAGTGTTGATACCCTAATGAATAAGCATCTAAAGGACAAGATGATGCCTAGATTATTATATATATAATTTCATGTATGTGTAAGAACTCTATTCATCTTACAATGATGAGGGTATGAAATTCTTAGGAGTGATGTATGCAATATCATATAATGGAGTGAATAACATCCTATGGGTTGAAATACCTAAAGTGGCTGATAATGATTTAATCTATATCAGCAATGCCTAACCTTTGGTTAAGTCCATATCATTAAAGATAATTGGACAGTCCCAATGTGTGACCTATGCACCATATGATGAAAGTGACAAGTTAGTGGATAAAGTATTAAGAGGGAAATACCTTAATACAAGGTTTGTTGATTAACTTAAGTAAGATGGACATGAGAAGAAAGTGATACATCAAGATATGATAGATATCACATTCAGCATTTCAGGGTAAGCATACCTTGATGGACCCCTAATCCAACATTCTTAGATAAGAGACACATGAAGGGTGTGTTATGCAATTGTTACAATAAAGATGTAATAAACTCAATGTACTTTGCTAAATGTTGACTAATATACCTTGAGAATGGGGCTAAGCCAAATCAAGGAGTATGATGTAATCATACCATGATAAGGATGAGAAATGAACGCATACCTTGAATAGATGATCATTAATGATATATGATGAGAATTGTGATCATTAGCAAATACTTATGATATCTTTGAATGCTCCTAGAGGTGTGGAGCAACATATTCAAAGTTGAATTAATAATGTGAGTATGAAACCCTAATTAATATGAGATGGGAAAGCCCTAACCCTAAATTGGGTAATGGGACATGAGAAGACCTAATGTGATGTGAACATCAAGCCCTAACCCTAGTGAGGGAGCAGTGGTGTTACTATTATATTACATGAGATAAAATGATTTGTTGCCTAATGATAGGTGACAAGATGTTGAATGACCCTGTGAGCCATATGATTAGATGTTGCCTAATGAGAGGTGACAAGATGCTTTATGGGCTTTATGAGCCATGAGAACAATTATAACATAGTAAGAGACACCAAGATGATTAATGATGGGTCAAAAAAAATTATATTCCATGATCCATGTAATCAGGTTTGGATGACGGTCCAATACCTGGAAGAGGTGTAATACCTATAATAAGGGTTGGTTAAAGTCCAACGCCTGGCTGTGAAATCAAGAGTGGTTAAAGTCCACTGCCTGACTGTGTAATCAGGATTGGTTAGAGTCTAATACTTGGAAGAGGCAACAAGCCTGTAATCAAGAGTGGTTAGAGTCCAACTCCTGGCTGTGTAATCAAGGTTGGTTACAGTCCAATTCCTGGCTTTGTAATCATGGTTGGTTAAAGTCCAATGCCTGGCAGTGTAATCAGGGTTGGCTAAAGTCCAATGCTTGGCGGTGTAATCAAGTTTGGAGAAGTCCAATACCTAGCAGAGGTGTAATGCCTGTAATCAGGATTGGTTAAAGTCCAATACCTCGCTGTGAAATCAGGATTGGTAGTGTCCAATGTCTGGCAGTGTAATAAGGTTTGGAAGAGTCCAATACCTAGAAGAGGCTCAATGCCTACAATGATGATACATGATTGGAAGTAGTCCAATGCCTGTATTAATAACACTGAATTGGTAATAACCTAATGCTTGTATCAATGATATATGAGTACATGGTAGATGTAATTCCTTATCTGTTTAGCATATTGGCTAAGGCCAACAGATTGAAACAAAAATGTTTCATGGGTGACATGACAAGATAATGAGTGTCACAAGAAAAGTTTGATATGATGACATAATATGATGGATAAATGATATACATGTCATTCCTTTTCCTTATTAAAAGAATAGATGATATATTGCTCTGTCATAAATAGTTGCAATGCTTTCAAAGATGAGAATGCTTTAAACTGCTATTCCTCTGCCCATTATCATATCTTTAAACTACAATAACAATGTTTTGGCGGAGAGTTATATCTCCCGCTGGGGCAATTTAAAATTGTCTCACCCCCGTGGGATCCAATGTTTTTAGGTGGACGTGGACAAGGAGGCAGGAAAACTTTAACAGAGAAAGAACATCAGCAGCATCGAGGACAACAGTAATATCTCAGGTGGAGATACTGCCTGTCTAGTCTTATAGTTAGAAAGTCCTATGTGTCGTCTCTGTACTCTCAGGTCCTCAGAGTCAGTAGTCAGTGTTTTTATTTAATCGATCTGAGATTTTGGCTTGATGCCTCGAGGTTTTTATGCTGTCTGTATATAATTTTGAATAGGAAAACTGATGTTGTAATCCTCGAGAAGAGATAGTACATGTTCTGTACTTATGGAATAGAATGTAAATATTATACTTTGGACCTTGATGAAAAAGATTTCCTATGTGTGGATCTCTTTGCAAAAAGTTTTAATTTTTAGGGATTTTTAGCAATCCGCTGCAAATGATTCGCTTCCGCTTAGTTAATCTCGTGTTTTATAAGTTGGATGCCACAATCTTGATCTTAATTTCCTCAGAAATATCTAGGTGCTAGAGTTAAACAAAAGTACTTTGTCTCCTTCAGATACATCTTTTCATTTTAGGTGTGCATCATGCCACACCTTAGTCCTTTGTTTATAAATTCTACATTTTTTGTAGGCATGCAGTCTGAGTTCCTCTACCTCCTGAAATTGTGGAAATCATTTCTTTCTAGCTCTGTTCAAGTCCATGTTCAGAAATTTGATGGCCCAAAATGCCTTGTGTTCTAACTCCACTAGAAGGTGGAAGGACTTCCTGTAGATAAGGCGGTAGGGAGTAGTCCCTATTAGAGTCTTTTACGATGTGCGGTAAGCTCATAATGTGTCATCAAGCTTCATCGACCAATCTCTGTGAGTCTTGCTAACAATTTTCTCCAAGATTTGTTCAATCTTCTTATTTGATACCTCGACTTGATAGGATGTTTGTGGATGATATGGAGTGGTCACTTTGTGTCGTATTCCATATTTCTTCAACAGAGCTTTAAATTGTCTCTCCTCAAAGTGGGATCCCTCGTCACTTATCACAGTGCATGGGACCCCAAATTTTGAAAAAATAGTTTTCTCGAACAACTTTATTACCACCTTAGAGTCACATGTCTGGGTAGAAACAACTTCTACCCACTTTGAGACATAGTCTACATTAATAAGAATATATTGATTTCCTCGTGAAGATGTTAATGGTCCCATGTAGTCTGTCCCCCACACATAAAAAATTTCTACCTCTATCCAATCAGACATTGGCATCTCATTCCTCTTTGAAATGTTTCTTGTTCTTTAGCATTCATCACGTGCATTAACATATGCCTGAGCATCCTTAAAGTGTGTGGGACAATAAAATCTAGATTCCAAAATTATCATTGTGGTTTTGTCCCCACCTAGATCTTGATGCCTTGTGTATGTTGAAGAGTGTCACTCCTTAAGGATTTTAGGCACTTCTTCCTCTGGTATACAACGCCGATGTCAGTGCATTCCTTGAATAAGAGAGGATCGTCCCAGTAATAGTTCTTCAGATCTGAGAATAACTTCTTCTTTTCATTGTAAATTATCTCTAGCGGAAATTGACAACAAGTTAGATAGTTGCATATGTCGAAAAATTGTGGTACACCGAGTTCAACTACCTTGACCATAATAAGTGCTTCATTAGGGTAGTTATCATTAAATGTCAATGGGTTTTCTCCAGTTACTATTATCCTTGACAGGTGGTTAGCAACTACGTTCTCCATCCATTTCTTATCAATAATTTCATGATCAAACTCTTGTAAGAGAAGGGCCCACTGTAGTAGTCTTGGCTTTGTATCTTTCTTCTGCATCAGATGTTTTATAGCTCCATGATCTGTATACATTTTACTTTTGACCCTATCAAGTAGATATTGGGACTGTTGTTAAAGCATTCTTTAGAGTATTGAAGACTTCAAGGCACTTGTCTGTGAAATCAAACTCGACATTTTCACTAGAAGGTTTGACAAGGGATTGGAAAGTTTTAAGAAATCTTTAATAAATCATCTATAGTACCACATGACCACAGAAACTTCTTACCCCTGTTACTATTTTTGGAGGTGGGAGTTTGGATAGAGCTTCTATTTTACTCAGGTCAACCTCTATTCCTTTCTCAGAGAATTTAATGTCCCAACACTATGCCATCTTGTACCATGAAATGGCACTTCTCCCAATTCAAAACCAAATGTTTCTCCACACAATATTGTAAGACTATAGATAGATTTTTGAGGCACTTATCAAAATCGGTGTCATATACATAAAAAAAACATCCATAAAGATTTCTTATATCTTATAAGAAATCTGAGCACTTGCCAACTAGCTCAGTTGGTCAATCCTGTTGCTTGTGAAGCGTAGGTTGTGAGATCAAATCCCATTGGGGAACTACAAGAAGGGATAAAAGGCCCTCAGTCTACTATCCAAAAAATCTTCCAAGAAATATGAGAGCATAGAAATCATGCACCTATGGCAGGTAGCAAGTGCATTATGTAACATCCCTGACCTGGTTTATGCTCTAACCCCAGATGTTTTGTTTTATAAAGATAATTATATACTTGCTCTTATATTTTGAAAAGTAATTAAGGCTCAAGAGGAACTTATGTTTCAATTTTAGTCCTTTTTCAATAATGTTGAAATTAATGTTTTGTCCGTTTTGGACTAAAGTGTAAATTACCCAAGTTGAGGGGTTAACTTGCAAATGTTACATGATAAAATGATCCTAAAGTGTTAAAGCATCATAAGAATGAGAATGACGTAGATGTATGGCTTGTGATAGCCTGAGCACCAAGAAAGAGCTTATTAAGCAATGTTTGTGCATTAAAACCTAATTTTGGTGTAATGTGCAATTTACCCAAAACCTAGGGTTCAATATGCAAAATACCACTTCTAGAGAGTCCCTAATGTTTCTTGGTATCAATTAGAGACAAGAGAATTAGAGGGGCGTCTCATTTGAATCTCTTTAGAGGAGAGAGAATCTTGATATTATAATAATCAAGATTTAAGCATAATTTAAGCATAACTTCAAAAAAAAAGATTTAAGCATAATTGAAACCCTAATTTTATTTTATGCAAAAATAAAATATATTAATTGAAGTTCCCATCAACGAAAAAGTCTTTGGTTGAAATCCTATGGTTCAAGGATGTTCAAACGCCTTGAGATGCACCGAAATATCCTAAGTAGGTGAAGGAATCCACTTGCATTTGTTAATTAAAAAGAATTGTCCACTAAAAATGGATAATAGTATTATAATCATTAAGGTGCTTAAAGTGGTTGCTTTTAATTCAAGGATAAACAAAAGGTTTTTGAAGGCAAGGATGATGGCTTCGTAGGCAAGGAAGTGAGGGGGATAAGTGGCACCAATTTTGGGAGTTGAAGGAATTTTCTATTGCTTTCTCTCTCTTGAAATTCCCTTACATATATCCCATTTTCCACCCACATGAAAGACTCTTTTCGAATCTTATTTCTTTCCTTGCTTTGTCCATGCACAAGGGAGCTTAGGAGCAACGGAAGGACGTGCCTCATCCTGTAGGTAAGCTCCATAGTCATCTTCAACCTTGAATTCATGGTGGAAATCGAAATTCAATGCTTATTTTCTCCTTTTCTCCATTCAATCTTCAACCTTAATCATCCTTTGCATCGAAAGACTTGAGAACGGACCTTGGACAGTTGAGAAAGCTTCATTCACCATTTAGGACGTGAATCTTGAAGCTTGGATTCAACTTTGAAGGTGGGTTATACAACTTGAACCCTTAAACATCATTATTGATTTCATTTCTTCATCATATGTTGATTCCTTTTTCATTCCCAAATTTTCTTTTGATTAATTGTTGAAAACAACACAAAGATCACAGAAAATTTCGAAAGTTTGTAGCTTGAAGAGGATGATGTCATCTTAGCACACACCTCAACAAAAATCATGAGAAAATAGTTTCACTTTTTGGTGACCAAACAGTCTCAAGACCATTTGAGGTAAAATGGTCTCAAGACCGATTGAAACCAAATGGTCTCAAGACCGTTTAAGGTCAAGTGGTGTCATGGTTGGATGGAGATCCAATGGTTACAAGTGATCTAGTTCCAAAGGTTTCAACAATTGATGGTTCCTTGATTACAAACCCTAGACCGATTGAAGATAAAACCCTAGTTTAAGTTCAATTGATTTCATTACTGATTTGACCATTCGGTCTTCAAACCGTTTGGGGACTAAATGGTCTCAAACCGTTTAGGGTTTAATAATATTTAATTCAATCAGTCCCAAACTGTTTAGGGCTTAATAATATTTAATTCAAACGGTCTCAACGCATTTAGGGATTAGTAATATTTAATTCAAACGGTTTCAAAAACGATTGAAGGAATTAGGGCAAGATCATTTGGATAACTGAGATCAAGACTGTTTTGATAAATGAGATCAAGACCATTTAGGGTCTAACGGACTCAAGACCGTTTGGAGGTCAAGAAACTCAAGACCATTTGGAGGTCAAGCACCTCAAGACCGTTTGGAGGTACAAAAGGACCAAGACCGTTTGGAGATTCAAATTAACCAAGACCGTTTAAGGTCTAACGGTCTTCAAGACCATTTGATGGTCAATTGACACCAAGACCGTTTGAAGGGTCAATTGGTCCAAGACCGTTTGAAGGTCTAATTGGTTCAAATCATGTAATTACTACTAACCCCATAAGTGGTTGAAGGGTATCTCAAGGATGATTTCAAATGAAAGTACCTCTAAAGTGCTTAGGTAATTAGTATAATTAAAGTGATTATCACTTGATGCTTATGAAAGTATTAAATTCAATACACCATGATAAACATAGGTGTATGTCCTTAGTGAGAGGTTAAGTCAACCTAATAAGGTATGATGATGATGTTATGTGCGTTCCCAAGTACATGGAACAATGATAAGTATGATTAATACTTAAATAATGCTATGTGCTCCAAGACATGTGGAAACACTGATTTATGGATTGGATTAATGAGATAATCATAAAACTCTAATTAATGGAGAATGGAAACCCTAATCGAGAAAGATGAGACTCCCTAACCCTAACTTTGGGTAATGGGTTGATAAATTCTAATTGAAATGAAATGGGAAATCCCTAACCCTAATTGGATGTTATGTGAAAACCCTAAATTAGGGTATTGATATGTGAAAACCCTAATACATGGTATTGTTATATGGAACCCTAATACAGGGTGATGTTATGTGAAAACCTGATAAAGGATGATGTTATGTAAAACCCTAATCTAGGGTGATGCTATATGAAACCTTAACCCTAACATAGGATGAAGGTATGTGAAACCCTAATTTTTGGTTATAGTGCATGAAACCCTAATCTTGAGCAATATGATGATAATACCTAACCCTAATTTTGGGTAATGGGTGAGTATCTCTAATTGACATGAATTTAGAAACCCTAATCCTAATGAGGGAATAGTGATGCTACCATTACATTGCATAGTGCTGATATGTAATTGATATAACTGTTATCATGTGTACTAACCATGCAGGTATCATGAGATGTTGGGCATAGACAAGTATGAGCTATGATGCTTTATTATTGAAATTGTTTTATGGGCCTTGTGAGCCATAATATGCTTTGTTGCCTAGAAAGAGGTAACAAGAGATTAAATGGGCCTTGAAGAGCCATGTGAGATGCTTGTGTAACAAGTATCATGTTTACCTTGGTCAGATGACCTGAAGGTATTAGTTACCTGATAAGTGGTAACAAGTGTTCTTTGATGAACTGAGGGTTTGAATACCCATATCCCATAATCATGATGATGAGATGTTAAGGGATGAGAATGCCCATGATGTGATAAGGGATTGAGATCCCAATGTTTTATAAAGCTTCAAGAAGTATTTGATAGAAGTATTACACATTCTTTGTAGCATTTGTTATAATAATTTATGTTTGAAAACCTGATTGATGCTAAGATAATATGGTAATGCACTTAGTTAATCAAGTGAAATCTTATCATGTAGAGCCCTGACCATAGATCCATCATCGTCAGTAATTAGTGATCGTGAAACAGGTTTTCCTATGGGAATTCTTGAAATGCATATTTTGAATATGTGGGGGTAATGGGCAAAAATAACCTTACACCTCATAGGAATGACTGAGGGCCATATCCTATGTACAAGAATGGTTATGGACCATATTCCAATAAGAGTATGGCTATGGGTCATAACTCCACAATACCAAGCATTGGCTACGGGCCATATCCTGAAAAGAGTATATGCTACAGGCTATAACTCTATAGCGAAGATGCCAGTATACCCTGGAAAGCTATTTAGCAGAGACACAAGATGTCCTGCATATGATCTCATACTGACAGAGATAGATGAGGTGATGGAGTCCGGCTCTTACATTAACCTATGTATGGTACCGATGCTTTAATTAATCGTGGTCGGTTGGAGCATGAGCGGCATACCTCATCTCCTCAGGGCATAAGTATGATTGTAAGATGTAAACAACCGTGTAGCGTATTTGCTCAAGGATGAAATACGGAAATCATTGGTTGATGTTACATTGTTTATTGTATCCTAAAGTGGATAAATATTATACATGTTCTTCATATGCTTATCACTTTATAATTCATATTTTAAGAGGTGACATTGCTCTATACTGCTTAATACTGATTAAATCATGCAGTTTAATGAAGATTCCTCTGTTCATTTTATTACTGTTCATCTAAAATAACAATGTTTCTAGTGGAGAGTTATATCTCTCTCTATGACAAATTTCAATTTCTCACCCCCATGGGATTCAACCTTTTTAGGTGGTAGAGGACGAGGAGGTAGAAACCCTACAACAGGGGAAGGACAGCAGTAACAGGGAAAACAATAACATCTCAGGTGGAGATACTGACTGTCGTGTCATGTAGATATGAGTCCTATGAGTCGTGTCTGTACTCTCAGGTCCTAAGAGTTAGTAGTTAGTGCTTTTATAATTGATTTGAGATTTTGTCTTGATGCCTCGAGATTCTTATGCTGCATGTGTATAGTTTTTAACAGAGCAGTTGATGCTTGTAACCCTCTAGAAGGATGGTACATGATATGTACTTTGTGAACTAGAATGTATGTGTATATAATATTTTGGTTCTTGTTACAAGAGTTTCCTAGAAATGGATCTCTTTGTAAATGGTTTTAATTTTTAGTGATTTTCAGTAATCCACTGGTAATTATCGCTTCCTCTTAGTTAATGAGATTTTGTTCGAACGGTGCGTCACAAGTTAAGTTGGTTTCAGAGCTCTAGGTTCGCTGAGTCTACAGAGACATATGATTAAGGTTGTTGACTTTGTTCTAGTGTCTTGCAATTTATCTGATAGTATCTTCTGCTCATATAGGAGAAGAAGAACTTAAAGATGTCTGGATCATATGAAGAACATGCTGCTGAGAGCAGCATTGCTGCACCAGGAAGAGGTGCAAGGGATCAGACTAGGGAGGAACCAGAACCTGAACATCCCCAGCTTAACCAAGCTGCATTGGAAAACCCAACTTTCCATGATCTGTTTGGGCAGTTCATGGCAACCATGATGCATATGGCGGATAGGATGCCACCACCTGCATTGAGGGCACCGACCCATAATGAAGGACAAGGAGTCGGCAAGACTTTTGAACAACTTTGCCGGGTTGGAGCCACAGAATATGATGGTACAGCTGATCCAGCAGACACAGATATGTGGATGACTGAGCTGGAGAAGGCTTTTAGAATCCTCAATATCCCTGAAGCTGACAAAGTGAGGCATGTAGTTGTACCTTCTTAAAGGGAGTGCTGGCCACTGGTGGACAATAGAAGAGGGCAAGAGGCCATGTGTTGAAATCAGATGGGAGGAATTCTGATGAGAATTCGTCAGTAGATATTTCCCCAGACATTTCTAGACGAGAAAATTTCTCAATTTGAGTGGATAATGCAAGGACCACTGAACATTAGTGAGTACAAAGCTAAGTTTATGGAGCTTCTACAGTTCTGTCTGCATATGGCCGCTACAGATGAGGAGAGGATTCGACATTTTGAGAAGGGGCTGAATGCTAAATTGACCACTCCTGTGTCTGCCTTAGAGAATAGGGAGAGGTTTGCCACCTTTGTGGAGTCCGCGAGGCAGATAGAAAGGTCTATGACTGAGAAGCGTCAGGCCCACAATAAGAAGGTGTATACATAGTTCCAAGGACAAAGGTCTGAAAGTTTTAAGAAACCAAGATTTTCTGCACCAACACCACCACCAAGGTTCAACACCCAGACACAGTGGACATCCAGCAAGGGTAGAGGTCGTAGTTTACCACCGAATAGAGCTCCCAGTACAACATCAACGTCAGCAACTGGACCTTTTAGAGCATATCAAGAGAATAGAACATGTCATCAGTGTAGATAGGTAGGACATTTAGCAAGGGATTGTCCAGTTAGAAACACAGTGGTGACTCAACCTCCGAGGTAGAGTCAGCAAGGCTCTCAGAGGTGACAATTTTTGAGTAATATTTGAGGACGTGGATAAGCGCCCCAAGCTGGTTCGTCAGCACCAAACAACCGAGCACACGGTCAACAACAAGCAACGACGAGGGTCTATGCAATGAATCAACCCGAAGCAGTAGTCAACCCTCGAGTTGTGACAGGTCAGATGGAACTATTTCATTCTAATATGTCTTCATCCTGCTTCATATCTATTTTGATTGATCCGGGTGCTACACATTCCTTTATCACTCAAGAAGTGATTCATGGTTGCAATATGATTGTTAGTCATAAAGAAGATAGTTTGTAATTAGAAACCCCTCTGATGGGTTCTGCAGTGTTGCGGGAGGTGTATTCTCCCTGCATTCTTTCCTTTTTTGAACACCACATTTAAGTGGATCTTATACCACTTGAAATGCATGGGTTTGATATAATTCTTGGGATGGACACCCTAGAAAAGTATAAGGTTGTCTTGGATTGTGAGTCCAAGCAAGCTGTGTTCACTAATGATGGTGACACATGGATCTTTCAGGGAGATAGAAAGATTCTTCCAACCTGTCTTGCGTCATCTATGGTAGCTGAGAAGCTGATGAGACAAGGATGATTTGCATTCTTGGCACATGTGGTAGATACCACAATGGAGAGCCCTAATCGTTTTGAAGTTCTCATAGTTAGGGAGTTTGAAGATGTGTTCCCTGAGGAACTTTCAGGTGTTCCTCCGCCCTGAGAAATTGATTTTGAGATTAATCTAATCCCAGACACGCAACCAATAGCACAAAAACCGTATAGAATGACACCTGCTGAGATGGCAGAGCTCAAGAAACAACTGTAGGAGTTACTTGAGAAAGGTTTTATCTGACCGAGTACTTCACCATGGGGTGCTCCGGTTCTTTTTGTCAAGAAGAAGGACAGATCTATGCGGGTATGCATTGATTACAGATAGTTGAATAAAGTAACCATAAAGAACAAGTATCCTCTGCGAAGGATCGATGACCTGTTTGATCAGTTGCGTGGTGCAACTATCTTTTATAAAATAGATCTGAGGTCAGGATACCATCAGTTACGTATCAAGGAGAGTGACATACCTAAGTCTGCCTTTAGGACAAGGTATGGTCACTATGAGTTCATAGTTATGTCTTTTGGACTAACTAATGCACTGGCTGCATTCATGGAACTCATGAATATAATCTTTAACCTTTTCTTGATCAATTCATAATAGTCTTTATAGATGACATCCTGATATATAGTAGAGATGCTCAACAGCATGAGCATCACCTCCTTCAGACTTTAACCTTGCTAGAGAGCATAAGTTGTATGCTAAGTTTAGCAAATGTGAGTTTTGGTTACCAGAAGTTTCTTTTCTAGGACACGTAATATCTGCCTCAGGTATTCATGTTGATCCCAAGAAGGTAGAATCTGTCCTGTAATGGGAACAGCCAAAGCCACCGACGAAGATATGCAGTTTCCTAGGACTGGAAGGCTATTATAGAAGGTTTGTTAAGAACTTCAGTTCTATAGCTTTACCCCTAACCAAGTTGACTAGGAAGGAGGTTCCTTTTGTCTGGAATGACAAGTGTCAATACTCTTTCCAGCTGTTGAAAGAAAGGTTAACAAGTGCACATGTGCTGGTGTTACCTGAGCAAGGGAATGGGTACATAGTTTTCAGTGATGCATCTAAGAATGGTCTAGGATGTGTTGATGCAGGATAATCAAGTGATTTCTTTTTCCTCTTGACAACTTAAGAAACACGAGGAGAATTATCTAACACATGATCTAGAGCTAGCTGCTGTGGTCCATGCTTTGAAAATCTATAGACATTATCTCTATGGAGAAACATTTCAGAATTGCACAGACCATAAGAATCTAAATTACATCTTCTCACAACATGAGTTGAACATGAGACAATGCCGCTGGATGGAGGTAATCAAGGACTACGATTGTACAATTGATTATCATCCAGGGAAGGCTAATGTAGTGGCTGATGCACTGAGTAGGAAATCATCATCACCAGCCTTAGATAAAGCACAGTTGAACTCCTTAGTGTGCTTTAAAAGAGATATGCTTATCTCCTTGAGGCAAAAGAATATACAACTTAAGGTATCATTGTTAGTTGGGCTGTTAGCTCAGATGCACATAAAACCTACTCTGAGACAGCAGATTAAAGAAGCACAACAAGCTGATGTTGTGGTTCAGTAGATCAGGTCAGAGTATGGTAGTGAGAAACATGATGGCTGTCATGAGTCAGAGGATCAGGTAGTCTGCTACCATGGTATGATGGTAGTACCTGATGCCAATGACTTAAGGAAGTTAGTTTTGGAAGAAGCTCATTCTTCGATGTATGCAATGCATCTAGGGAGCACCAAAATGTATCATAACTTGAAAGATATGTATTGGTGGCCTGGTTTGAAGAAAGATGTAGCTGAGTTTGTTATGCGGTGTCTGGTGTGTCAGCAGGTTAAAGCTGAACATCAAAATCCCATAGGAACAATGCAACCTTTGTCTATACCACAGTGGAAATGGGATCATGTGACCATGGAATTTGTGTTTGATTTGCCTAGAACAACC
This sequence comes from Alisma plantago-aquatica, assembly GCA_963693085.1. NCBI lineage: Eukaryota > Viridiplantae > Streptophyta > Magnoliopsida > Alismatales > Alismataceae > Alisma > Alisma plantago-aquatica. Next base: position 187,397,219 of record OY856415.1, read on the forward strand.
AATGGTCATGATTCCATATGGGTGATAGTTGATAGGTTGACTAAGACATCACATTTCCTTCATGTTAAAACAATCTAACCTGCTGAGAAGCTTGCACAGATATATATAGATGAGATAGTGCGGTTGCACGGGGTTCAAGCTACTATTGTTTCTGATAGAGGTTCCCAGTTCATGAGTCATTTTTGGGAATGACTACATAAAGCTTTGGGAACACAGTAAAGGTTTAGTACTGCCTTTCACCCACAGACAGATCGACAGTCTAAGAGGACCATACAAACCTTGGAGGATTTTCTAAGGGCATGTGTCCTTCAAATTATAGGAAGTTGGGATATACACCTGAGCTTGATAGAATTTGCTTACAACAATAGCTATCAACACAATATTGATATGGCACCATATGAAGCAGTATATGGTAGATGTTGTAGATCTCCTTTATGTTGGTATGAAACAGGAGAAATATCAACATTTGGGTCCTGAGCTAGTACAACAGACAACTCAGAAGATTAAAGTGATACAACAACAATTAAAGACTGCACAAGATAGACAGAACTCGTACGCCGACAAACAGAGAAGACCTTTAGAATTACAAGCTGGAGACAGAGTATATCTCAAGGTCTCACCTTGGAAAGGCGTCCTTAGATTTGGAAAGAAGGGAAAGTTAGCTCCTAGATTTATGGGACCTTATCCAATCATTGAACGAATTGGAAAGGTAGCCTATAAGCTGGAGTTGCCACCTGAGCTTCATAAGTTACATCCAATGTTCCATATTTCCATGCTGAGAAAGTGTCATCCTGACACAAAGTTAGTTTTGCAACCTGTGGAGGTAGAATTAAATGATGATATATCATACGTTGAAGGACCTGTGATGATCCTTGATAAAAGAATTAAAAAGATGAAAAAGAAAGACATATGTCTTGTGAAAGTTCTCTGGCATCACCGTGGCATTGAAGAAGCTACGTGGGAGATAGAGGAAGAGATGAGGAGGAAGTACCCTTCTCTTTTCTCTTGATGATTTTGGGAACGAAATCCCTGTTAGGGGTGGATAATTTGTAACATCCCTGACCTGGGTTATGCTCTAACCCAAGTGTTTTGTTTAAGAAAGATAATTATATGCTTGCTCTTATCTTTTGAAAAGTAATTAAAGCTCAAGAGGAACTTATGTTTCAATTTTAGTCCTTTTTGAATAATGTTGAAATCAATGTTTTGCTCGTTTTGGACTAAAGTGCAAATTACCCAAGTTGAGGGGTTCACTTGCAAATGTTACATGATAAAATTATCCTCAAGTGTTGAAGCATCATAAGAATGAGAATGATGCAGAGGTATGGCTTTTGATAGCCTGAGCACCAAGAATGAGCTTATTAAGCAATGTTTGTGCATTAAAACCTAGTTTTGGTGTAATGTGCAATTTACCCAAAACCTAGGGTTCAATATGAAAAATACCACTTCTAGAGAGTCCCTAATGTTTCTTGGTATCAATTAGAGACAAGAGAATCAAAGGGGCATCTCATTTGAATCTCTTTAGAGGAGAGAGAATATTTATATTAAAATAATCAAGATTTAAGCATAATTGAAACCCTAATTCAATTTAATGCAAAAATAAAATATATTAATTGAAGTTCCCATCAAATAAAAAGGCTTTGGTTGAAATCCTATGGTGCAAGGACGTTCAAATGCCTTGAGTTGCACCGAAATATCCTAAGTAGGTGAAGGAATCCACTTGCATTTGTTAATTAAAAAGAATTGTCCACTAAAAATGGATAATATTATTATAATGATTAAGGTGCTTAAAGTGGTTGTTTTTAATTCAAGGATAAACGAGAGGTTTTTTTGAAGGCAAGGATGATGGCTTCGTAGGCAAGGAAGTTAGGGGGATAAGTGACACTAATTTTGGGAGTTGAAGGAATTTTCTATTGCTTTCTCTCTCTTGAAATTCCCTTACATATATCCCATTTTCCACCCACATGAAAGACTCTTTTCGACTCTTCTTTCTTTCCTTGCTTTGGCCATGCACAAGGGAGCTTAGGAGCAACAGGAGGACGTGCCTCAACCTGTAGGTAAGCTCCATAGTCATCTTCAACCTTGAATTCATGGTGAAAATTGAAATTCAATGCTTATTTTCTCTTTTTCTCCATTCAATCTTCAACCTTGATCATCCTTTGCATCCAAAGACTTGAGAACGGACCTTGGACAGTTGAGAAAGCTTCATTCACCATTGAGGACGTGAATCTTGAAGCTTGGATTCAACTTTGAAGGCGGGTTATATAACTTGAACCCTTAAACATCATTATTGATTTCATTTCTTCATCATATGTTGATTCCTTTTTCATTCCCAAATTTTCTTTTGATTAATTGTTGAAATCATCACAAAGATCACAACAAATTTATAAGGTTTGTAGCTTGTAGAGGATGATGTCATCTTAGCACACACCTCAACAAAAATCATGAGCAAACAGTTTCACTTTTTGGTGACCAAACGATCTCAAGACCATTTGAGGTAAAATGGTCTCAAGACCGATTGAGACCAAATAGTCTCAAGACCGTTTAAGGTCAAGTGGTGTCATGGTTGGATGGAGATCTAATGGTTACAATTGATCTAGTTCCAAAGGTTTCAACAATTGATGGTTCCTTGATTACAAACCCTAGACCTATTGAAGATAAAACCCTAGTTTAAGTTCAATTGATTTCATTGCTGATTTGACCATTCAGTCTTCAAACCGTTTGGGGACTAAATGGTATCAAACCGTTTAGGGTTTAATAATATTTAATTCAAACAGTCCCAAACTGTTTAGGGTTTAATAATATTTAATTCAAACAGTCTCAACCCGTTTAGGGATTAGTAATATTTAATTCAAACGATTTCAAAACCGATTGAAGGAATTAGGGCAAGATCATTTGGATAACTGAGATCAAGACCGTTTGGATAAATGAGATCAAGACCATTTAGGGTCTAATGGACTCAAGACCGTTTGGAGGTGACCGTTTGGAGGTCAAGCACCTCAAGACCGTTTGGAGGTATAAAAGGACCAAGACCGTTTGGAGATTCAAATTAACCAAGACCGTTTAAGGTCTAACGGTCTTTAAGACCATTTGAAGGTCAAGTGACCCCAAGACCGTTTGAAGGATCAATTGTTCCAAGACCATTTGAAGGTCTAATTGGTTCAAATCATGTAATTACTACTAACCCCATAAGTGGTTGAAGGGTATCTCAAGGATGATTTCAAATGAAAGTACCTCTAAAGTGCTTAGGTAATTAGTATGATTAAAGTGATTATCACTTGATGCTTATGAAATCATTAAATTCAATACACCATGATAAACATAGATGTATGTCCTTAGTGAGAGGTTAAGTCAACCTAATAAGGTATGATGATGATGTTATGTGTGTTCCCAAGTACATGGAACAATGATAAGTATGATTAATACTTAAATAATGCTAAGTTCTCCAAGATATGTGGAAGCACTGATTTAGGGATTGGATTAATGAGATAATCATAAAACTGTAATTAATGGAGAATGGAAACCCTAATCGAGAAAGATGAGAAACCCTAACCCTAACTTTGGGTAATGGGTTGAGAAATTCTAATTGAAATGAAATGGGAAATCCCTAACCCTAATTTGAGTAAAGGGTTGTGAAACCCTAAGATGGGATGATGTTATGTGAAAACCCTAAAACATGGTATTGTTATGTGAAAACCCTAATACAAGGTATTTTTATATGGAACCCTAATACATGGTGATGTTATGTGAAAACCTGATAAAGGATGATGTTATGTAAAACCCTAATCTAGGGTGATGCTAGATGAAACCTTAACCCTAATATAGGGTGATGGTATGTGAAACCCTAATTTTTGGTTATAGTGCATGAAACCCTAATCTTGAGCAATATGATGATAATCCCTAACCCTAATTTTGGGTAATGGGATGAGTATCTCTAATTGACATGAATTTGGAAACCCTAACCCTAATGAGGGAATAGTGATGCTACCATTTCATTGCAGAGTGCTGATATGTAATTGATATAACTGTTATCATGTGTACTAACCATGCAGGTATCATGAGATGTTGGGCATAGCCAAGTATGAGCTATGATTCTTTATTATTGAAATTGTTTTATGGGCCTTGTGAGCCATAATATGCTTTGTTGCCTAGAAAGAGGTAACAAGAGATTAAATGGGCCTTGAAGAGCCATGTGAGATGCTTGTGTAACAAGAATCATGTTTACCTTGGTCAGATGACCTGAAGGTATTAGTTACCTGATAAGTGGTAACAAGTGTTCTTTGATGAACTGAGGGTTTGAATACCCATATCCCATAATCATGATGATGAGATGTTAAGGGATGAGAATGCCCATGATGTGACAAAGGATTGAGATCCCAATGTTTTATAAAGCTTTGAGAAGTATTGGATAGAAGTATTACACATTCTTTGTAGCATTTGTTATAATAATTTATGTTTGAAAACCTGACTGATGCTAAGAGAATATGGTAATGCACTTAATTAATCAAGTGAAATCTTATCATGTAGAGCCCTGACCATAGATCCATCATCTTCCGTAATTGGTGATGGTGAAATAGATTTTCCTATGGGAATTCCTGGAATGCATATTTTGAATATTTGGAGGTAATGGGCGAAAATATCCTTACGCTTCATAGGAACGACTGAGGGCCATATCCTATGTACAGGAATGGTTATGGACCATATCCCAATAAGAGTATGGCTATGGTCATAACTCCATAATACCAGACATTGGCTACGGGCCATATCCTGCAAAGAGTATATGCTACGAGCTATAAATCTATAGAGAAGATGCCAGTATACCCTAGAAAGCTATTTAGCAGAGACACAAGACGTCCTGCATATGATCTCGTATTGACCGAGACATATGAGGTGATGGAGTCCGGCTCTTCCATTGACCTATGTATGGTACCGATGCTTTACTTAATCGTGGTCGGTTGGAGCATGAGCGGTATACCTCATCTCCTCAGGGCATAAGTATGATTGTAAAATATAAACAGTCATGTAGCATATTTGCTTAAGGATGAAATACAGAAATCATGGGTTGATGTTACATTGCTTATTGTATCCTAAAGTGGATAAATATTATACATGTTCTTCATATTCCTTATTAAAATAATAGATGATCTACTACTTATCACTTTATAGTTGTCATACTTTAGAGGTGACATTGCTTTATACTATTTAATAATGATTAAATCCTATTGTTTAATGAAGATTCCTCTGTTCATTTTATTACTATTCATCTGAAATAATAATGTTTCTGGCGGAGAGATATATCTCTCGCTGGGACAATTTTCAATTGTCTCACCCCCATTGGATTCAACCTTTTTAGGTGGATGAGGACGAGGAGGTAGAAACCCTACAACAGGGAAAGGACAACAACAACAGGGATAATAGTAAAATCTCAGGTAGAGATACTGACTATCGTGTCATGTAGATATGAGTCCTATGAGTCGTCTCTGTACTCTCAGGTCCTAGGAGTTAGTAGCTTGTGCTTTTATAATCGATCTGAGATTTTGGCTTGATGCCTCGAGATTCTTATGCTGCCTGTATATAGTTTTTAACAGAGCAATTGATGCTTGTAACCCTCAAGAAGGGATGGTACAATATATGTACTTTGTGAACTAGAATGTATGTGTATATAATATTTTAGTTCTTGTTATAAGAGTTTCCTGAAATGGATCTCTTTGTAAATGGTTTTAATTTTTAGTGATTTTCAGTAATCCGCTGGTAATTATCGTTTCCGCTTAGTTAATGACGTTTTATTCGAACGATGCATCACAAGTTAAGTTGGTATCAGAGCTCTAGGTTCGCTGAGTCTACAGAGACATAGGATTAAGGTTGTTGAGTCTGTTCTAGTGTCTTCCAATTTATCTGATAGTATCTTCTACTCATATAGGAGAAGAAGAACTTAAAGATGTCTGGATCACACGAAGAAAATGCTGCTGAGAGCAACATTGCTGCATCAGGAAGAGGTGCAAGGGATCAGACTAGGGAGGAACCAAAACTTGTACATACCCAGCTTAACCAAGCTGCACTAGAAAACCAAGCTTTCCATGATCTGTTTGGGCAGTTCATGGCAACCATGATGCATATGGCAGATAGGATGCCACCACCTGCATTGAGGGCACCAACACATAATGAAGGACAAGGAGCCGTCAAGACTTTTGAATGACTTCGCCGGGTTGGAGCCACAGAATATGCTGGTACAGCTGATCCAACATACGTAGATATGTGGCTGACTGAGCTGGAGAAGGCTTTTAGAATCCTCAATATCCCTGAAGCAGAGAAGGTGAGGCATGCAGTGTACCTTCTTAAAGGGAGTGCTGGCCACTGGTGGACAATAGAAGAGGGCAAGAGGTCGGGTGTTGAAATCAGATGGGAGGAATTCCAATGAGAATTCGTCAGTAGATATTTCCCCAAGACATTTCTAGACAAGAAAATTTCTCAGTTTTAGCGGATAAGGCAAGGGCCAGTGAACATTAGTGAGTATGAAGCTAAGTTTATGGAGCTTCTTTAGTTTTGTCTGCATATGGCTGCTACAGATGAGGAGAGGATTCAGTGTTTTGAGAAGGGGCTGAACGCTGAATTGACCACTCCTATGTCTGCCTTAGAGAACAGGGAGAGGTTTGCCACCTTTGTGGAGTCTTTGAGGCAGATAGAAAGGTCCGTGACTGAGAAGCGTCAGGCCACAGTAAGAAGGTGTATACACAGTTCCAAGGACAGAGGTCTGAAAGTTTTAAGAAACCAAGATTTTCTGCACCAACATCACCACCAAGGTTTAACACCCAGACACAGTGGACATCCAGTAAGGGTAGAGGTCATAGTTTACCACCGAATAGAGCTCCCAATACAACATCAACATCAGCAACTAGACCTTTTAGACCATATCAAGAGAATAGAACCTGTCACCAGTGTAGACAGGTAGGACATTTAGTAAGGGATTGTCCAGTTAGAAACACAATGGTGACTCAACCTTCGAGGCAGAGTCAGCAAGGCTCTCAGAGGTGATAGTTTTTTAGTAACGCTAGAGGACGTGGACAAGCGTCCCAAGATGGTTCTTCAGCACCCAACAACCGAGCATACAGTCAACATCAAGCAACAACGAGGGTCTATGCAATGAATCAACCCGAAGCAGTAGTCAACCCTCGAGTTGTGACATGTCACATGGAACTATTTCATTCTGATATGTCTTCATCCTGCTTCGTATCTATTTTGATTAATCCAGGTGCTATGCATTCCTTTATCACTCAAGAAGTGATTCATGATTGCAATATGACTGTTAGTCATAAAGCAGATAGTCTGTTATTAGAAACCCCTCTGATGGGTTCTACAGTGTTACGGGAGGTGTGTTTTCCCTACATTCTTTCCTTTTTTGAACATTGCATCCAGGTGGATCTTATACCACTTGAAATGCATGGGTTTGATATAATTCTTGGGTTGAACACCCTAGAAAAGTATAAGGTTGTCTTGGATTGTGAGTCCAAGCAAGATGTGTTCACTAATGGTGGTGACACATGGATCTTTCAGGGAGATATAAAGATTCTTCCAACCTGTCTTGTGTCATCTATGGTAGTTGAGAAGCTGATGAGACAAGGATGCTTTGCATTCTTGGCACAGGTGGTAGATACCATAATCGAGAGCCCTAATCTTTCTAAAGTTCTGATAGTTAGGGAGTTTGAAGATGTGTTCCCTGAGGAACTTCTAGGTGTTCCTCCGCCTCGAGAAATTGATTTTGAGATTAATCTAATCCTGGGCACGCAACCAATATCACAAACATCGTATAGAATGGTACTTGTTGAGATGGAAGAGCTCAAGAAACAACTGCATGAGTTACTTGAGAAAGGTTTTATCTGACCAAGTACTTTACCCCTAACCAAGTTAACTGATCAAATATACAGTTATGCATTGATTATAGACAGGTGAGTAAATTAACCATAAAGAACAAGTATCCTATGCCAAGGATCGATGACCTATTTGATCAGTTGTGTGGTGCAACTATCTTTTCTAAAATAGATCTGAGGTCAGGATACCATCAATTACATATCAAGGAGAGTGACATACCTAAGTCTGCCTTTAGGACAAGGTATGGTCACTATGAGTTCATAGTTATGCCGTTGGACTAACTAATGCACCAGCTACATTCATGGAACTCATGAATAGAATCTTTCAACCTTTTCTTGATCAATTCATAGTAGTCTTTATAGTTGACATCCTGAGATATAGTAGAGATGCTCAACAGCATGAGCAGCACCTCGGTCAGGCTTTAACCTTGCTAAGAGAGCATAAGCTGTATGCTAAGTTTAGCAAATGTGAGTTCTGGTTACCAGAAGTTTCTTTTCTAGGACACGTAATATCTGCCTCAGGTATCTGTCTTGATCCTAAGAAGGTAGAATCTCCTGCAATGGGAACAACCAAAGACACTGACGGAGATATGCAGTTTCCTAGGACTGGCAGGATATTACATAAGGTTCATTAAGAACTTCAGTTCTATAGCTTTACCCCTAACCAAGTTGACTAGGAAGGAGGTTCCTTTTGTCTGGAATGACAAGTGTCAACATTCTTTCCAACTATTGAAAGAAAGGTTAACAAGTGCACGTGTGCTGGTGTTACCTGAGTAAGAGAAGGGGTACATAGTTTTCTGTGATGCATCTAAGAATGGTCTAGGATGTGTGCTGATGCAGGATAATCAAGTGATTTCTTTTGCCTCTCGAAAGCTTAAGAAACACGAGGAGATTTTTCTGACACATGATCTGGAGCTAGCTGCTGTGGTCCATACTTTGAAAATCTAGAGACATTATCTCTATGGAGAAACATTTCATATTTTCACAGACCATAAGAATCTAAAATACATCTTCTCACAACATGAGTTGAATATGAGACAATGCCGCTGGATGGAGTTAATCAAGGACTATGATTGTACAACTGATTATCATCCAGGGAAGGCTAATGTAGTGGTTGATGCACTAAGTAGGAAATCATCATCACCAACCTTAGATAAAGCACAGTTGAACTCCTTAGTGTGCTTTAAAATAGATATGCTTATCTCCTTGAGGCAAAACAATATACTACTTAAGGTATCATTGTTAGCCGGGCTGTTAGCTGAGATGCACACAAAACCTACTCTGAGACAACAGATTAAAGAAGCACAACAAGCTGATGCTGTGGTTCAACAGATCATGTTAGAGTACGGTAGTGAGAAACGAGATGGATTTCATGAGTCGGAGGATCAGGTAGTCTGTTACCATGGTATGATGGTAGTACCTGATGCCAATGACTTAAGGAAGTTAGTCTTGGAAGAAGCTCATTCTTCGATGTATGCAATGCATCCAAGGAGCACAAAAATGTATCATAACTTGAAAGATATGTATTGGTGGCCTGGTTTGAAGAAAGATGTAGCTGAGTTTGTTATGCGGTGTCCGGTGTGTCAACAGGTTAAAGCTGAACATAAAAAGCCCGCATGAACAATGCAACCTTTGCCTATACCACAGTGGAAATGGGATCATGTGACCATGGACTTTGTGGTTGGTTTGCCTAGAACAACCAAAGGTCATGATTCCATATGGGTGATAGTTGATAGGTTGACTAAGACAACACATTTACTTCCTATTAAAACAATCTACACTGCTGAGAAGCTTGCACAGATATATATAGATGAGATAGTGCGGTTGCATGGGGTTCCAACTACTATTGTTTCTGATAGAGTTCCCCAGTTCACGAGTCATTTTTGGGAATGACTACATAAAGCATTGGGAACGCAGTTAAGGTTTAGTACTACCTTTCACCCACAGACAGATGGACAGTCTGAGAGGACCATACAAACCTTGGAGGATTTTCTTAGGGCATGTGTCCTTCAAATTATAGGAAGTTGGGATCTACACCTGAGCTTGATAGAATTTGCTTACAATAATAGCTATCAGCACGGTACTGATGTGGCACCATATGCAGCATTATATGGTAGACGTTGTAGATCTCCTTTATGTTGGTATGAAACATGAGAATATCAACTTTTGGGTCCTGAGCTAGTGCAACAGACAACTGAGATGATTAAAGTGATACAAAAACAATTAAAGACTGCACAAGATAGACATAAGTCGTACGCCGACAAACGATGAAGACCTTTAGAATTCCAATCTAGAGACAAAGTATATCTCAAGGTCTCACCTTGGAAAGGCGTCCTAAGATTTGGAAAGAAGGGAAAGTTAGCTCCTAGATTTATGGGGCCTTATCCAATCATTGAACGGATTGGAAAGGTAGCCTATAAGCTGGCATTGCCATCTGAGCTGCATAAGTTAGATCCAATGTTCCATATTTCCATGCTGAGAAAGTGTCATCCTGACACAGAGTTAGTTTTGCAACCTGTGGAGGTCGAATTAAATGATGATATATCATATGTTGAAGGACCTATGATGATCCTTGATAAAAGAATTAAAAAGATGAAAAAGAAAGACATATGTCTTGTGAAAGTTCTCTGGCATCACCTTGGCATTGAAGAAACTACGTGGGAGCTATAGGAAGAGATGAGGAGGAAGTACCCTTCTCTTTTCTCTTGATGATTTCGGGGACGAAATTCTGGTAGGGGTGGATAATTTGTAACATCCCGGACCCAGGTTATGCTCTAACCCCAGATGTTTTGTTTAAGAAAGATAATTATATGCTTTCTCTTATCTTTTGAAAAGTAATTAAGGCTCAAGAGAAACTTATGTTTCAATTTTAGTCCTTTTTGAATAATGTTGAAATCAATGTTTTGCCCATTTTGGATTAAAGTGCAAATTACCCAAGTTGAGGGGTTAACTTGCAAATGTTACATGATAAAACGATCCTAAAGTGTTGAAGCATCATAAGAATGAGAATGAGAATGATGCATAGGTATGGCTTGTGATAGCCTGAGCACCAAGAAAGAGCTTATTAAGCAATGTTTGTGCATTAAAACCTAGTTTTGGTGTAATGTGCAATTTACCCAAAACCTAGGGTTCAATATGCAAAATACCACTTCTAGAGAGTCCCTAATGTTTCTTGGTATCAATTAGAGACAAGAGAATTAGAGGGGAATCTCATTTGAATCTCTTTAAGGGAGAGAGAATCTTGATATTAAAATAATCAAGATTTAAGCATAATTGAAACCCTAATTTAATTTAATGCAAAAATAAAATATATTAATTGAAGTGCCCATCAACTAAAAAGGCTTTGGTTGAAATCCTATGGTTCAAGGACGTTCAAATGTCTTGCGTTGCACCGAAATATCCTAAGTAGGTGAAGGAATCCACTTGCATTTGTTAATTAAAATGAATTGTCCACTAAAAATGGATAATAGTATTATAATGATTAAGGTGCTTAAAGTGGTTGCTTTTGATTGAATGATAAATGAGAGGTTTTTGAAGGCAAGGATGATGGCTTCGTAGGCAAGGAAGTGAGGGGGATAAGTGACACCAATTTTGGGAGTTGAAGGAATTTTCTATTGCTTTCTCTCTCTTGAAATTCCCTTACATATATCCCATTTTCCACCCACATGAAAGACTCTTTTCGACTCTTCTTTCTTTCCATGCTTTGGCCATGCAAAAGGGAGATTAGGAGCAATAGGAGGACGTGCCTCAACCTGTAGGTAAGCTCCATAGTCATCTTCAACCTTGAATTCATGGTGGAAATCGAAATTCAATGCTTATTTTCTCCTTTTCTCCATTCAATCTTCAACCTTGATCATCCCTTGCATTCAAAGACTTGAGAACGGACCTTGGACAGTTGAGAAATATTCATTCACCATTTAGGACATGAATCTTGAAGCTTGGATTCAACTTTGAAGGCGGGTTATATAACTTGAACCCTTAAACATCATTATTGATTTCATTTCTTCATCATATGTTGATTCCTTTTTCATTCCCAAATTTTCTTTTGATTAATTGTTGAAATCACCACAAAGATCACAACAAATTTCGAAGGTTTGTAGCTTGAAGAGGATTATTTCATCTTAGCACACACTTCAACAAAAATCATGAGCAAACAATTTCACTTTTTGGTGACCAAACGATCTCAAGACCGTTTGAGGTCAAATGGTCTCAAGACCGATTTATAACAAACGGTCTCCAGACCATTTAAGGTCAATTGGTGTCATGGTTGGATGGAGATACAATGGTTACAATTGATCTAGTTCCAAAGGTTTCAACAATTGATGGTTCCTTGATTACAAACCCTAGATCGATTGAAGATAAAATCCTAGTTTAAGTTCAATTGATTTCATTTCTAATTTGACCATTCAGTCTTCAAACCGTTTGGGGACTAAATAGTCTCAAACCATTTAGGGTTTAATAATATTTAATTCAAATGGTCCCAAACCTTTTAGGGTTTAATAATATTTAATTCAAATGGTCTCAAACTATTTAGGGATTAATAATATTTAATTCAAATGGTTTTAAAATTGATTGAAGGAATTAGGGCAAAATCATTTGGATAATTGAGATTAAGACCATTTGGATAAATGAGATCAAGACCGTTAAGGGCCTAATGGACTCAAGACGATTTGGAGGTCAAGCACCTCAAGACCGTTTGGAGTTCAAGCACCTCAAGACCGTTTGGAGGTACAAATGGACCAAGGCCATTTGGAGATTCAAATGAACCAAGACCATTTAAGGTCTAACGGTCTTCAAGACCGTTTGAAGGTCAAGTGACCCCAAGACCATTTGAAGGGTCAATTGGTCCAAGACCGTTTGAAGGTCTAATTGGTTCAAATCATGTAATTACTACTAGCCCCATAAGTGGTTGAAGGGTATCTCTAGGATGATTTCATATGGAAGTACCTCTAAAGTGCTTAGGTAATTAATATAATTAAAGTGACTATCACTTGATGCTTATGAAAGTTTTAAATTCAATACACCATGATAAACATAGGTGTATGTCCTTAGTGAGAGGTTAAGTCAACCTAATAAGGTATGATGATGATGTTATGTGTGTTCCCAAGTACATGGAACAATGATAAGTCTGATTAATACTTAAATAATGCTATGTGCTCCAAGATATGTGGAAGCACTGATTTAGGGATTGGATTAATGAGATAATCATAAAACTCTAATTAATGGAGAATGGAAACCCTAATCAAGAAAGATGAGAAACCCTAACCCTAACTTTGGGTAATGGGTTGAGAAATTCTAATTGAAATGAAATGGTAAATCCTTAACCCTAATTTGAGTAAAGGGTTGTGAAACCCTAAGATGGGATGATGTAATGTGAAAACCCTAAAACAGGGTATTGTTATGTGAAGACCCTAATACAGGGTATTGTTATATGGAACCCTAATATAGGGTAACGTTATGTGAAAACCTGATAAAGGATGCTATGTAAAACCCTAATCCAGGGTGATGCTATATAAAACCTTAACCCTAATATAGGGTGAAGGTATGTGAAACCATAATTTTTGGTTATAGTGCATGAAACCCTAATCTTGAGCAATATGATGATAACCCCTAACCCTAATTTTGGGTAATGGGATGAGTATCTCTAATTGACATGAATTTGGAAACCCTAACCCTAATGAGGGAATAATGATGCTACCATTACATTATATAGTGCTGATATGTAATTGATATAACTGTTATCATGTGTACTAACCATGCAGGTATCATGAGATGTTGGGCATAGCCAGGTATGAGCTATGATGCTTTATTATTGAAATTGTTTTATGGGCCTTGAGAGCCATAATATGCTTTGTTGCCTAGAAAGAGGTAACAAGATATTAAATGGGCCTTGAAGAGCCAAGTGAGATGCTTGTGTAAAAAGTATCATGTTTACCTTGGTCAGATGACCTGAAGGTATTAGTTACCTGATAAGTGGTAACAAGTGTTCTTTGATGAACTGAGGGTTTGAATACCTATATCCCATAATCATGATGATGAGATGTTAAGGGATGATAATGCCCATGTTGTGACAAGGGATTGAGATCCCAATGTTTTATAAAGCTTCGAGAAGTATTTGATAGAAGTATTACACATTCTTTGTAGCATTTGTTATAATAATTTATGTTTGAAAACCTGACTGATGCTAAGAGAATATGGTAATGCACTTAATTAATCAAGTGAAATCTTATTATGTAAAGCCCTACCCATAGATCCATCATCGTCAGTAATTAGTGATGGTGAAACAAGTTTTCCTATGGGAAATCCTGGAATGCATATTTTGAATATGTGGGGGTAATGGGTGAGCATATCCTTACACCTCATAGGATTGACTCAGGGCCATATCCTATGTACATGAATGGTTATGGACCATATCCCAATAAGAGTATGGCTATGGGTCATAACTCCACAATACCAGACATTGGCTACGGGACATATCCTGAAAAGAGTATATGCTACATGCTATAACTCTATAGAGAAGATGCCAGTATACCCTGGAAAGCTATTTAGCAGAGACACAAGATGTCCTGCATATGATCTCATACTGACCGAGACAGATGAGGTGATGGAGTCCGACTCTTCCATTGACCTATGTATGGTACTGATGCTTTACTTAATCGTGTTCGGTTGGAGCATGAGCGGTATACCTCATCTCCTCAGGGCATAAGTATGATTGTAAAATGTAAACAACGGTGTAGCTTAATTGCTCAAGGATGAAATATGGAAATCATTGGTTGATGTTACATTGCTTATTGTATCCTAAAGTGGATAAATATTATAAATGTTCTTCATATTCCTTATTAAAAGAATAAATGATCTACTGCTTATCACTTTATAATTGTCATACTTTAAGAGGTGACATTGCTCTATACTGCTTAATAATGATTAAATCCTACTGTTTAATGAAGATTCCCTTGTTCATTTTATTAATGTTCATCTGAAATAATAATGTTTCTGGCGGAGAGTTATATCTCTCGCTGGGACAATTTTCAATTGTCTCACCCCTGTGGGATTCAGCCTTTTTAGGTGGATGAGGATGAGGAGGTAGAAACCCTACAATAGGGGAAGGACAACAGCAACAGGGACATCAGTAACATCTCTGGTGGAGATATTAACTGTTCTGTCATGTAAATATGAGTCATATGAGTCGTCTCTGTACTCTCAGGTCTTAGGAGTTAGTAGTTAGTGCTTTTATAATCGATCTGATATTTTGGCTTGATGCCTCGAGATTCTTATGCTGCCCGTGTATAGTTTTTAACAGAGCAGTTGATGCTTGTAACCCTCGAGAAGGGATGGTACATGATATGTACTTTGTGAACTAGAATGTATGTGTATATAATATTTTGGTTCTTGTTATAAGAGTTTCCTGGAAATGGATCTCTTTGTAAATGGTTTTAATTTTTAGTGATTTTTAGTAATCCACTGGTAATTATCGCTTCCACTTAGTTAATGACGCTTTGTTTGAACGGTGCGTCACACATTACATAGACCAAACAATAGTCTCCAAAAAGCATAAGTGCCATAGATACATGTGAAGGTTGTCTTCTCCTGATCATCCACGTGAATTGGAACTTGATAAAATGCTGAGTACCTGTCTAATAAACATAAATATGAGTGATGGGCCAATTTTTCTAGAACTTGATCAATACATGGTAGTGGAAGTGGTCTTTCCTCATGGCAACATTTTGTTTCCTGTAGTCTATGAACATACACCAACCAATGATGGTTCGCATTGTCACTTCATCCCCATTATCCCCTTCTACGATTGTCATACCTTCTTTCTTAGGTACGACATGAATTGGGCTGACCCAATTACTGTCACTTGTAGGGTATATGATTCCAGTTTTGTGCAATTTTATTACTTCTTTTCTTGATGACTTCTTTAAGCATCTGATTTAATTTCCTTTGTGTTTGAGCTAAAGGCTTGGCAGTGTCTTCCATATTTGTTTTATGCATACAAAGGGCAAGGCTAGACTCTTGATGTCCTCCATAGAGTAGACTATGGCTCTTCTATGTATCTTGAGTTCATTCAACAACTTATCCTCCTACTCTTTTGTCAAAGTAGAGTTTATAATAACAAGATTTCTATCCTCGTCATCACAAAACTCATACTTTAGGCCTTCAGTTAATTAATTTAATTTCGAATTTGGTTTTGATGCTGCCTTTTCTTCTGGCGTTTTCTCTAATGAAGCACACTTTACAGTCTCTGTAGTGCCTTCTTCGTCACTACAATCTTCCTTCGGCTGGTTTGAAAATCCAAAATTTCTACTACCTCAGGATCTTCTATACTGGGGTCTGGGTTGTTTAAAGCTCGCATGAGCAGATCAAAAATGGCATTGTCTTCTTGCACTTCTTGACAATATTGGTTGTAGCTATCCATGAAGTAGACTGACTCAAATAAGGAGGGTCCCCTCATAAAGTCTTAGATGTGAAAATCAATATGATCATTTCCATCCTGAAGAGTAATGATCCCCTCTGCAGCATCTATTGGCGCTCTACTAGTGGCAAGAAAAGGTCTTCCAAAAATCATGGGACACAAGGGATACTCAATAGTGTCAATAACAACTATGCAACAAGGGATAAAGAATCATCCTACATGAATCCTTACGTCTTCCACTACTCCTACTCGTTTAGTGAAAGTGTGATCACCTAACTGGATTCTCATGCCACTTTTTACTATGTCATTGAGTCCAAGCCTTTAAGTCAAGGCGAGAGGCATCAAACTGACGTTTGCTCCTAGATTTACAAGTCCTTTTCTTTCCACATTATCGCCAATGTTGAAAGGGATAGTAAATGAACCAGAGTCCTTCTTTCTCAGCATCTTGTCTTTAACAAATGCGCTGGACATTTTGGCTAATCACACCATATCAACATGATCTCCTCTTCTTCTCTTTGTTATGAGGTCCTTGAAGAACTTAGCATAGGTAGGAAGCTCTTTGATGACATCCAATAAAGGGACATCCAGGTGCAACTTCTTCACGGCTTCCATGAATGTCTCATACTGCTTCTTAAGATGGGCTTTGATTAACTTGTATGGAAAGGGAACCCTTGGGGAATATGGGTTCTTATTGGAAAAAACCTCTTCAGATGGGTTCGATCCCCTTTCTTGTGCATGTTTATTCCACTTTCCTCTCTCTTTAGACTTGTTCTTCTTAGTGGACTCTTCCTCCTTAGGCACTTCTTCTACTATAATTGGTTTAGGTTGTGTCTTGCTACCGGTGTCATTTTCTCTGTCAACCTCCCCTTGCTCATTTTCTAGTACTTTACTGGGTCATATGGTGGCCATCTTTGTAGTCTCTATATTAGAGGGGATCTTTCCTTGAGGGTTCTTTATGAGTTCAGACAACTGTGCCAATTGTTGGTCCATTTGCCTTTGATGTGTCTATATATTAGCCATCTGGGTCTGCATTGTGGTTAGGATGCCTGAGTTGGTGATTAATCACCTAGTCACTTACTGAAGCTTGCCTTTTTGCAAAGTCAAATAGTTGAGACATCATGTCAGGTTGGTTACTGTTCTTAGTTAGGCTTTGATCCTAATTTTTTCGATTGGAGATCTTGTTTTGAGATTGTCCTTATCCTTGGCCTTGGCCTTCGTGGTTACTTTGATTTTTTTGGTAGTTAGTGGTTCTAGTGAATGTGCTCTACCCTCTTCTTCTCCCAAATCCTAATGACGTTTTAGACGAACTGCCAATTGATCAGAGTTTTCAACAACATCTTTGTTTCCACAATTAAATTGGGAGGTCTGGTCTCTTAGAATTTACATAGGAAACATTCTCGATTTCTTCTTATCTTCTTCACTTTTGTCATCATCCTCTGGTTGAGTGTAGATACAACAATCAACACTGTGTCCTCCTTCACCGTAGGTGACACATTTCATGACTTTCTCGATCTTGGATTTCCCTTTTCCTCCAATATCCTTCAACGATTAAACATCCAGGGTGATCTTTTGGATCTGGGTCATTATAGTCTCTAGGGATTTTGACTCAACAGTTGGACCTTTAGAGTTTTAATTCTTTTCTAAACCCCTATCACTTCTCTCATAATCCATGCATGCTTATAGTGCAACCATGTTATCGATGATTGTCATAGTCTTCTTCAACTTTTTGCCAAGGAAGTCACTTCCACTGGTGGCGTTTAGTGAAGTCCTTTATGTCGACGTTAACCCCCTATAGAATGTGGTCACAAGAAAACCTTTTTCATAGTTGTTATGAGGACATTCCTTCCAATATTCTTCGAATTGTTCCCATGCTTCATGAAGATTCTCTCCATGCTTTTGTAAGAATCCAATGATCTTGTGTCTATTTCTGATGGTTTTCTTAATGGGGTAGAGCTTTGAGATGAAAGCATCAGCTAGGGGTTTCCATCCATTAATGGATCTGTGAGGTAGACTAAGATACCAGGACAATGCTTTATCCTCCAAAAAGAAGACAAACCCCTTACAATATATAACTTCATGCGATACCCTCTTCATCTTAACCAAGTCACATATGTTCTTAAAGGCATCAAGATGATGATAGCAATTCTCATCTTTTGAGTTACCCCTAAAAGTTTTGTTTTAGATCATGGAGATAACTGTAGGTTTTAGCTCAAAATTTGCAGCATCAAACCTTGGAATAATGTCAGGGCATCTAGATTTGTTATCTCTAGTTGTGGCCAAGTCCCTGAGGAAACAACCTTATTCTTTTTCATCATCTTCATCTTCTTCATTGTTGTTGTTGTTCCTTTCATTCCTCCTTGCCCTCTGGTGATGACCTTCATCACGTCGTCATTCCTTATGATCCTCTTCACTTGGCGGTAGAGGTAGTACACCACCATGTGGGACTGTCACAGAACCATTCTTACCCTAGTCCCAACCCCACTGCCCAAATGGGTAGTGTTAAAGAGATTAGAGTGTCTGTCCCTGAGTGGCCCGAAAATCACACACATATAATATGCAAAACGGAAATAACATTCTTCTTTATTGAAAATGAACTAGAGGTTTAGTACATAAGGGTTCATAGGCAACATGGAAAGAAAGGTACAAGACACGAGACTAAACCGACAACTACATCCCTTTTATATTAGCTTCCATGTAGAATCCATATTTATGTAGCGGTCTTTATTGTTAGTAGACTACAAAAGATGCAGATAGAAGATTTGGCAGGTGCATAAACTTTAGTTCTTTGCATTGCCTAAAATCAAGAAAATCATGACACAATCAATGCAATTGGATGGTTCACTGTTAAAAACAAATAAAACAATTTTATAACAAAGTAGTATACTTGGAATGACTTATATTTCAAAATAATCAACAAATGATTTTTAGAACAATATTTATTTGAAAAGATTTTTATTACAAGTTTCCCATTATGCTGATATCGAGAAGCTCACATATATGTATTTGTGTGGTTCTGTCGCCCCAAAAAGATGGGGGAGGTTACTAGGCTCCATCTTTCCATATGAAGGAGGAGGTCAATGACAGATACAAGTTTCACCCACCGGACGAGGATGTCACTTGTACTCAATATCAACAATCATTACTGACAGTCATGATGGGCAATATCATTTATGTTTCAGGTGTATTGCAAACTATAATATATAAAATTAGAAGACTAATCAACAGGGAACGAGGTAGCTCGAACAAATACATAGCCAAGCATAAATTTCAAGAGGTACATAAAATGTATTATCAATACTATTAGTTTGTTCATGGAGAAGGTATAATAGCATACCTTCTTGGTTGATTTTCAGAGTACAAGATCTCAACAAGTAATAGGTCAACCCCTCAAGTCAGATCCTAGATCAATAAGATTCAGATCAAGGTTCAAGATCATGACGTTTTAATGATTATGTTTCAATATTCAAGATTAGGGTTATTCATTCATATTAAACCTCAGGGCTAGGTCATTCACTTATGATCAAAAAATTTCTAGATGTACAACATTTATAGTGTCAAGTATACTTTTGAGTATGAATGACCTACCTAGGTACTTTAGTAACATATAAGCTAACCCTAATTATTATGCTCAATATTCAAGTCATTATCAAGTCCATAGATCATCATCATGATAGGTTTGTGCTCAGGATTAGATTAGGGTTAATTGATGTAATAGGGAATGTTAGAGATAAAAAAATTAGGTCAGATGATCAAGTATTAATAAGAAAAGATCACATACATGTATTTGAAAATATGATTTACTAAATATGGTAATAGGGATGTGAATCATGTCTTGTAACCATTTTTATTGGATTAGGCTAATTTTTTGATGAAAATGGACTATAGTTTCAATATTCTTGGAGCTATGATGCATTTTCTATGATTTAATCAAGATATGGCCATTTTGTTAATTATTTGTCAGAGGGAGTTGAGAAATACCTTAAATAGGGGAAAATGAGGACCAATCAATGCACAATGGAGGTTCAGAATTGAGCCACGAAGGCATTGCAGCTCACTCATTCAATGGATTATGGAGCCGATCTAATCCTTGGTTTTTTGGGCCGATTCATGGTTCTATTGGGTCTTTGGACTCGGTTGGTTCCTCTTGGGCCGAGCAGTTTGAGGACCTTTTCTTCCTGCATAGACCTCGGTGCAAGGCGAGAAAATGCGGTGGAGGGCTCTCCAGTGCAAGGGGAAATGCGTGAAGGACGAGCCGAGGCTAGTAGTAAAGGTGTCACTCGAACTCACTATGATCTTGTGAAGTGGTAGCAGGTGGAAAATTGAGGTGAGAGGTCGAGGTTGCGAAATGCCTAAAAGAACTATGCAGCAGGTGCACTAAAGCCATTAGAAGAAAAGAAGGGAAATAGAGGGTGCTTGACCAGCCTAAATCACACATCCAAAATGGATAGGTGGTGCTTCTGAGCTGGAGGTGCACACACTAGACACCAAGAGGTGACTAGATGCACTCCATAGAACTCAAAAGCACATGTGAGTCTTTCAAAATTTATAATAACCCTAAAAAAACTCGATCACAACACTAAATAGGTCACCCACAAGTGCACGAGGTGCTATTGTAGTATAGGTGATAGGCAAGAGTAGGTGTCGATCCTCAGGGATAGAGGGGGCACTAGAACTTAATTAGCATTGGCTACATTCCTAATGCGGAGACTAGGGTTGAAAAGTTTAAAAGGGGTTTTGGTTGTTAAACTAGGTGAATAGGCAAGTAAAGGCAATATGAAATCTAAGTTATTGCAAACCCTAAATTATCCTAAGCAAGCAAGTCTAAGGAACTAGATTAAGCAATTAGCTAAACAGGAGCAAGGATTAACTACACTACACTAGTAGAGAAATTAGCAACTAAGAGTTAAGTTAACCACTAGAGAGAGCAAGAACCTAAGTTAGCCCTAAAGAGCAAGACTAAGAAATTAACTAGATTGAACACAAGCAACTAAGCTAGATTAGCATAAAAAATCTAAGAAGGCAACATGAGTTTGAAGCAATGAGATTGGGATAGGTGGGCCATTTGAAAATGTGATTTGATATTAGTTGGGGGGTGTCAACATGGCATGCAATTATCACAATTCAATCAAGATTACCAAACCAAACAACAAGGCAAGTGCTATTAGGATGTACCATATACTACAAGTTGGAGAATAAGGGTTAGGTGTAATTCTAGTAGGACTTGTCAAGTCTAGGTTTCTGGGGTAAGTGGTATTAGGGTAATTGAGAGCCAGGGGTAGAAATGGGAGTAGAGATGAGGGTTTTTCACCTCATGCCACTAGCCATCTAGCCTTTAGAAAGCTCTAGGCAATTGCACTAATCACACTTACACTAGCAACTTAGATCTGACACCCAGTTGTAGAAGGAGGGATATGTATGTAGGAACAAAGGGGGCTAGCTAGGGATCCACTAATTGGACCTAGGAGCCATTCCTAAGATTGTTGTCACATAATCTCCAATTCCTCCTAGAAGCTAAGTGTCATCAAACATCTCAAAGAAAACAATCCATGTTGAAAGCACAAATCACATGCAATAAAATAGGAAATGAGATAGAAGCAAGAGGCAATCATCATAGATAGAAATCATGTTCATTACAAGTTATTCCCCCCAACATGGTATCAAAGTCACATTTTTATCCCAAACAGCCCACCCCTAGGGGCTTAGCCCATAATCAAAGAAATGGCAAAAGAAAGGGGAAGAAGGGGATAGAACTCCATGAAGCTTGAAGTAGATCTTCCTTTTTCACCTACTAGCATCTTGGGGATGACCTCTCCTCCAATGGTGTATATGGGCATGAGAATATAGGGGATTATGGAGGAAAACTTAGAAATCTAGGTTTCCAAGGTGGAAATGAGGTGGAAATGGTGGATGGAGAGCACAAATGCTAGGGAAGTGCAATGAATGCTCAAGGAGTGGGTAGAGGGGGCTAATGGCATCTAGGGGGTGTAACCCTTGTGTCCTAGCCACCACCTATGTATATATAGGTGGTGCGGAAGCACTAGGGTAAGTAGGGCAAGAATGGGAAAAACAGTGTAGAAAATGGGTAGGGTTAGTTGGTCACCACAGCCGTGGTGGGGGTTCATGGTACGGTCTTGGGGGCGTGGACGCGGCCAAGGTGTGAAAAGGGGTGGAAAGGCTAAGTATATGTGGTGGCCACAACCATGGTGGGGCACCACGATGTGGTGGGTAAGGGGCACCACGATCGTGTTGGAGGAGGAGGTCATGGGCAAGGAGAGCGCCACAGGAGAGGGGCCACGGCCGTGGTGAGTGGCTCCGACTGTGGTCATCCAAGTACAAAATGGGTCGCTTCCCTGTTGATTTTGGGGAACGTTATGCATAATTCAAACGTTCATTGCAGGAGTCCACAACCATGATGTCTTCTGCTAGCCATGACTGTGCTGATCGCCATGGCCGTGGTGTCTTCAATGGGCCACGGTTGTGCTGATGGCCACAGCCGTGGTGCGTTTGGTGCAAAAACACTGACTTCACTGTTGATTCTTGTCTATAATTCACACAACCGTGGTGGAATTTCCCACGGTCATGCTGGGGGTCTTCAGTGGATAAATCAACTTCATTTTCCATCATCAATGGAATTTTTTGCTTGATGTCGAATATTGGCCATTAGGGGTAGGTTGAGGGAGATTTGGGACCTTCTTTGGACCCCTCCATGAGCGAAGGAACCCAAGAACTCCTTCCTTCTCTCTCATCCATCCAAAGCATGGTCCAAGTACCTGAAAATAATGCAAAGAATGTCCATAAGTGTATTTGATAGTAATACTCATTGGGGGATTTAACTTGCATTCTACTATGTTTAGATGTGAATAAAGTACAAAATGGCACAAGATGGAGCCCTAAAATATGGCTGCATCAAGAGGATCTAGAGTAGTTGGACTCTTAGATAACCCGACACTCAGCCCCCCACAACTATTATACGTGGTTCGATGTAGTAGATCGAAGTCGAACCACATGGACAAGGTTGGTAAGTATTAGGAACATAGAGCCTTAGCCTCAAAAACACCAAACAAAGGGGTAGGTTAAGATGGTATTCCTTATAGAATGAGGTTACTCCAAACAAAGAGACAAAAGCAAAGATAAGAAAACAAAACAAGAAAGCAAGGTCAAACAAGAAAGACGCAACCAAAATATGGATGGGAACTTGTATTGGGGTCCACTTACTAAGATATATCACCAACATGAAATACCCACACCCTTTTGTATACCCTTATCAAGATCACAAGAAATCATCATATATGTATGTTCCCTCCTCTCTCGAGCTTAGGAGATCTAGATTATAAGGTTGTCTCTCTGTCGAGATGGAAAACAAACAATCACAAAGCAAACTTTATGACCATTAGCTTTAGCATTCTAATATATTCATGCATTCATGCAACTCATAACACTTAGATAACATTAATACTACTCTTTTGAGGCATTAACAATCATATATCATGAGATGGTAGCTAATCATGCAAGTGATGCATTAACAACAAGAGTATGGATGTAACATCCCAAAATTTCAAGAATAATTTAAGCCTTAGAATGTAATTTTCTTAAATAAAAATAGTTGAGGGTCTTAATGCAAAAAGACCATGAATAAAGTTTCTTAAAAGATAATTAAGTGAGAAGAGTAAAATAAGACTAAAAAATTACTTTCATATAGGCATCATGTGTTACAATTAACTCAAAGAGATAAATGTTGTGTTCTTTTCTCTCTCCTCCAAAGAAGTTACTCAAAAAGGCAAAAAAGGTAGAAAAAATAACTTTTGAATGAACAATAAGTATTTATCTCAAATTTTTGGCTCCAGGGTTCACAAACGAAAGTCTTTTTCACAATATCTAATCGATTAATGCATTAAAGTTAAAGATATTTAACTAATAAGGAATCGTGTGGAAATTTCTAGAAAAGGTAGGTTGAGAGTAACCAATGGGCATAATTCGACCCTAACCAAGAGAAATATACACTTAATAAGGTTTCTTGACATGTTTTTATGGAAAAGGAGATTAATTAATGCCTTAAATGAATCAAATAAGTCTTTTTCTTAAGGGACAAGAAAAGGATATCTAACTTTTGTATTTTGGCCCCAAATCTTTCCCACACGTAGATTTAAATATTAAAAGCTTTCCTTTACAATTTGGGACCAATTGGGATGAAGAAGAGAGATATTTATGAATTAATTGGGTTTCTAATAACACCCAAATCTACACATATTATCTATGCATTTTATCTATAGTTTCATGTCACTTTAGTCTTAATTTGCCCAATAATGCTCATGTTCTATGCTTTCTACCCCTTCCTAGATAATGTAGTTAGAATAGCCAATAATGTAGCTAAATAGCCAATGTTAGACCTGCATGCACCGAACATAGATGAACTACCTCTCTCTTGACTCTCTCTCCCCTAAATTGAGGCCCACTGAATTGTACATCTTGACACCTGGTCTTATGATAACCACAGTCTGATCACTAGCCTGGGCCTAGTTTAGTTATGATTAATTGCTTTTATTGTCTTATCCTCTTTATATACCCATGCTAAACTTAGTGGATTTAATTCATATTTTTATTGGATTTTTTTCTTGCTTGTGTAGGTCAATTTGGGCAAGGTTGATGAATGTGTATTTATATGCATCATGGGCCCACAAGCACTCCGCCCATCCACTAACCAAAGGTCGTTGGATTCACGTCACTACAGCCACGACTTCATCTTCTGTTAACCCTAATTAACCGCTGTTGTGATTCTCTTTCCTTACTACACATCTGCGACCCATCCTCTCTCTCACCTGCGGTTTCTACCAATACCACTTGGCCGCAATAATCCCTCAGCGCCAACCACGATTCTCCCCCTACATCGCGACAACATCCCCTCGAGGTCCCCGTCTTTCCCACACCTTGCTTGTGGTCTACCCACGCTCTCCAGCCCGCGGTCATCTATTCCATCCTCCCACTTGCAATCCCCACTCTGCATGATCATGGTCGATGCCTGCACCAACGATAGCATCGCCTTCCACCATCGCGACCGCTCCCTACTACTCTCGCCATCACGACCTCCCCCTCACACTGCAGTCATGGTGTCCATAACTGCGACCCGTTGTGGTTTCCACCAGTGACCTTTCAACGTCCCGCCGATCAGATTTCAACCTCACCACACCCCTCAGCAACCACTACGACCGCGGTGTGTATAGTCGCGTCCATGGTGCCCGAGGTATGACTTCCACAACCGTGATTAGGACATTCACTAACAAGGCCACGATCATCTCTCACCTCTGTCGCAACCTCCTTCATCTCTCCCTCTCGCCACCATTGCCTGCTACCTCTGCATCTCTGCTTCCGCTCACTGTGCCCCATCAAGCAACCACAGCACCGTCGTCTCATCTCACCTCAACGCTCACCCCTCTACTGCCTGCTGCCTCGCCGTCCATCACCTTCCCGCCTTCTTCCAAGCATCCCACGGCAGCAACACCATGACCAAAAGACAGAGAAGAACTGCGACCAAGCGTGGAGCCAAGACCTCGACCGAGCATGGGGAGGAACGACCTCGACCATGGCCAAGGCACAGACTGCGACCGCGGTCAGGGAGGACCGCTGCCGCGGTCGAACAAGAAGTCATGACCCAGGCAAAAAAGGAACCACGACCAACTGACCCCCGACACCCAACTCTATAAATACCCAGTTGGATCCACACAACAAACAAGGAGTCCGAAGGGGGATCTCGTCCAAGCGCCGCTAGGCTGCTAAAGTGGAGATCGAAACCTCGAACAAGGATGCTGAGAGGCTGCTGCTCTGAGATCTGAAGGTTCCTAGAGTTCGATGGGAGAGTCTAGAGGTCTGAGAAGGACAAAGAGCTCACCCTACACCCTCCTCTTCAGTGAGCTTCCAATCTCTACCACTCTCCATCATCCCCTAGTCTTCGATCTCCAAAGGCGGAAGCTGAGAAGTGAGAAGACCCACGACTTCCATCATCTTCCATCTCCGTTCCCCCACCAAGCTGTTGTTCGGGGCAGATCTAGAGAGAAAGAGGATCAAGGAGTCCAGATATGATCAAGGAGGAGGACTAAAAGATGAGATCCGACCTATACAGAGGCTAAGGAGCGAGAGCCACTTCTCCTCCATGGGCTAAATCTCTTCTTCTTCCCCTTTCTTCTGTTGTGTTTCTTGGTTTCTTGTACAATGATGTTCTTTCATCTTTGTTCGGTACCAACTATGCTTGTATATGGCTAGTTGAGCTCCTTCTTGGCTATGTAGCCCGATCTGGGCATGTATATGTACTTTTGCCTTAAGCAAGTAGATTCATATCAGATCTAGTATGTTGCATGTTCTATTTTCTCTTTCTAAGTTATGATTGCTAGTTTGGTTGATCTCTTACTCTCTTGAACTGCTATTTCTTCCTGTATCAAGAGATCCATTATAGGAAGAGCTAAGAGATGATAGTTTGGATCTAAACCTGAGAGGAGGAAGATCTAGGGTACTTTGTTCCTAATATCTCCGAATTTCTTAAGACCTGAGAGGGAACTTAGCATATTCTGAGGTATTGATATGTCATCCTCGAGAGAGGACTCGATGACATATCATTGATGGTTTTAGTCATGCATCGCGAGAGCGAGTGGGATGACCCCATAGGAACAGAGGCCTCTATGCATACTAGATGCTTGCTTAGGTGTTCGAGGGTTGTCTACACCCAAGAACGAGTGCATAGACTTCCCTATTTGTGGTAACATAGCCAGGAACTCTCTTTTTCTGATTAGTAGAACCAAAAGCTCCATTTTGTTTTGTTTTCCTTTGTTTTCTTTTCTTTGTTTTGTTTTAAATCGTGACAACCCGCTAGACTAGTTCTAGCATATATTTTCATCAACTATCGCTTTTGGATTATCTGACTCAAGAACGAGATCTGTGGCGTCCTAAACGTCACCACGTCCCTGTGTTCGACCCCATATATCTACTTCGACCCCGTAATAAAAGTTGCGGGTGTCTTAGAAGGTTTTAGGTTTATAAATGTAAAAGCTTGATTCCTTCCCTTGTCCCGCGTTTGTATCCAGACATGAGAAAAAGGAGGCGATCAACTTTTTGGCACCGTTGTCGGGGAGTAACCACCAAAAAGTTTGACCACGCCTTCTGGGATGATCAACTTTTTGGTGCCGTTGGCCGGGATGTGGTTTTCCATGTTTACACGCCTAAAAGATTTTGTTCTGTCACTATAAGCTTGTATGTATATGCATAGTTTTCCTCTTTCTTTACACATACTTGTCCATATATACTGAATAGTTTTCCTTTTTTTCTTATACCTTTTTCAGCCATGGATCTCACTTCGGTGAGACAATTCATCTTGTCCACCTGTCCTCCCGAGTTTTTCCGCAGTCCCGACTACTGGAAAATAATTGAAGGTCATGCTCTACAGCTAGTCGAGTTATACTTACCTCCACCGTCATCATATGTCGAGATACCAACAATAGAGACTTCCAGTCAACCCTCGACTCTCATGCTATCATGGGATTAAGAATTGATTAAGGCAGTGGAGTCGGATAGGGAAAGTATTCACGCACTGACCTCCTTAGCTCCTAATCTCCAAGAAGATGTCGATCCAATGCAACAACTACTAGAAGAGTAGGATCGTCATCTCAAACTAGTCACCGAGGCTGTAGACCGCAGTAGAAGTCTACTTCAAACTCTTGAGAAAGGATCCATCCAAGCGCATCAGTTCGATACAGTGGATTCCCCTCATATGTGCATTGCAGAATCGACGAGTTTGGAAAGCATTGCTGCTCAAGTACAACAACTTCATGATAAATATGTTGAACTGGACAGGAGGCTCCAAGAGCTCATCGATTTGGTTACAATTTGGTTACAAATGCCAACACAAGATTATGAAGATTTTAGTCGTCAAGACCATTCCATTGGGTCTGAAGAGGAGTATGCTTCACCATCCAATTCAGATCATCAATTGGATGCACCAGGGTTTTTCTGTGAAGACCAACCTATGCGGGGAAGTTCTTCATTCTATCCAAATGAGCCAACTGATGAACCAATGGAGGAACAAGAACAGGTCTATGAAGATGATGACTCCTATCCTCACCGGGAAATTCAAACAAACTCACTATCAGAAAGTGAAGCTTGTTTTGACGAATCTGATTCAGATAATGATCCAGACCAGAGTGATGACCCTCACATTGAGACTTGTCACTTAGCTTCGAGCAGTGTGCCAATCATGGTTTGGAACAATCTATATGGTGAGGATGATGACAACTATTCATCTCAGTGGAGCGAATACATCGATGACAATGAGCTGGAACAACACGAGCTTACAATCACCACCATCCCTCCTCATGGCTGTTGAGCATGAAGAAACCCCAGACCCCACAGAAGGTGACAAGCTTGGGGTGGAAGAACATAAATCATACTCTTTTGGGGACACTTCATGTTCAAAAGATGATTGGATGACTCAGACTGTACATGAAGATTTATCTGAGCATCCAACCTCAAGTTTAGAGATGAAGAGAGAAGATATGAGTCCTCAAGATGATGTCCAACCTCTCTCATACATATCATCCTGTGTCAAAATCCTAGGGCCTTCCTATTCATATTTATATCTTGGAAGGTACCCTGAGGATGATATTCCAAAGAATTCATCCCAGTGCAGTTCAAGACAATTCCAACACCGAGATGACTTCACTGAGTCACCAGATTTTATTCCTCTTCTTCAGACTCGGGAAGGCCTGCATCTCTGCTTACTCTACTCCTATTATATGGCAGACCCTGTTGGCAAGACACAGGTGGTAGTGATCCCAAAACTTAGGATTTGGGATCCCAGTGTCAGTATCATGGGGCAGCCACCCCCTTTTCTCTTACCCACCCTCCCACCCTTTTATTACAATAAATTTTGCTATTCATGTTCTTGTTAGTTAGTTTCTTTCCTCTAACTATTTTTATTTCCTTGCATACATGCATCATCTTTAGAACTTCAATAACTGCCGTTAAAATCATGCATTCCTGCCTCACTATCTCAAGTTTAAGTCTTGCTTGAGGATGAGCAAAATTTTAAGCTTGGGGTGGTAGGCTTAGCCCTTCTTTCTCTTCACCCTTCTTGCATGCATGTTTACTTCCTGCATTTAGTTTTAAAATTTTCAAAAAATTTCAGCTTTTTAGCTTTGCAATTATGGCTATATGGTGCGAATTTAATAGATAAATGCTTGACTTTATTCCTAGATGCATAGTTTTCATCTTAGAAATTGCTTGACCTTTTTCTTGACTTGCTCTTTGACTCTTTCCTTGAGTTTGGTAATAAATATAAGGTTATGTGCCTTTTTTATAGCTTAAAGCTAAATTCCCTTGATCTATGTTGTGAATGGCAAATCCATGGTAAAGGACTGTTGGAATGAGCTAAAACATGATCAAAGAATCCTAGCTGCGGATTCACAAGCTTGCCTCTATTCTAAGGATTCTTGAATCATAATTGCAACTTCTCACATAGGTATCAATGGATCAATGATGAGTTTTGAGCTATAATCATGATGAAATGTTTTCCTTGATGAACTACGTGCCTTCTCACATTAGATTGAGTCAAAAAGATGAAAAATATAAAAAAAATGTGCAAAAGAGGCTTGGCCGCCCACAAAAATCCCAAAAATATCTATATAGTTCTCACCCAAGCCTACAAATCAGAATGCAGAGAATAAAAGCCTAAGAGTGAATAAATGAACACTTGTTTTCTTCTTTAGGAGAGTTGAGGATGGTGCCCATCCGGTGTATGACTATGCTCATGAACGTGGTATGTCGTTCCTGGTAGTATCACTCTAAAAGCTCATTAGAGAGTCACTAGGAACCCCTAGGAGACCTATGAGATCATCTCAGTAGTAGGGTTGGTTCAAGCACAATACGAGGAGTTTATCTCACTACTTTGGGCCAACTGGCTCAGACTGCAGGGACTGTTGCTCGTTACATGGACCAATCTGACACAGACCGAGATCCTCAGAAGTCATTAGAGTCTTTTTGCTTTGTTTCTTAAGGACATGAATAAGTGAGAGTCGTGGTGATCCTGATTGGTATGCATGGATTCATGGTGATTGCTCATTGGTCATCACCCTTGTGATCACCTACGTGACAATTCTTTCATGTTCTATAATTATGATTCAAACCCTCATGAGTATCGACAGGATGTAGTGAATTTGCTTAATCTTTCCTGGAAAATCTTTGATCTTGCTTTGGCAAGATTATGGTTGATTGGTGGGGGTTTGTTCTGAAATGACATGGATCAGGAGAATATCTGCTTTAAATTGTTTTTCTTAACGTTAGCACTTATTGCCAAGCTTAATTTGGATGTTATCTTTTTGTTCTTTGAGCACAGTCTTGCTTGAGGACAAGCAAGTTTTAAGCTTGGGGTAGTTGATAACACCCAAATCTACACATATTATCTATGCATTTTTATCTACAGTTTTGTGTCACTTTAGTCTTAATTTGCCCAATAATTCTCATATTCTATGCTTTCTACTCCTTCATAGATAATGTAGTTAGAATAGCCAATAATGTAGCTAAATAGCCAATGTTGGACCTGCATGCACTGAACATAGATGAACTACCTCTCTCCTGACTCTCTTTCCTAAACCGAGGCCCACTAAATTGTACTTCTTGACACCTTGTCTTATGATAACCACAGTCTGATCACTAGCATGGGCCCATTTTAGTTATGATTAATTGCTTTTATTGTCTTATCCTCTTTATATACCCATACTAAACTTAGTGGATTTAATTCATATTTTTATTGAATTTTTTTCTTGGTTGTGTAGGTCAATTTGAGCAAGGTTGATGAATACATATTGATATGCATCATGGGCCCACAAGCACTCAGCCCATCCACTAACCAAAGGTCATTGGATTCACATCACTACAGCCGCAACTTCATCTTCTGCTAACCCTAATTAACCGTGGTTGTGGTTCTCTTTCCTTACTGCACATCTGCGACCCAACCTCTCTCTCACCCGCGGTTTCTACCAAGACCACTGGGCCGCAATCATCCCTCAGTGCCAACCGCGGTTCTCCCCCTGCACCACAACAACATCCCCTCGAGGTCCCCGCGTTTCCCACACCTTACTCGCGGTCTGCCCATACTATGTAGCCCACGGTCATCCGCTTCCATCCTCCCACTCGTGATCCCCACTCTGCTTGATCATAGTCGATGCCTACACCAACGATAGCAGCGCCTGCCACCATCATGACTGCTCCTTGCTGCTCTCGCCATCACGATCTCCCCCTTACACCGCGGTCGCAGTGTCCATAACTGTGACCCACTTTGGTTTCCACTAGTGACCCTTCGACCTCCCACCGATCAGACTTCAACCTCA
The DNA here is from genome assembly GCA_963693085.1 of Alisma plantago-aquatica. Lineage (NCBI taxonomy): Eukaryota > Viridiplantae > Streptophyta > Magnoliopsida > Alismatales > Alismataceae > Alisma > Alisma plantago-aquatica. The sequence goes on from OY856415.1 coordinate 187,428,862, forward strand.
TAGCACCCCTAAACAACCACCATGACCGCGGTGTGTATTGCCACGACCGTGGTGCGTTCACGGTGCCCGAGGTCTGACTTCCACAACCATGATCAGGATGTTCACTAACAAGGCCACGACCATCTCTCACCTCCGTCGCAACCTCCTCCATCTCTCCCTCTCGCCACCATCACCTGCTACCTCCGCATCTCCGCTTCCGCTCATTGTGCCCCATCAAGCAATCACAGCACCGTCATCTCATCTCACCTCGATGCTCACCCCTCCGCTGCCTACTGCCTCACCGTCCATCACCTCCCCGCCTTCATCCAAGCATCCCACGACAGAAACACCACGACCAAAGAACAAAGAAGAACCACGACCAAGCGTGGAGCCAAGACCTTGACCAAGCATGGGGAGGAACAACCTCGATCATGGCCAAGGCACAGACCGCGACCGCGGTTTGGGAGGATCACTGCCGCGGTCGAACAAGAAGCCGTGACCCATGCCAAAAAGGAACCACGACCAACAGACCCCCGACACCCAACTCTATAAATACCCAACCAGATCCACACAACAAACAGGGAGTCTGGAGGGGGATCTCGCCCAAGCACCGCCAGGCTGCTAAAGTGGAGATCGAAACCTCAACCAAGGATGCTGAGAGGCTGCTGCTCCGAGATATGAAGGTTCCTAGAGTGTGGTGGGAGAGTCCAGAGGTCTGAGAAGGCCAAAGAGCTCACCCTACACCCTCCTCTTCAATGAGCTTACAATCTCCACCACTCTCCATCATCCCTTGGTCTTTGATCTCCAAAGGCAAAAGTTGAGGAGTGAGAAGACCCACAACCTCCATCATCTTCCATCTCCATTCACCCATCCAAGCTATTGTTCGAGGTGGATCTAGAGAGAAAGAGGACCAAGGAGTCTAGATCTGATCAAGGAGGAGGACTAAAAGACGAGATCTAGCCTATACAGAGGCTAAGGAGCGAGAGCCACCTCTCCTCCACGGGCTAAATATCTTCTTCTTCCCCTTTCTTCTGCTGTGTTTTTTGGTTTCTTGTACAATGATGTTCTTTCATCTTTCTTCGGTGCCAACTATGCTTGTCTATGGCTAGTTGAGATCCTTCTTGGCTATGTAACCCGATCTGGGCATGTATATGTACTTTTGCCTTAAGCAAGTAGATGCATATTAGATCTAGTATGTTGCATGTTCTATTTTCTCTTTCTAAGTTATGATTGCTAGTTTTGTTGATCTCTTACTCGCTTGAACTACTATTTCTTCCTGTATCGAGAGATCCGTTGTAGGAAGAGCTAAGAGATGATAGTTTGGATCTGAACCTGAGAGGAGGAAGATCCAGGGTACTCTATTCCTAATATCTCCGAATGTCCTAAGACATGAGAGGGAACTTAGCATATTCTGAGGTATTGATATGTCATCCTCGAGAGAGGACTCGATGACATATCGTTGATGGTTTTAGTCACGCATCGCGAGAGCGAGTGGGATGACCCCACAGGAACAGAGGCCGCTGTGCGTACTAGATGATTGCTTAGGTGTTTGAGGGTTGTCTAAGCCTGAGAACGAGTGCATAGACTGCCCTGTTTGTGGTTACATAGCCAGGAACTCTCTTTCTCTGATTAGTAGAACCACGAGCTCTGTTTTGTTTTGTTTTCCTTTGTTTTCTTTTCTTTATTTTGTTTTAAATTGTGACAACCCGCTAGACTAGTTCTACCATATATTTTCATCAACTATCTCTTTTGGCTTATCTAACTCAAGAACGAGATCTGTGGCATCCTAAACGTCACCATGTCCCTGTGTTCGAACCCGTATATCTACTTCGACCCCGTAATAAAAGTTGCGGGCATCTTAGAAGGTTTCAAATTTATAAATGTAAAAGCTTGATTCCTTCCCTTATCCCACGTTCGTATCCGGACACGAGAAAAAGGAGGCAATAAACTTTTTGGTGCTGTTACCGGGGAGTAACTGCCAAAAAGTTCGCCCAACCCCTTTAGTCCGCATGTGGGATACTAGCTGTAGAATTCAGATCCAAGGGATCCTGGTTGTCTCCTAGCTTGAGACTGACTGGGAAATTTTGTGAACAGAGAAGTCTACGTTCACATGTTAAACTCTCCCTATCCTGACCATCTCCTTTCCTATAAACCCTTCCAACCAATTCAGAAGGAAGTTTTGCATCTAACCAACCCAGATTTTAGGTGCTTTAGATGGCGATAATACTTTTCCCTAAAAGCATGTTGGGTGTCAGACTCCATAGATGGATGGCTTGAGAGGCCAAGCCTATATATGGGTGTTAGCCCCTCTTCGCAAAAGGATCAAATATTGGGGATACCCAGATGGACCATGGAACCCTCCTCTACCCCAAAACCAACCCTGCATCATTTTTCCTGGAGCTTTCCCTCTTGCTCTGACCGACTCGTGGTTTGTGCAGGCGCTGCCACCATTCTTCTTTGTCGATGGGCCAAACGACTTTGATGAGTCTGTGCAAAGGTGCTTTGGGTAGCAGTTCAGTCTCCAGGACTCGGAACCATAAAATCAACCCTGGGGTTGACTGCTGTCCACGACGTATTGTGACGGGCTCGTGACATTCTGAGGATGAAGATGACTGCATGCCAAAAGACAACCCGGACCCTATGTGCGTCCATATCTGTTTGCCGAGGGAAAGGGGAAACTAGGTCAATTCAACCTTTTTAGAGCATCTACCAATTTGGCATGCAGTGCTGAGAAGGCAACATGTCATTGGCCCAGCCGCAATCTGCGTGGATACAAGGTAAAAGCCCCTTTTCTGACATGACCTATTCTGATTGGCCTAGACGTGATTATTTTGCTTAAATTATAGGAATCAATTGGTAAATCCAAATAAGACATATAATATATGATATTTGACCAGAAAATACAAGGAATGAAATAAAAATAGTTCTAAGACATAGATCTGCCTCTAGTTTAAAAAGTACCCAACGTTTGTATCTTTAATGTGGTTTAATGCATAAAAAACCCTAATTTCTAGGTTTTGATTATATTAATATGCTCAATGGATCTTAATAATCAAGGATTGAACTTTTTGGATAAAAATACCATCTTGGATCAAATTCAAGATTAAGAATTCATACATTATCAAAATTATGGTTTTAGGTGATGAATGGAATACAATTGATATGTTGAATTTTATGAGTAGGGTGTTTAGGGTTTTCAAACCCCAAGGACGTGATTAGGGTTTACTAAACCTAGAAAGAGAAATCAAATCTCATCTTTGTGTAAGGTAAGTGGTCCATGCTAATTGAACATAAGTAATGTGCTTTTATGTGTGTATGCATGCAATGAAAGTTATGAATGTGTTATCTATTTCAATTGCTTCAAGTCAATGCATTTACTATGAATTGAATGTAATGTATTACTGTCCATATTATGGTAACATCTTCATGACATCAAGAGTAAAGTCAATATTAAGATTTAAGATAAAGTTAAGAGTTTTAAGAGAAAGATAATGTTAAAAGATAACTTATGTAAGAACCTCATCAAGCGGCTCCTCGGAGCAAAACTAAGAGGCACTTCAGTGTATAAGAGAAGAGGCACTCCGGTGCAACCCAAGAGGCACTTTGGTGCAATCTAAGAGGCACTTTGGTTCATAAGAGAAGAGGAACTTCGATGCAAAACCCAAGGATTCTAATATAAGTCAAGATAAAAAAATTAATTTAAAAGAAATTGTATCCTTTTTCAATGTTTAATGTTCAAAGTTTATTTTCAGTTTATGAGAAAACCATAATTAGAGTATGGGGAAATCTAGGGGTCGTGGGGGCTCTGGCGGTGGCGCAACACACAAGAATGATCCTGATGTGGATCATGGTGGAACAAAAGCTATTCAAGAAGGCTCAAATCTACTTGACAAGAACGTGGATAATGTTAGACCTATCCCTGGTGGAGGCGCTATTCCATGGGATGTGGGTTTCTCCATCCCCGAAATTGGGCTACAATTCACATTTTTAGGAATGAGGGGAGCCCACGTGGATGACCAGACAATTGATTGGGATTTACAAATTGATCAAGGAAGCAAAGAAAATCATACCTCTGAAGCATCTGACGTAGCAGCTACAATATCCCATGGAGACCAATCAACGATGACAACTACGACCCTTCATAACAATAGGAGTTACGTAGCAATGCCCCCAACAACTTCGTACATCGGTGTTCTCTCCGGAGGACACTTCTCTGGGGCGAGTGAGGGTTTCATCAATAAACTATTCAAAGAAGGTCTACCAGAGGAAGCAGTCACGCTTGGAGAGGTAGAAGGAACTCCTGCCCATTACCATCATATCTGATGCGGAAGACGCACTTGTACAACCGTGGCGATACTGTTGGTATGTATGCCCATAGAGAAAGTCATATGATGATTGTAATGGGATACTTTGTAAATGATTTGAATAATAATAAAGACAATTTCCGATCTATATGTTTAAACTGTTTCTGAGATGATGGTGTAACATGATAGATGTCTAAAGAATGATTTTACTCAATGACATATGCTTTTAGGTTAAGGATCTAAATGATGAGATCATACAGATGTTAAGAGTATACATTCTTGTTTAGTCCCTAGTTGGTTGTTATTGTAGAAATAACCATAGACATCAATAACACTGAAGACTAGATTGTGTGTTGGTTGATGATAGAATCTCATTAGCCATGATATAGTGATATCAAACCAAACACATAGGTACTTGTTAGAGAACAAGGTACCAGACAGACCCACCATGAGAGTGACACTTGGAACCATGACTTGGTAGTCACAGTCAGCTCTCACAGTGATGGTGGTGAGTGTGATTCTTAGACCTGAAACCACTACACTCAACACATGTCGTTGGGTACACTTTGACATCATCAAACGTAGTCTTGAAACATGGGTTGCTATAAAGGTGATGATTGGGTGGCTTAGACACATGGGGCTTTTGAGGGGTGAGTGATAGATATGGGATTTGTCCCTCCTGAGGGAGTTTGATATCCTTGGCCACTTGATGAGTAGGATTGAGAAAGGCATGCACATGCACGTGTGAATTAATATGTGATACTGATGTCACACACACATCTCACCCAGTCTGCTCTGAGATCAAGGAAATGAATGAATGTTGATAGGATGACTGTTCCATGCCTCGAGTTCATTCAAGATATCAGTGACAAAGGAATTATACATTCACTGTAACACCATTCATGGATTGTAGGATTGAAAGTTGTTCTCCAACTTTCTATTTCACTTGGGTAGCACTGGTGTGTGACTAGGAACCGCTCTTTGCTTGTGAAGTCATAAGTGTTATGGACTTTCACTGCCAATGTGAAATGGACCTACAGGGTCACACACATAGGATTTAACCTGGAAGAGCAGTTTTGTCCACAAACAATGTTTAGATTGATTGCTAAAGGAGTTTAGTAGTTCAATTAAACACTCAATTAATCAATAGCTCATTATCATGGTGTTCAAGGTGTTGGACACATTGATTGGAGTATCAGATTGATTGAAATCGCAATTGACTGATTCTGCACAATCTGCACTCCCAACCGATCTGTGACGTCCCCGCATTTTCACTTCTCCAAACCCTATTGGGAATGAGAGGTCAGAATCTGAGAAAATCATCCAATCATATCAGAAAGCGATACGGAAGCATAATACGCATACATGAACATACAACCATAACATACTCAACATTCAACATGTATATTTATACAATATGAATTATTACAAAATGATTTACATTTACGTATTGAATGAAAATTCTACAATCTATGAACATGTATGCTAATCAGGATCCTAGACAGTAGGTATAACATGTACAACTTGCTCACATCCTATTCTTTTATCCCATGCTAGCTGTGAACCTAGAAAATACGAGAAACAAAAACATCAACAAAAGTTGGTACGTGGAATTAAAGAGCTATACTATGCTGGCATATTGAAAATATTTAAAAAAGAAGAAAGAGAGAAAGAAACATTATTTATTGGCAAAAAATCAGGTAAACCCAAGTTATTAATCATATTTCAATGGACATGTATTACTATGGTGGACTTAGCACAAACATATATTATTGGGCCCTATCCCCGTGTACCTTATACCATTAGGGATCTCCCCGCGTACCTTGTACCATTAGGGAGGTGCTAGTCAACATTAATACTTTCCCTCTCTAATAGGGAGATTAATGAACCATCAGTAACTACATTCCATTTTCTTTCTTTAGTGTTCTTATTGTTCAAGGCGGAAATGACAATACATATAGATCTACATCCAATAATGTATTTCAAATACAAGCAAGCAAGTACATATATTTAACATCCAACAAATCTAGTCATATAATTATATCCACGTACCTGAGTTTAGAGGTTCTTATCACATCCATGATCATCTAGATAATCTGGTCAACACCTGATTTAAAGAAATTAATCATCATTAATATATGTACACCATATTCTTGGTGTTTTAGGTCTAAATTAGGGTTTTACACCAAACCTAGGTTCAACTGATCTTAAATATGTTAGTGATATTTTTATACACCAGGAAAGGCGGTCAGAGGCACCGAGCGAGAATCCCCCCACGACTAGAATATCCAGTTAGTCCCAGAAAAGAGCGGAGCGAAGTGGGGGCACCGAATACGCTCTCGCATCGCTTTTTTTGTACAAAGCTCGACCAGCGAGAAAAAGTGTTTGGCCCAAGCCAAAAAGAGGCCCAACCGATCAACCAACGTACCTCGCTTGCCATATATCGGAAGGACAGAAAATCATTCCCTGCTTTTAGCGTGAAGTTGCTTGTTCCTCTCCTCCATAGATATGCTTCGAAGAAGATCTTCTAAGGGAATACCGAACCATATCTGCTTTTGCGCCATGACAATCTCACTGATCTGTATGTCATAAGTTAGGTCTGGTACAAATTTCATAATTTTTCTGATGATTGGTCTATTTTCTAGAATTAAAATGAGGACTAACATGAAATTGGGTTTTAATGAGAAAAGGCCTAAAATTTCTCAATAATATCAACATAGGAGTCAACATTTCGTTTCTAGATGATATCAGGGTTCAAACTTATGTTTATCAGATTTAATATCAACCGTTTTATAATTATACCATTTAAATGAATCATTCTCATCTAAATCAAATATCATCTATATAAGTGTCTCAAAAGTCTGATATAGGAGTTTCATATTAAAGTGGACATTTTTCTCAATCCAGTGATATTTTTGGTGAATTTATTGGCCAAGGGAGCTATTTATAATCCATTTTCTAAGTTTTAAGTATTTCTAAGATTTAAATGAAAATTACCTTCTGTCATGGGTCCCACAGCCCCAGGTGGCAGAATAAAATTGGTCCATGCTGGCCATCAGGTGGGGTACGGCTCAGCTTTTGCGTCCATCTTGGGTCGATCGATTCTTTGCTGGTTCAGTCCTTACTTGGGTGGCTATTGGAGTGAATCGATCTTCTAGATCTGACCCAAATCGCTACCCCCTTCTCGCGTTCATCTCCACAGACTACGATCTTCCTCGTGTGCAAGACACATGACCTAGCCGCGGGTGGACCTTCAGCAAGCTCTAGCTCTCTCTCCTCGTTGTGTGCTGACTATCAATCCCATAGCAGGGCGCGGCTCACCCCTACTTGCCGAGGTGGTCAATCCATGTCCCTCTTTTGTGATCACAGTCTTGACGCAGTCAATGGGTTTCTCTCTACTATCCTCGCGATCTCCGCATTGCGATTCCCCTCTCTACTACTCCGTCGCCTGACAAGGCATAGCGGAGCAACCGTAGCCGCAAATCCTAGGAGGGTCTGGCCCAGCTCAAGCGGGTTCTTCCTTCTCGCGTTCCTCTGGGAGTAGCGTGTTGTGCGAGAACTCTGATTTCCGCAAGCCTGTCTCTGCCGTGAAGTCTGATTCCGGTGAGTATTGGTGGATCAAGGAGGCGTGGTCGGTCAATCCGCAGCTTCCACTGGGTGTCGCCTTTCACCGTAGATCTGCGGTCAGCTGTGCCAGGCTTCGCAAGGACCTCCACCACTCCCAGCTCCGATCTCCACCTTCCTTGATAACTCGACGCTGCTGCAGGTGCGTTCTCCAGGAACCAGATCCCTGCCGATGTCTCAGATGATGGTAGCGGCGGTGAAGCAGGTTGCTGGGACCCATGAGCCCAACCTCTTCCTGCATCAAGTGGGTCTGGATGTTGCCGCCGTGAGGCCTAGATCTGACCAGAGATCGATGGAGCAGAGGTGTCTTCCTCTACTCTTGATGTCGTGATTGGGTTTGCGCTACACCTGAGATGGATGGTGACAGGCATATTGCGTATGATCTTGGAGCATTGCCGAGGGACATGACGAAATACTCCCCTGGCTGCTGCCTGCAATATCAAAAGCCTCAACCATCGCCTACCACTACCTATGAGATGTACTGGAGAGGTAGAGAGAGATCTGACTCTGGTTGTTTCTCTAGTACTACTGGGCACCCCATCCGCCGAGTGAGATCCTATAATTGTGGTGGATTCAACCAATCTAGTTAACAAACCCAAACTCCTCACACTGACTAATTCCACTAGATCCAGAAAAGAGTCACCTGCTCCTATGTTCTCGGAGGAAAGCCAGGTCTTTGGTTTCTCAAACCTTGGCCGAAGATGAAAATTGAAGCCTGAAGTATATGATAAACCTTACTTTGGGATTTGAGTAACTCCCTAGCCATGATTTCAAATAAATTGAAATTTGAAACATTGATACCCTTTGTCTAACATTAACTAATAATCATAATAAGACCAAAATAAATGTTTGTTCACCCTTCAGTGAAGATAATCCCAATTGGTACCCATACTAAGATTTGAAGTCAAGTATGCATTAAATGACATCTAAAAGTGTCGACACAAGTTCAACTTAATTTAGTCGATCACATCACACCTCAAGCAACACTAAAATCATTTTACACCAATATGGCTTCAAATATTATATTGGATATTGAATCCTAAAATCGAGGTTATCACATTCACCCCATCTTATATGGAATTTTGTCCTCTAAATTCAACTAATCTCATTCTTAAAGGCTATTTAGGAGTTCAAATTCATATACATCATCATTGCTTAGGTTCTAAAACCACCATGGTTGCATGCACTCTAAGTTGTCACCTTAGGGTCTTAGAGTTTCTTGGGTGTGTCCACCCCACCTCATATATGTGGAAGCATCACTTAATGTCTTAGCCATAACATGACATTGTGATATCATAGGGTTACATCACCTCTAAGGGTACATGTTTTGTTCATACTTTTAATGTTCAGGAGGAAATCCGTTTATATGCCATGATATTCAGATTGTTCAAATCTAACATCATTAATATCTTACAATGATTTCAGCATTAAAGGAGATTTATCTTCATCCTTGATATCAAAATTTTTCTACTTAAGAAGGGCTTACGTAACATGTTTGACCATTAGGGTTTCACCCTATGGTGTGATATTCATATTCAACTTAGAAGCATACATTGAGAAGGATCAAAACATGAACTATATTTCTAATCATATATCCTATGATCCATAAATATCTTTGTATCAAGTTCATGAGTTCAACTTTTTATGCCTTGCATGTATTATGTGAAGGAAAAAGAGAATATACTAAGTTTATCCCATGATCTCAGCATCATATCTTTCATGTTTCATATGAAGGGGAAGAGAATATTTTAAAGTCAACTTATCATGATTTCAATCTTAGGTGCTACATGTATGATATAAGGGGGAAATATAGAATAGGTCAAGCTTATACGAGTGACTCCTCAGATATAAATCATCTATATAGCTCAAGTGAGGTTTTGATTATCATGTATTAAGAAAGAGAAGAATAAGGGAGAACATGTATTTTGAGTATCTTTTGCACAAAGCATCATATTCTCATAACTAGAGTTCATATATTACCTCACTTGCAACTAATGATGAGATTCACAAAATATGTCACTCCAGCTAGGACCTAACTCAACCAAAGGATTGACTTTATCATATGGGTTATCTACCCACCCATTTCTCACATATAGATTTGAATCATGCATAAGGACTCAACTCAACACTCAAGAGTAATCTAGTGTAGGACTTTTTTTAACACATATCTCATATATTGGAGGCTAGGTCCTATGACCTTCTCCCTGTGGGTCTTACTCTCTATAGAGTTCACCACATATCTCATCCTACCACTAGACATCCTCCTTGTATAAGAGCTTGAGGCTCATGCACACTCATCTCTATCTTAACTTAGCTTATCTTAAGTAGGAAAAGGGAATGTACTTTCATCATCAATATTTTGCTTAAATTCTCCAAAATTGGATTCAACTAGTATACAATTTAAACCTTTATAAAGAAAATTATACTAACATAGATCAAACTTAGATAAGATTGCACATGCTTATTTCAACTATCACTCTATCATCCACTCTATGTATCACATATCTTGATAAGGCTCTAGACATCTAATCTAGACTACTCTCTCTCTTCTAGACTGATGTCACTTCCTTTCACTTAGGTTGCATGAACACCCACTACTCTCCTATGTGAGGGACACATTTTTATATTTACATATATATAATAAAATATTATATAGTTTTTCTCCGAGAAAGAAGGCGTCAGAGAAAACTGTCGAGGTGCGAGCCGATTGGGAAACAAAACCAAATCAGCAAAATGAGTGTCCAACACACAGAAGATAGTCTAGTGTCATGTCACCTAGTGAAATGGTGAGAACGAGATGTAGACTAGTGTAGCTACCCAATACATATGAGCTCTATATGGAAAGGGTTTCTCATACTTGTCTAAACCTAGTTCTCAAACATCTGGGTTCTAACCTAGAGGCTAAGTCAGAACTTATTCCTATAAAACAACTTGCTAAATTTCTAGGGTTTAAGTGAAAGGTGAAATTATGTTTTATGTTTCATGGTGAGCAATTGTTAGGCGTAGCTATTGTTCATGCTCTGATACCAACTGTGACGTCCCCGCATTTTCACTTCTCCAAACCCTATTGAGAATGAGAGGTCAGAATCCGAGAACATCATCCAATCATATCAGAAAGCGATGTGGAAGCATAATACACATACATGAACATACAACCATAACATACTCAACATTCAAAATGTATATTTATACAATATGAATTATTACAAAATGATTTACATTTACATATTGAATGAAAATTCTACAATCTATGAACATGTATGCTAATTAGGATCCTAGACAATAGGTATAACCTGTACAACTTGCTCACATCCTATTCTTTTATCCCATGCTAGCTGTGAACCTAGAAAATACGAGAAACAAAAACATCAACAAAAGTTGGTACGTGGAATTAAAGAGCTATACTATGCTGGCATATTGAAAATACTTGAAAAAGAAGAAAGAGAGAAAGAAACATTATTTAATGGCAAAAAATCAGGTAAACCAGTTATTAATCATATTTCAATGGACATGTATTACTATAGTGGACTTAGCACAAACATATATTATTGGGCCATATCCCCGCGTACCTTGTACCATTAGGGATCTCCCCGCGTACCTTGTACCATTAGGGAGGTGCTAGTCAACATTAATACTTTCCCTCTCTAATAGGGAGATTAATAAACCATCAATAACTACATTCCATTTTCTTTCTTTAGTGTTCTTATTGTTCAAGGCGGAAATGACAATACATATAGATCTACATCCAACAATGTATTTCAAATACAAGCAAGCAAGTATATATATTTAACATCCAGCAAATCTAGTCATATAATTATATCCACGTACCTGAGTTTAGAGGTTCTTATCACAACCATGATCATCTAGATAATCTGGTCAACACCCGATTTAAAGAAATTAATCATCATTAATATATGTACACCATATTCTTGGTGTTTTAGGTCTAAATTAGGGTTTTACACCAAACCTGGGTTCAACTGATCTTAAATATGTTTGTGATATTTTTATACTGATCTATATGTCATAAGTTAGCTCTGGTACAAATTTCATAATTTTTCTGATGATTGGTCTATTTTCTAGAATTAAAATGAGGACTAACATGGAATTGGGTTTTAATGAGAAAAGGCCTAAAATTTCTCAATAATATCAACATAGGAGTCAACATTTCGTTTCTAGATGATATCGGGGTTCAAACTTATGTTTATCAGATTTAATATCAATCGTTTTATAATTATACCATTTAAATGAATCATTCTCATCTAAATCAAATATCATCTATATAAGTGTCTCAAAAGTCTGATATAGGAGTTTCATATTAAAGTGGACATTTTTATCAATCCAGTGATATTTTTGGTGAATTTATTGGCCAAGGGAGCTATTTATAATCCATTTTCTAAGTTTTAAGTATTTCTAAGATTTAAATGAAAATTACCTTCTGTCATGGGTCCCACAACCCCAGGTGGCAGAATAAAATTGGTCCATGCTGGCCATCAGGTGGGGTACGGCTCAGCTTCTGCGTCCATCCTGGGTCGACCGATTCTTTGCTGGTTCAGTCCTTACTTGGGCGGCTATTGGAGTGAACCGATCTTCTAGATCTGACCCAAATCGCTACCCCCTTCTCGCGTTCATCGCCGCAGACTGCGATCTTCCTCGTGTGCGAGACACATGAACTAGCCGCGGGTGGACCTTCAACAAGCTCTAGCTCTCTCTCCTCGTTGTGTGCTGACTATCAATCCCATAGAAGGGCGCGACTCACCCCTACTTGCCGAGGTGGTCGATCCATGTCCCTCTTTTGTGATCACAGTCTTGACGCAGTCAATGGGTTTCTCTCTACTATCCTCGCGATCTCCGCATTGCGATTCCCCTCTCTACTACTCCGTCGCCTGACAAGGCATAGCGGAGCAACCGTAGCCGCAAATCCTAGGAGGGTCTGGCCCAGCTCAAGCGGGTTCTTCCTTCTCGCGTTCCTCTGGGAGTAGCGTGTTGTGCGAGAACTCTGATTTCCGCAAGCCTGTCTCTGCCGTGAAGTCTGATTCCGGTGAGTATTGGTGGATCAAGGAGGCGTGGTCGGTCAATCCGCAGCTTCCACTGGGTGTCGCCTTTCACCGTAGATCTGCGGTCAGCTGTGCCAGGCTTCGCAAGGACCTCCACCACTCCCAGCTCCGATCTCCACCTTCCTTGATAACTCGACGCTACTGCAGGTGCGTTCTCCAGGAACCAGATCCCTGCCGATGTCTCAGATGATGGTAGCGGCGGTGAAGCAGGTTGCTGGGACCCATGAGCCCAACCTCTTCCTGCATCAAATGGGTCTGGATGTTGCCGCCGTGAGGCCTAGATCTGACCAGAGATCGATGGAGCAGAGGTGTCTTCCTATACTCTTGATGTCATGATTGGGTTTGCGCTACACCTGAGATGGATGGTGACGGGCAGATTGCATATGATCTTGGAGCATTACCGAGGGACATGACTAAATACTCCCCTGGCTGCTGCCTGCAATATCAAAAGCCTCAACCATCGCCTACCACTACCTATGAGATGTACTGGAGAGGTAGAGAGAGATATGACTCCAGTTGTTTCCCTAGTACTACTAAGCACCCCATCCGCCGAGTGAGATCCTAGAATTGTGGTGGATTCAACCAATCTAGTTAACAAACCCAAACTCCTCGCACTGACTAATTCCATTAGATCCAGAAAAGAGTCACCTGCTCCTATGTTCTCGGAGGAAAGCCTGGTCTTTGGTTTCTCAAACCTTGGCCAAACATGAAAATTGAAGCTTGAAGTATATGATAAACCTTACTTTGGGATTTGAGTAACTCCCTAGCCATGATTTCAAATAAATTGAAATTTGAAACATTGATACCCTTTGTATAACATTAACTAATAATCATAATAAGACCAAAATAAATGTTTGTTCACCCTTCAGTGAAGATAATCCCAATTGGTACCCATACTAAGATTTGAAGTCAAGTATGCATTAAATGACATCTAAAAGTGTCGACACAAGTTCAACTTAATTTAGTCGATCACATCACACCTCAAGCGACACTAAAATCATTTTACCCAATATGGCTTCAAATATTATATTGGATATTGAATCCTAAAATCGAGGTTATCACACGACCGGCTCATGTGATGAACCGATCGACTGAGCTTGGTGAACAGGTCGGCTTCAAGTGTTGAGTCGATTGGCTCATGCACAGGGTGAAACGATTGCTTCAAGTGTTGAAAGGATCGGTTCAACTGTTGCAACCGGGCAAGTTGGGAAAGTAGGATTGGTGAGAATTTTCCTTGCGTTTCACTTGCCCAATTTGATTGGAACAAGGATTGGTATTTGATACCAATTAGAAACAAAAGAAGGAAAGTCAATCGAGAACTAGTCAGGACCACGAACCGACCGGTTCAGAAGTGAACCGACCAGCCCATGGGTCCCAACCAATCGATTGAGGTGTCAACCGACCGGTTCAGGTCCCCAACCGACCGTTTCAGTTGTGAAACGATCGGTTCAGGTTGCGAGTTGGTTGCTTTTATGGAAAATCTCGAACCCTTCTACTCCTATTTTTAGTCCCGCATTGCCCGGGATGGAGAACCCTGTCCCATGACCCTCCTATATATAGGGGTATTGGGGGCTTCTTATAGTACAACTCAGTGCAAGCCGGTTGCTCTACAAAGTTGTCGTTCTCTCTAGTTTTAGTAACCGAGAGAGCCCGAGCAAGTGCTACCCGAAAAGGGAGGCGTAGCAAGGGAAAGACAACTGTAGTTGCAACTGGCAGCAGGAGAGCGTGTTGGCGACTAGTATGCAGACAGGAGGGTGCGACTCCTTCCGGTTCCTTGTGTGACAAGCAGATCGGAGTTCCAGGCGGTCCATGTGGACGACTGCAGAGGTGGGAGACCTCTGTCGCTCGGAGGACAACTGTCAATCCCGACAGTCCCAGTGAGACTAGGAGTCTTCAGTCCCGGTGCGACCAGGAGCTGCATAGACACTGTCCAAGACCAGAGGTGAAGACCGTGCAAGGCGTGAGGTACTGTCACCGAGCAAGCCTCGGGACAAGGTATGCATCCACAAACCATCTTTCCTATTGTATAGACGTTGACGCGATTCCTTTTTGTTCTGGGTTTTGGGGAGAAATGTTTTTTTTGTTTCCGCTGCTTCTCTGCCTCCTCTAAAACCCAACAGTGGTATCAGAGCCACGTCAACTGATCTATATTTTAGGATTATCAATATGATCGATTTTGGTTTGTCGCCTTTATTTATTGCATACGATGCGAATAAAATTGGCTTTATGCATGTCCAATCCACAAATTCCTAATATACATATATGATATGTAATATTAATGCACTCGATACGCATCACCCTTAAACGAGTTTTTTGGTGGATGTGTAGCATGATTATGGCCTATAAACCCCTATATCTGTGTGTGGTTGTATGTGGTTGCTTGCATCTCGTTCTGCACACCGATTCCCCTTCTCCTATTCCTGATGTAACTCGAAATAATTTGAGAATTCTTTTCCTACCTTTGCTCCCCCTGAATGTAACTCGGGGTTTCATAATTAAATTATAAATAGGATAGATTTTATTTCTTGTTATGTCAAAGAACGGTGGACAACCTGAGACGATCGATTCAAGGCATGAACCGATCGGTTGGTAATCCAGACGACTGTTTTGAGGAGCGAGACGAGTGGGTGGCGACTTGAGGAGATGCACGATGACCAGTGAACCGATCAGCTGGAGGCGCCAGTCGATCGACTGGTGGCACCTGAAAAACCAACTTGATGGTGAGCCGATCAGTCATGGAGATGAGCTGATCAAACCCAGAAAGGCAGGCACATATTTCATCTTGTACAGGTTGCATGTGATGTAGACCTAGATGACCGTGATTCCGCTTGGCTCGAGGAATCACAATAGGATGGCCATAATCATTGCTTTTTATCGTTTTGCATGTTTTCTGTGGGATATAGCATGTATATGATACTTACTATATATTGTGGTGATTGGATATGTATATGTATATAAAAACCAAATCCCTCAATAAAATATTAAGTCTTATACGCCTTCCATTAACGACACACATGGCAAACTTGATCGACCAAGCGTAGGTTACACCAAAGCGTGGTGCGCTGTCTATCTTGTGGAAGTGTGAAGGGTCGACATGCAGGTTCTGCCAAAGCAGGGTGCATGTTTACCATGTCGGCTTTTGGGATAGACTTAACTGGTGATTCTTAGAGAGTCTAAGCCCAGAGGCACAGAATGTTCATGGCAAGGTGTTGTGCATGTTCATTCATCAAGAGATGCATATGATGCAATTGGCATGATGGCCTACCTAAATAGTCAAGATTAGGGGTGATCAGCCAAAGCTGACTCATGACTTGATGAAATATGGATCTTGACCCACTAGAAGATTGTACGCTGCAATCTTCCGAATTGATGGTGAGGGCTGTCAATTTGAGTCAAAATAGTGGGAGTGGTAATTAATTAAAGGCCTAATTAACTATCGTCAAATTTTATTCAAATCAAATCAAAAAGGTTTTGACAAAATGCAATTTTCTCTTGTAGAATGGCAAAAGAATCATCTTTTAAAATGGGCAAATTAATTGAGAATAAATTCCATAACTGGTTGAGGACTGTGAGAAGTGTTCTGCACAATCCAGATATACCAGGAGCCTTTGAATCCACTCTATGTACGCTTAATGCGTTGGTGAAGAAGAAAGAAAGTTCATTGATAGAGATCAATGGAACGAAAGGTAAGGGAGAGAAGGGTTCTCTCGCCAAACTGATTTCTTCTACATGGAGAGGATGGAAGGAACGATGGAAGAAGAAATTAGAGATAGAGATCTCTACTTCTGATGTATACGTGATATAGATTAACTTTACTACTTCTTCGTCATGCGTACTTGATACCGGATGCGGATCTCACATTTGTTCAAATGTGAAGGATCTTAAGAGAAGTAGGCCTTTAGGAAAAGGCGAGGTCGAACTACGTGTTGCCAATGGGGCAAGGGTTGCCTCCAGTGCCGTAGGAACCTATGAGTTAACTCTACCAAGTGGGCTAATAATAGAGTTGAAGAACTGCTATTATGTACCTGCCATAAATAGGAATATCATTTCGTCTCTTGTTTGGACAAGGATGGATTTGAATTTCTTATTAAGAATGGAAAATGTCTCATTTCTAAAGATGGGATCTTTTATGGCAGTGCCCAAATGTCTTATGGTCTATACTTGATAGACTTGGAAACAAATGTATACAATGTAAACACCAAAAAGTAAAAACTCAACGACTCAAACAAAACATATCTCTGGCATTGTCGTCTAGGGCACATAAATGAGAAGCGCATTTCTAGACTCCATAAAGATGGTTATCTAGACTCTTTTGATTATGAATCATTAGAGACATGTGAATCTTGTTTATTGGACAAGATGACCAAGACTCCATTTTCAAGTAAAGGTGAGAGAGCTAGTGATCTATTAGGACTCATACATACTGATGTATGTGGGCTTTTTAGAATTAATGCCAGAAATGGGTATCAATACTTCATTACCTTCACTGATGATTTCAGTAGGTATGGCTATGTGTACCTGATGAAGCATAAGTCAGAAACCCTTGAAAGGTTCAAGGATTTCATGAATGAAGTACAGAACCAACTTGGAAAAAGTATTAAGGCACTTCGATCCGATCGAGGTGGAGAATACTTAAGCCAGGAGTATGAGGACCTTCTGCGAGCCCGTGGTATTGTATCACAATGGACTCCGCCTGGAACACCACAACATAATGGTGTATCTGAAAGAAGGAATCACACATTGTTGGATATAGCGCGATCGATGATGAGTTTTGCCGATCTTCCGATTTCCTTCTGGGGTCATGCTCTTGAAACTGCCGCATTTACGCTTAACCGTGTACCATCTAAATCGGTTCAATAGACACCATATGAGATATGGACTGGGAAGCGTCCCAATTTGTCTTTTATGAAGATTTGGGGTTGTGAGGCTTACATCAAGAAAATGTTTCCTGATAAGCTTGGACCCAAATCCGATAAATGTTATTTTATTGGATATCCCAAGGAGACAAAGGGATATTATCTATACCACTCTACTAACAACAGAGTGTTTGTTGCCAGGGATGATGTATTCCTAGAGAGGGAATTTATTTCCAAAGGAAGCAGTGGGAGGAATATAGAGATTGAAGAGGTTCAAGCCCAACAAGAATACATTGAACCGGTAGATGTACCAGAGGAAAATGCAGATTCACAAGGTGTTGTAAAATCTCAGTCTCCTCAGGTAACACAAGGACCTCGTAGATCTAGTAGGACCCACCTTGAACCTGAGAGGTTTGGATACCTTGTGACTCAGGAAGGTGTTGAGTTGATCATAGATGATGATCCAACTACCTACGTAGAGGCTATGGAGGGACTAGATTCTGAGAAATGGCTTGAAGCCATGAGATCCGAGATGGAATCCATGTACTCCAACAAAGTATGGACTTTGGTGGAACCACCCGAAGGGGTAAAATGCATAGGGTGCAAGTGGGTCTTCAAGAAGAAGACCGACATGGATGGCAATGTGCAAACTTATAAAGGCAGATTGGTTGCAAAGGGATTTCGACAAGTTCAAGGTGTTGACTATGACGAAACCTTTTCTCTAGTTGCCATGATTAAGTCCATCAGGATCATGCTTGCTATTGCAGCTTATTATGACTATGAGATTTGGCAGATGGATGTTAAAACCGCATTCCTTAACAGGAATATTAATGAGGATGTATATATGACACAGCCTGAAGGTTTTGTTGATCCAAAGAATGTCAATAAAGTCTGTAAGCTGCAAAGGTCAATCTATGGATTGAAGCAAGCATCTCGGAGTTGGAATCTTCGATTTGATGAGGAAGTCAAAGTGTTTGGCTTTATTCAAAATGAGGATGAACCTTGTGTGTACAAGAAGGTTAGTGGGAGCTCGACCACATTCCTCATATTGTATGTGGATGACATACTTTTGATGGGGAATGATGTCTTAGCCTTAGAGAAGGTAAAGACTTGGCTTGGGAATACTTTATCAATGAAGGACTTAGGAGAAGCATCCTACATTCTAGGAATTAATATCTATAGAGATAGATCTAGAAGGCTTCTCGGACTAAGTCAGAGCACGTACATTGGCAAAGTGCTGAATCAGTTCAACATGGAGAACTCAAAGAGAGGCAACATTCCCATGCTACATGGAGTCACCATCTCTAGAGCTCAGTGTCCCCAATCTTGTGAAGAGAGGGATCGTATGAATGGGATCCCATATGCATCAGCCATCAGATCCATCATGTACGCTATGTTGTGCACACGCCCAGATGTCTCGTATGCTCTCAGCATGACGAGCACGTACCAGTCAGAAACTGGGGATGCTCACTGGACAGCCGTGAAGAACATCCTCAAGTACTTGCGAAGGACTAAGGATCAATTTCTTGTTTACGGCGGCGAGGAAGAGTTGGTTGTAAAGGGTTACACCGATGCAAGCTTCCAAACCGATAAAGTTGATTACAGATCGCAATCAGGATTTGTGTTTTGCCTTAATAATGGAGGTGTGAGCTGGAAGAGTTCCAAGTAAGAAACAGTTGCCGATTCTACTATAGAGGTCGAGTATATTGCTGCTTCACATGAAACAAAGGAAGCTGTGTGGATCAGAAAGTTCATTTCTGAACTTGGTATAGTTCCCAGTAGCTGTGATGCAATTGAGCTTTATTGTGACAATAATGGAGCTATTGCACAAGCTAAGGAGACCAGATCACATCAGCGGTCCAAGCACATACTGTGGCGCTTCCATCTCATACAAGAGATCGTACAGCGAGGAGATGTGAAGATTTGCAAAGTACCAACTGAAGACAACATAGCTGATCCACTGACTAAGGCCCTTTCTCAGCAGAAGCATGATGGTCATGCTAGGTCACAAGGATTGAGGTTCCTTGGTGACTGGCTCTAAGTACAAGTAGGAGTCTGTTGGTATGTATGACCATAGAGCAAGTCATATGATGATTGTAATGGGATACTTTGTAAATGATTTGAATAATAATAAAGGCAATTTCCGATCTATATGTTTAAACTATTTCTGACATGATGGTGTAACATGATAGATGTCTAAAGAATGATTTTACTCAATGACGTATGCTTTTAGGTTAAGGACCTAAACGATGAGATCATACAGATGTTAAGAGTATACATTCTTGTTTAGTCCCTACTCGGTTGTTATTGTGGAAATAACCATAGACATCAATAACACTGAAGACTAGATTGTGTGTTGGTTGATGACAGAATCTCATTAGTCATGATATAGTGATATCAAACCAAACACATAGGTACTTGTTAGAGAACAAGGTACCAGACAGACCCACCATGAGAGTGACACATGGAACCATGACTTGGTAGTCACAGTCAGCTCTCACAGTGATGGTGGTGAGTGTGATTCTTAGACCTGAAATCACTACACTCAACACATGTCGTTGGGTACACTTTGACATCATCAAACGCAGTCCTAAAACATAGGTTGTTATAAAGGTGATGATTGGGTGGCTTTGATACATGAGGCTTTTGAGGGGTGAGTGATAGATATGAGATTTTTCCCTCCTGAGGGAGTTTGATATCCTTGGCCACTTGATGAGTAGGATTGAGAAAGGCATGCACATGCACGTGTGAATCAATATGTGATACTGATGTCACACACATCTCACCCAGTCTGCTCTGAGATCAAGGAAATGAATGAATGTTGACAGGATGACTGTTCCATGCCTCGAGTTCATTCAGAATATGAGTGACAAAGGAATTATACATTCACTGTAACACCATTCACGGATTATAGGATTGAAAATTGTTCTCCAACTTTCTATTTCATTTGGGTAGCACTGATGTGTGACTAGGCACCACTCTTTGCTTGTGAAGTCATACGTGTTATGGACTTTTACTGCCAACGTGAAATGGACCTGCAGGGTCACACACATAGAATTTAACCTGGAAGAGGAGTTTTATCCACAAACAATGTTTAGATTGATTGCTAAAGGAGTTTAGTAGTTCAATTAAACACTCAATTAATCGATAGCTCATTATCATGGTGTTCAAGGTGTTGGACACATTGATTGGAGTATCAGATTGATTGAAATCGCAATTGACTGATTCTGCACAATCTGCACTCCCATCCGATCGGCTCATGTGATGTACCGATCGACTGAGCTTGGTGAACCGGTCGGCTTCAAGTGTTGAGTCGATCGGCTCATGCACAGGGTGAAACGATTGCTTCAAGTATTGAAACGATCGGTTCAACTATTGCAACCAGGCAAGTTGGGAAAGTAGGATTGGTGAGAATTTTCCTTGCATTTCGCTTGCCCAATTTGATTGGAACAAGGATTGATATTTGATACCAATTAGAAACAAAAGAAGGAAAGTCAATCGGGAACTGGTCAGGACCATGAACCGACCGGTTCAGAAGTGAACCGACCGGCTCATGGGTCCCAACCGATCGGTTGAGGTGTCAACCGACCAGTTCAGGTCCCCAACCGACCGTTTCAGTTGTGAAACGATCGGTTCAGATTGCGAGTTGGTTGCTTTTGTGGAAAATCTCGAACCCTTCTACTCCTATTTTTAGTCCCGCATTGCCCGGGATGGAGAACCCTGTCCCATGACCCTCCTATATATATAGGGGTATTTGGGGTTTCTCAGAGTACAACTCAGTGCAAGCCGGTTGCTCTGTAAAGTTTTCGTTCTCTCCGGTTTTGGTAACTGAGAGAGCCCGAGCAAGTGCTACCCAAAAAGGGAGGCGCAACAAGGGAAAGACAACTGTAGTTGCAACTGACAGCAGGAGAGTGTGTTGGCGACTAGTACACCGACAGGAGGGTGCGACTCCTTCCGGTTCCTTATGCAACAAGGAGATCGGAGTTCCAGGCAGTCCGTGTGGACGACTACAGAGGCGGGAGACCTCTGTCGCTCGGAGGACAACTGCCAATCCCGACAGTCCCGGTGAGGCCAGGAGTCTTCAGTCCCGGTGCGACCAGGAGCTGCACAGACACCGTCCAAGACCAGAGGTGAAGACCGCGCAAGGCGCGAGGTACTGTCGCCGAGCAAGCCTCGGGACAAGGTATGCATCCACAAACCATCTTTCCTATTGTATAGACGTTGACGCTATTCCTTTTTGTTCTGGATTTTGGGGAGAAATTTTTTTGTTTCCGCTGCTTCTCTGCCTCCTCTAAAACCCAACAGATACTCCATCGTCGTATGACTCCTTAGGGTAGATATCGGCTACATGACCCTAAGGGATCATCTGAAACTTCTATGGAAGTTTACATGTCACTTTAATATGTACGAGATGGAGATGGGGCACTTTGTTATACAACTTTCTTGCAGACGTGATTACAAAGAAGCTCTGGCAGGTGGTCCATGGAAGGTTTTTGGACTACACCTTCTGGTTTGGGAATGGTATCCCACTTTCAAACTGATAGAGGAATACCGGACATGTTTGTGTCCTGGGTTCGCATATTGGACCTGCCGCTACATCTTTATGTGCCAACGATGTACAAGCACATCGTCCTAGTGTTAGGTAGATTGATTAAGGTGGACATACATACAACAGAACTAGAAGCAAGTTTGCTTGGCTTGCTATTGAATTGGACACATCGAGGAATCAAGCATCATCAATCTTGATCAATGGAGTTGAGTATCAAGTCTTTTACAAAGGAATTCTATGGGCTTGTGCTCTTTGCGGGCAGATGGAACACACATTTAAGGAATGCACCACACCTCCTTATGCGATTGATGCAGAAGGCATGCTAAAGAATCAGGAGGACCCCAGGAAGGGCAACACCACAAATGAGGATGCGTGGCAATCTCAAAAATCATGGAAGGGAAGGGGGAGGAACCATCATCATTCATAACACCTGCCGTGACAACCAGTAATACATTCACCAACTTTGAAGTAGAAGATGGGGAGGACAATACTCTAGAGACGAGGCCTGAAAAGAATGGAGCAGGGCAAGGACACCCTGGACATGCTTAAAAACCGGAAAAGATCTGGAGAAAGAAGAAAATTGTGGGGAAAGAAGGTACAGAAGGAAATATAGACAATGTGCTACAAAATATTACCAGCACTAACAAATCAACTAGCAAGAAACCCATTCCCGTCGTTGTTAAGGAGGCACACATTGCTGTTGTCCCAAATATTGATGAAGTGGTGGAAGCCTATGAGGTGAATGATGGTGATATAGAAGTTGAGATGAAGGAAGCGAACAACAATAAGGAAGCAACTAAGGAAGCGGTATCCAGTGAAGAACTCAACCAAATTAATGATATCTTGGCTATAAACACCAGTAGTGCTCCAGGCAGAAAAACCAAAGGAAACAGTGCAAGAATGAAGTGCATGGGCAAACAACGTATTATTACACCATCTGAGCCTCGACGACGCAGCCCAAGACTCATGATCGTGGATGCTCATGACGTTTTACCAGCCAATGGCCTCACATGAGATAGTTCAAAGCTGCCACATTTTTTTGAGTCGGGGGGCTAAATGCAGATGATGAGAACAAAGAGAATCAGTAGCCTGTGACTGTTGAAACCAGTGGACATCCAGAGTCCACTGAAAACCAGCTGATCACTGTTTAGATGATAGATACAATGTGTTGGAACATACGAGGTGTAGGAAAGAAGGACACTCACCTCAATTTCAAAGAACTCATGTCAATCTATAAACCTAAGATTGTTGCTATTATTGAGCCTTGGGTGAGTGGAAATAGAGCTACACAGATTATCACCAAGTTGGGCTTTGACAAATCCTTTAGGGTTGAAGCTCAAGGCTTTGCTGACAGGATATGGGTATGCTGGAATAGCTTTGATTGCACAGTTCATATTGTCAACTACCACAGACAGTTTATCACTTGCTGCGTCAACAACACCACCTTAATCACGTTCATATATGCTAATCCACATACTGCCATTCGATCCTTCCTGTGGAAAACATCTCATTCGTATCGGGGAACGGTTTACAAAACCATGGATCGCCCTAGGAGATTTCAACACCACTTGTAACCCAACAGAGAGAAGTGGAAGTATACATTATAACCACTCTGAGGCGCGTCTATTCCAGGAAACATTGACAGCTGCAGGCATAGCTGACTTGGGTTTTTCTGGCCCGAGGTTCACCTTCAAGAGAGGGGCACTACAATAGCATATTGATAGAGCTGTGGCCAATAATGAGTTCGTCCAACTGCATGAGCAATTCTATGTGGAACACCTCCCAAGAATGCAATCTGATCACAACACCCTACTCGTAAGATTGTGTGTCAGGTGCACCGGTCCGACGAGATTTGTCACGAAGGCCAACTGGGCGCATAACAAGGAGATCAAATCACTGCTGGAGAAAACATGGGACAAAGGTATGGACTTTCACACAACACTCAATAAGATCAAAGATCCTCTAGTCAAGAGGGACAAGCAGCTAACTTCAGTCAGTACAAGAAAGAAGACCGTACTAACTTGTAACATCAAACATCTGGAGAAGGAGCTTGCAACCTGCTACAATCCCATCACCAATGGTATATATCTTGATATGAAGGCTGAACTCGACTTGGTTCTCAAGGAGGAAGAGGAGAAATGGAAAATGCGGAGTCATATTAACTAGCTCCACAACGATGATTGTAACTATAGATTCTACAATACTTACGTGAAATAGCGCAGTATGCAGAATACTATCACAATGCTTATATACAATGAGGGTGTATGGATTACGGAGGCAGGCACACTTAAAGATCTAGTGAGAGGCCATTTCTCGAACTTGCTGACTGAACCACCCCTACGTAGATGCAATGCTACTGAATCCATCCTTGCACAATTTAAGAAGTTATCTTCTGCATAGAAGAAGCAAATTGCTGTGGATCCCAATGAAGACAAATGCCTGAATATTCTAAAGGGTTTGAATCCTTACAAAGCTACTAGGCCGGATGGTGTATCAACTTTATTCATCTTAAACCATTGGAATACTATGAAGCAGTCCCTAATGCAGACGGCACACAAAGCTTTACGAGGCGAACCACTCCCAAAAGAACTGTGCAATGCCACAATGGTTCTGATCCCCAAAGTAATGCATAGCTGTGATCAATTGCGTCCGATTTCCCTAAACAACCTTCGCTTGAAGCTTATATCTAAGATAGTGGTTGAGAGACTGAAAATGCATCTCTCTGATTGGATCTCTCATGAACAGAGCGCGTTTGTACATGGATGGAGGATAACAGACAACATAGCTCTCACACAGGAGATCATTCATATGATGAAACGGAAGAAGGGCAGCCAGTACATGGCCATCAAAATTGATCTATCTAAGGACTATGATAAACTCGCTTGGAGTTTCATCTATGACACTCTACTGAAGCTTGACTTATCTGGCAACATAACCAATTACATCATGAATTCAATCACCACAGGTGAATGCAATGTCATCTGGAATGGTGAAAAGACCTAGCCTTTCAAACTAAGCCGAGGCCTCTGCCAAGGAGATCCACTCACTCCCTATTTATTTAGCCAAATGATAAAAGCACTGGTCCAATGTGGTGGGTGGAAACTAGTCAAATTGGGGATGAGCGGAATGGAAGTATCACATCTGTGTTTCGCTGACGACTTGATCCTGTTTGGAGAAGCGTCTTGTGCTCAAATGTGTACGATTAAGCGATGCTTTAGGAAGTTTGAAAATGCTTCAGGGCAGGCCATCTCCATTGCTGAATGTAAGTTTTCTATGGGGGTAGCATACATCACATCAACAGAACTCGTATCAACAAAATTTGTAAATTCCAAGAAACCGATGATCTTGGTAGGTATCTCGGGGTACCCATCATCCACAAGAAAGTAATGAAGCATTCCTATGCTAATCTTCTAGACAAGATTGACAGTAGGGTTAACGGGTGGGCCACGAGGACTCCGTCCCTAGTAGGCAGATGCTTCTTGGCGAAATCCACTCTTGAGGCCATTCTGACATATACCATGCAAACTGCATTTATCCCTCTTAGAAGATGCTTCTTGGCGAAATCTACTCTTGAGGCCATTCTGACATATACCATGCAAACTACATTTATCCCTCTTACTCTGTGCGATAGGACCGATAGCAGCATTCGACATTTCTTATGGGGAGGGTGCCACAAGAAGAACCGTATGTCCCTTGTGGCGTGGGACAAAGTCACCAACCCCAAGGAGAAGGGAGGCCTAGGTATCAAGTCTATGAGAGAATGGAATACAACTCTAATAGCTAAAAACACCTGGGAAATTTCCAACAACAGGAATACTACCTGGTGCAATTTTATGAAGCGGAGATACCATGATTATTCTGAAGGGAAAGCTACCAATTTATCTCACCTTGCCTGAGCCATGTTGAAATGCAACATCTTATTGAGGATAACTCCTATCTAGTGATCCAGAATGGAAATACTGCCAGATTTTGACAGGACGCCTGGGTTGAGGTGGGAGTCACATTGAAACAACGCGCTCTCCACACTATTCCAGAGTCCCTAGCGGACCTTTCAGTGGCAAGTGTTGTCTTGGATAATGGAGAATGGGATACTGAGTTCCTTCTACATTGTCTACCTCGCAAGGAGGTAAATCAAATTTTGATGCTGGAGGCTCCTAAGGATATCGGAAAGGACAACATATGAGTCAGGAACTGTACGACCAACGAACAATTTACCTTCAAATCTTCTTACCAAATTTTAAGATGGTACATGGACATCCACATCGAAGGGGAGTGGGACACAATCTGGAGTACTCGTGCGACAGCTAAAGTCAAAATTTTCACTTGGATTGCATCACACGGAGCCCTACTTACAAATAGTAGGTGAGTTCAACACAAGATAGCTACTAGCAACTTGTGCAAAAGATGCAATGTGGAAGAGTTATCCTCAACCCATGCACTGCAGGACTATCAACAATCTAAGGAAGTATGGATACAACTTCATTCTAATCACCTTCCCAAGGAGTTCTTCCATGAAGATTCAAACAAATGGGTCTCGACCCAGCTAAAACAAGACAATCAACAGGCTCAACTCTTCATGATAGCTTTGTGGCACATATGGAAAGCATGAAATGCCAAGGTTTTTGAAAATATCAACATTCCTATATGTCATCTAGCACAACGTATCATCCACGAGGTTCAGTTGTCGAACCAGACTAGGGTGAGAGAGAGCCAACCAGGACTGATGCCCATAGTACACCATTGAGCCAAACCTCCTCCTGGATACATCAAGCTCAATACTAATGCAACATGGAGTAGAATCAAATCCACTATTGCAGTGATAGGATGAAATCACGAAGGCCTGTGGATTGGAGATCATGCGAGGAAAATGCCTACAAATTCTCCCCAATACGCTGAGATTGTAGCAGTGGACTTAGCTCTTAAAATCACTAGCAGATATGGGCTGGAGGAGATCATTATAGAAATAGACTGTAAAGTGCTTATTGATATGTTTTAGTCAGACGTGGAGGAGATTCATGGGTTTGCACTCATCCTAGATAGAATTCAACAGAGATGTAAAGAACATACTTATTGGGAAATCAAATATGAACCAAGAGGTTGTAACAAAGAGGCTGATGCCTTGGCCAAGTTTCACCAAATACACACTACTGGTTGTTTTAATTACACCAAACCACCTGAGTCTCTATCCTCTAGCTTAGAGGATGAGTTGTGTAATGGTAGTAGTACTACCAAGTTTATCTTTCCAGAAAGTCTGTCTCCTTGTAACTTATTCCCTTACTGGCTTGCACGAGGAGGGAGAGATGAATAAATAGCATCCTGGCTTCTACCAAAAAAAGTTTATTTTCAGTTTACAAGCTTTATTTAAAGTTATGATATGTTCAATTCCACTTACCATTAGTTTTATGCATGGCTGGAGGCACGATGCCCGCAAGTAAAGAGCAAGCTTAGAAGGAAGAATCTTTTTGACATCCTAGGAATAGCTCAAGAAATATTCAAGAAGAAAAGACCTAATGGGGTTCCTTTTATCAAGATGATCCAGAGATTTAGATATCTTTTACATTATGTATAATCTTGTTATCAAAGTAGATAGATTATCTTGATGTAGATTTCCTTTTGTCAAATCTATGTATGAATCTGATTTCAATTAATACAAAGTGTTTCATTTACTTAAAATTGCAAAGAATAGCATCTTGTGACACCCCCTTGAGTAAGAATGCTTCTGCTAAGTGATTTATACATGTGATGAATAGTGGGATGTTACAATGGAGATAATCCTTCTAGGGGCATATATATATTCAAAGGGATGAAAATATATACATGTTGGGAGAGACTTAGTGGCTACTCCCAACCTAAGTAAGGCGTTTAGCCACACATGTTAATGGGAAACATAACTACATTACAAAAGTATAAATACATCAAGAATAACAAAGAGAGGGAAGGTACAATGTGAGGGAGATAATAGATCTAAATAAAGAAGGAGGCGATACACCAATTATACTTCTTCAGATCTGATACGGGAGTGGAAGATGGAAACACCTTCTCTTAAAGAAGAGGATGGCAAATCATCTCTCTCCTCTAACTTTTATCTTGGGGATCTAAGATAAATGAGGTGGAGGAGAATGATTCTGGAGTTCAGAAGCACTTCGTTGCTCGTGATGATATAATGCCCCTGATGTGTGGAGTCGGGGGCCTATTTATAGACTCCATCCACTGACTTAAGTCCAGGTGTAGCGCTTTTTGCACGCGTCCCAACTGCTACTAGTGTTGCGGTCGTGACATGTGTAGCGATCATAACAGGTGTCTGATTGCATCCGCACCTTGGTCAAAACTGGAGTTGCAGTTTCCAACTAGTACCGGTCGCGACACTTGTCTGGTCACAACGGCTTCTTCAACCTTAATATCTATCACGTTCGTGACTGTCGTTGTGGTCCTGATGGCAGTTGTCATCACAACAGTTGTTTTGGTCACGACGACGGTTGCGTTCGTGACAATGTTGTTGCGATTGATACCTTAACAGGAGATAAAATCATCACGCACAGTTGTGTCGAGTTGCCACACTAAGCGTCTGTGTCTCTTAGCCAATACACCCGTAGACCTATCACAGCCAGGACAATTGTCTGCACATAGTTGTTGTGATTCATTAGTAGCTGATGAATGCATATTTATCATTTATTTATGCATCACTTAGGATAATTAATTAAGACTTCTTTTTGGTAATTAGTTTAATTTGAAAATGAATTGCACTTTCATTACTTTTCTCAATTCTTATGAGATTTCTCTCAATTTTTAGGAAGTATTGAAGTATTTAAATCAAGATAAGAAAATATGAAGATAGGGGACCTTTTAGATTTTCCACAGAGTTTGATATACCTCCCACCAAAACATTCATAAGTCCCCACATACAAATTCCAAATTTTGAATTTATTTTTTTTAAAAAAAATTTCAATTGATATAGGAAAAATATATTCTCTGGTAGTTTTGGAACTCATTAAACTATCCAATGAACCGATGGATGCGCTTGTTTGTTTTCTCGTAGAGTCCAATTTAAATATATATCCTACATCAAAATTGGCATAACTCTCGCTTCCCAAGGTGGAATTTAATGACTAAATATGCTTTGGAAAAGAAATCCGAAGACCTAAAATGAAAAATATCTTTAGGCACACTTTAAAGCTTGTTACAAGTTGAAATTCATACAAAACTTTGGGAATGGGAATCTGAATAGAGAGAGTTAGAATTTGAAGGGTTAAAAGAAGGCAATCAATAATTTTTTGTGTTTTCTATTGAGAAAGAAAATTTCTCTCTTGACCAAGACATACAACATTTGCCTCTTCCAATTACTTATCCTCCCCTTTTTGGGTTTCCACCCCTCATTCTTCTATAAAAGGGAGGGGGGACTCCACTAAGAAAGGATCCCATATTTTGTACTTGTATCTTGTAGTTAAACTCTATTCATAAGTGTAGTCTTTCATTTTTACAATAAAAATTTGTTCTTTTATCTTTGGTTTCTAGATCTCGTTTCTTCTTCTTGTTCTTTTCTTTGGATCAGGGAACTAAGAAAGTGATCCCATTTCAATGTCACCAGCTAAGATCTCCTTGGAGATTTTGTCTCTACTGGTCTATGGCTTTCTACCTTCCTTCCTTATTTTCTCTATCCCACAGTATGACTAGCGAGTAGTTTTCCTATCGAGGCGAGGGAAGTATCCCGATAGCCATGTGATGATTAGATTGAAGTTTTACATGACTTTTTAGATAAATGGCTTTTAATTTAGATATCGACGATTTTAACAAAGTGATCTTTCATTTTCATCACCTATTAGTCTTGGCGGATGCGATCGTGGAACCCAACATTTAGAACAACCAAATCGATTACATTGAGATTTAGATGAGATCTTAGATAATTCTCCATTAGGATCATTGAACTAGGATCTATGAATGCTAGGACCAATGGGTTCATGGCGAGTTTCATAATTTATGAATCATTTACAAATGTTTTTCATACCTTCCTTTATCTTTCTTATCGTGTGATTTCTTCAGTCTCCTTTCACATCGGCTAGGGTGGTGAAATCCCTTAGCTTCATATTTCTTTCTTTTGATAAGTTAATCATTACTTCAACATATTTTTTTTGTTTTAGTTTTAACAAACTCTTAAAATGGATTTTACAATCTTGTTCTCACAATAAGATTTGAATTCAACCATCCTCTTTCACCGTCTCTGTGGATCGACCCTTATATACTAGCCTTTATCGGAAAGTAGAAAAAGGATAAACTCTAGGATAATTTTCCTAATGATTGGTGTACTAAACAACATGCATCAATAGCGATCTGCATGGATAATGTAAAGGCTTTTAGTCATGTCTAAATATTGTTCAAAGACATTCAAATAAACAAAAAAATCCATAAAAGGGATGTTCATATAGGAATAAAATATGTGCAAAAAGTTCACAAAATGAGATGTTATCAACTCCCCCAAACTTTAGTTTAGCCCGTCCTCATGCTAATAGATAGAATCAAACCATCGAGTGATGATCTATGGATGTTTTCTCCATTTTTATGAACACACCATTACCATGTTATTCCATCCTTACCGCAAAACCTTTGTGACAGGCCTGGTTCATTTCTTGAACTTCTATCTCCTTCCTTTATCTCCAAAGTTGTGTGACTTTATCCCATAGCCAATGTCTTTTGTAGTAAAGGACTCTCCTTCACAATGACTTTCCTACACTTGGTTTTTGGCTATAATTGTAAGCAGTTCCATCAAGGGGTAGCTTTCATACCCTACCTTTATTTTGGTTGTACCTAATCTATCATGGTCAGATAGGTCATGCTTTCAGTGTTTTCCTGCACCCCTTAGTCTCCCTCAACCATACATTGTCGTAAAGACATTATTTCCCAAGTGGGCCCTGATGTAGTGTCAGGTGGTTGTGCGGGGGTTGCTTTGGAATACAAGTGGGTATAAGTTGGCTTCAAGATTCCACTTTCGGGCATGACATATCTGCACTCATGGGTGCAACAATACACCGGCCGTGTGAAATCCTTCGACAACTTTTTAGGCACAACTCTTATGATTATTTTTCTTTTTGGCTTTTCATTCAGCTCTTAGGCTTGGGAAAGGGGTTGGTAGGAGTTCTGGGCGGCCAAGCCTCTTTTTATCTCAAAGTGGGGATAATTAAAACTGGAAGGGGTAGTTGTTTCCTTCTTATGGGAGATGCAAACTTTCTGGCTAGTACTGTCAGGCTAGGAAGATTGGTCGGGAGTGTGGTTGGTAAAGTCCTCCTTATTTCTAGGGGTTCCATAATTTCAGGGGTGTTCTTCCACATTTACACAACACTTTGATGTAAGAATAGAATAAAATTGTATTGTTGTGTCCTTCTCTTTTTATGTGAATTAGTATCTCATTTGCACCACTCTAGCAATGATTATGCTAAAAGGTAGCAAGAGGACAAACAAGTATAAGAGAAAGGGAAAGTTAAATCATATAAGGAGATGTTAAAACTATGAACTTTAGCAAGAGTTTCTTCAAATTTGTTCAAAATGGTTCAAAATTTTCAAATCCATTTCAAAATTTTCTGTGCAGAGGTAAAAGTCAGAGTTTGTACAAGTTTAAGTTAGACTTAAGTGACAAAAATGTAACTCTCATACCCATTTATAACTTCTCCCCCAAACTTATCATTCATTCTGTCTCAAAGTGTCAAAAATGAAGGTGTAGGTATAAAATGGTTTATTTTATTTTTGTTGGTTGTCACTGTTTGTCCATTTTGATTGCACAAGCATGTTGGCATATACTCCTTGTAGTACATGATAATTTTCATGTTGCATGCTTTCGAATTTTGTATTTTTAGGGCCAATGCTGTCATCCAAGCTAGGCAGTAGAATCCGCAATCATTGGACAAGTGTATTTGTTGTGGGCTTCTGTGGAAGAATTGTGTCTTTTTAAAGTTTTTGCCCTTGGATGCATGTATCCACTTCCTTGACTATGGATCATCTCAATGATTTCTTCTGTACATGTAGCTGCTTTCTCTTCTGTAGGCGTCTTTGAAGTAGTCATGTTTGTGCATTTGTTTGGTACGAAGGCTGAATCTGAGTTATTACATTTTAACTTCCCTAGTCAAATGACAACTAGATGTACCATGATATCAAAGAATGAAGGGGGGGGGGAATATTGCTCAAGTTGACACAGGGTAACAACCACTTCTCTTTGCAACTTATCTAGAAGTTTAGAATCAAATACTTTTATGCATAGAGTGTTGAAGAAGAAGTAAAGCCTAGTGACTGCAAACCTTATAGCTTAGGAAGGATAGATCAAATAGCCACATGCAATATATGTTGCATTATAGTGTGCCAATCAGGAGATTTAAGACATATCAGCTTCAGATCCTTCATTGATACCAATCTATGTATATTGGCTGAGTATCTACGTGGTACCTTAACATTACACAAACACTCATAAAAAGTTCTCTTCTCCTTTGTAGACAAGGTGTAACAAACATGAGGTAGATATGTGCGGCAACCTTGGGTAACTTCTTTTGTAAATTCTTTCCTTATACCCATTTCACATAGGTCTATTTTGGATTTAATGCCATCTTTGGTCTTATCATGTATATTCAACAGAGTGCCAATAATGCTATCCCAAACATTTTTCTCAACATGCATGACATTGATACAATGTCAAACTGCCAAAGAACTCCAATAAGGAAGATCCCAGAATGTGACCTCTTTTTGAATAAAGACCTTTCACATGTGGGAGTAGTGCACATTCTCTTACCAAAATAATTTACAATTTTGTTTACTCTTGCATAAACATCCTCCCCTAACATAAATTAAGGGGCACTCAATTCCTCAGTTGTTCCATTACATGTTTTGCAAAACTTTCGATAAGGATGCACCTTTGGTAGAAACCGTCGATGACCAAGATATACAGTCTTACCACCATGTTTTAATCTTATAAAATCTATATTTTCCTCACATATATGACATGCCTTGGATCCTTTGACGCTATAGCCAGACAAGTTCCCATAAATAGGAAAGTCATTATTAGTGCAAAACAACATAGAACATAAATTAAACATCTCTCGGCACAAAGCATCATCAATCATCACACCTTCTCCTTATAATTTCTTTAGGTCATCAATCAGATGTTCAAGGTAAACATCAATATCATTGCTAGTTGTTTGGGCCTGATATTAGCAATGACAACATGCCATACTTATTCTTCAACACAACCATGAAGGAAAGATTGTATACAACAAGCATGACAAGCCAAGTACTATGTTGGTTGATTAATATTCGATATGTATTCATCCCATCAGTACAAAGTCCAAGTCTTAAATTCCTGGCTTCTTTACCAAATTGAGAATATAATAAATCAATCTTCTTCCATTGCGGGCAATCAGATGCACGTCATAGAATACCATCATTATTTTTCTTTACGTCTGCATGCCAAGATAGATTTTGTACATGTACGCCATTAGCAAACAAGCATTGGAATCGGGGTATTATAGGCAGATGTCACATCACCTTGGCAGGAGACTCGATTTTGGTCTTACCCAATGTTGTCCTTTTGTATCTAGACGCTCCACATTTTGGACATTCTTTCAGATTGATATAATCCTTTTGAAATAGCAGACAGTCATTTGGGAATGCATGTATCTTCTTAGCCTCCATTCCCATTGGCCAGAACATCTTTTTCATATCGTATGTTGAGATTGGAAGCTCGTTGCCTTCAGGGAGAATTTCTTTCAACAAAGACAAAGAGAAATGAAGCTTTTGTCACTCCATCTATTATTAGCCTTCAGAGTATACAACTCAACACATCTTTCAACTTCGTAAACTTAGTACAACCTAAGTATAATGACTTCTCAACATTGTGCACACTATTTCTAAATAAGGGGGGTGGGTCTGTAAAATTTACCCCAAAACTATCTAGCATGGCATCAACCGTGTCTATTGGAATTGGTTCATTTTCATGAATGTCATTAGCCATTTATTCTTGGACACAACTACCACTACCAAAATTTGCTGATCTCATACTAGAAATCTCTCCATGCTAGGACCATTATGTATAGCCCTATACAATCCCATTCTACATGACATGATCTTTGGTCGTGTCAATCGTGTCAACTTTTAAGTTGTTGCTACAATTCCTATAGGGGAAATATAAACTATCTCCAAGTTGTTTTCTATGTTCCTCTACAAATCTTACAAACTCATTGAGACCTAAACTCTGAAGTGTAGTGATTTGGTTTAGAAATTCATGATCGCTCCATTTCTATATGATCATATGGGAGACGGGTATCTCATCAGGTTCTAGCTAGTAAGTTAATTTTAGAGAAAATATATGTTTGAATATTTGAGCCCTAATCATCTAGTAGAATTCACATTCATGAATGAGTACCATCTATCCCATTTTGAGCACTTCATCTCACTAGTACGTGTATAATGCATGTTCGATTTTAATAAATTTTGGTAGCATTTCCCCACAGTTCTCCAAGTACACCGATATAGATGGCCATATACTCACCTACATATGTACTTAGAGAACAAAGGGGAAATGCTACTGAAATTTATTAAAATCGAACACACATTATACACTTACATCCTAAGTAAGATGAAGTGCTCAAGAACAGACCCAAATTGGGGACTAAGGTTTACTCCTAATGAGTAAATCTCAGACGAGTTTTTAGGCCAACAAAGTATAGGGGTTAAAGTTTACAAGTTAGAGTTTACTTTTTAGAAGTTTAGGATTAAGGGTTAATAAAGTATATTAATATGAATTTCTATGTAAATTAAGTTAATTTAGAGCAATTCACATCAATTTTGGTGTAATAATTCCCAAATGTGATTACTTATCCATACTAACATTCGAATTGCTAACAATAAATAATGCACTTAATATCTAGTAGCATTCACATCCATGAATGTGTACACCTATCCCATTATTGACCACTTCATCTCACTAGTAAGTGTATAATGCGTGTTTAATTTTAATAAATTCTGACAACATTTCCCAATAGTTCTTCAAGTACACTGATATAGATGGGAAATACCCACCTACATATGTACCCAGAGAACAAAGGGGAAATGTTGTTAAAATTTATTGAAAGCAAACACACATTGTACACTTACATCCTAAGTAAGATGAAGTGATCAAGAACAATTCCAAATTAGGGACTATTTTAGGTTTACTCCTAATGAGTAAATCTCAGACGAGTTTCTTGTCCAACTCTTAGCGTTATAGATTAGAATTTATAGATTAACATGCGTAAGATTATGTCTCACTAATCTTATCATGGTGGTTGGATGTGTCACTAAGTCAAGGTATCATTTCCTTCAATATTAATTTTCAATATCTCAAACAAGGTCATGCAGTTCATTATCATGTTACATCATACAAAATGGATAAATTTAGATCTTAGTGCGGCACATCATATTTAAAGAAGAGATTTAATTATTAAGGTATCTACATATTAAATGGGGAACAATTATATGATTCGATCAAGATAGTCAACATATGTATTTACATTGTCAAGTCAAGTCATGTAGAGTCATTTTTACACAAGAGTAGTCATTAGAGGATAAAATGGACCATATTCCATGGCATGCTTAGGTCAAATAGTCATAATAGTGTACAAAAGTGATCCACATTTCATTAATCTTTATTAATCTCCATTAATTCATCAAGAACAATAACATGGCAGAAGGAAGAAGGAGGAGAGGAAATTACTTTTCGCAATATTCACTAGTACATAACCGACCTTTAGTGTCGGTTATTTAAGGCCTTTAGTGTCGGTCTCTAAGCGACACCTATGTGGGTGATACTAAAAACCCAACCATTACGCGTCGGTTCCAAAACCGACACCAAAACCCTTCGCGCGCCACCGAAAACGCGCCATCAGGGGACTATAGGCGTCGGTTATTAGATAAGAAACCGACGCCATATACCTTCGCGCCACAGAAAGGGCGCCATCTTGGGCACTATCAGCGTCGGTTATTAGATAAGAAACCGACGCCATATACCTTTGCGCCACAGGAAATAGACGCCAGTTATTTATATAAAACTGACACTGTAACTATGTGTGTTGGTTTTATACAAATAACCGATGCCTATTGTTTTTTTTTTTCTGTCAGTCTGCAGACCTGCTGTGGCTGGTCGCAGGACGAGAAACCTGCAGTTCAATTATGAACTGCAGGTTTTACGACATCCATTGATATCAACCAACAATAGGCCACAAACCTGCAAAATTAACAACAAAAATATTCACACATTTAGCAATGCAACCTGCAGTTCCATTTGATTTTCACACATTTAGAAACATTCATGTAGCTAGCAATCTATAGTTCCATTCATTTTCACATTCATACATGTAGAAACATTCATATAGCAACCAATAGTTTCATTCATTTTCACTCAGACACATGTAGAAACATCCAGACATGTAGAAACATCCAGACATGTAGAAACATTCACACATATATTATAATTCAGAAATTTATTTACAAAATATCATTCTTTAGTCATTATTCGCTATCAACATCCCAATTATATTTTAAAACCCCCACTACTTGTATGGTTGTTGCCCATTCTTCTCTTACTTCATTTAATTCTCCCGTCGTATAGGGAGCATGTACATCTGGTAAGTCCGTTCCTGTAGTGGGGTCAGTTTTAAAAACCTGTAAAGAGAATGATGTATATATATAATTAATGAGCTATAAATAAGATTGATATATTTCATATTATCTAATGAGACTATATAATACCTCAACAATACAATCGATGTCCATTGCGGCATATTTGATAATCATGTGCATAAATCGCATCACATAGTATACACATGCCCATCCGTTGTCTTGTGTAGCACACTATAAATTCAAACATACAAAATATTAAAAAATACAACTAATTAAGCATTGTTCACATAAATAATATATACATATATTGCAGTCAGGAACTTACTTTCATGTCCTTTCAAATTATTGGCTGGTTCTTTTCCGTGGGGACCTTTCCTCCAGCCTTTTTGAACTCATCAAAACCCCTACATGTTAATGTAACACAGAACATTGCATAATTAAATAGTAATGTAATAACATATGTTAACGGATACAAAAATGAAATATTTCTCACATGAATAATGCCATTTTCATTATGTGTCCATATTTTGTATTCAATTTACTCCCCTTAGGATCTAGATAATAGACAGTGAAGGTCTTGGGGACAATAAACAGTAACTCCCAATGCCTACCACTAGAGGTAAAAAAATTAAAAATTAATAACTCAAAATCCACAATAAAAATGTAATTTTCTTAAGTCCAAATTATAGTAAGCAAAGTAAACTTACTCTACATTGAATGGAGCCATTATCACCGTCTTCTTATTTTGAGAAAAATTTGTAAAAGCCTCACAACACTATTGTTGAACTGACGTAGGGTCTTTATCTACTAGACTAATCAAAGATGGAATATAAAATACTACATGTTCGAATGCAAAATCTGCACATATCTTGTCTAAGTAGCTACAAAATATGTATTAATTACGCATGCATTAATAAATAAGAAACCAGATCACCAGATCCTACACAAGGTATATGGATGTATAAAGAAGATCTCACCTTATCCATAGCTCTATCACAGATATATTTAACCAATCATATCGAAACAACTCCAAAATATCTTGTATAAATAGTTTGCTTTTGTATGATTGACCTGCAGCACCTGAATCTATAGAAACAGTTATAGGGCAATTTATATCATGTTCGCCTAACCATATTGCCATACCTCTACAGTTAGGACCTAACGGAACAGGTAGGTCCTGTGGAACCCAACTGGGTAATGTAGGAGGTGGAAGTGGAGGCCTGGATGCTGTGAGTATCTTCTTTTTAACTTGTATATATATATATATATATATATATATATATATTTTAGATCAACTAACATCATATACACACACTAGCAATTTAACGTAATGTAAATTTACCATACAGTTTCAGTAAAGAGGACATGTGCTTTTAGCCACAATATCATTCCGCCTTCTGCCTCACCAAGTGTTTGACAATCTGGGTGGGCATATGGCAATGGAAGATCCACCCACTTGGGGAATATATGTACCGGGCTAACACGAATCCAACCAGCTGGTAATGGAGACCCGTGAAACATTTCCCCTGGTAGGGATGGGTAAGCCGACGCCTCTGTAACGACATATTCGTTACTTTTTAGACGGTATGGCTTCAACCCCTACAAATATTTGTGTAAAAACTGTTATATACATATATACATATCATCTTTTTTTGAAACGACTACAATTTCATATATACATATCATCTTGAAAACATATCATCTTGAATTAAAAAACTAGTTACTGTGTCATAAAAATACTTACAGCAGATGTGCTAGGTGGTGGGTCTACATGATTACTCCCAACCTCTGCAGTAGGAGTAGAGCCTGCAGTAGGTACTGCCTGGTAAGTGGCAGTCTGAGATGCCTGCCACTTTTTCATTGCTTCTTCGAGTTTCCTATCAAATAGCTTATCTACCTATACATAGATAAAAGAAATGTCAAATTCTAATTATTGAATTCTCTTTTACAGTAACATTATAAAGAAAGAATATGTTACCTCTTCTTGTGAAAGTCCCGCTTTTGGGACATGTTTGCACTGGGATGGCCCAAAAAAAGCTTTGAGGCCCACACCAGCGCCTGTAGCCCTAACACGTCCAGGATGCTCTGGGTTACCCAGAGCAACTGTCAATTCATCCCTTGTGCCCTCAGGGATGAACCTGCCTTGTTTTCTCAGCTCGTGCAGCTCCCGCTAATCACCAAAACAAAAATTTGTAATTAAGTAAACACCATAAATAATCAATATTCGAACAATTGTTGTAAGAGTTGTATTTTACCATTTTTACAGCCGCCTCAGCAGTTGCGGGCTTCCTTATTTCTCCCTTCTTATTTTTCCTCCTAGCTATCCAGACATCACGGCGAGGCAGAGGTGTGCTACCTATAGTAGATGAATCCTGAGTAGCAGCAGACTGAGCAGTAGCCTCAGACTGTAGTCTTTGGCGAATGCTTGCGTACCCCCTTAGACCCATTGTGTGGTCATGCACATTCAGTGCACGCCTTGATTTTTGTGCTTCACTAAGGGCCTAGTTAGTATGCACATTAATGATTTGGTTAGTAACACTAAATGTTAATCTTGAATAGGTGAATACAACATATATTAATGAGACTGGGACTGACGCCTAATACCTTGAATTCATCAGTTTGTCTTGAAGCGACAAACGCGTCCCATTCTTCTTTGTCCAGGAAGTTCCACTGTTCAGTGGCTGTCTTCTTCCTCTTGTCACCTTCTTTTATGTATTCTCGAGTGATATTTATCCTCTAGTTCCTTAGGACTCTCCCACAGCATTGCATCATGCATTTACAATGCAACTTTTCATCCAATTCAAATATACTCTGCAAAATAGAATTGCTATTAACTAGTATCCAAAAACTTAGTAATCTACAAAATAGAATTGCAAATTAATAATAACTCACACATAAATCCTTCCATATTACGTCTTTCTTCTCCTTAGAAACTTTATGCCAAGAATCTATCTTACAACCGCAATGGCTACGAGTAACATACCCAAGATATGAAACAAATGAATTGCGATTCACACCAGATGCATTTCCTACATTATCAAAATCCACAACAAGTTTGGGTCCATTGCCCTTTTGCGCTATTTACTTCTTCATCATAGTGATGCCCCTTCTCTTGTCAACTTTTTGGTGCTGCTGATCAAGTGCCTCAAGTGCTTCAGATGGTACATGTGCATCATCAACTTAAAATTTGACAAAATAAACACATTTACAAGATATAACTATAAATGGACATATAGATATAAATTTATGATATATGTTTAAAACTTACATTGTGAGGCGGCGCATTGATGTCCTCACCCTCATGGTAATCATCAGCACGGTCATCAAGAGAATGCTCAGCCATCTAAAAATTCACATTCACATTGTAAAGTTCACATTGTAAAGTAATTCAAATTGTAAAGCTCACATTGTAAAGTTCGCATTCACATTGTAAAGTAATTCACATTATAAATTAAGTAATTCACAATGTATTTTATTTTTTATAAATTAAGCTCACATTATAATTTTTTATAAGCTCAAATTTTAACTGATGGTTTGATACTCAGTTTTGAACAACATATTAAATTTTTAGAATTTTTGGAAGACATTTTGTATCACAACAGAACCTTGATCGGTCGAGTTCTGAGAGAGACAAACTCGACTGACCAGATTTTTCTGGAAAAATAAAAAAGACTGAAAAATGTTTATAATTAATTATTCCAAGCACCTTAATGAGTATATAGGACTCTATTACGACCCAAGAACCTCTCATTTCCGTCCCACACTTTAGAGCTTTGTAATTCTTGAGAGAGGAGGGGATTTT
The DNA here is from genome assembly GCA_963693085.1 of Alisma plantago-aquatica. NCBI lineage: Eukaryota > Viridiplantae > Streptophyta > Magnoliopsida > Alismatales > Alismataceae > Alisma > Alisma plantago-aquatica. Next base: position 187,469,658 of record OY856415.1, read on the forward strand.
AGGGTTTGGAGAATCTGAAGTGGAAATTTCAGATTTCTGGGTTTTCTCTTTCCAAGGTTGGTAAATTCTGTATAGATTATAAATCTTTACTAGGTTCATTTTCTTTACTAGATTATAAATTTTGTATAGATTAATCGCCTTTGTCGAGAAGTTCACATTCACATTGTAAAGTTCACATTCAAAAAAATAAAACATATAAAAAAATATAAACATGCCTCTAATATTGTGATTTTTTATCAATTAACAATCCTTCATTGTGATCTCCGCGCACATACAAGTCATCATTAGCTTCAATATTTGCTGGTGTTGGCAACCCAACTGAGAATGGACTGGAGTCATCATACTTATCATAGTATTGTTCTTCATCTATAGGATCTTCAATGAACTGTCTTTTACCATGAAGAACAACCGACCATTTATCATTTGCAGGATCATCGATATAAAATACTTGTTTTGCCTATGATGCCAATATGAATGGTTCACCCTTCTCGTCAATCTTTTCAAAGTTCACTAAAGTGAAACCCAATTCATCCACTATAACTCCTTTGGTGTTATCAACTCAATTACATTTGAAGAGCGAAATTCTGAAATCTATGTAGTCAAACTCCCATATGTCTTCAATGACCCCGTAATATGACATTTTAGCTTCACGTGGACTCTTATCTTTTGCACTTTCAAAAAACATAGTCGATGCTTGAAGGGTGACCCCACTGTTTTGGATGACACTCTTATCATCTTGGCGCTTTGTGTAATATGTGAATCCATTAATGTCATACCCTTCATAAGACATAACAGTCAATTTTGGTTTAAAGGTGAGGCATTTGATAGTTTTAGTAATATCATCTGGTGTTTGAGATAGTTGATGTAAGACTTTATCTTCAAACCACTTAATAAATGTCTTGTTATGCTCTCTAGCAAGCCACATTGTATTGGCTCGAGGATATTGTCTCTTGATGAAATTGGTATGTTCCTCGATATAAACGTTCACTTCATCCATGTTGTGTAAAATATACAAGTGACCTTGTTCCAACTTCTCACGTCTGATTACTTTTACGCGTGATCCCAAAATTCCTTTGCCAAATTGCTCGTCAATATTCTTGTCATTATCAGGAGTGTCATTACCACTGAGAAAGTCATTGCAAAATCCATAACCTCTCTCGCCACATAACCCTCAATAATACTCCCTTCAGGCCGATAACAGTTTCGAACATCACTTTTAAAAACGCTCATGTATCGTTCAAAGGGATACATCCAATGCAAGAAAACTGGTCCCAACATTTTCACTTCCCTATTCAAGTGGACAATAATATGTACCATGATATCAAAGAACGACAGAGGAAAATACATCTCAAGCTGACATAGGGTAACAACCACTTCTCTTTGCAATTTATCGAGAGTATCAGGGTCAATAACTTTGCTACATAGACTGTTAAAAAAGAAACAAAGTCTGGTGATTGCAAACCTTACATGCTTCGACAATATAGATCTAATTGCCACAGGCAATATTTGTTGCATTAGAGTGTGACAATCATGAGATTTAAGACCTATCAACTTTAGATCTTTCATTGATACCAATCTAGAGATGTTAGATGAGTAACCCTGTGGCACCTTAACATTTACCAAACATTCACAAAAAGCTTTCTTCTCCTTTATAGACAATGTGTAACAAGCGGGAGGTAAGTATGTTCACCGATTTTCCATTTCACGAAATTCTGTTAATTTTGACCTTATTCCCATTTCACGTAGGTCCAGTCTGGATTTTATCCCATCTTTAGTCTTACCTGGTATATTCAACAAAGTACCAATGACACTATCACATACATTTTTCTCAACGTGCATGACATCGATACAATGCCTGCCTGTCAAAGAACTCCAATAAGGAAGATCCCAAAATATTGACTTCTTCTTGAATAAAGATTTGTCACTCTGTGTGGCCATAGTACATTGTGATCTCTTACCAAATTCATTGACAATGTCTTTTACTCTTTCATAAACAACCTCCCCTGGTATAGGTTTAGGTGCAATCTGTTCCTCATTCAATCCATTGAATGCTTTGTGCTTCCTACGGTATGGATGGAATTTTGTAAGAAACCTTCGATGACCGAGATATACAGTCTTACTGCCATGTTTTAGTCTTGTTGAATCAGTGTTCTCTTCACATATAGGACACACTTTAGCTCCTTTAACACTATATCCAGACAAATTCCCATATGCTGGAAAGTCATTAATAGTGCAAAACAACATAGCATACAAACGAAATGTCTCTCTTCGTGAAGCATCATAGGTCATCACACCTTCACCCCAGAGTTTCTTTAAGTCATCAATCAAAGGTTCAAGATAAACATCGATGTCATTTCCAGGTTGTTTAGGGCCCGATATCAACAACGACAACATTACGTACTTATTTTTCATACACAGCCAGGGAGGACGATTGTATATAACAAGCTTGACTGGCCAAGTGCTATGTTGGCTGCTCAATGTCCCGTATGGATTCATCCCATCCGTACAAAGCCCAAGTCTTAGATTCCTGACTTCTTCACCAAATTCAGGGTACAATAGATCAATCTTCTTCCACTGTGGGGAATCAGACACATGTCGTAGGATCCCATCATTATTTTTCTTAACATCTGCATACCACCTCAAATTCTTCGCATCTATCAGATTGGCAAACAAGCGTTGAAACCGTGATATTATAGGTAGATACCACATCACCTTGGCAGGAGAACCAGTTTTGGACTCCCCCAAAGTCGTCAATTTATACCGTGACACACCACATTTTGGACAATCTTTCAAATCCACATAGTCCTTTCGAAATAATACACAATCATTCGGGAATGCGTGTATCTTCTTGGCATCCATTCCCATTGGGTACACCAATTTCTTTACCTGGTATATTGAGATTGGCAGCTCATTTCCTTCAGGAAGCATTTCTTTCAACAAAGACAATAATGACGTGAAGCTTTTGTCGCTCCATCTATTGTTAGCTTTCAGCTTATACAATCTCAACACAGCGCTAAGCTTCGTAAACTTAGTACAACCTGTGTATAACGATATCTCAGCATCATGCACAATGTTTCTAAAAATGGGAGGTGGATCGGTGTGCTCTACCCCACAACTATCCAGCATCGCATCAACGATGTCTACTGGAACTGGTTCATTCACATCTACGTCATCATAGGCAATTTATTCTTCCACACAAGCACTGCTATCAACATCCACTGGTTTCGGGTTTGAAATATCTCCATGCCAGCGCCATTATGTATAGCCTTGTATAATCCTGTTGCACATGACATGACTTTTGATTTCATCACTAGTGCTGACTTTCAAGTTGTTACCGCAATGCCTACATGGACAGTAGAACCTATCTCAAGGTTGTTTCCTATGTTCCTCGGCAAATTTAATAAACTGATCAAGACCAGAAATAAACTCTGGGGTGCAACGATTGCGAATGGACATCCATGATCTATCCATTCTATGATCAAAGAGAAAACAAGTTACAACAAGATTAGGGTTTAGGGTTAACAAATACATGTGATGTCATTATTATATATAATAAATGTGTACCACCTATCCCATTCTTGAACACCTAATCTCACTAGTAAGTGTATAATGTGTATCGGGATTTCAAGAAAATTTCGGCAGCATTTCCATAGTACTTAGAGAACAAACGGGGAAATGCTGTCGAAATTTTCTTGAAAACCCAATACACATTATACACTTACATCCTAAGCGAGATCAGGTGTTCAAGAACAGTCCCAAACCAGGGACTATCCAAGATTTACTCCTAATGAGTAAATCTTGGACGGGTTTCTAGGCCAACAAATACATGTGTTGTCATTCTTATACCTAAAATCCTAGTTCTTCAAGTTAGGGTGATTATTGATGTCTTTAAAAGCATGATTGGCAATTTAGGGAAAAGTTCACCATTTACATTCCAAGCATGTCACATGTGTGCATTACAGTTCATCATTAAGCAAGAAGGGTGATTAGGATTCTCAATATACTCAACAATGAAACAAGTTACCAATTTCATAGTTAAACTATTCAAATGACTCAAATATCTAATATGCATGCTGCTAAATATCATCCATAGGAGTCATAGCCAAGGTTTTTCTAACAAAGACATAATCATTTTTTTATTAATATACTGCTGCTTCAGTCGTGTACCAAACATGTGTTGGATCCTAGATGGGTGATTAGATGCTCTAGAGCGGGGGGTGAATAGAGCTGAAAGCACTTAAACAAAACTCATCAAACCTTCAAAATATATGACAAGATAAGGTTGCTAAATAGGTAATTTGAGTGCAACTAAATCATGCATAGCTAGGATAAGAGAGATTGAACATGCACCAATTAGACAAGCTATTTAGAGTGGTTCCACACTTCAAACTAGAAGTGTGTCAGTCCACTTGCCTAGAGAGGTCAACCTCTAGGACTTCCAACAATTGCACTCTTATATTCACTTATAAGACTTACAATACATGACCAACAAAGGACATACCTATCCAATACAAAGAGTCTTCAACCTTACCAAGGACTTACCCACTTTGCAAGAGTCTTCGACCTTCTCCAAGGACTTACCCACTCTTGCACAAGTCTTCGGCCTTGTAGGAATTACCCACTCTTCTTGGATCTTCCGCCTTTGACTTCACCTACACTCGGAGAAGCTTCCACCAAGGTCTTACCTACCTGAGCTTGAGTCTTTTGCTTCTGCAAGGGCTTACCCACTCTAGATCCAAGTCTTCGGCCTTGATCTTCACCAAGGGACTCCTTCCCTTGTTCTTCTTCACCTCTCTTGGACAAGAGAGAGAACCTTCATCTTCAAGATAGCAAATGAGATATGGGGAGGTGGTGGAAGTGAGAGCCTCACAAGATATACAAGTAGAAACTAGCTCTCTTACAAATCTCCTACTCACTCTAATGGATGTAGTAAGTGATTAAGCTTAGAGAGAGAGAGGAGGCTGTAGGAAGCACTCAACTATAGAATAGGAACCTCACAAAGAGTTTGCAATGAATGCTCAACCTTGGAATGAAGCCCAAGGGGTCCTATTTATAGTTGGGGATGCCTCTTAGCCTTAGGGAACACTTAAGAACGAAAACTAGCCATTTTGTGGCTTGCAACGGATCTATTCTCACTTGTTGCAATTCCACAACGGCTAGTAGCACTTTTCTGCACTTTTCCGTACAGTGCAATCAGTCGAGTTTCTATGGGTGTAACTCGACCGATGCAATCTTCAGAAAATCGACCAAGGTTGATCGGTCGAGTTTCAGGCTGGGGAAACTCGACCGACCAAGTGCCTATAATTGATTTTCAAAGATGCATCTAAAGTGCTCTAATAATCGATCCAAGTTCTCCTGATATTTTTCTAAGCTTAATTACAAGGCATACAATCATTACAAGTGATTTACAACATGATTCTAATGGATATACATCATATTACAAAAACGTGCACTTGTATGACTTTGACTTGTCTTTTCTCCAATTTGAGATGGGCAAGTTAGGGCAATTGGAGTGTGTCTATACCTAATCTGAAATCACTCAAGTAGAAGCATTAGACACCAATATGTGGAATGGTTAGTCATCATCAAAACACGGGTTTAGTCAATTTAGACGTGAGTCAACATTGACCTAATTTACCTTGAGTCAACAATCTCCCCCTTTTTGAAGATGACAAACCATTCCATAAATGTATTGAAAGCTTTAAAGTAAAATCATACCTTTAGAGAAACCTAGGGGTTTCAAAAGAATTGAGCTCATATGCTCCCCCTCAATTGATGCACATGGAGTTTTCATACTCCCCCTCAATTGATGTTATTTCTCCTGCATGGTTAGATTTCATAACATTTATAGAATACTATGTCTTCTACTCATATATGTTCTACACATATATGTATTCTCCCATTTACCTTCTCCCCCTTACATGGACATACTTCTCTTCTTCATATAAGATATGCCTTCTTCCTCTTTTTAAAAGAAGACATACCTTTCTCCCCCTTTGTCATTTCAAAAAGGTGGGGTTATGAAGAAAATAAGAAACCTCACTTGTTAAAGAGAAAGGAGATAACACAAATATATATAAGGAGAGTAGAAGAGCACAGATAGGGGCTTGTCCAAGCATAGAAACAAAAGCAAGTTAAAGCATATACTTGAACAACCCAAAAAAATGCAAGATAAGGTGCTGTAGAAAAACAATAAATCGCAATTTTGACCCTCAAGATGACGGAATTTGACCAAAAACCATCGGAGCTCATGGAAAAGTGATGAGTCTTGCTCAGAAGATTGTTTCTGCATGAAAAACGCTAGTCTTGCACCAAAAACTAAAACTGGAGAAAAAGCTGCATAAAATCCAAAAAATACTCCAATTTCTACATATAATGTAGATCTATGTACCCTGCATCACAATGTTATGCAAGAAACTCAAGATAGTAGAAATGCAATTTAAGAAACAATCTTGAGCATGTATGAGACAAGATACAAGCATAACATATAGATGATCAAAGATGGCAATTTGTAAACAAGGTTAGAACTACATGTATATGAACTACTAGTAGATGATATCACAAGTTAGGACTACTAGTAGGATCTAGATCATAGCAAGAGATACCAAAAGATATACAAGATAAAGCAAGCTATGATTAGATGAAGAGATATATCCAAACAAGAAGATATGCAATTTTAGAAGCATGAAAGGATATAACTCACTAGATATGCATCCTTACCATAAGATGATTACCCCTAAGAACCTCAAGGTTGTATCAAAACAAGATATACACCTAGATAGATGTAGAAAGTTAGAGTACAACAGAAGCAATTTTTAGACACAACCAAGAAATCCAAAGAGATCATCATCAAAACCTGCAAAACAACTCACAGCAAGTAATTGCAAGATATAGATATACCAATTTAGAACAATTTGAAAGATAGAGTTGTAAGCAAGATAGGAAATTTAGAACATGGAAATATGCATATATAAAGGTACCAAATGAGAGTGCCAAAGAATAAGGCTATTGGTTGAGAAGATCTAGTTGAGAGGGAAATTCTCATTCAATAAGCCAATTGTATATTCTGTGCACAGTGTTATCGGTCGAGTTCTGTGCATTGACAACTCGACCGATGACAGCTGTTGGCAACACCCATTGGTGCCTATCGGTTCAATAGGGAAACCTCGACCGACATATCAGCTATCAAGAAGCACATTTATATCATAAAAACATATTTAAAAGCATGCTTAAATACAAACCATATCCAAACATGTCTAAGCAAGTTAGTAATGCACTATAGAAGCATTAGAAACAATTTTTGAGCAAGAGTGTGAAGAGAATCACAAAATGTCACTTTTGACTCAAAAACCATATGTATAGTGCACACTAACTTGACAAAAACAAGTTAGAAATGGTTACAAACAATAAAACCATTACCGTTGTGCTTACCATTGCTTTTCCACTTGTTGTCACCCTTTACACATCTCACCTTTCTTCTTTCATGTGGATTGAGAAGTCAATTTGCAATTCAATAGCTCAAGTCAATCCATTTGCAAGTACCTACAAGAAGAAAGATGAAATGGTCCCCAATCATGTTTTTGGGTCTGGAGGGGTTAGTTTAGCAACCCAAGTCCTATTGCTTTTGGGTGCTTTCCTAAAAGGACAACAAGTAGAATAATGACCAAATTCATTGCAATAGTTGCATGTGCCCATAGTCTTTGAACTATATGATTCTCCATGGAATATTGGAGGTCCTTTATCTTTGTTGTTCCCTTGACTACTATCATACCCTAAACCATGTCTACCAATTTGTTTAGTAGTATGGTGTAGGATGTCATTAAGACTCTTTTTACCAACTAAGAATCTTTGCAAGGATGATCTCAAACTATCATTATCATGCTTAAGAGAAGCAATAGTAGAAGACAAATTATTGACATTATCTCTAGCATGCAAAAGATCAGTTTCTAAGCAAAGAGTTTTAGTTAAATAAGAATCTCTATCAATATGAATAGCAGCAACATCATTCTCTCTATTAGTATAACTAGAACAAGATTCATGCCCATTGATTTTAGCAAGCAAGGAGGCATTTTTAGAATTAAGCACCACTATTTCTCTTTGATAAGGATAGATTTCTTCTCTCCTTGCATCATGAATAAGCTTGAGTTCTATGTTTTCAGTTTTAAGAGTATCAAGCTCATGCATGAGAGAATCAACAATTGAAGTATGCTCTTCATTAGAACTAGGCATGAGAGGTTGAGCTTCTAGAAATTTAATCTTATCAAGTAAACTAGCATTTTCAAGTTTAAGAGAGTCTACTTGGCTAAGACAATCATTTTTATCAATAAGCAAGCAAGAATTAGCATATTCAAGGTCATCTAGTTCTATATGCAAATTATCAACAATTTTAGCAAGCTTTTTCTTTTTCTTTTTATAAGACTTATAAGAGGCATAAATATCATGAATAATAGCAATTAAAGATTCTTTATCTAAAGAGTCTAGATTTACCTCATTTGAGTCTTCACTTGTTGATGCTATAAGAGCAAAATGGCATTCTCCTTCATCACTAGAGCTTGAGCTTGATCCTTCACTTGAATCTTCACTTGAGCTTGAGTTGGAGGAGCCACTTGAGCTTGATTGCCATTTATTCTTGTGAAGATGGGTCTTTTTTCCTTGTGGGAAATCTTCCTTGTAGTGACCCTTCTTTCCACATGTGAAGTACCGGATGGAGGACGACTTGCCTTTGTAGAGTCTACCCTTAGAGTACATGGCATCTTCTTCAACTTGAGAGGATGGAGAGACTTGTTCCATGATAGCTTCAATTTGAGCCTTCATTTCAACCTTCTTCATTCTCTTTAGCTCTTTCTTCTCTTGTCTTTCTACTTCCTCCCTCTTGTCAAGTGTAGCTTCATGTACTTGTAGATTTCCAATGAGCTCTTCAATAGGAATATCCTTAAGAGACCTTGCTTCTTCAATAGAAGTCACCTTGGATTCCCACCTCTTGGAGAGAGTTCTAAGGATCTTTGAGTTGATCTCTCCACTAGACATAGGATGTCCTAGAACAACAAGACCATTCAAGATGGTGTTGAGCCTTGAGTACATGTTGGCTATGCTCTCCTCCTTTCCCATCTTGAAGTTCTCAAGCAGCCCATTGAGCATGTAGACTTTGCTTTCCTTCACTTGATCTGTCTCTTCATAAGTGATGCAAAGCTTTCTCCATACCTCATAAGCCATCTCACAAGAAGAAAGCTGGTTGAACTCGGTGGGGGTCATGGAGGCATATAAGATGTGCATTGCTCTAGCATTCAAGGTTGCTTTCATCAAAGCAGCTTCATCCCATTGTTCAATCTTTGTCTTTGGTTGCATGTATGGGTTATTCACCATTTGCCACATCTCAAGACTTGATCCTTGGATGTAGAATTGAAGCCTTCTTCTCCAATAGAGGAAATTGCTCCCATCAAAGATTGGTAGGCTGATTCTCCCTCCTTGGTAGTCACCCATCTTCTCCTACTTGTTGAAGTATGCTTGGAGAAGACCCGCTCTGATACCACTTGTTGGATCCTAGATAGGTGATTAGATGCTCTAGAGGGGGGGGGTGAATAGAGCTGAAAGCACTTAAACAAAACTCATCAAACCTTCAAAATATATGACAAGATAAGGTTGCTAAATAGGTAATTTGAGTGCAACTAAATCATGCATAGCAAGGATAAGAGAGATTGAACATGCACCAATTAGACAAGCTATTTAGAGCGGTTCCACACTTCAAACTAGAAGTGTGTCAGTCCACTTGCCTAGAGAGGTCAACCTCTAGGACTTCCAACAATTGCACTCTTATATTCACTTATAAGACTTACAATACATGACCAACAAAGGACTTACCTATCCAATACAAAGAGTCTTCAACCTTACCAAGGACTTACCCACTTTGCAAGAGTCTTCGGCCTTCTCCAAGGACTTACCCACTCTTGCACAAGTCTTCGGCCTTGTAGGAATTACCCACTCTTCTTGGATCTTCCACCTTTGACTTCACCTACACTCGGAGAAGCTTCCACCAAGGTCTTACCTACTTGAGATTGAGTCTTTTGCTTTCTCCAAGGGCTTACCCACTCTAGCTCCAAGTCTTCAGCCTTGATCTTCACCAAGGGACTCCTTCCCTTGTTCTTCTTCACCTCTCTTGGACAAGAGAGAGAACCTTCATCTTCAATATAGCAAATGAGAGATGGGGAGGTGGTGGAAGTGAGAGCCTCACAAGATATACAAGTAGAAACTAGCTCTCTTACAAATCTCCTACTCACTCTAATGGATGTAGCAAGTGATTAAGCTTAGAGAGAGATAGGAGGTTGTAGGAAGCACTCAACTATAGAATAGGAACCTCACAAAGAGTTTGCAATGAATGCTCAACCTTGGAATGAAGCCCAAGGGGTCCTATTTATAGCTGGGGATGCCTCTTAGCCTTTGGGAACACTTAAGAATGAAAACTAGCCATTTTGTGGCTTGCAACAGATCTATTCTCACTTGTTGCAACTCCACAACGGCTAGTAGTACTTTTCTGCACTTTTCCGTACATTGCAATCGGTCGAGTTTCTATGGGTGTAACTCGACCGATGCAATCTTCAGAAAACTGACCAAGGTTGATCGGTTGAGTTTCAGGCTGGGGAAACTCGACCGACCAAGTGCATGTAATTGATTTTCAAAGATGCATCTAAAGTGCTCTAATAATCGATCTAAGTGCTCCTGATATTTTTCTAAGCTTAATTACAAGTCATACAATCATTACAAGTGATTTACAACATGATTCTAATGGATATACATCATATTACAAAAACGCCTACTTGTATGACTTTGACTTGTCTTTTCTCCAATTCGAGATGCGCAAGTTAGACTAATTGGAGTGTGTCTATACCTAATCTGAAATCACTCAAGTAGAAGCATTAGACACCAATATGTGGAATGGTTAGTCATCATCAAAACACGGGTTTAGTCAATTTAGACGTGAGTCAACATTGACCTAATTGACCTTGAGTCAACAACATGAAACATGCATAGAGTAAGCACGATCTAGGTAGGGATATTTTAATCTGAATGATATAGGGGAAAGTACCTATAGTGATAAATATAAGAAGTATAACTAGAGCTTTCAAAAAAATCAAGCAATTCACTCATTTGAGCTAAATTTTCACCATTGTGATGTACCCATTATACATGTTCCAACTCCCAGTTCTTCAGTTACTTATTCTACATGTTTTGATAAGTTACATTCCAGACAAATGTTACTTCCCCTAGTTGACCACAGTAAGAGGCAATGCCACCATGATGAATATGATGAAGAGCCAAAAGTCAGATGGATAATCAGATATCACTGTCAACAAAGTGGCTTCCTAACTTACTTCAACATCAATGGATATGAGTTCCTTATCAAGTTACCAATAAGTAAATAACTTAAAAAAAATATAAAAATGCCCAGCAGCAGCAGGCGTGCCTTGGCACCGCCCAAGCAGCCGCCTAGGTGGAGGAAGGAAGGAGGAAGAAGGCAGTACCTTGACCAGCACGGAGGGCCGACGAGCACGGAGCGCCGGCGACCAGAGACCAGAGAGGGAGAGGGCATGCGAGAAGAGAGCGCCAGCGAGCACAGAGGGCCGACGAGAAGAGAGGGAGAACGACGGTGTCGGTACCACAGAGTAGCGGCGCGAGCACGGAGGGCAGGGAGCGGCGTGCCGGCAGAGCACAAAGCAGTGGAGGGTGGCAGAGCATGGAGCAACGGCGGGCGGCAGAGCGAGCAAATCGCCAGACCTATTTTTGCGGGGATGGAATAGAGAAAGGGGAACAATCCGCTTCACGTGGGGCTATTAACTGTACCATAGGCGTCGATTATTCAAATCAACCGACACATAAAATTAACGATGTCGGTTCTCCACAAAAACCGACACCTATTCTCAACTATAGTTTTCAGTTTTAACTACAAAACAACCGACATCTGTATACATATGCCGATTAAAAAAGTTGTTCTCGATTAATGACCATAATCGTCGATGTCTTATGAAAACTGACGCTTAAAGGGTGTGAAAAATTCTCCGCGGACAGCGCGGGAAAACTCATAAGTGTCGGTAATTGTAGTAAAACTGAAGACCAAAATGTGCCCAATTTCTGTCTCACGAATAACCTTTAGTCGCCGGTTAATTATTTATCAACCGACGCCATATGTTAATTTTGGAGGTAATTTTTTTCGCTAGAAATTTTGGATTTGGCGGTTAATTTTAGGCGTCAGTTTTTTTATTGAGTAACCGACACTGAATAAAAGCGGTACCCGTGTCTGGTCACCCTTCATAGATTGGATGTCAGTTTATATTATCAACTGAAACTGTATAATTTAGGTGTTGGTGTATTTATACAACTGGCGCCTGTAAAAGTGACGTTATAAGCCATTTCTGTAGTAGTGATGGTTGGCGATGGAGAAGGAGGACGACATAGCAATTAGTCTACACGCTGTGGTGGCATAGTGCTCTGGCAGAGGAGGCGAGTAGATGTTGTGGTGAGCAGCGGCGGCATAAGCTGCTTTAGAGGCTGACCAACAATGAGCTTTGGCTGGTGGAGGAAGCGTCAGAGGCAGATCTGGAGGCGACAATATCGATAGGCGAGGAGCAGTGGCAAGAAGCAGCTTTGGCGGTGGCGAGCAGCAGTGGTGACAACAGCAGTGACAAGCAACGATGGTGGGGGAAAGGAGAGATATCACCCACAAAATTGTTGGAATAGCAAAGAGAATGAAATGCGGGTAGGGGAAAGAGGGGGGAAAGGGTTCCCCATGAGGTTAAGGTAAGATATTTCTCATCTATTATGAGAAACACCGATGATGAATTATCTTTCTCGTCGGTCACTTATAAAAGAAATGACAATAAACGTCAAGTGGAGGTGGGCTACTGGGCCTACACACAACTCATACACCATCAGTTTCTTATAGTAAAACTGACAAGAAATATCAATTGGGTGGGTAAATTTTTAGGCGGGTCACATGGGTGAACATCTTTCTCATTGGTCTCATCTAAAATAACTGACGAGAAATGTTAATATTTTTCCGCAACACATATAATGCGTGTGCCTCTTTGAGTTAGAAGGAGGCTTAGTCTGCCCCTCCCTCAAATAGGTGCCAGAGCTTGGATGACCCAAGGGATTGCAAATACAATGCGCAACAGGAGGTTTCGAACCTGGGACCCCTGGGGAGGATAGGTCGGACCGAACCATCTGCGCTACACTGGCCGAGTTCGTGTGCCTCTTTATCCCATCGGTTATATTGAACAAAACGACGACGTAGGGTTTTTGGAGGAAAATGAAATGTTGGAAATTCTATTTTGTGGGTGCTATATTGCGCCGGTTGTTGTTAGACTTGACCAGCGACAAAAATAAAGCACAACCTATATTTTCTCAGCTGGGCAAACTACGACAGTTACAAACCTATAACCGATGATAAATATAACACTATCGATTTTTCTTGGAAACATAACCGACGTTGTATCCCCATTCTGTAGTAGTGATACCATAGAAGTGGCTTTGCATGTTTGTGAGGAGTCATCCGTCAGTCTTGGCTCCTCACGGTAGCTCCAGGTGATGCCTGTCGACGAGGTGCATGCAAATAGGAGAGAGGAGCTTGAGGTCGGGATGCTTTGGGCCATCATGACTTCAAATAAAGATTTGGGAAGCTCTATGTGGGTCACTCATGGTGGGGAAGAAAACAATCGATGGGAGGAGCATTATACGGTGAGTTGTGCTCACAAGTTCAGGCGAAAGATGCACTTGGTGGAGAATTCAGGGGCTAAAGGAGCGAAATTGAAGGCTTGGTCAGGCTATGGGATGGTCACAAAGCTATCAAGACCCCAAAATAGGTGTCTCAAGACCTAGGGTTGCGTCGAGTTGTCTATCTTTTATGCCCAAGCCTCCACCACTTTGGGCATTTTCATCTGATATAGTATGAGAAGCACCGTGTACTACACAATTAATGTTTCCTTACATCGTTTTAGGAAAATTGACCGATCAATACTAAATAATCAAACTATATTCAAAATGAAGTTCTAACCAATCAACCTTACTAATACATATATCTGCTCAAAAGAGCCAAAGTTGGCATGGTAGGAGGGAATTAATCGGGAAATAGAAAAACTATTTCATAATTGCTTAGTCAAAGAGAGAGGGAAGGGAAGAAAATGGAAGGGAATGAGTGTAGATTTTTTCCCTCATCTTTCACCCTTGAATCAGAATGAAGACAAGTGAAATTACAAATCAACAGTGACATTTCATCAACCTAATCAAAAATGTTGATGACGAAAATGGAGGAAAAGTTGGGGGGGGGGTTCAAGAACATACATTTTGAATAAAATTTAGAGAAAACATTGAAGGGACCTTTATATCAATTAGAAAATTATACAGGAAATTTAATGAAAATTAATTAGAAGAACAAAGGTAGACATAGATACCATGATAAAAGCACATTACCCATGCCAAAAACATTTATCTTTATTCATCACATAAAATTCAGCCTAAATTTGTATCTGATGAAGAATCTGGGTAAAAAGACAATCTAGAGTAGTTGTTTGACTATAAAAGTTTGATATAATAATTTATACATTAGCTATTGTTAAACCAGCTACATGCTAATTAGTTGATTATGTTTAATTTACTCAATATATTTCATCTTTCCACATTTAATCATTACATTTTCCATTATTTTGTATTTATATTTGAGTATTAAATAGTGAAACTATAATTTTTCGGGGTAAAATTTTGCCACTTTGGAATAAGAAATTGTAAGGAAATGCTATTTCATCATTTTAATGTATTTATTTTATTGTTAAAGGGCTAAATTATTATTTTCTTATGTAGAAGCATTGCCACTTTGGAGTAAGAAATTAGCCTCTAAAGCATAGGATGTGGGAATCAGACCTCATTTTGAATCATATGAAAAGATTTTAAAATAAATAATAATGTTTAAAGTTTCTCATCTTGATATAAAGTAGAAAAAATAAGTGTCAGAATGTTTTTCCGATTCTACTAGTAAGTGAAAAGATAGTTTCATCATTACTATTGTTGACCTAAAAATTTCTTATGTCAGATTTATTGTCATACTATCCATGACAAGTTTAATAATGACTTTTTTTTACTTAGTAGATAAACTTTTGTCTATATTAGCACAATTATGAATTCAGGTTGATGATTTCTTCCACATTTAATAGCGTGTTATGAAGATTTTGTGTAGTCTAAATGTGTCCTGTGATGTCGTGATTGGCATGTTTTGTGGATTCAGTGAGAACAATACATCTCTGCAACTCCTAAACATATTTTAATTGATTAAAAAAAATTTAATTGGAGCATATGACTTCTATCTAAATAACTACTCATCACAATTAACATATATAATGTCTACAATTTTAGTCTTAGGGGGTCGTGATATAGAATAATATCATATTTGTTTAAATATGACCATGGTATCACATTATAAAAAAAAATCTAACAAAAAATGCCCCTTAACCCTAATGTAGATCCGCCGCTCTGGCTTACATCCTTACGTAAGGAGGAATTTACTAGATACGATAGGAGGAATTTACTAGATAAGATTGGCTTTTGACGTTGACCTGATATAATTTCTATGTAAAATAGAAGGATTTTTATGTTCATTATTCCAACCGTTCCAAATAGAATTGGACGAACGAACTCTTTGAACAAAATCGGGAACGATGGCAGCCCCCTCTAGGTTTGACCACCGTCTCCCGACACGCGGCTCTGACTTCGGAAAGACCCACTCACTGCGTTAAATGCAAACTGCCTTTACACCATTCCAGATGACAAAAGCAAGCAAATCAGCATGAAGCCATGAAGCTTCCATATCAGTTTTGACCATCTATCGCTGCCACCACATACGTAACTGCTTAATACCTTCAACACCAAGTCTCCCTCCTCCCGACCGCCATCAGCACGATACCTACGTATATGCTATAGCACCGCATTTCACATACAAGCATTATCACGTCTAATACACCCCCTCCCCGGATGTACATTGTCGTCCCCAACTGACACATAACCCCATCCGATTCCTCGACGCACTCCCATGGTTACAGAGCTTCTTCGTCACAGCAGCTTCACCATCCATCAACACTGCCGCTACCTATGGCTACGACAGCGTCTTCCAGACTTCCAGTGGCTCTTCAACAAAGGCAAGGACGGCAAGATCTCACCATCCGAGCTCCGCTCTGGCTTAGCAGCTTCCTACTGCGCCGTCCACCAAAGTGAACTCCATGACACCGACCTCTTTCTCATAGCTGAGGAAGCGGAGGAGATTCTTGCCTCTGCTCACTGGGACGGCGACAGAACTCCTAGGGTCCGAGGCTCTGCTGGTGCTGGAGGATGACGAAGTGACCCTCGCTAGTGACCTCGAGGAGGCTTTTCGTTTCGTGGGCTACCGACGGGTCTGCTAGGATAACCCTTTTTAGCCTCAAGTCGACACTCGGGATGCTAGGGAACAACAGGAGTATAGACGACTGTGCGGAGATGATCAGGAGGTTTGACGTGGATGGAGATGGAGGGGTGTGTGTGCTTGGAGGAATTCAAACTCATGATGGCGGCATGTGTACAAAAGATGAATATTGTATCACAGGCAGCATTTGATGTACAAATCAAACATGCATTTAGTTTGTACAGTGAAACCTTAAATTCCTTCTTCACGGTAGCAATTCACCACCATTCAAGTGAATGGATAGCGCAACGAACGGACAATTAAATTAGTTTTCACAAGAATCTTCTTATCTTATTGATAACTATTGCTACCGTCTCTCTCTACTAAACAACAACGACCTAATGAACTTCAAGCATGTTGTGGCCGCTAAAAGGCTACGAATATCTTCTCAATTCAAAAGTAAAAAGGAGTTCTCAACTCTCTGCAAACTTAGAATGCTACTAGAATTGGCTGTTGAAGGAGGGGCTGGACAGGACAGAAAGCACATCCGTAAGGGACGTCATCGTGCCCAGAGCAGCCTTGAGAACGTCCTGGGAGCAACCAGGCTTCACCATGCTCTTCACCTGCAAGAAAGAAGCAGGATGCGAGCTGTGAGATCATCTTTCCCATACACAACAACGCAAGTAACATGTTACAGAAGCAATCAAGCAACTTACAGAGAGGAAAACCGTACCTTCTCGATGCAGTGCTGCAGCTTCTTGATTCTGCCCATGTAGTCTTGGTCTTCAAGAGTCAACGTGACGGCCCTTGCATCAGCCCCCACGCCCTCGTATTGTACGGGCCCGGGATTCTTGTACATGTCATCCATGAGGAGACCCACAGCGTGCTGCCGCAGCAACCTGGAGAGGGAAGCAAGGATGGAGGATTGAATCACAACGCTGCTAATATCATCAAATCCGATATTTTTATCCTAAATGTACCCGTATGCTTTGCCTTTCAAGTCAACTGTAGCTGGTGGGATTGCCGGCTTCCCAATCGACTTGGCGGTTGAGCCTTGTGACCAATGCTTCACTGTCAGCATAGCCTGATCAAGCATCGATTATGAAAAACGAAAGATCAGAATTAATATAAATGTTGGCTAGTATTTTTTTTCTTCTTATGTACGGCTGAAGTGCACAAAATCAAGTCAATAGACCTCTCTAATACGAGAGAAATTTGCATTCATATGATCAAAGTGTAATCTATAAAACTAGAGAAAGGGTTAATTTGATGGAAACTTATACACATTTATCTCATCTTAAAAGTCAATCTAAATGAAGTTGTTACCGGACATGTCACCAAATTGAGCATAAGCATGGTCTATTACAACATATATATGTCTTTCTTTGGTCGATGGTGAATATGTATTTAGAATAGACTTAGCTCAAATGTTTTAGAATAACAATAACAGAAATAATTATAAATATTATACTCTTATAATATATGCAATTCTAATATCAGCTATCAAAATCATATTTAATGCAGATCTTAATGGAACAATATGTGTTTTTAACTACTTCTCCAAATAAAATACAATTTATTAAAATAATGTTCTTTATAAATTAAGAAAATATATAACGAAAACCCATAAGAAGAATTTTTATCAACACACTAATTTATGAAAAATTTATAGAGAAGACTCAAGTTGAAGAAGATATCTCCCGAGTATACATAAACACTTTTTTCTTATGTAAGCAAGTTTGTCTTGCAAACGATTTACATGAATAATTTGCATACACTAATACAACTTCGTAATTTTTCTTTGTTTATAAAACATTCGATGGGTATGACGTTTATCCTACCTGGTTCCAAAACTGTTCACTACTATTTGACATTATAAAAAATAACAAAGAGAAGAATCTGGGTACCGTGAGTGGTGCAGCTCCACATCGCCACTCAGTAACAGTGCCTTTGAGGTTCGTCACAGTTGCCATGTAACCGTTTAGCCCAGCCGAAAGGACGTGGTAGCAGCTGTGCCCAAGCACCTACATCCAAGAAGTCAGAATTGTTAAAAAAAATTAGTCTGTTGTGTGAGGATGGGAATTATATTTCGATGCTTACAAAGGCATAGTCACAATCGAATTTTGAAGGCAGTGAGCCTCGAGCTTGGTAGCCGAAGAAGTGGCAGATGGCGTTGAACTTCTTTCCTGTGTACGTGCCTTCTTTCTGCAAGAGTAAGCTTTGTGTCAAATGCATACCGTACTAGCAACACCACAATGAAGGAAACATAGGGACTGCTTGGTTCTTAGTCTTGTGAAATCCCAATCATCAATCTTCTCATACAATCTGCAAAGAGGAACTATTGGCCAATATTCGTACCGTACGCTTGTTCATCTCTGACTCTACTAGCTGGACGAGGAGTTTCTCCATCTCAATCTACAAAATTCATACAACGGTGAATCGGATTCTGCCACGTAATTAGGCGTGGAACATCAACAATCGTACCTGGGATAACTGGGCAGAGTCATCAGAATCCGGAGCTAGAAGGAGCTGCACATACAGATGTTATCAAGCGGTTGGATTCTTCGACTAGAGATTCCAAGGTCACACAAAACTCGATTCAAAATTATACAGTCACGCTGGTGAAGTCCATCATTACCTCTTTCTTTATGAAAGGTGGCAAGAACTCGAACAACGCGGATGCCCACGGTGAGAGCTGAGAGGGTATTTTATCAGGCGTGATTCCTTTGTTGAATAAGGAATGGATCTCCTATGTGCATAAGAAGATACAATGTGTAATGAGCAACCCATATTAATTCAGTACGGAATTCCTCAACTAATCCACAAGTCACATAGGAGGCTTATCTAAAACCATATGTGTTTAAACTGACATTTATACCGCTCTGGTAAAATCGTTTTAATTACCTGCAAGAGGGCGTACAGTTCGGGAATGTTTTCTACCAGACCCTCAGGTATTAAAATGACACCATGATATTTATCTGAAAAAAAAATTAAACGTAGGATAAGAAAGGCTCGATCGCTTTTGCTGTTAAAAACCACAACCAGAAGAAACGTGTAATCCGCATCCTTCGTGCATTATATACCTTGTTCTGCCCTTGCTTGAACAGCATCGCATATTTGTTTCGTAATGTCAAAAAGGGTCAGCTTTGAGGATGCAACCTCCTCGCCTAGGATGACCTGAAAACAAAACCGATGATCGATTTCTATATTAGTAACAAAAATACCAAAAACTTGTGCAATTTAAACGAAGTATATCCGATGCAAGAATGTGAACGGACCATGTTTGGGCCTGACTGAAGTGCGCATTCTAGAGCCACATGGGATGCTTTCCGGCCCATGAGTCGAATGAAATAGTAGTACTGCACGATAAACACAGAATTCAAATAGTCTGAATTTTTTTTTAAAAAAAGATAGCAGCTATATATTCCTATAAAAGAATTAGGTTCAAACCTTCTCAGCAGAAAGGGCATCTGTGCACATATTGCTAATTAGCTGCGAATTCACCTGCAGTGCGAGATCAAATTCTTTTTCGTAAGATTAACATTTCATGAAAAGACAATATGTATAGTGAAGGTAACACTATTAAACAGTGAATCGGATTCTTAAATAAAGGTTATCATATTGAACAATTAAGGGTGTAAATGGTGTGGGTGCAATGCCGGTTTGGGTACATACTCATATCCATATTTATTTAATTTAGCAGGTCTGGTTCCTATTCTAGATCTGCATAATAATTACGGATATGCGGTGCGGGTATGTCCTTAGGAGCTTATATAAAATATCATGTTGTTTATGTAATAAAAATTACAACCATATTTTATATACAATGAGAAATTGATATATATATATATATATATATATATAATATTATCATTTAAGAATTATATTAAATACACAATAATTGTTGTTTATATATTTGTATTCGTTTAGTGTTTGAATTATCTAGCATATAACATTACTATTTTATTTTTAAATTTACATATGTTGCTCATGATAGTAATTAGAATAGTTAGTTCTCAATTAGATGACTAGTTCAACCTTTATTATGATTAGAATATGATATGATCTCAACTATTATGTTCGTTAAGCTAGTAAAGTATGATATAAATAACATATTTTTTAGGTAGTTATTTATGTATAAAGGGTACACAGGTCTAGCGGGGCTAAGTCCAAGCATACCCATTAGTGGACCCTATTATATGTGAGTCTACTGGTATGCAGGTCCACAGATATGCGGGTACAAAAATTTAACCCATGATGGGTTTTTAGAGGTCTGTATTTGTGGGTCTATGGGTCTACTCGTATCCATTTACAACCCTATGAACAATAGCAAAGACAATGGCCAAAGATGGCAATGGTCATGATACATTGTTTTTTAGTAGTGATACCCACCCCCTCTTTCAACACACTAAATATACTCATTTCTCGGGATCAAAGAGGTCTTGTAGAAAACACCATATGCCAAAAAATAGAAAGAAAATGAGGAGGGAGAAAAGGCCCAGAAAAAAGGAAAAAGAAGAGAGAGAAAATAGTTTTGCTCATAACTTTAAATTCATAATGAATTTTGACGAAATCAAAATCCTGAACATGAGATGAGCTCAACAATCACCATAGAGATCACCATAGAACTCATCACCAACAACATTATGGAGGGACCATCACATTACTAGTACCTCTAAGAGGTGTAGGATGCTACACTAAAGATGGAGTTGGAACAAGCTCGTCTGTGCATGCTGCTTGTGGAGGAGTCTATGAGCTTCATAAAAGCTAAGTAACATGTATGTTGGAGACATGGATTGGAAGAGTTGTCCTCCATCTAGTACATTGTGACATGGAAACTCACAAGCATATTGAGTGGGGACATACCTATGCTTTGAAGTGACTATATATTAAAGAAGGACATGCAAGGATTTGTGGTGAAGAATGATGCACACGTTATCACAAAAGGGTATGTGTAAAAGAAGGGAGTTGATTATGAATAAATGTGTATGCCCTATGTGAGTCTTGAGACAATAAGGCTACTCGTTGCATTATCAACAGAGGTACATCATATGTATGTCAAGTCATCATTTATCAACGATGAACTTTACGAGGAATTGTATGTATCATGACACCTAGTTATACTTTAGAAGGGCAATGAATAGAAAGTATTGAAGTTGAAGAAAGCATTGTACAACCTTCGTTAAGATTCATGAGCTTGAAATTTTAGACTTGAATGAGAGTGTTACCTCACTCGGTGTAAAGAGATATCCTTTGGAGAATGATGTGTACAAGAGGAATATTAAGAGCTCAACTTTTCAGGTCAGTGTGTATGTAGATGACTTAATTATTTTAGGTTCAAGAAATGTGAAGGTTACAAGATTCAAGGCACAAATCAAGTAGATATTTAGAATGACTGATCTCAATATGTTGTCCTATTACTTAGGAATTGAACTATCTAAAACACCTCCAGGAATTACATTGTGACAACTTTTATATGCCACCAAGATACTTGAGAAGAGTGGGAAGTTGGATATCAACCAGATCAAAACTCCAATGGAGCTGAGATTGAAACTTAGTAAATTGAGGCAAAACCATCTGGTCAATACAATACATGATAAAATATTTGTTGGTTGTGTTAGATATTTGATGAATAAATGACTGGATATAGATTATTTTATGGGATAGTAAGTAGATAATCAAAAGATCCAACTATACACCATATGGGGGTAGTTAAGAAAATACTTAGGTACATCTATGCTAGACTTTAATTTGGGTGCTTTTGTGTGAGAAAGAACCATGAAGAATCATGTTTTGTGGGGTATAATGACATGGACTTGAATGGCGACATGGATGATCACACCCAACACATTGGGAGTGTCTTACTTCCTTTGTGGAAATATTTTAGTTGGGTGTCATAGAAGCAAAAGATAGTGGACTTCTTATTCTATGAGGTGGATTACATCATTGCCTCTACTTTTGTTTTCCAAGGTATGGCTCAACCGTGTATTAGACAATTTGAGGAAACAAACTATGTGTAACATCATACTCAAAGTAGGTAACAAAAGATTGCTCTTTACAAGAATCATGTCACCATGACACAAGTTAGCACATCGAAAATAGGTTCCATTTCATTTTTTGAATGTGTGTAGAGTGGGAAGATAGAAGTGGGACATGTAAACATGAGCAATCAACTCAACAACATCTTGACCAAACCACTTGGAAGGCTGAAATTTCATGAGATGCATGGGAAGGTGTAAGCATATAATGTGAATCTCCAAAGCAACAAGATTAAGGGAGTGAATGATATTTTTGGGCATTTTATCTAGTCCAGTTCATTGCTGAGGTACCATGCAAGTACAAGTGTGTGTGTGCTTGCATGTTAGTTTATTTAGTGCAACGCTTCATGAAGGTTGTTGTGTGAGTTGTGGATCGAGCTATTATTAGTTGTTAAGCTATTAATAGTTGTTATGTTTCATCAATTTAATTTAAATAGCAGAGAACAATGCATTTTAGTGAGCATCCATTAATATACCTTTTTTTCCTAGTCAAAGATGTATGTGTGAGTACACACCATTGAAAAGTGAGTGTCTTGTCTATTTATTTTCCATCATGAGATTCAACAATTTGAAAATAAACAAAAAATGGCACTCACTTGCAGATGGTGGACTCACAAATGCATGTTTCTAAGGAGGTAGAAAGAATATGTTTTTCAATGCTCACTACACATGCCATTCTCTACCATTTAAAATAAACTAATTACACATGACTATTACCAATATCTTATTAAGTATTAATAGTTTGATCCACAACTCATGCAAAAATCCTTATAAAGTGTGCAACTAGCTAAAATTGCATGCAAATGCATACACACGATCCTATACTTACATAGAATAATGGAAATGCCATGACACTAGACTCATTCAATAATAATAAACACATCATTCACTACCTTAATCTTGTTGCTTTCGATCTTCACTTTATAAACTCAGATATTATCGCACATCTCTGAAAATTTCTGCTTTACAAGTGGTTTCGTCAAGATATCAGTGAGATGATCACTAGTAATTACATACCTTACTCCAATATTCCCATTTCCCACTCATTCATAAACTAAATGGTACCTAGTGTCAATGTGCTTACTCTGTAGACGAGATTGCAAGGAGCGGTTGCGACTGATTATCTACCTTGAGTATGACTTTGCACCTGAATTGCTTTTTGGGGCCGTCTAACATGAAACTGAGCCATATGCCTTTGCAAGCACCAATAGAGGCAGAAACATACTCCACCTCATAGGATGATCAGGAAACTATCTTATACCTTTCTAACATCCAACTAGCAACATTTTCTCTACGACGATAACCTATTTAGCGATGCTCTTATGATTATCCATGTCTCCGTTCAAGTCAATGTCATTATACCCAACCTAACATAGTTCTTTCTAGTCCATTCTCACATAGAAGCACCAACATTCATGTGTACCATGGGTGTACCTAACTATTTGTCTAATTGTCCTGATGTGGTGTGTAGTTGGTTCTTCTATGAATCTGCTTACCACTTTAACAATGTAAGCTATGTCCCTTTTCATATTCACCAAATATCTCAAACAACCAATAGCAATTATGTAATCTATTTAACTAACAGAGGGTTTTGGATAAACTGATTGAGTTTCAATCTTGGCTCCATTGAAGTTAGACCTATTGCAGTCTAACATATGACTCTTCTCAAGTATCTTGGAAAAATAGACAAATTGACACCATGTAACTCCTTGAAGTATTTGAGATATATCAATTCCTAATTAGTAATACAACATGTTAAACCTCATGCCAAACATTTTCTTGATTTGTTTCATGAATCTTACAACCTTTACATTACTTGAACCTAAAATAATTAAGTCATCCACTACATGCCAACCAATAAAGTTGAGATCTTTAAGTTTCTATTACACATGACATGATCCAAAGGACACCTATGGAAATCAAGTGAATTAAGTCTCTTATAAAGTTATAAATTCCATACTCATGGAGCTTGACATCGGTCGTAGAGTGATTTCTTCATCTCTAATGCTTCATGTTCACTTCCCTTCTCAACATATCTATGAGTTATGATACATACACCTCCTCACAAAGATCGACATTAAGGAACATTGACTTGACATCTATAGGATGTATCCCCCAACCTTCTTATGAAACTATTACAATGAGTAGCCTTACTATCTCAAGCCTTGTAACCGACACAAACACTTCTTAGAAATAAACTCCTTAATTCTATATTTACAATTTTGTGACAAGTTGTTCTCTATGTTTCACCAAAATTACTTGCTGATCCTTTTGTAATTTATACACCCACTTCAAACCCATAGGTATATGCCAACTTGGCAGGATAAAGAGATACCATCTTTCATTTTTCAGGATGGTGGCCAACTCTTCTTCCATTGTATGTCTTCAATACATGTTTCTCGACTTCTTCGAAGCTCATAGGCTCCTCCGCATCCAACATACACCAATATTGTGGTCATCCCTCCACTGATGATTTTGATGATGAGCTCAATGGTGTGCCTACAAAATTTAGTGATGGATATGATGATGGATCTTTTGGCACCACACTAATTGGTGTGTTTCTCATGTTCATGTTGTAAACCTATGTTTGGTGGACTAGTTGTTGCAACTTCAGTGGATACATTGATTGCTTGGCATCGTGTTCCTCAACTCATGCTCCACGACGATCCTTGTATCGCATGATAAATTTGTTACCTAAGATGGGGCAATCTTATGTTAATGGCAAGTCCCAATTCCATTCTTTCTCTTCCTAGAACATCACACCCCAGTTTGCAAGAAACTATCTTGTGATTGGATCATCCATTTTTATATAAGAACACCACCAAAGTTCTCCTACCTACAAACTTCTTGAGATGTGTCTTCACTATTTTTGCACACACCACCCAATAAAAGCTGTGAAAATAATGCACTTTGGTTTCTTGCAAAACCATGGCTCATACAATGTTTTACCAAACAAACTCCAAGTTGATGAGAAGTTTCATAAATATATACCTGTCTCCATTTCTTCTCCCCAAAAAGTGTTACACTTTCTTGCAATTGAATAAATGCATTGCCATTGTGACAATGATATGGTTTCTTCTCTGTGTGACACTGATTTGTTGTCGAGAATACATAGTAGAGAAATATTTCAATGCTAAAGTCCTCACAACAATGTCTAAACTCCTTTGATGTGAACCCGCCTCCTCCATTGGTTTAGAGCCCCTTCAGCTTGAAGTCCAACTTCAACTCAAAATTTTCTTTTATCTTCTGAAAAACACTTAAAGCCTCATCCTTGATTTTGAGAAATTTCAATCACATGTTTAGAGTAATGTCATAAACAAGTAGCAAGAAATATGTCTTACCTCCTAGAGTTGTTAGAGTAATCAACCCACACAAATATCTATGCATAAGAAATAGTGATTTCTCCGCACAATCGACCGAATCACGAGAAAATGGTGTATGTCACTATTTTCCCAACGCACATCTGTAACACACCTGGTCAATATGATCAATATATGGCATTCCCTCCACCATCGCCTTCTCCAACGTGCTCCTCATCGATGGGAATTGTAGATGACCCATATTGTGCATACTACAACAACACATCCTCTTTGTAGCTATCCAACTAACACACTGGTTACATCAAGATGAGGGTAACAATGTACTCTCAATTCCTTGATTTATTCACTTTTGTTAACAATATCCTCAATCGGTAAGAAATGCACAAGAACCACCTTCCATGAATACCTTGCTTTCATGTTGATCTAGCTTCTCTAAACTGACAATGTTTCTATTATGTCTTGGAATGTAATAGACGTCAGTTAGGGCCTTTTGGTCTTTGCTTTGCATTTGAATAACATGGAAAGGCCTTGTGTTCCTCTCTTAGGTATTTGCGTAACATGACACCACATAGTTAAATGTCAACAACTAACCCATTTGTGAACTTCACCTTGCCCTTCATAGCTGTATCAATATTGGTGGGACTTCATGTACATCTTGTCATGTGATTGTTGGCCCCTATTTCAAAGTACCATTGATGGTTTTTATACTTCTCGTCACTCCATCATATTCACCTTCTCTTCATTAAGCAGCAGTTCTTCACCCATCACATCTAAACTTCAGACATGAGCAGTGCTAGCTCATCATCTTCTAGATTCTCATCTACGCCAATTCTCTTATCCTTCTTCTTAGAATAGAATTCCAAGAGAAAGTTTCTAAAACTTTGGCAAATGTACCACTCTACCAGGTCTTGTCTAACTTCCTCTAATGTTGGTTAGAGTCATTCCCATGGTCGCCATCGCTGTGTCTATGACCTCGATCTAGACACGACCATGGCCTCTACCACTACCATGACTATGATCACGACATCACCCTTTAGAAGTGGACGAGATATTCCCCTTAGCTTCTATCTCCTACACCTTCATATGGCTCTAGTTAGCAATACATGTTCATCTTCGTTATCACCACTGTGACAACCATTTCAATGTGACTTAAGAAGTCATATGACCTATACCGTCATGATTTAAGATGACCTATATAATCTTCATAAGCTTCAATAGAACGTGCTAGAGAAATTTTCTTGACGATGTTGGTCTCGTCCACCATGTTGTCTGCACAAATGTTGTTGAGGATAGTTATCAACCTCACGTCAAGTCGTCAGTCATCTCTGCCTCCTTCAAGCGAAGAACCTCAATCTCACTCTTTGAGTTTGTATCTTTGCCTCCTTGATGCACTCGACACCCATGTGGCTCACACAACTATGTATCTAAGGAAGAAGAAGAGGTTTATTTGATGACGCTCACTGAGCATGTGTAATTCTATACTATTGAAAGTAAACGGATTACACATAACAAAAAATTATTTGCTTACTACTAATAGATTGGTCCACAACTCTTCAAACAATTCCCTTTAAGTAGTCTACTAGCTACTAACACACTTAACATACACAACCCAATATGCACGTGATACGTCAGTAGCTCCATTGGACTAGGTAAGCATATGCAAGAGTATTACACACTTCATATTTTTGGTAAAACTATGAATAATATAACTTAATTATTCAAGATAAATAGTTTATAAAATGATTCTTATTTGCTAACTCTCTTATAGATTTTGCCGGTTGTCGAAAGACTGCATTCATTTCACAAATCAAATTTCCCTACCCTCTTTGTTTCTAGACAGTTTTGGGTCTATCAGGCTTGCTAGCTGTAAATTGATTTCTTTTTTTGGTTTTGTTGTGTTATTTGGGTAAACTTGAAAACAAGACATTTTAACCAGTCATAATTTTGAGTGGCCTTTGGTTGCTTCTTTTTAGATAGCCAGTAGTATAGGACGAGTCCTATACTTTTTATACAGGACAACCAATCATAATGTCTTATCTCCTTCCCACTCATCTTTAAAACCCAATCCCCTAGAAAAAATGAGGAGAGGGAAACATAAATTGTCCACTATAACACATTTTTATTGAATCCTATAAAGGTTCTATAGGACTCGTCCTATAGAAAAGGCATCGTTCTTTTTGGGTCAAACTAAGATCAAAGTCGGTCATTTCTGACCCGTTGCCAGGCCTAGTCGTAGGTAAGGGAACACCTTCATGCACATACAATGCAGTTGTAAACAAGCTAAGCATACGTATGAAAGGGGGGGGTCCTTGTTGTCTTGTTGAGTTGCAATAATAATTTACAAAAAGATACCATTGTATGGCCACCCAACCCACATAGTGACGTGAGTTGTAAACTTGATCAAGAAACTCCTCTAGTGAAATTCAGATTTAAGAAAGAAATCATAAGAGAACAATGATGTCTCTCGTTTTTGGAGTAAAACAGAACATGGTGCAAGAATATACGTTGAACAACGGACATTAATTTTAGTAGGTAAAGAAAAAAAAATGCCGCCATAAAGTATAACAGAACATGGTGCAAGAATATGCTTTAAGATTTGTTAGTTTGGTGTGAACACATAATAGCCTACACCCCCTATTAGATCAAGGCCACGTGTCACGTCCATTTAATCCTAATCAACAGATTTAATTGCACTGCACACATGTCAGAAGATAAACAGAGGTGTAGTCTAGGGGGCAATGTACGTTGTATAGGGGGGCAATGATTTAAGTAGAGTTAAAAAGCATGCCGCCATGGTTTCCAGTTTGGGATGGCTTACCTTGCATATAGTATCAAAGCCAACGTCAGTCTCCACAAACTGATTTTTTAGATCTCCATTCAAAGTGACAGGAACTCCGACAACCTGTGCATTGATCAGATTCAGAGTTAGAAACCAGAATTGCCAAGAAACCTTAGACAATGAGTTTGCAAAAAAAAAAGATTGTTATCTACGTGCATGTTTCTATGGGTGCTTGATAACTTCTTTTCTTCTATGAATTTGCGAAAAATAGTCTCTTGTTGTGGTGTCTCTTGCAACACCCCAAGGCTTAGGTGAAATCCAAGCAACCTCCAAGAACGGTAAATTGAGCCTGTCGATCTAGGTTGGTTCTATATGGAAAGTTACATGGCAAAAAGGAAACAAACAAGGTGTTGCCATTAGTTAGTTGACTACACGTAGTGTGTGTGTGTAGGGGGGGTCATCGGATTTTCTGAACTTTCTGGAAAAGTGGGAGGGGTTTTTGAGAAGTAAGAACTCTACAGAGAATTGTTGCAAACAAGCAAGGCATTTTTGGGAAACAACATTTTCGTTAATCAAACTGTTACTCTCAACAACAACAAACGTTTAGAAATTCAAACGGAGAGGACTTCTGCATAGCTACAAGACCACATAATATAAATACGAGTTCCTAAATCTAACCGGGGTAACAGCAACTTTGTGGTATGGTAAGCATAGTAAATGGGGGTTTGTTAGCAACCTTTGTTTTGCATTTCTCTGCAACAAATGTTTCGGCTAGCTGAGCAGCATCCGAATTGGACGTGACACCTGATCCAAGACAGGAGATGTTATAGTTGTATATAGCCGAATTACTGATCACAACAACGTGTTCAACTGATCTGAACTGCTATGAATTAGATTCACAAACCTCCAACGATGACCAACCCATCCAAATTCAGAGCCTTGCATGACGCCAATGCAGCGTTTACTTGCTCAGTGGTTCTTATCTGGTCCTTGGTCCGCCCCAACATGTCATATCCACCTGAAAGATGGCGGGATCGACATCATTCATACAAAATCCATACGTATATCACCTGGGAAAAAGAAGGAAATAGCAGATTTCAGGCAGAGATAAGCATCGCAGTCTCTAGGAAACCTTGGTTTTTGTATGTAATGAGGATTTGGTCTGTGATTTCCAGCGTCTTCTGTGCAAATAAACCTTCAGTTCCACCTGATCTCACGAAAACAAAGAAGCATATAGTGAGCTGTGAGCAATAAGGAAATTGTTCCAGATATAAAGGACAGATTTTTACCAATAAATCCAAGCAAAACACTTGCTGGATTGTGAAGCTTGAGAGCATTGAATAACCCCCACACCACATTATGACCGCCAGGAGATTGCCTCCCGGAAAATACTATGCCGACCCTGCAAGAAAAACATACATTTTGGGCAACATAATTACACTAGCTGGTGAAGACATCATTCTCACGTATAGACTCGTAGACAGAGAAGCATTTAACGGATATATATAGTAGACAGTTTGAACATACTTAATTGCAGGGTGTTCTTTGATGCTCTTGGCGTCGAGGGCATTGTCGTCCAGTGGTGCCAGGAAATGAGCCAGAGGTTGTCCGTATGTATGCGGGAACGCCCGGCTGATCGCGTTGTGGCTGGATGGATCCGTCGCTGTTGTTTCGTCGCCAAGATCAACTCGGACAGTAGTTCCCTGTATATTGATCAAAGAGTCTGAGATTATTGATGACACACTTCTGCAAAAGACCATCTCCGGCGCCGGTTTATAGAGGTAGACGGGTTTAGTCCGTTCTCCTATATATAAAGATCACGTCAAACAACCGGAAGCCAACGATCTTAGGCATTAGTTGGTCCAGGCGTGTCTCTGGTTGTTGCTTTAGACGGTCACAGTATCGCACAAGCCAAGCATTTCGTGGATTGGGTTGGGGATTGTGAAGGACGAAAATGTGCATAATCCTTAGCGATCGCGCATGGACATACGGGGATCCATGCACTGGTAATGTTACATCCTGATATACGTCGGTGAGCCACTAAACTGTGGTACTACTGAAAAATGAGCAAAAAGGCCATCCATCGGCGACCGTCCCGATGATCCATCCATGGCGATGATCCAAAAACGAGATGCCTCACAAGGAAAAAAAAAAATCTAAAACAATGGATTCTAACAAAACCGACGCGCTGTGGAATGCGGTATAACGGCTCTGCACTGATCGGGGTAGATGCATCGAGATCTGCCAAAGTTGATGGAACTGTTAAAAATGGCGAAGAAAGGTGTACCAGGAGGCAAGGTGGCAGTTCCGGCTGGTACTCCGTTCTCAGCTTCTGCAGGCCGGAGAGCTCCCTAGGGCGGCCGTAATCCGCGTCCATCTTCCGGCGACCTTCTCTTGCTTTCCTCCTCTCTACAGAATTTTCGCTACACAGAGCGTCGGCGGCTCCGTGATGCTGTGTGGCGCGGTGTGACCAATGTTTGCGTTAGTTGTGCACTCCCCCCAACTTCCGTCGCGGACGTGGGCATGAACTGCGGATTCGTATCGGCGTTCCGGCTTTCGCGCGCGTCTTTGACCACCTCCCGTTTCGCCGATGCTTGATCAGTTCCAGCTCGGGCCGTTGGATTACATTTTTTTCTTTTTCCTTTCAGTCATAGTAGTGATTAGTGACGACGGCAGTTTTTATATACAAAGCTAGTAAACATCCCAACGTTGAAAAACATTGTAGATCTTTTCCAGTAAATGAAAGAACATTATAGAGAGAGCCCGTCACAGCCCTCGCACCCTAGACATATAGCTTATCCCAAAAATTCTAATTTTTTTTGGGTATCAATTTTTTTATAATAATCAATGGTACACTTGATTCCCCAAAATCAGTCCAAAATGTATACTTTCATCTGAGATTAAATATACTCCAGCGAGACCTTGATTGATAATAATTACCCCACTTGCTTAGGATGCTAATAACGCTAATTGACCTCATAATAACGATCGACCATGGTCACAATATTTCGTACTAGTCTGGACCCCACTAAATTCCTCTTCCGTAAGATAATTACTTAATGATAATTATGAGTGTACCTGTACGATCCTTAAATTATGTAAATTTAGATTATGTGATTATGAATTCATCATTACAATATTGAAGTCCACTTTAAGACAAAAAGAGTATTATTGGAATAATTATATCAACAGTATAACCTTGATTGTACTAGAATGATGAATTTAAGTTCGAAACTTAATATGTGTCTTTAGTGTAAGTCATACTTAGAAAATATGCTAATTGAGGTTCAACTAATATAATAAGTTGAGCAAGGCATTATTTTTGTAATTAGGAAGATAGTTAGGCATGATGACCCATTGCAATGCTAAGAATGAACTATGGGCCTCAGATTCCAATTCATGTCCTGTTGGACTATTTGGGTGACAAAAAAGGTCCACTGGGTGTATGATAGAGAACCTAGAATTTCATCCATAAATATAATGACAATAAGATTGTGGTTAGATTACTAAATTCATTATGAGATAATGAGCAAGATTCTAGAAGATGCCAAAGAAGATAAATGAACTAGATATAAGGGAGTAATTATCTAGTTTCTACTTGGATTCCAAGTATTCGGGTATAAAACAAGCCTAACATGACCCAATTTTTGGTAACCAAGAGATAATGGGTAAGTGAAGATAAATTCAAGGTTTGAGATAAATACATGATTATCCATAACCTAGGTTTTTGGAATAGGTAAATACTTAGATAGTAAGAAATAAGTATTTATCTTTAGCATTGTGATCTCAAACATGACCTAGAATGAGATAATCCTATGGGAGATATCTCTAATGTTTGGTGACATTTGGGTGCTCCTAGTGACCTACACGATGTTACAAAGTCTTGAATAATGCCTGGATATATTAGAATCTTTTGAATATTAATTAGATAATCACAATCCATTTATTGTTTGGGACGTAGGCCTAGGATAAAGTCTAGATTTTGCACATTACGTTGATCTCGGTCCTTATCATAGCTGTTGGATGATAATCCAATACTAGCCACCTCGTCATCTACCTCACATCTTAAACTCTCATGAGAGTTGGACACTAAGAACTAAACCCTGGCCCAGTTCTCTCCCCAAACACTACAATTTCCCCTAAAATGGGTCCCAACAGATCTGCGAGATCAATGAAATCTCAACCAACCCAGGTTGTGATTGTTATCATGGTGTGTAGAGATAACGCCTAAAAACCTTTAGTTCCCAAGAAAGGGTTGATCCTTGTAGCCACCATCATTAGGTCCCTTCCCTATATAAAAGGTCCTAAATCTTTGTCATGTCCCAGAGAACCTAATCCCAATATAAATTTCCATCTACATGCTCCTAGACCTAGTGCCAATCTCCATCACCATATCTGACGACTTTGATCTCAACCCAGTGGCGTGGAGAACCTCTGACTAAGTCATCAAGAGCATCCCCGGGAACCCACAAAGGGACTGTGATCCTTGACCTCGCTTGAGGTAGATCTGGAAGAGATGCCCATTAGTTGGTGTCACCTTCCTGCAACAACTCATTGAGGCAAAGGCTCCAGACCACTTCTGACCATGGAAACAATGTCAAGAGCTTCCCAAGATCAGTGCAAACCCTTTGTAAACTTCAAAACATCATTAATGAGGTAATTTTCTTATCGTTTCTTCCCCTATACCATTTTTCTTGAACCATCGAGGTCCAAACCTTGAGATCAAGCTCTTAGATGTTTCTCTAACTCAACTTAAAGGTTCTTCAAGTTCATAAGGACATGTGGAGTGTCTCTATTCCTTCAATTGATACTGCCAAGCCCTGGACTCAAGAATCAACGATTGAGTTGATCTCACATGGCTGGAAGCAAGCCATCAGGAGGAGATGATCAATATCTCTGGTAGTTTGACCCCAATACCATGATATGCATGACTGATCTCAGTCACTATAAAAGGCGGTGAGGTCTTCTACCTCTGGTGTAAGGGTCGGCCCACTTTGAGTAGGCACTGATATGGTTAACACCGATTGGCTGAGGTTCAGACCACATTAGTGAGGTTAATGTCTAAAATACTGATGTAATATTTTTTTGATTGGTCAACATATAGTAAGCATGCATTAATTCTAGAAATTCAAAGGTACCTTTGCAGGTAGTGATCCTTTATATAAAATTGAAAAGAAAAATGTGTAGAGTCTGAATAAAATAGTCTCATGGCCTAAATGTAAGAATAGTTCCAAAAGTATAGCAAAATACATAAATATAATGTAATTAATGCATAACAATATAGATTTGAGGAATAACATGCTTATATCAGTAAATTCATGTATTTTGAGATATAATATAATGTTGTTAAACATAATGAAACATTAACTCAATGATATTGGTGATGATTTATATTAGGGTTTATAAATCATTAGATTCATATACAAGGAAATTAGGGTTTTGAAACCTAACCCTAATAATGACCATAAAAAAGGAAACCCAAACCCTAGGCTCAACCTTATTTGTATAATATGAACAATGGTGACACTTTAGGAGTTTATACATCATGCATATAATGTTGATTGATTATGTTGATTTCTTGGATGTTTGGATAGATGGTTAAAGTACTTAATGTATAACTGCATGACTTCTACATGAAAAAGGTACATGGCTACTCACAATTACTCACATTATCGACTTTTTATGGTTTTTTAGATGATTTTTGAAGTATTGATTCGATGGAACAAACTACTGGGTGTTTATTTACTTTTTATTCAATCATAATGCCCATATGAGTATCACATAGAGTAAACCATTATTTTGAACCCTAGTTTACAAGCATTAAGGGGTAATACACATAAGTCCAAGGATGGACATTGATTACACCTGAGATAGCATACCAAGAATGGGTTAGAATATGTAATAAAAATATAAGTTTCATATGTGCAAATAATTGGGTGTGATTATATATATTGTTACCATACCTGCACATATTCTGGTTGCACCACATACATAATGTATCAATATATTGATCATGCTTTTGTTTGTCTGCATTTTAGGTTAATCTACATCTATTAGCTAAAGACACGAAGACTCAAGATATATTGAAGATGATAAAGCTAAGTCAGAAGGAGGATAGTTAGCTTGATAGTTTTAGTACTCCTTCTCAATATATGTTAGTTCTCATGTTGAAAATTCATTTAACTCCTTGGAGGAGTCTTAACATACATTTGTATCCAATCTTTGTTTTGTTAATGTAAATTTTAAGTATTATTTATTATTTGCTGAATCTGGATCCTGGAATTTTAGGTAATGATCCTCGACTTTAAGGTCTCTCCTAATCAAGGGACACTCAAAAGTGGTGGTCATTATATTTGGTATTTGAGTCCAAAATTTTCAAATAATATTTAATAGTTGATAATTTCTAATAATCCATAGAAATATAATGAAAATTGTTAGGGCATAATCTAAGGATAATGGTATCTAGAAAGGATCATGTCTTTGGGGTCTATCAACATTTTCCTCCACACCATTACATTGGTATATGGCCCTTAACCAATGTGATACCTTCCTGGTCAGAACCTAGGGTTTTCTCGAAATAAGAATTCCCTAAGTTTTCTTGTCTCTGACTGGGTACTCTTCTCATCTTTTTGCTTAATAAACCCTAAAATGCACTTTCCTCCTCATCTCAAGTTAGGCGATGGGTGGAAGCTCATCACCTTTATTTGTACATTTTCTATCTTTAATTTACAATAAATAGTTAGATATTGAATAAGTTTTGCATAAATTATTTTAGTTTAACTCTTCTTGATTAAATTGGAGTTTTTACTTGACTTACACGGGTTAGGATAATATTCACATTACTTCAAAGGCCTAAAAGACTTGAGAATCATAGTTTTCATATTCCAATTCCTACCTCCCAATCGACCATTTCATCTTCCCAAATGATTGACTAAAAGAATCATCTCTCTAGGACTTGAGTCGAGCGTCTCAATTAGTGAGACAATTTATTGACTAGACCAGGGAGCCTCACTCCAGAGCTTCAATCAGTTGTTTCATGGTGTCAATCCATCAACTCAACCTCCCAATTCATCATCTGAAATAATCAATTCATCCATAGAATTGGTCGTCTAAGAAGCCCGAAGTAGGAGTTTCAAGCTCAAAATAGCTGACTCAATTCCTTAATGGCTAAGACTTGGTTAAATGGCACCACCACCCATTTCTTAAGGTTTTGATCCACTTCCCTTCACTCACTCCCACACGAATCTGAACTAGGGGACTCAGATGGTGAATTGACCAGTTCATCATCCACGAGCAACAGATTTCAGCAGCCGCCAACTAGACTTCTTCCCCATCCTTAGGGATTCCCCCCTCCTTTCTCCCTATTAAAGGAGGGGGAATTCAAACAAAAAGGGGCATCACTTATTTTATCCCTTTTCATGTAGTTTTTTTGTTCTCTACATTATGTCTGAGTAATTTCTTTCTAGGGCATGGGGGTAAGCCCCATAGCCATTCTTATTTGATGTAACCGACTCCTTGTTTCAATGAAAGAATAATTTCCTCATGTTTCTACTTTGATCATTGGATGAATTGATATATTCTTGTGGGGTGATGTGATTGCATATCCCCACAAGAATAAGCCCACAGTTCCTTAATTGCGATTGTTATCTTTTTATCCAACTGATCTTGTACTTATTTTTTTGGTAGAATGCTTATTTTCTTGTGAGGGTGCTGAGATCTCAAGACCTTACAAGAATGAACTTGTGATCTTTTGACGAGATCACCTAATTTATATTATGATCCTTTACCCATTTGACTTGTTTGTTATAGGCTAGGATGACACATTCACCCGATTCATGGGTTTGAATGTTGGATAGGAATCACATGTCTCTAGATGAGAACTTGAAAATAACATGTTGCACAGTTGGACGAGGAACCATAAACACCAGGATCAATAGGTTTGTTGGATATTTGTCCCTTGTGTGATTGTTCTTCAAAAGGACACAATCCACATGATCTTGATTTGATTATTGAAACTTAGGAGTTGATTCGTTGAGTAAAAGCTTGGTTATTGGTGGTGATCCTCGGACCCCCAATTCCTTTTATCGTTTGATCTCAAATAGTTATTTCTGCATCTTTTACTTCTTTTCTTAGCATAATCAATCTCTCAACAAATCGGGATTTCCTTTCTTGTTCTCACAATTCGTTTTGAATTTCAACCATTTTTTCCATTATCCCTTAGATTGAGACCTTACTACCAGAAGGTTGATTTCTTGCTTGCAGGGATTTATCTACCTCTTTAGAAGGTTAAACTCTAGGAATTTTCCTAGTGATTGGTGTGCAACGACACATATCAATTTGACACTGTTGCCCGAAATGACACATGTTGTTTTTTGAGATCGATTACTTAGTTAGGATTTTTCTTCTTTTCATAATTTTCATTTGGTTTTATAATTTTTAGTTGTTCGATATTTTAAACTTGTTTCATAATGTCTTAGCTTGTTATAATTCTTAGACTTGTTCTATAATTTGGTTCCTTCTTCCTAGTTCTTTTACTTTGTAAATTTAGTTGTTATGTAATTTTAGTTCTCTTATAATCTTTTTACTTTACTTCCATAATTTTTAATCTTGTTCCATAATTTCCTTTCATAAATTTTCATAATTTATTTTTGCCTACCGAGACTCATTACGGTAGTGTATCTCCTTCTTAAACCAAGTTTGCATTTTGGGTACAACTTTCCTTAGTTTATATTTATAATTTTTAGTTCTACTTTTAATTTTTTCTTTCTCATATTTTCTTGGAAACCTTCCTTTCCTTTTTTCTAACCTTTCTCTTCAATAATCAATGGTGTATGCTTCGCTCCAGAGGCATTTCCAACAACCCTTACCCCTACGATGCCAATATTGACATGATCTTCCACCATCTAAATTGATCCCATTGATCCTGGATGGATCAAGAGGAGGAGATCTAAAGGCAGACTGAGCAAGCTCTAACTGCACAATGAGTGGCTATGGAAGCACAAACTGTCACTCAATGAGAAGACAAGCAACAAAAATGACTTCACACGATTTTTTAGTCACCATTAGTATTGATGGACAACACCCTATTATTCCTCTCAAAATCACCACTCCACAATTAGAGATCCATTCACAATGGATCAATCTTGTCCAAGGAAACTCATTTGTAAGAAGATTGGAAGGAAACAACCAAGACCACCTCCAAAGATTCCTTGACTTATGCATCTTGCTTAAAATATGAGGTGTACTGATGACTCCTTTAGACTATGGCTATTTAAATACTCCCTCACTGACCAAGTCACAAGTTGTTACAATTATCTAAAAGTAAATCCCATCACCACATGGGAAGCTCTTCAAGCTAAATTTCTTGAAAAGTACTACCCCCATCCCTAATATGTACCATCCGGGAACAAATCACCAAATTCACCATGGTTCTCGGTGAGACCTTGAGAGAATATTGGGAGCAATTCAATGAACTCCTCTTCCTGTGTCCACACCACAATATACTCAAAGATCATTTCATTGAGACTTTCTATATAGGTTAAGATGAAGACACCAAAGACTTATTAGATACATCCTCTGAGGGGAAC
Source organism: Alisma plantago-aquatica (assembly GCA_963693085.1). Lineage (NCBI taxonomy): Eukaryota > Viridiplantae > Streptophyta > Magnoliopsida > Alismatales > Alismataceae > Alisma > Alisma plantago-aquatica. Next base: position 187,507,796 of record OY856415.1, read on the forward strand.
TTTATGTTACAAAATACCAAAAATGCTTGGTCATTTGTCTAGAGAAGTTTTGAAACCCAGGTTATATCTAACTGAGGAGGAGTCCTCAAGGTAGTAAAAGTTGAAGACAACTCCAAGCTAAAGTCTACTATGGAGAGTCTAAAAAAAGATCCCCTTGAAACAAGACCAGTTGGAGTCCTCTTTCCAAGAATATGAAAAAGGACCACCTTATCAACAATTTGAGGATGTGAATGACATTTACAACATCCCTAATCAAGTTGGAAATCCACAAGCTAGAAGCCACCCTATCTATCAATATAACAATCAACAAAACTACAAAAATCAAGGAAAATATAAGGAGAAATAGTTCTAGAATCCCCGTAAAGATCCCCTCCTCCTTATAATGAGAGGATTTCTTCCATATAAAGAAGCATTCAGGATATGAAGGCCAGTCGGAAAGCGATGTTTGACAACCAGCTAGCTTAGCAAAAAGCATTTGATTCCTAGCTAGTTCTGTTGATTGCATCCCTACATCCTCCCCCAGAAACTCTTATCAGGCAACTCGAAATGAACCCCAAGCGCTTGGAGCAACTCAAGGTTGTGACTACTCAATCCGAATTTAACACTAAAAAGGGAAAATCCTCCTCCCATAATTTCTAACCAAGGGGTGGTGATGAAGTAGTTTTCCCAGATCAACTACTATCATCACCTAGCAAGTTGACATTCCTATTTATAAGACATGTATACCCTTTTTTGGATGGCTAAATAAGATCCAATTGAACTCTAGGTTTAACAAGTTTAAAAATATATGAGAAAGCTATGTGTCAATATTCCACTCTTAGACACCATGACATAAATGTCCGAGTGGAGAAAATTCTACAAAGCTCTGTTGAACCACAAATACATTACTAAAGAATCTGAAATGGTGAAACTAGTTAGAACCACATAGGACATTATCTGAAGTAAGATGTCATGAAAAATGCAAAGATCCATAATCCTTTAGGATTACATACACTATCGGTGATTCTATTAGCCAGTCTAGATTATCCGACCATAAAGCAAGCATTTCAAACATTCCACTGAACATGTGAAGGAGACTCAGTATCACTGATCCTCGATCTACTCAAATGAGCATTCAACTAGAAGACTCTTCCATTAGTAAGCCACTTTGCATTATTGATGATGTGCTAGTTAAGGTCAGAAAATTATATATACCATGCAACTTTGTTGTGTTGGATATAAAGGAAGACCATTGCTACCCATTTATCTTTGGAAGGTCATTTGTCACCACTTCCAAGGCACTGGTTGACATTTAGGAAAGAATTCTCACCGTATGATTAGGAACAAAATATATCAACTTCCAAGCATCTGTAGGTAGAACAAAGTATACCAAAGAAGAAGAGGTTTACTTCCTCGTATGCATTGATCGGTTCAATCAGATGCAACAATTCTTCCTCAACTCTGAGACTCCACCAGTGATCAAATCTCAAATTTCTTTGGAGGATTAGCACCACAAAATGGATTAAAGCCATACCACCCATACCGCTGATGGTGGATATACCTCTCTCTCCTATCCCCACTCTTATAACACCCAATATCTCTACTCGAGAGCTACCTCTCCATCCACCTCTCCCCTTCCCTCATTCCACACCCCAATGTACTCCCATTCTCCTCCCCCACCCTCTCACATTACTAGTATATGATACCCACCAGGTCCCCTATGAGTTACCAATACCAATTACAACTCAAGAAGAATGGATGATGGTCAATGACGAAGTCTCCATTTATCATCCTTTCGATCCACTCCCCTTTGACACTAGTGACCAGTATGGTGGGATGACTAGGCATCCTTACTAGAATCTAAACTCCACACCTTATAATAATTATCTTTGTACAACTAAGATTCCCCATAACTATTCCTAGTTATATACTGAACCATGAGAACCTATCCCATCTGATCCCAATTATTGTCCTTGGTACATATATGAGTGACAAGCCATCCATGACATGTTCCAAGGAACTAAAGCAAAGATGATGGAGTGCTTCAAGGGAAGCTGTTGAGTTAATATAACAACCTCATTCAAACTCCAAATCCTGCTCCACCTTGGAGGATACCACTATCGTCGGGCCTTCAAGGTTAAATAGGACGCTTGTTGGGAGGCAACCCGGTGATTTTCTTCTCTCCATTCTAGATTTAAGTTTTGCTCGGGATGATAATTTTTTTTAGTTCGGGGTGAAGATGGGTGGTACATACTCATTCCACCCACTCTATCTTAATTTTTTTATAATTTTCATTAGGCTATGTATTCTATCTTAATGTTTTTTTTAATTCTTTAGCTTTGGAATTTATCTTATTGTCCATGATGATATGCATGTTTATCAATATACACCCTTGAATGATGAGACTTATTTTGTAACATAAATTATAAAATCTGCAATTGATACAAATTATCATGTCACCTAGGATCTAAATTAACACCATTCCTTGGAAAAGAAGGCAATCCATGATTGATAGGATTCAAACAATGCTTCCTTTAACTTGAAAATTTTCTCTATTTTAGATAACTCAGAATTTAATTGATCCAATGTATGACACTCCCGATGTTTTGAGTTTTACAATAACAAGTTGCACAATGTTCAACCTTTTTTGTACACTTATTGCATCAATTTCTTATCTCTCCAATTGTAAAAGAAAAATAAAAAGCCAATGTGCAAAACTCCAAGTTCAGGATGGCACACCCTCTCTTCATCCCTCTTTTACTTATTCCATACTCCTCGTAAATTTAATAAGGGCATACCATGAAGAAAAGATGCCGATAGAGCACACCAAAACATGCAGTCAATGTAAATGCAAACAAAAAAATAAAAAGGTGTCAATTCAAATAGAGGAGAGACCGCTTCCTTCCATACCTCCTTCACTCTATTTTTTATGTCCAGGGGAATCTACATAAACCCTATCAAATCCTTGAGCCTTATTCTTGTGCAACAACTTGCATGAATATGTGGGAGTACCAAATGCAAAGGGAATAAGAAATTTGTTTTCTTGTGGGTCTTGAAATGGAACCAAGTTTTGAAATAATCTTGAAGTAGGGGATACAAAAATTGTTTTCCAGTGAATCCATAAAGTTAAGGTTGCTTGGACAAAGAAGGTGGAAGGACTCAAGTGGTGTTATGCAAATGAGGATGATGGGCCAAAAGTATTATGTGGTAGTGTTTTAGATTTAATGTTTCTTGAGGACTAGGAAAGTTTTAAGTTTAGGGTATTTTGATTTATATCTTTAATTGACAATAAATTATTGGCTATTGAATAAGTTTAGCATAAAATTATCTTAGTTTATCTCGTCTTTCTTAAATTGGAGTTTTATTGGATTTACATGGTTTTTGTTCATTACTTCAAAGGCCCAAAAGACCTGAGAATCAGAGATTTCATATACCAATTCCTATATCCCAATCGACCACTCCAACTTCCCAAACAACTGCCTTTGAATAACCATCTCTGTAGGACTTGAGCCGAGCAACTCAACCAGTGAGCCGATCGATTGACTAGCCCACTACACCCCACTCTAGAGCTTCAAACAATCATATGGTGCCGATCCACCAACTCAACCTCCTAATTCATCATCCAAAATAATCGATTCATCTAGTGAATTGGTCAAGTTAGAATCCTAAAGTAGGCATTTCAAGTTCAAAATAGCTGACTCAATTTCTTAATGACCAAGACTTGGTCAAACAGATCCGCCACCCCTTTCTTAGAGTTTTAACCTGCTTCCTTTCACTCACATCAACATGGATCTGAACCAGGAGACTCAGATGGTGAACCGATCAGTTCACCTTCCATGAGCATCCCATTTCAATAGCCGCCAACCAAAATTCTTACCCATCCTTGTTTCTGTTCTCTACATTATGTCTGAGTAATTTCTTTTTGGGGCATGGGGGCCCCATAGCCATTCTTATCTGATGTAATTGACTCCTTGTTACAATAAAAAAAATGATCTCCTTCCATTTATACTTTATTCATTGGATGAATTGATATATTATTGTGAGGTGATGTGATTGCAGATCCCCATAAGAATGAACTTATAGTCCCTTAATTACGATTGTTATCTTTTTATCCAATTTGATCTTGTACTTATTTCTTTGGTAGAATGATTATACTAGTGTGAGGGTGTCGAGATCTCACCCTTATAAGAATGAACTCATGATCTTTTGATGCTATCACCTAATTTAGATTATGATCCTTCTACCTATTTGACTTGTTTGTTATAGCCTATGGTGACACAATCACCTGATTCATGGGTTTGAATGTCGGATAGGAAACAAATTTCTCTAGATGAGATCTCGAAAAGTAACATGTTGGATAGTTGAGGATCCACAAATGTCAGGATCTATGAGTTTGCAGGAAGTCTGACCCTTGTGTGATTGTGCTCCAGAATGACACAATCCACATGTTCCTCATTTTATTATTGAAACTTAGGAGTTGATATGTTGAGTAAAAGCTTGGTTATTGGTGGTGATCCCTCAGACCCCCAATTCCTTTTATCATTTGATCTTAAATGTTTATTTTTGCATCTTTTACTTCTTTTGTTAGCATAATCAATCTCTCAACAAATTGGAATTCCCTTTCTTGTTTTCATGATTGGGTTTTGATTTCAAACATTTTCTTTCCACCATCTCTTGGATTGATACAACTAAACTTAGTGTAGGTTTCCTAATGTTGAGATTTGTCATATCTTTATACACATATGATATAATAATCATTATACATGTTCACAATACATACATAATGCTACTTATATAATACTATAGTATAGGTCACATTCATACATATAATATAATGATAGATATTTCCACACCATTTTCAAAAGAAATGACCTAGTTAGGACTAGGGTTTTAATCAATACATGATACATATAATTCATAATCTTTACTAAATTTGTAGATTGATTCACACGCCCACATATAATTTAGTACTAATAGGACAAATATGAAGCTTGTAGACGATTTAGGCTATAGTTTTGTTACGATCATGTTTATGTATTATTCTTTTGTTGAATATGTACTAAGAGTACAATTTAATGAAATTTCAACCTTCCTAGTTATTGGCTTACTAGTAATTGTACACATACATATCAGAGCAATGTATATATTATGCAATATGATTAATTGTGATGCATCGATAACTCAATTAATCATGGTGATGCTTATATAATGTTAATCGAGCCCATTTTCTCATTGTAACAGAATAGGTAATTAATAATCATCTCATAGTCAACTAATTAAGTAACTATCTTGTAATTAACTATTAAATTTTTAAAATTTTATGGGTCACTAATAGGAAGAGTCTAGGATGTAGAACAATAGGATAATCATTAAGGTAGTCAGCTCATTTGTCTTGGTGATATATATGTTTTACTTACAAAAATCCTAGCCAATATTTAATTTCCCATCTACTATATCTGAACAAATTTTTTTTTGAAGTTATGACTTACTGCAGGGACACACAAACTTATAGGCACTCAACGAACATGCTAGCATGTAGACTTTATTAATCAATACCACTAACTTGACTGGTTAATACTTGTTATTATTTTAACCATGACTTACGTGCCCTATAATCTCGTTATATATAATTTTTTATTATTCTATACACCTAATACGTGACTTTTGAAATTAAAAACTACAAAAGTACATGTATTGTAATCGCCTACTTGTGGCTATTATCTATCAATAAATTAATATATCCTAGTATGATTAGTATATAGAAACGATCAGCCAATTTTTTTTAATAATGATTGCATTGAATATTAAGATGTTCAGTTGGTGCCTAAACTCGTTTCTTCTTGATACGTCAGTAATCTTCGTAATTACAACCTCTAATAGATAGATATAGGACTGATATCTCGATTTGTTTCAGGTCTACCATAGTTATACCATGATTAGGTAATGCTTAGTGCTAATTTTTTTTTTTTTTTAGAAAATTTGGGTAAATATATTCCAAACCCCTAAACGGGGACAAAGTTACAAATCACATCCAACATGTGACTAAGAAACATAAAAGGAAAGGAATTACAAAAAATCCCAATTCCTAGCTACTACAGGAGTAATATTAAGCTTTGAGCTATGAATTTGATAGTGGTATTTAATCTCCCTAGCAAGCTACGAGAAAATCATAATGAAATCTGACGAGCCTCCATTGTGTAGTCTTTTATTTCTTTCCATCCAAATCAGATATACTGCACCAGTAATAGCCCAAAGCTCCAATGCTCCATTATGTTTAGATCTGGAACCAATGTCCGCAAGACATGCATGAAGTGAATACGAAGACCTGATGTTAAGTTTTAATTGAGCTCGACCCCAAATATAATGCCAAAACTTGCATTTCTCAAACAGATGTTGAACTGAGTCTGATTCTTGATGACAAAGCAAACATGGTGGTACTGGAATTCCAGACCATGAGCTGATCCTCTCATGTGTGGGTAGAATATTCTTAAGAGCTCTGAAGGAGGTGAGACTCCATCTAGGGTAGTACTTCCATTGCCATAAATTACTATAAGCAATATCAATGGGTTGTTTTTGTCGAATATTATCCCAAACAGCCGAGTCATCCACGCTATAGAGGGAGGGTCTAAGGAGAGACATCCGCCTATAACTAGTAGAACCCATATTATATCGCACAGCAGTAGCAAAATGAGCACCGTACCTTCTGGTCATCCAAGACGTCCATATGCTTTGTGAGTCAAGAAGCTTTTTAACCCTTTTCAACGTGTAGTAATCAGCTAGTTCATGCAGATTTTTGAGACCCAGTCCACCTTCATCTGTAGGAAAAGCTAGCTTAGTCCAGCTAGATGGGTGTGTAGAGCTGCCCCAGAGAAAGTCCGATAAGAGAATTTCCATTCTACTTAGAACGGCAGAGGGAATCTCGCCCATTCGCATCCAATAACAGATCAGCCCCATTGCACAGTGTTTGATGAGCATTAGACGTCCAGCCATAGAGAATTTGGAACCAGGCTACCTTTGTATCATATCTCTAAGTTTGTCGATGCATTCATGAAAGTGTCATCTTCTAAGATTGCCTCCAGCCATAGGGAAACCCAAATATTTAGTGGGCCAAGAACCTCTTTGGATAGTCATGCAATTATAGAGCTCCTCCTTATTGCGACAGGAAGAAGAAAGAAAGAGATGAGTTTTGTTCGAATTACACTTCATACCTGAGGTATTGCCAAATTCTAAAAGAAGTTTTCCAAGTTGAATAAGGCTGCGTGAACGGCCTTCAATGAATATAAGAACATCATCCGCAAATAAAAGATGACTAAGAACTCTTGTTCTATTAATGGGGTAGGGCCGAATAGTCCTCTTGTTATGTGCTTCCTCAATGCATTTGCTGAGACCTTCCATGGCAATAGAAAAAAGTAAGGGTGATAGAGGATCACCTTGCCGAAGACCATTGGTGCTTCTAAAGAAACCGACAGATGAACCATTAAGAAGTAGAGAAAAAGAAGGAGTTTCAATACATTGCTTAATGAGAGAAATCCATTTGTCACAGAAGCCAAGTCCAGAAAGACAGTCCCATAGATATTCCCATTTAATAGAATCAAATGCTTTAGTAATATCCAGTTTCACGCAAGCTGAAGGAGGACTCACTTTCTGATTATATTTGAGTGTGAATTCAGCAGCCAACAAAGAACAGTCCTCTATACTTCTTCCTTTAATGAAGGCACCTTGATGAGGAGATATGAGCTTATGCATAATAGTGGCCAACCTTCGAGAGATGACTTTAGTGATGATTTTATAAAGCATAGAACATCATGAGATCGGACGGAAGTCAGCAGGAGAAGAAACAATATCCTTTTTTGGAACAAGTGCAAGAAAAACATGATTAACTTGTCTAACCATGTTGCCACCTTGAAAGAACCATTGGATAGCATTCAGCAGGTCATTACATATGACATTCCAGTTTTCCTGGTAGAAGAAACCATTGAACCCATCCGGACCCGGACTTTTATTAGGGCCAATGCTCCATACGGCCTCTTTGATTTCTTTCATCTCAGGTAAAGAGCATAGCAAAGTGTTATCTTCCTCGTTTACTACGGGAGTCCAGTCAGGAAAAGAAGAAGAAGGAGCTGAGTTTGTTTGCCCTTGATTGTAAAGCTGCTCAAAGAATTGAGTAGTGTCATTAGCAATAATATCATCATCTTGTAGAAGATTACCTTGTTGATCAAATAACTCCGTAATAGAGTTGATGGCATCTCTCCGTTTAACGATAGTATGATAGACATTGGTGTTACGGTCGCCATTCTCAAGCCACTCCATCCTGCTTCGCTGCCAATAATAAGACTCCTCGGCTTTAAGAAGAAGATTAAGCTTATCAAGCGTCACCTTCTCAGCATTAATAAGATCAACATCCAGAGGATTCCTTCTAATAACCGCATAAATATCATCTAGTTCAAATCTTTCTTTGGCAATGAGATTATGAAGATTGACATATTTCTTAGACCAGGATTTCAGCTTCTCCTTGACGTGCTTAAGCTTTTGACAGAAACTAAATAATGGATTACCTGTAACTGTAGTTTCCCAAGCCTCATTAATGATGTCACGACACCCTTCCCATTTCATCCAGAAATTGAGGAACCTAAAAGGTTCCTTTTGAAAATAACCTTCCTCATGTTGATATTTAGAGCTGAGTGGTCCGAATAGGTACAAGTGATGAACTTAGATTTTGAACCAGGAAATTTATTCAACCAAGCATCATTGACAAAAGCACGATCAAGCTTGCAAGCAATTCTTTTTGTAACACCTTGTTTATTATGCCATGAAAAAACCTCCTTACCTATGGTAGGAAGCTCGGTGAGACCAACATGATCTATAGCAGTGTTGAAAGAGCTTAGAATAGAAGAGGGAACCTCCCGACCACCAGCCTTCTCCTCCAACTTCCTAATATTGTTAAAATCACCAGTAACAAGCCATGGTTCATCAATGGAGGAGGCGAGACGTTCAAGCGTGTTCCAAAGAACAGAGCATTCAGCAACAGAGTTCCTTGCATAGACAGCTGTAAGAACAATAACCAAACCACCTTTATTGAGGCACTTAATAGTTATTTGTTGATCATCCATCACACTGACCGACATATCCCAACATTTAGGATTCCAGCCAACAAAAACACATCCATTTGGATCATGCAGATGATTAGAGACCCAAAGCCAACCCTTCGGGAACATCCTATCAGAAGTATGGATCATATGCCTCTTGATTTTAGATTCAGCAAGCAAAGCTACAATAGCTTTACTTTCAAGTATAGTTCTGCGAACTTCCCTCTTCTTTCGCGGCTTCCCTGAACCGCGTACATTGGTCATTGTAAAGGTCATTAATAACCTCTGCATGTAGATCGGGTCTTACGAGACCCATCCCCTCTAGCAGACTTTGGTGTCTTAGCATGTACAGAGCCAGCAGATTTTGTAGCCGCAGCCTTTTCATTAGTAGCAACCACAGTTCCAACCACTGTCGTGCCATCTCCTGAACCATGAACCATCACAGTATTATCAACAACAGACTTCTCAACAGGAGCACCTTCACCCGTCATTGATACAAGCTGTGATGATGAGCCATCACCACCAACGGATGAGTCTGTAGCGCCACCATCCATGTCTGTAACATCACCACCGCCACATGATATTGAGGAACCATCGCCGGCCGATCTTGAGGCACCATCGCTGGCAACCTGAACGCAATCTGCAGCACCTTCGCCACCAAAACCTGCATCACCGTCCAGGTCTGAAACAACTCCTCCGCCACCCGATCCAGAGCCACCAACACCGGCACCATTAACTATGCCGTCACCAGAGTCGTCCAGAACAACAAAGCTGTTGGTCGTGTTCACTGCTGAGACGTGCAATGTGGCTTCCTCCGCCACCGTCTTCCCCTTACGACCCACCGCTTTCCAAACCTGAGAAGGTTTAGGAGCAGAAATCTCTTCAGCAGTTTTAGGATTAAGCGGACAATCATTAGTATCGTGCCCATAAACCTTACATTCCGAGCATCTCTTAGGGATGTACTCGTAATGTATCTTGACTGGAACAGGCTCTCGACGTGGCAAATTTACCCAGATCTCCTCCGGAGGTTCTTCATCAGCTTCCACTTCAACTAGGGCTCGCGCCTCCCCCAAGGACTCAGCGCCGATCGATTTGTAGTCGATTCTCAGGAGTTTGCCCACCCCACTGGCCACAATTCCGACTGCCCTTGGCGACCAATTCCGTCCCATGCTAGGGATGCTAATCCATAGCGGAATAGAGCTGAAGAAATCCTTGTGCAGGTCATCGCCAGTCTTGTAATCCTTGACGACGACAAGTCTGCTATCAAACCATCTCGGGCCGCCATTAATGATCGTCTGCTTGTCTTCTGCGGAGTTAAATCTCAGGAGAAAGAACTTATCTGGCTTGGAGTACAGATCGAGCCCACCCTTGGGTTTCCAGACTCGACGGATCCAAGCGAGGAGATGGAAATAATATGGGCATTTCCCCATGACATATAAGATAGCGGTGTGCTCCCAGCACTTTTCCATAGCTTCATAAGTCGGATCGCCGATTGTTACAAATCGTTTCCCCTCCACCCTCGTCGGCGGGTCGTAGCTGTGTTCCTCAAAGGTCGAAGCGCCTCCGAGAACTTGATTCCATGCCTTCTTAATGATGGGTCTGCTCTGGTCGGCTGTATCCGTCTACGCCGTAGCCATGGGTGCCGTAGAGAGGGGAGGAACTCCCCCCTCCGGTGAGACGAACGGACGTCCCCTTGGTCGCCAGAGATGCGGCGCAAGCCCTAGGGTAACGCGCAAAATTCTTAATTGATAATTGCGCTTAGTGCTAACTTGTCCCTTCCAATTCATCATATTAATTGTATTATCTCAAGCTTAAAGTATGTGAACGGAGGCTAACCTAGAGACACCCATCCACGATGATTTAGTCTACCCAAATTGGTCGCCGGAGTAGATCCTTCTGTTGGGCTTTTAGGGAGACAGAGAAGACAACGGAAACAAAAATTTTCTTCTCCCCGAACCCAGTCTAAAGGAATCGTGTCAACGTCTATACAATAGGAATGATGGTTTGTAGAGACATACCTTGTCCCGAGGCTTGCTCGGCGACATTACCTCGCGGTTTGCGTGATCTTCACCTCCGGTCTTGGACGGTGTCTGTGCAGCTCCTGGTCTCACCGGGACTGTCAGGATTGACAGCTGTCCTTCGAGCGGCAGAAGTCTCCCGCCTCTGAAGTAGTCCACATGGACCACCTGGAACTCCGATCTCCTTGTCGCACAAGGCACCGAAAGGAGTCATATCCTCCTATCGGCGTACTAGTCACCGACACACTCTCCTGCAATCAGTTACTTTTCTGCAGTTGTCTTTCCCTTGCTGTGCCTCCCTTATCAGGTAGCACTTACTCGGGCTCTCCTGGTTACCACAACCAGAGAAAACGACAACTTTACAGAGCAACTGGTGTTCTGAGTTGTACTTTGAGAAGCTCCCAATACCCCTATATATAGGAGGGTCATGGGACTGAGTTCTCTACCCTGGGCAATGTAGGATTAAAGAAGGAGTAGAAGGGTTTGAGATTTTTCACAAAAACAACCAACTACGCCAGCTGAACCGATCATTTTAAACATGAAACGGTCGGTTGAGGACCTGAGCCGATCGGTTCACATCTGAACCGATTAGTTGGGGGCACCTGAGCCGATCAGTTCAATCATGAGTCGATCGGTTCATGGTCCTGACCAGTTCCCGATTGACTTATCCTCTTTTGTTTCAAATTGATCCAAATACCAATCCTTGTTCTAATCAAATTGGACAAGTGAAACGAAAGGAAATTTCTTGCCGACCTGACTTTCCCAACTTGCTCGTTTGGACCAGTTGAGCTGATCGGTTCAACCCTTGAACCGATCGTCTCAACCTGTCCTGAGCCGATCGATTCACCAAGCTGAGCCGATCAGTTCATCACATGAGCTGATTGGTTGGGAATGCAGATTCACAGAATCAGTCAATTGCAGTTTCAATCAATCTGATACTCTAATCAATCGGTCCAACACCTTGAACACTATGATACTGAGCTATCAATTGATTGAGTGTTTAATTGAACTCTAAACTCCTTTAGTAATCAATATAAACATCGTTTGTGGATAAATTCCTCTTTCAGATTAAATCCTATGTGTGTGACCCTGCAGACCCATTTCATGTTGGCAGTGAAAGTCCATAACACTTATGACTTCACAAGTAAAGAGCAGTGCCTAGTCGCACATCAGTGCTACCCAAGTGAAATAGAAAGTTGGAGAACAACTTTCAATCCTACAATCCGTGAATGGTGTTACAGTGAATGTATAATTCCTTTGTCACTGATATCCCAAATGAACTCAAGGTATGGTACAGTCATCCAGTCAACGTTCATTCACTTTCTTGATCTCAGAGTAGATTGGAGGAGATATGTATGACATCAATATCACATACTGATTCACACATGCATGCGCACGCCTATCTCAATCCTACTCATCAAGTGGCCATGGATATCAAACTCCCTTAGGAGGGACAAATCCCATATCTATCACTCACCCCTCAAAAGCCCCATGTGTCAAAGCCACCCAATCATCACCTTTATAACAACCCATGTTTCAGGACTGCGTTTGATGATGTCAAAGTGTACCCAACGACTTGTGTTGAGTGTAGTGATTTCAGGCCAAAGAATCACACTCACCACCATCACTATGAGAACTGACTGTGACTACCATGTCATGGTTCCATGTGTCAAACTCACAATGGGTCTGTCCGGTACACTTGTTCTCTAACAAGTACCTATATGTTTGGTTTGATATCTCCATATCATGACTAATGAGATTCTGTCATCAACTAGCACCACAATCTAGTCTTGTGTGTCATTGTTGTCTATATATATTCCACAATGAAATCCAACTAGGGACATAATAAGAATGTACAAACTCTTAGCATCCGTTTGATCTCATCGTTTAGGTCCTCAACCTGAAAGCATACGTCATTGAGTACTGTCATTCTCTAGACATTCAATCTGTTCTATCATTATCTCATATGACTGAACCAGAAAGAATTGGAAGCTTGCCTTTGATCTTTATCAAATCAATCTTAATGTATCCCACCAATCATCCCATGATTGGCTCTTAGGGCATACATACCAACAAACTCCCACTTGCACTGCGAACCAATCACCCTTGAATCATATTCATAGTGATTTTCAAACATGTCCCACATGTTACTGTGCTCTAGTGCTTAACATAGTGAGTTATGGCAACACCTTGCCAAAGTCGGTATTAACCGCATATCTCTCATCTCTTCATCATACATATGAGATGGAGTTGCCGTAATATGTGATCTAGTATTCCTTTACTAACCTTTAGCCACATTTCATGACCAAGTACTCGTTACTTGTCATCAAAGACCATAATAATTATAAGTTCATTTCTATGAACTCCTAAATCCATATAGTATCCACTAATGTTCTCTAACACACGGATACTCAACTTTTCCTATTGAACGACTTTATTGGAACGTTTCCATTTATCAACAAACATTCACTTTTATATATCTCATATATATTGCGATTAATTCTCTATCCCTTTCGGAAGTTCACATCTGTGTAACTCTTTACAGTGAACCCTTCCTAATTTCCATAGAACTAGTACTTCTCAAGTACTTATCAAGTTCTTATGGTATTCCAGTAACCCTTACTAAAACTAGACATACATCCACTCGTCATATCCCACATACGAGTTATCAGGATGAGCACATCATATTGTCATGTCCTACATACAAGATGATGAATGCATTTTATTCTTTCTATGTCCATACATGCAAGATAATGGGATGATTACATACATGATAGATCCATATCTATTCTTAGTGTTCCCATTCTTCATAAGAATTGGACACTTGGCCTTGGGATACTATCTCCATGTAACATGGATATGTTTTCTCCCACTGAATCTATGCACACCGAACTCTTCAGTATAGATTACCAATGTATGCTCTCTCTTTTCAGGTCAAGAGGTTTTTGAGAACTATCTATAGATCTCTATTCCTATTATATAGGAAATGTCTCTATCTTCCTTAAAGATAATTTCCACTTTGTATTTCCATTCTAGAACATTTCCATTTCACATCAACATGTGGAATGTGAATACGCTCCCACTAAATCACATATCTCTCTTTATCTTTGACATATCAGTCAAACCTTTTGACTATATCAAAGTAAAGATCCAGCTCTGAGTTGCTTGTACTTAATCAACCACATTTATTAGTCCATTGTAACTTATAGACTTCATTTTCATTAATGGATTCATAAACCTTATAGGTTGTGTCACATACACATCCTTGTTTTATTCCTCATAGGAATGCAGTTTTAGTATCCGTATGCCAAATCTCTTAGTCTTTAAGTTGCAATTAACAAGCATCATCCTTCTCAAAATGTTATCCATGTGTCTTAACGCTTAAGACTCATTCACACATATGGATTTCATCCCAATGGGTGCTACCATCAAGGTCATACCTTATGGTTCACATGGAAGTCATTTAGGATGTAATGGTCACAAACCATAACTCAAAAATTCAGTTCCTCATATTCATCTAGATAGTTGACTCATCACATGACCAACTCATCACATAGATAATCTAGGTGTATCTGTCAAGGATATAAGAACTCACAACTCCTTGTGATTCTTAATGTCCTTTATTAGTGTGGGGTGTTCTTTATTTAAGAAGAAATTAGTTATTTGATAATCATCTTCTAAATCCTTACAGCATGACTCCTTTTGATTTAGACATCACCATGCCTTAATCATGAGCTCACTATGATACACTATCATAATCACTCATAAGGATCTCAAATATTTGGTTCAAGTATTTCATTCATTGATCTCATCAAGAATTAACACTTTACCAAATTCGTACTTCATCTATGATATTCTTGAACACTTCAATATATTCATATTGGTATTTCTCTAAACACCGTTTGAAGTATTAGCATTTTCTCCAATAGGTATGTAAATACATTACATGTATTATACCTAATCGGATAATCATTCTCCCACTAACACTAGTGAAGATCGATTTATCATATTCAAGAGATTCATGTCTCTTATTGGTTCTCTAACCAAAAGAGTCTAGATTTATCCATCACATGGAAACTATAAATGAATTTCTCATGATGATGCTAATTAATTGTTTGAGTTATCAATAACTTTTAGATATCATTTTATCTTATGCATACCAAGTACCACAATATAAACAAGACATTGCCACAAAGATCATATCTTTGAAACATCAACTATATTGATAGTCATCTTGTCACTATAATATGCAACAATAAAGTGTTTCTATTGGCAAATTGAAACAACAATTCTCAACTCTATTTCGTGCCCTTTAGGATGAAATAAACTGAAAGGTACTCCAATGATGGGTACTCCTTTCTTGGTCCTTTCGTAAATATCATCACTTCTTTGTAGATCTTACATATCATATATGTCAGATCTCCATCTTGGTATCATATACCTCAGAAGCAGTTCATTTCATGATACCTTAGGTGGAGATATACATCCCCTCCTTCTTCTTCTTTTGTTCTTCTAGATATAGAGGGCAATTCCCTCGTTCACCCTCCCATGTGCCTTGAGGATGAAGACGACTTGGGCAACTGGCTAGCATCAGAACCCTTCTTAGCTTTGCCCTTGCCCTTGCCCTTGGACCTGCCTTTCTTTCTGTTGATCAACATCACATACTTAGGCTTGTCCTTCTTCATCTGTGCCTCGAGGTGAAAGACGGCTTGGATTGCTGGCTAGCATCAGAACGCTTCTTTGCTTTGCCCTTATCCTTGCCTTTGAGACTTACCCTTCATCGATCACATTAAAGATTAGGGTTTGTCTCTCTTCATCTTTGCCTCTAATGTCCTCAACATGTCCAACAACTCTGTCAATGCTTGTCAAAGTTGTTCATGTCATAGTTCATCATGAACTGTATGATTCTCGCAACATTTGTGTATCATACCAATAGCCAACTCTTGGCTCAGAGGGAATCCTTCTTAGTCAGGTTTTTCCACATACCCAATCACATTGAGTGTGTGAATACCTTACTGGATCTCCTTCTGTCATGACATACTAGGATAGTATCTTGGAGACATCATATGTCTCATGTTGTCTCTACAACTCATATTTTAGAGAACACAACATTAAGCACTCCACATCAATGACATCTTCAGTATGCTTCCATAAGCATCCTTAAGCCATTGGTGTGGTGGGATCGAGTTCATCTGGTTCTGGTATAACTAGGACTTAGAGCTTTCGCTCTTCGATTGAGAACACTTCTCAATGTCCTAATCAGTCATGGAAATTATTCCCATTCAGTTTGTTGGTCTCAAGGACCGATTGCAAATAAAGTGATTATTGTTGATTAGCCATTTATTGTACAAAAAGGAAATATATGCAATTTAGTCCAAAACTCAATTTTGACTTATTTGATTGATTTGAAAGGTTGACGATATAATTAGGACTTTAATTAATTATCGCTCCCACTATTTTTTGTTCAAATTGATAGCCCTCACCATCAATTTGGAAGATTGCAGCGTACAACCTTCTAGTGGGTCAAGATCCTGAAATCCTCTAAGTCATGGACCAGCTAGGGATGTCACCCACAACTTAGATCTTCTAGGCAGGCAACTTTTGCCAATTGCATCATATTCAACTCTTGAAAGATGTCATATGCAACTCCTTGCCATGATCACTTCCATGCCTCAAGGTGCTAGATCCTATCTAGGTCACCTTGTTAAGTCCGACCCAAAGCCAACACGATGAATATGCACCCTACTAGGGCAAACCCACATATTCATCCTTCACGCTTCCACGAGATAGACGGTGCACCACGCTAGGGTGTGCCCACACTTGGTCGATCAAGCTTTTCACGTGTGTCACATTTGGAAGGCATCTAAAACTTTAATATTTAATGAGGGATTTGGTTTTTATAGGTACATATACATATCCAATCACCACAATACATAGTATGTATCATATACATGCTATATCCCATAGAAAATATGCGAAACAATAAAAGCGATGATTATGGCCATCCTAATGTGATTCCTCGAGCCAAGAGGAATCACGGTCATCTAGGTCTACATCACATGCAACCTATCCATGATGAAGTGCTATAGCCGTCTGAGTTGATCAACTCATCACATGAATGACCTGCTCGCCCTGGCCGGTCATCTGGGTGCCACCAGCCGATCAGTTGGCTCCTCTAACTGATCGGTTCTCCTGGTCATCGTGCATCTCCTCAGGTCGCCACCCGCTCATCTCACTCATCGAGCTGATCATCTGGATCACCAACTGACCAGTTCACACCTTGAACTGATCGTCTCAGTCATCGTCAGATTGTCATCTGTTCTTTGACATAATAGGAAAATTTAAAAAGATCTATCATATTTAGATTTAAATTGGGAAACCCCGAGTTACATTCGGGGGGAGCAAAGGTAGGAAAGAAATCTTGAGTTATCTCGAGTTACATCAGGAATAAGGAGGTAGGGAATCGGTGCACAGACTGAGATGCAAGCAACCACATTCAACCAAGCACACATACATAGGGTTTATTGGCCATAACCACGTTACACATCCACCACAAAACTCGTTTAAGGGCGACGCATATTGAGTGCATTTATACTACATATCATATATGTATATTGGGATTTGTAGATTTAGGATTGGACATGCACAGAGCCAATTTTATTCGCATCGTATGCAATACATAAAGTCGACAAACCAAAATCGATCATATCGATAACCCTAAAGTATAGAGTAGTTAACCTGGCTCTGATACCACTGTTGGGTTTTTAGGGAGACAGAGAAGGTAGGGGAAACAAAAATTTTCTTCTCCCTGAACCCAATCTAAAGGAATCACGTCAACATCTATATAATAGGAAGGATGGTTTGTAGAGACATACCTTGTCTCGAGGCTTGCTCGGTGACGTTACCTCAAGGCTTGCATGGTCTTCACCTCCGGTCTTGGACGGTGTCTGTGCAGCTCCTGGTCTCACTGGGACTGTCAGGATGGACAGCTGTACTCTGAGTGGCAGAAGTCTCTCGCCTATGAAGTAGTCCTCACAAACCACCTGGAACTCCGATCTCCTTGTCGCACAAGGCACCGAAAGGAGTCATACCCTCCTATCGGTGTACTAGTCACCGACACACTCTCCTGCAACTAGTCTCTTTTCTATAGTTGTCTTTCCCTTGCTGTGCCTCCCTTATCAGATAGCACTTGCTCGGGCTCTCCTGGTTACCACAACCAGAGAGAATGATAACTTTGTAGAGCAACTGGTGTTCTGAGTTGTACTTTGAGAAGCCCCCAATACCCCTATATATAGGAGGTTCATGGGACAGGGTTCTCTACCCCGAGCAATGCGGGATTAAAGCAAGAGTAGAAGGGTTTGAGATTTTCCACAAAAACAACCAACTGCGCCAGCTGAACCGATCATTTCAAACATAAAACAGTTGGTTGAGGACCTGAGCCAATCGGTTCACACCTGAACCGATCGGTTGGGGAACCTGAGCCGATCGGTTCAAGCATGATCTGATCGGTTCGTGGTCCTGATCAGTTCCCGATTGACTTATCCTCTTTTGTTTCAAATTGATCTAAATACCAAACCTTGTTCCAATCAAATTGGACAAGTGAAACGAAAGGAAATTTCTTGCCGACCTGACTTTCCCAACTTGCTCATTTGGACCAGTTGAGCCAACCAGTTCAACCCTTGAACCGGTCATCTCAACCTATCCTGAGACGATCAGTTCATCTCATGAGCCGATCGGTTCACCAAGCTGAGCCGATCGGTTCATCACATGAGCTGATCGGTTGGGAATGCAGATTGCGCAGAATCAGTCAATTGCAGTTTCAATCAATCTGATACTCTAATCAATCGGTCCAACACCTTGAACACTATGATACTGAGCTATCAATTGATTGAGTGTTTAATTGAACTACTAAACTCCTTTAGTAATCAATCTAAATATTGTTTGTGGATAAACTCCTCTTCCAGATTAAATCCTATGTGTGTGACCCTGCAGGCCCATTTCACGTTGGCAGTGAAAGTCCATAACACTTATGAATTCACAAGCAAAGAGCGGTGCCTAGTCGCACATCAGTGCTACCCAAGTGAAATAGAAAGTTGGAGAACAACTTTCAATCCTACAATCCATGAATGGTGTTACCGTGAATGTATATTTCCTTTGTCACTGATATCCCAAATGAACTCAAGGCATGGAACAATCATCCTGTCAATGTTCATTCACTTTCTTGATCTTAGAGTAGACTGGAGGAGATATGTATGACATTAATATCACATACTGATTCACACATGTGTGTGCATGCCTATCTCAATCCTACTCATCAAGTGGACATGGATATCAAACTCCCTTAGGAGGGACAAATCCCATATCTATCACTCACCCCTCAAAAGCCCCATGTGTCAAAGCCACCCAATCATCACCTTTATAACAACCCATGTTTCAGGACTGCGTTTGATGATGTCAAAGTGTACCCAATGACATGTGTTGAGTGTAGTGATTTCAGGTCAAAGAATCACACTCACCATCATCACTGTGAGAACTGACTCTGACTACCATGTCATGGTTCCATGTGTCAAACTCACGGTGGGTCTGTCCGGTATACTTGTTCTCTAACAAGTATCTATGTGTTTGGTTTGATATCTCCATATCATGACTAACGAGATTCTGTCATCAACCAACACCACAATCTAGTCTTATGTGTCATTGTTGTCTATCTACCTTCAACAATGACATCCAACTAGGGACATAATAAGAATGTACAAACTTTTAGCATCCGTATGATCTCATCGTTCAGGTCCTCAACCTAAAAGCATACGTCATTGAGTACTGTCATTCTCTAGACATTCAATCTATTCTATCATTATCTCATATGACTGAACCATAAAGAATTAGAAGCTTGCCTTTGATCTTTATCAAATCAATCTTAATGTATCCCACCAATCATCCCATGATTGGCTCTCAGGGCATACATACCAACACCTTACTCACGAATTGAGCAATAGGGAATAAGACGGATGGCCGTCGAGACTCCCATACAATTTCTGGAAACAAGCCCAGACTTCCAGCCAACACTAGAGGGGCGTCGTCGAGTATGAATCTGCTGATCGGCAGCCAGAGGTCAGAACAAACACCACTCATCATCCAGGGGCGCCAACAAAAGGAACAGATGCTAGAGGAGTCAGAGACGTTACCGAGTGTGTGTGTGTT
Organism: Alisma plantago-aquatica; assembly: GCA_963693085.1. Taxonomy (NCBI): domain Eukaryota; kingdom Viridiplantae; phylum Streptophyta; class Magnoliopsida; order Alismatales; family Alismataceae; genus Alisma; species Alisma plantago-aquatica. The sequence goes on from OY856415.1 coordinate 187,528,080, forward strand.
TGTTCTCGACAAAGGTGCAGATCTGATCTCAAAGTAGCAATGTTTCCTGGTGAGCTCAAGTATCCGAAGACGACGATAAGGGGTGATTAGGTGACGACAAGGCCTTGGGAGCATTTTCGGAGGTTGGCCAAGGTGGCTGCATGGGAAGCACGACCTGAAGATCATGTGTCTGACCATGATATATATGATAGAGGGTAAGCTCGACTATGGCAGATGGTGCTTTCGTCTACTGTGTTGTGTTGTAGATTTTTCACGGTGATGAAGATTTGTCCACAAGTTCCCAATCCTTGCTGGCTACGGGTTTTACTTGGAGGGAAAAAGACTACGGTGGTGCTTCAGGTTGCATCATGAGAGGGTAGTTGCTGTCACGGAAGTTCCCATGATATCCAACGGCTCTTAGTCATGGTAGGGGGGTCTGTCTTAGAAATAGGAGGGCGAGGATTCTTATATAGCACATGCCATTGGAGGGCCATAGAGGAAGATAAGAGACTATGTGAAGTAGTTAGTTGGGAGGAGTTTCAGTGGGAGTATGTGAGTCGTTACTTCCCAAAGACGTAATTAGAAGAGAAGATGGTCTAGTTTGAGCGTGTGCGCCAAGGATTGTGGTTCATGAATTACTATGAGGCAAAATTTATAGAGTTGTTTAGGTTTTGTCATCACATGGTGGTGATAGAGAATGGGAGGGTTACAAAGTTTGAGAAGGACTAGAATGTCGAGTTGGCAAGGACAACATCTACCTTAGAGTCCCGTGAGAAGTTTTCCACTTATGTGGAGTATGTGAGGAGGATAGAGAGGATGAGAGTGGAGCAGTAAGAAGCCTGTGTTGGGAAGAGGTTTTCTCAATTCCATGTCTTACCATCAAGAAGTTTCAAGAAGTCAATGTTTCCATCCCTCGAGTAGCAGTAGTTGTAGCAGAGGTCAACTTTTTTTTTCTAAGCCAAGGACATATGTACAGTCATAGTGGTCTCCTAGCAATGGGAGAGGTCATAGTATTTTATGAGTTGGTGCGAACAGATCTGGTTTGGGATCTGTGATAGGGTCATCTAGGCCGCAGAATGATACAAGGACATGCTTCAAGTGTGGTCATGTTGGGCATATGAGATGGTCTTACCCCACAAAGAACAAGGAGGTTAGTCAACATCTGATAGAAAGGCAACAAGGTTCACAATAGAAGCAGTACAATAGCAGTGGTTGCAGGAGTCATGGATAAATATCATCGATAGGGTCTTCATGACCAGCTAGCAGAGGTCGAGTAGGGGTGGGAAAAAAAACCAGACCCTACTCTACACGACCCGGCCTGGCCCAAAAATTCAGGTCTTTTTCGGGTATGTTCAGTTTTGGGTCAGGTCCATTCGAGTCAATTTTAATTCTAGCTGGTTCAGGTCAGGTCTTATATAGTTTGGGTTGGATCTTGTCAGGTCGGGTTTTAGGTTTGTCATATTTTTGTAGATTTTTATAATAGAGTATTTTTTTATGATTTTTGGGTCAAGATGGGTCTGGTTGATTTTGGATGGGGTATGTGTGGGTCCTGGTCCGATCGTGTCCTTTTTGGGTTTGGGTCCATTTTGGTTTTGATTTATTTGGGTTTGGGTCCAATCGGGTCAGGTCCAACAAAACCCCACCCATTTCCATGCCTAAGGTTAAGGATGACAACATGTAACAACCATATTCTACGCCATGTGACATCCGTAAGGAATGATCAACCCAAGGGTCATGACAAGTCAAATGGAATTTTTTGTATTCTGGCTTATCTGCTTCTACCTTTGTATCTGTTTGGGTTGACCTGGGTGGGTGCACTCATTTATCTTCAGAGAGGTGATAGATAGTTGTAACTTGCCTATTAATAATAGAACTGGTAGCCTCTTGTTAGAAACCCCTTTGGTTGCTTCCACGGTGTTGCGGGAGGTGTGTCTATCATGTGTTCTTTCTTTCTCATGATGTAACATTCAAGTGGATCTCATGTCAATTGGTATGCATGGATTCAATGTGATCATAGAAATGCAAACCTTGGAAAAGTACAAGGTTGTTTTGGATTGTGGTTCCAAAGTTGGGACATTTTGTATGGGGATATCTCTTGAAGTTTTTGAGAAGATAGGAAGATTCTTCCTACCTATCTAGTGTCAATAGTGATAGTAGAGAATTTGATGAGACAAGGTGTGAAGCTTTCTTAGCTCATGTAGTTGATACTAAGGTGATGAATCCTAGTATCTAGGGTGTCACTATAAGAAAATGATGATTTGGCTACAATTATCTTAGTTATATGTGTCATATATGCAGTTAAAGTTGCTTTTATTTACAATTTATAATAATATATCCAAATCAAATGTAGCTAATTAGATAATTATGCTTTCACAAAATAGGCTTTAGAATTCAAACTCAAATTGCATAGAGTTTCAAGCTCTCACACGCGCTTTTGAAAATTTTTGCCCAAGCTCCCGCTCGCAACTTGTTGTTTCTCCCTCGTTCAACCCCGTGTTACCCCATGTCCGTGGTCAAGGTCTAGATCTTTTCCCGACACAAGTACCTCATCAACCCTCCCACAACCCTCATCCCTCATCCCTCCACTCTTCTCTACATATTTCCAGGTCATTCTCTGCCCCCAGCCCCACCCGCCTTCTCACTTCCCGGGTCACCTTCCAAGTGCTTCCTCAAAACCCGCCACCATCGTGTCCCATGACACCACGTCCGCCACCCTCCTCCCACATCCTTCTGCCACCAAGGCGTGGTTCGCCGCCCGCCCGCACATTGCCATCCACCATGCCAAGCTCAATGTCTTCTACGTTGGCCCGTTCTTGCTTTGCCATGCCGTTGACACTGGGGACTACGAGGCCGCACGCTAGATCGTGCAGCGCCAACAATTGCTGTTGTCCTGCTTGCCCCCGGATGAATCATACTCCCTCCTCCGCACAGCCACCATGTTCCCAGATCCCTCCCTCTTGGACCTTCTCCTCGAAGCCGGAATCAAACCAAATGGCACCAATAATTACCCCGATGCCTCCCACAGTGGATGAGGCACTGCCCGCTTCTGTGGTTGTGCCGGCCAACCCGTAGGGAGCTGGGTCCGATGATATTAGGCCCAAAGACACCGTATTGCACCTTTGTTGCAGGTGGGTTTGAGCTCAGTAATGGCAGCCTCAGCCTCAGCCTCCGCGGTGTCCAACTCCAAGGGCTGGATGCGGCTTCACGCAGTCGCCGCGGTCGGGAGGTACGACACGCTGGTGTGGATCCTTGACGAGAAGGAGAAGATGGGGGAGTTCGAGGGGGACGACATGCGGCTCCTACTACTGGACCGTGGAGATGCTGACGGACGCACGTCGCCGCACTTGGCCACGGGTAAGGGCTATATATGTGTATTGTGTACGTCCGTTGCTGGGCCGCAAAGCGGATCCTAATGCACGCAACATGGACGGTTGAACCACGCTTCATCGAGCAGCTTCTAACAGAGATGATCGCCCTTCTCCTCGATGCTAGAGATGATCGTTACCCTTTTCTACTCCACTAAAGTCGCTCAACTTTCCTTACCCTCGTTTGTGCGTCATTCGGCTCTGATCTTTTTACCCTTGGCAGGCACGTATCAAAATTGCTTACATGTACAGCTTTGATAGGTACTTCTCTTATTGAATAACAAGTTATCATCACATTAACTATATAAGTATCAGGTTTCATTTTCTTATGCAACAAATAAAATGCTTATTATTAAGTGCATATCGTATTGACTTAAGACATGGAGTAACCCATCAAGCATTAGGACACGCCCAAATTGGATAGTATGCAATGTTATTTTGTAGATCTTGGACTTGCTAACAATTTTGTGCATTTTGTTGTCAGACCATGGATTTTTAGTTGACCTATATGAGTATTCAGTAAAAAAGATTGTTCCTTTCAAGATTGACGTTAAGTGTGCCCTATTTTAGGCTTTTTATCTGTTTCTCAGGCGATCCATCGTTCCATATTGTCTTCATTTTTTATATATAAATGAAGTACAATAGCACGGTTAAAGTATTTTTTCTTCTTCTAATTCCTTATTTTCCTCTAGATTACAATGGGGATGGTACTTTTGTCTTCAAATTACATCTGTTTTGTGGTTTGTATTTTATCTTTTGTGCTCTTTATCTTCACTTCATATCCAAAACAACAAAGTCAGTATAACAATTTTGAAGATACACGAGACATAAAGGTTGGTAAATTCTACTTATAAAATCATTACAACACGTCATAATAACATCTGTATGCAGATCTAAAATGAAAAATCAGACACACGTGACATTAACTAATGTAAAGTATTTCATTATCCATAGCTTACTCATTTATTTTGTTTTCTTAAATTTGACAAACTCTTCATAAAAAATGATACAGGTCTTAATACCCTATTGAGTGTTTAACATGTATAAAAGGTTAGAATGATCAAGTGTTTCATAAATTCCCATGTGTTGTGTTTGGCACATTGTTATTCAGCTTGATGTTGATGTAACTTCTGCTTGGTATAATTGGATCTTAGCCATGCTTCTTGCATAAAATATAGTTAGGCAGTATATCATCCTAACCGTGTGCTCAAAACTTGCTCATGTGAATAATTTGCTATCACACATTTTTTTTTCTTATGACTATAAAAGATTATATGTTGTAAAGTCTATCCTATCTATATTTCAACTCTATTTCTAGATGTTTTGGCTTGGTGTTTCATACATTAAAAAGCAATATTTGGTTTCACTTCAGATGCATATCTGAGATACAATCTAATCCAGAAACACTATGGTACACCCCTTCAAAATTAGATTGCATTGCTGGAATGCAACCTTAGTATTTAGAGCTTTACGTAGTTATCATTTGGTTGCAAATTTTTATATATAATAGGATTGTCAATTGACCTTTGAATTTGACTATTTTGTGTTTTCATCACTCAGCTTCTCACGAGTCATGCACTAGCTCCTCTGAAACACATGATTCTTGGCATTTTGGTCCACGTGGATGGTTTACTAGATAAATACAAGGCTTTAGTTTTCTGACATCTAACAAATGCTAGTTTGTATGCACTTAGCATACCCAGTAATGATAGGAATTCATACCCTTACATATTGGATTTTGAAACACTTAGGAAATCAAGCTGAATTGAGTGTCCATGTCAGATCTGAAAGGAAATGTGGTATGAAGAAAACATTAGAAAACTATTTTATTTGCAGATGTTCACTTGTTTTCTGTAGTAGAGTTGAAAATTGTTATATTAGATATATATACATTCTTAGAGAAATTATCTCAGAAATTAGTTCTCTCTAGTAGATGAAAAACCTCATGGGGAATGTCTACTAATAAACAACACGTAATGTGAAGCTTGGAAAATATTTAGGATTTACACCAGCTTGAATGCGACCGTTGGTGGTAATATTAATGTTGCAGGCCTACCTAATGAAATTGAGATTATAGGTATCCATAAATAATAGCAATATTATCTTGAATAATGGCACATATATACCAACTATTAAACAAATATATTCATGGACATGGATACGGTGATCTAATGGATGGATTAATGAAAATTTTGCTTTGCTACCCCCTAATGCTTTCTGATTTGTTTTAGTATTTTGTTACCAGATTTTATCAACCATAGTATGGAAGGAGGACCACTAACAATCTATTCTATACGATGAGGATTCAATAGACCAATATGTTTATTCTAAGATTTTTTCATATTTTTTCTTGTATAAAATATATGTAGATTGGTTAGTCTACTATTAATCAGTTCATGCAAGTGAATTTAAGATCCCTCTATGAACTCCAATGTAAAATTTACTCTAGAATGACATGCTTATGATGAATTCTGTTGTATGAAACAATTATAGATATATGTGTAGACTTGAGACTATGATGCAATGTGTGTAGTGATTTAAAAACCATGAGAGGCAAACTTTTGTATCCCAATGCATTAGTCTTTCCTATACTGCCATAGATTCTAGGGTGCACTTGACTTATCAAACCCTATGATAGGTTGGCAATGAGGTGTTGATGTGATTCCTTACATAAAATCTATGTTTATGCTGGTCCATGTATTTTCTATTTCAATATGAATTAATTATTTTATCTACTCAAAACACAATCATTTTCATATAGAATTCATTCAGTTCTTCATCTGATAAGTCTTATAGTAATCTCTACTCATTGCCTAAAGTCAAATTTTATAAGCTGACTATAACGAGCATTTTTGGTGTTTATTTGTAGTTTTGCAATGAATATAAAATGCCAGCTTGTGAACTCCTAGCGAATGATCTTTACTTGGGATATAACGATAGAGCATCTGCTGAATGGTATCTGTGACTACTTTCATGAATGTCATCTTGAGAGTTCCTAACTTAACAACAATCTATGCTTCCATTTCCACTAATACCTCTCATCCTTTCAAACATTGCCATCAGACTTTGGGCCACGTCTCCATTTTACAAAAGGATGGGGTAGTCCGAGCATATAGAATAGATCCTATTCATGTAAGGTCATTGCTTTCAAATATTACACTATGTTGTATCTCATTTATTTGTAATTTCAAATATATGAAGTGTTCTCAGAGGGCTACTATGATGTCTAAGTCAAGATACTAAACGATGATGCTCTTTTCTCCTGTCCAATCTAAAAAATTTGCAACTGCAACCTTTTATACTTCTCCAGATTTGCGTTGCACACAACCTACTTGAGGAGTTTCCAGATTGACATAAGTAAAGAAAGGAGAACACGTACATGGTAAATAATGGAGAAATTTGACAAGATGCAAAGGACCATGGTGAATTTAAGTGATCCAACTAAGATTAGAACTGTTTTAGTTACTCATGGTGAGTTTGAGTCAATTCACTCCCAGTTGTACACCTTGTAATACTTCTATAAAGGTAATAATTGCATAAACTAGACATCTCATGCATAATGCAATACTACTAATTATCAATATCCATGGAAGATTTAGTAAAACAACTAGTCAACATCAGTAGACACATGTATCTCAGTATACATCAGAACATCCAGTGAAATTATTGCAACTTCTATAAGAAAATTTGGATATTACTGGTGATTACATTCCATTTCATCGTCAAGGTTTTCAGTAAGCTTCTTTGTCTGGATCCTAGTCATTCTTGTAGTTGGCTTCATCTTTGACTTCTTTTCCTCTTCTGATTTTATTACCAAATGGATTTTCTTGAGTTGTAGTTAGATCAATATTGGGAGGATGTGATGTACATTCCGTTCCTAGCTCTTCATTCTAATACTCTTGTAAAACAACAAACCTATTTCCATGCTTCAATTGTTGAATAATCTTCTTGTTGTCATATTTATGAGTCTGTCTTCTACTATGGATGTTATGTCTGTAATACACACGCCAACACTGATCTTCCTCAATCCACTAGACCCCTGCCTCAACATTAGGCTATGATTCCACCTGTTCTCTAGAAGAAGGAATTTCATAATTGCAGACATTCAATTTATTTCTTAGTTTACCACACGAAATGCACACTTCTAGGATAGATCAATATTGAAATTTGTGTTCATATATTACAAGGATAAACAATGATGTAAATATGACCTAGACCATTTTTAATTTTTGCAAAAGATATATTTGAGGGATAAACATTAGGTCATATATCTGTGATGCCTCTTACTTCCTTTTTCTTAACTTTAGGGTGTATGCAGGATGCATCTAGGATGATCCTATGTCCTACCTCTTACATAAGATCAACACTTTCCATTCTGTAAGTCTTCATAATCCTCCTCTTGTAAATCATCAAACATGTTGCCATGCTTTAATTGTTGATATCTTTTTGTTATCATATTTCTGAGTCTATCTTCCACTATAGATGTTATGTCCATTATATGTACGCCAACAATCATCCATTTATGGGTCTGATAAGACATTCTTTTTTAGAAAAACAACATGGCCTATGATTGTTGATGGGCTGTTAGGTAGCCAATGTATATACTATGATTAATTTCTCTATTGTGGCAGGTGGATCTTGGACATGGATCCATCTAACTGGTGACGGATTTCATAATTTAGTTAGTTTAATGGTACTTCTTCAAATAGGAGTAGAAGAGGTTCCTCAACTAGTTCACCATCCTTCCTGCATCTTCTCAATGCCTCATCTTTTTGCTGTGAATATCCCTATGACAGGTGGTAAAAAGCGGTAAAGCTTCCTCATTTATCAATTTGGAAACCCATGTCATTTGAATGTTTCATGGTCTCATCTAGTAATTGTATGCAGGCTCGTTCAAGATACAAATCCATCTCAGTATGCAGTGCTTATCTATAGGATGTCTTTTCTCTATTTATTGATCCTTAGTCACATGACAATGTGAGTAACATCAGAATATAATGATGTCACAGTATTGTGGAGATGCAACAGTATGGATAGATCACTGAATCTTACTAGGCTATGGTCAGACCCATAATTCATAATTAATTTTAGTGGGAAGGCTTACCATACTCTTTACACTAGATGATGTTGAGCATTTTCTCCAGAAAAGTTCTAATCTAACCTTTAAAGCCTAGGTCTTCTTATTTCCTATACATGTATTAGTATATCAGAAAATGTCTAAAAATAGTCTAGAAACATTGAAAATCATCTTTGTATATCACCACCTTATGGTTACAGTTGTCGTTTTAAGGTCTCAACATGTAGAAGTGACTCTAATGTCTGAATTATGAAGAATCCAAGGTCTCAAAATGGGAGGGTGAAATCTTTCCACACATGGTTAGTAACCAATGAAGATAGTGGGCATGTTTCTCTTCTTCTTGATTCTCCTTGTCATCTCCCAGCTGTTTCCTTTTAGATGGGTCAGCCACCCTTCCTTATCAATACTCTAGTTTTATTCTCTATTTATGTAAGAAAAAAGGTTGTTGTCCGAGGCTGGTACATTAGTTTGGAGTTGACACACTTAAACATTAACACTAAAGTTTTATCTAGTGACCGGATGAATGATTGATTGTAGGTATCATCTGATGAGCCGTTTCATATTTATTCAGTACCAAAGAAAGTGAAATCTTAGCCTCTTGTTGAGAAAAAAGCCCCTGGTAAAAAGCAAACTGGTTTGGAGACCACACCTTCTCCGACATCAGCTATTGTTTCAAATGCTACACAATTTTGTTCTGATCTGAATACCACATTGAAACAACAATTGTTGGTAAACAATGATGCCATTATAACTCATATATAGCTATGTTTTGTATAAATTCTGATATGTAGAACTTTTAGCTAGGCAACTTGATCATTCACTATGACCTTTTTTGCAGGTCAGGTTATTTGATGCCAAGAATTATTGTAGAGAAGGCCTTCGTATCACATCTTCATCCTAGAAAAAATAACCCATTGCATAACCTTGATTGGAGTATCATAAACTAGTGTTCATGTACATGTGAAAGGTAAACTATGTAATAATTTCATTGGTTTGTTCCAGTACACGTCATTTTCTCAAAATTAGTGTCATACTTTCTTACTTTCACCTGCATAACACAAATTATGTTACTACAAGTTAAGTTATAGCTGGCTGCCATATCTCTTGTACAGGAACAACTACCACGACAAAAGGAAGAGAGGACAAAGGAATTATCCAATATATAGTCTTAGATTCACAAAATATGTGCTGAGATATATGGAAACCTCAAACTTGGGGAATAGGTGGAACTACCAGTTGTTGATGGGAATGATCTGTCTTTCAAGAATCTCCATGAATATCAATATCAACTACAAGAGCTTCCTATGGCCAATCAGAAGTAGAGCATGAAGTTCTCTATTTTCAATCAAGAAGAGCAATACCTTAGAAGTCTTTCTCTTCTTATGAGTTTATCAATGTTATCATATTCGTTGATGATACAAGTGGTGGAATTAATACAAAAGAAAAATTAAGATAGAAGAAGATGCACATGATCATGTGGCATATAGAGTCTGTAGTGGATAGAGGCAGTGAGAAGAAGATATTGTATACATGTATCTTTTTTCCATGCATATTGTAAAATAGGGGCCAGTTTAATGTCCTCCCCATGTGTACTCATTGTTCAATTATAAATAAAAGTATCATTGTTGACATGTAAGCACAACTTGATCTTGATTAACATTCAACTTTTTTTTAAAACCCCTCTATATTGGCAAGCGACTAACTGGATACATATGTCTCATACTACATATGTATGTGTAGTACATGGTGTCTTTCACTACACACTAGCTATAATTTCATGTGTAGTAAGTGCTAATTTTTTCTATACATGAACTACATATACAAATTTTAACCAATTTCATCTCTCCCTACATATCATAGCTACAAATTGAATTATAGTCATATATTTAGCTATAATGGAAACTACATTTTAATGTGTAAGGACACTTTTTACCTACAATTAGGGTTACATATGAATTTGTAGCCATAGGAATAACTAACTACAACTATGAAAAATGTAGCCTAAACAATTATCTACACATGTATTAGCTTCATATTCTAAATGTAGGGATAAATGTAGCCAAAGCTTTTAGCTACAAATTTTGGGGTTTCCTCTACACTTTTTTTTGTAGTTAAAGACCATATTTTTCATAGTGTGTACCTGTTGTGTGTAAGTTTGAGGATGTTTCCCCTTATGAGTTCCCCGGTGTTCCACCCCCTAGAAAGATTGATTTTGAGATCAAATTAGTTCCTAGTATGCAACCCTTAGCGCAAGTGCCTTATAGGATGGCCCCTGTTGAGATGAAGTAGTTGAAGAAACAATTGTAGGAGATATTGGATAAGGGTTTTATACTATTGATCACTTCCCCTTGCGGTGTTCTAGTGTAGTTTGTGAAAAAGAAGGAGGCTTTGCATAGTCTGTCGACAGTTGAATAAGATCAAAGTATCTGCTGTCGAGGATAGATGGTCTATTTGACCAGTTGAGAGGTGCTACAATGTTTTCCAAGATAAATCTGGGATCATGGTATCATCAGTTTAGGATCAAGGTGTATGACATACCTACGACTACTTTTAGGACTAGGTATGGTCATTATGAGTTTGTGGTTATGCCATTTGGGCTAACCAATGCACCAACAACATTTATGGACCTAATGAACAAGGTGTTCAGAATGTATCTTGATTAGTTTGTGGTTGTGTTCATCGATGAAATCTTCAAATACACTAGGGATAGTCATCAACAGGAACAACATCTTCGTCAAGTGTTAGAGTTGTTTAAGCAACATTAATTGTATACTACATTCAATAAGTGCGAGTTTTGGTTGACTGGTGTGTCTTTTCTTAGTTATGTTGTCTTTGTAAAGGGTGTTCGTGTAGACCCTAAGAAGGTGGAATCAATGTTGGGTTGGGAGCAGCCCAAGACACCAAATAAGGTTTGAAGCTTCCTAGATCTAGCTGGTTACTATATGAGATTCATTAAGAAATTTAGTGCTTTGTCTTTACACTTGACTAGAATGACTAAGAAGGGCGTTTCTTTCATTTGGGATGACAAGTGTCAACGTTCTTTTTAAATGCTAAAGGAGAAGTTGACGAGTGATCCAGTGTTGGCATTAACAGAGCCTTGAAAAGGCTACATCATTTTTTGCGATGCTTTGAAGAATGGGTCAGGATGTGTGATGATGTAGGACAAGAACATGAAATTTGTTACTTCTCGTAAGCTTAATAAACACGAGGAGAATAATCAACTCATGACACGGGGTTAGTTGTTGTGGTTCTTGCTTTAAATATTTGGAGGCACTATCTGCATGACAAAAAGTGTAGAATCTTCACAGATCACAAGAATCTTTAGTATATCTTCTAAAAGCAGGAGCTGAATGTGAGGCAGATAAGATGGATAAAGTTGATAAAGGATCATGACTGTACGATAGACTATCACCCTAGCAAGGAAAATGTAGTGGTTGATGCATTGAGTAGGAAGTCATCTTCATCGTTATCTATAGATAAAGCACAATTGCACTCCATGCTGTGTCATAAGAGGGACATGTTGATGTCACTTAGAAAGATGATTATACAATTTAATGTATCCTTGTGAGCAGATTTGTTGGCACAATTACAAGTAAAGCCAACACTGATACAACAGATGCATAGAAGGAAGATGATGTGGTAGAAAATATCGGGTTAGAGTTTGTTAGGGGGGAGCATGATGGCTTTCATGAGACAGACAACTGGACAATGTGCTTTCACAATTGGATGGTGGTTCCTGATGTTGGCAGTTTAAGGGAGATGGTACTTGAGGAGGATCATTCCTCAGTATACGTGATGCATCCTGACAGTACAAAGATGTATCATAATATGAAGGATTTGTACTGGTGGTCAGGTTTGAAGAGTGATTTGGCAGAGTTTGTGGCCAAGTGTCCAGTTTGTTAATGGGTCAAGGCAGAGCATTAGAAGCCTACATGAACGTTGTAGCCTTTGCCAATTCCACATTAGAAATGGGATCAAATAACCATGAACTTTGTGGTTGGCCTTCCAAGGACCTCAAAGGTCATGATTCCATTTGGGTGATTGTTGATTGGTTGACAAAGTCACCTCACCTTTTTCCAGTCAAGACTACCTACATTGTAGAGAAGTTGGCACATATCTGTGTTGATGAGATAGTACGTCTGCATGTCATACCAACTACAATAGTATCAGAAAAAGGTCCTCAGTTCATGAGTAGGTTCCAGGAATGTTTGCATACATCGTTGGGGACACAATTGAGATTCAATACAACTTTTCAACCACAAATAGATGGCCAGTCCGAGAGGACCATTCAGACATTAGAGAATCATTTGAGAGCATGCACTTTTCAATTTCTTGGGTGTTTGATTGAGTTTGCCTACAGACATAGCTACCAGAGAAGTATAGATATGACACCGTATGAGGGTTTGTATGGGAGGCATTGTTGATCACCTGTTTGTTAGTACAAGACATGTGAGTATAAGCTCTTGGGTCCTAAGTTAGTTCAACAAACTATAAAGAATATCAAGGTGATCCAACAAAAGTTAAAATTAGCTCAAGACATACAAAAGTCATATGTCCGTTATAACATACTGAATCCTGGACTTGGCCCTCTTTCTAAGCTTTTCCTTTCATTTCTATCCTTTTTGGCCTTTAAGTTTAATTTGTGGAAATAATAGTGGTTGGTGAACACTTTTTCATTATTATTGCCAACTTATGGGTTTATGCACAAATTCCTTAGTAAATATTTTTAATAAGGGTCTAATATGAAAATTTACCACTCATGTGACTTATTCATAAAATATATTCGTTCTAGATCATTCCTTAGCCTTATGGAGCAAGGAAGAGAAAAAGGAATGTATAATGTTGCTTTAAATTAGTTAATGTGTTTAATATGGGAAATATTGGTTAATGGATAATGGGATAAAATTCATAAAAGGAACACTAATTGGTTAAATATAAGTTGAGATTTGTTTTCTTTGGGTTCGGTTTGGCTTGGAGGCCAAGTTTCATAAATTTGGGACAATAATAATTATATTTCTTTTATTTTGAAAAGAAAAGGTGAGTTTTCCTAAGAATATTAAATAAAATACTTAATGACTCCAAACGTGGAAAATAATCTTAGATTCATGATCTACACATTAAAAATACCCTTTGGGTGAATTTTCATATAATTTGGATAATTTTTAATATACATGTTAAATTAGGAGAGAGAAGGTGTATAGAACCTTCAAAATATTAAATAATTATGTGAACAACTCTAACATGTAAAATTGAAGACAAATTTTTATCCAACACACTTAATATGACGTATTAGTGAAGTTTCACTAATTTTGGAGAATCTAATTAACATTAATGATGAAGAAAAGAGAACAAGTTTTGATTTATTTAACACATTAAAAGTTCTCAAAAGGCAAGTCCAATTACATATTCGGATTTTTCATATAAAAAATAGGTTGGGTGTCAAATTTCATTTAATTTGGGGTTTGTTTACACCCTCTAAAGAGGAGAGAGACAAAGTCAAATAATCAAATAGTTCACTTTATTCCAAATAAGATTGGGAATAGAATTAAATGTATCTGTCACACATGAGTGGGACCGTTGGATCTACCATCCAATGGTTAGGAGATCATCTCCTACCCATGGCTAAACAAGGCAATAGATCAATTTTTTTGGAAAATTTTAATCATGATTTTCTCCCTCAATTCTCCACCATTTTTGGTAATTTTTCGTGTGTTGGTTTCTTCTTTGAATTCAGCACCCAAAGACCGCTTTCTCGAGGCCTATTTCTTCTATTCAAGAAATGCCCAAATCTTCGCTTAGAGCTTTCTCACAGCCAACCCGATGTAACCCTAGAATATGGTATATATATGGGTGATTGTTCCCTTGTGTTCGCCTCACCTTTCTGCAACCATTCGATCTGTTAATTTCTTCACACACCACCTACTCAAGCATGCACGATTTGGTTTTCCTATACGATTTGCGGCCCTTCTCGGGGACTCATGGTGGTGCCGAAATGCAAATTGACACCTGCAGTGAGTTCAGTCTACCTTACTCTTTGTTTTGACGCTCTCGGCTCGACGAATCGTGGTGGCATCTGGATTCGCCCAAAATCACGACCAAGCAAGAAACTTTGATGCTGCTGTCCATGGCGCACAGGGTGTGGGGAAGAAACCCCCACATCTTTTCTCTTTTTTGCCCTTCTTCTCTCTTCTTTCTTTTGTTTCTCGCATAGGGTAAGAAGGTCATTTGGCCTGGTTTTATTTTGTTTTAGACGAGTCAAACCCAGACTTTGACCATGCGGCTTGGTCACTCCTGATTGGGCCAAGTCAGCGGGTGGGTCCTCTCACTCTCTCTCTTCACCTCTCTTGCTTGTTTGGATGACATGTCTTCTTCTGATTGATTGACTTTATAAAGTTTATAACTTTTAATTCCCTTGTCCAAAAATAAAAATAAAATATGTTCTGAACTCAATAAAATGTGATCTTTCCAATAAAAATACTTTCATGACTTGGTTTTGAGTTTTATTGAAAGGTGTTTTCTAAAAATGAATTTAATACATAAAATCACCAAAAATACACTTTAATCATCATAACTCCAAAATAGATAAGATTATATGTTTTCTTAATCAAGAGAACCTAACTAGGTCAATGGTGATGTTTTTAGAGTCTAAATTAGAGTTTGTGTGAAAAGTCCAAAACTAGGGTTTTCTTTACATTAATGCATATGAAAAACCCTAATACATGGTTATACATTGAAAATAAGAAAAGTGGACCTTGGACTCAATTAAAGTGGTGAAAGTGAATAATTGAAATCAGTAAGAGAGGTATGTGCATTCTTAAACCCTAAGTTGGGATATTTGCAAACCTAACCCTAATTTCCCTAGTGAAGCATTGATTGAACCCTAATTCTCTTAATATTGTTTCTCATGTTCTATTTGCCTCAAAAATCACTTTTGATTTATTATTTCTTGGGTCTTGGAACCCCATTGCCATGTTGCAATTATATGATGATTTATCTTGACACTTTATTTCTTGAGCATGATGGTTTATTTCACTATTTAGCTATAGTAATGGTACTTATGTACAACCACCCATAGTTTAGGACGTGTTATTTCGCCTTGGGGAGTGTGTTTACTCTCCCCATAGGCAATGTGTTATTTCTCCCCAATATAAAATATTTGATAGGTGACTGGAAATGTGATTACTCTCCCATCATCTATTTGGTTGAGGTCCGGTAGGTGCCTCAACCCTACTTAGTTAATTTTGTCCAATATTAATCATTCATACAATTCATTATTAATTATTGGCTTTTGCAAGAATCTTTTGTTATATGCCTCATTCTCTTGGCCCTCTCCTCTTATGATGACTCTATAACCTTAAGTTTCATTATTGTTCTTATCTTTGTTTCTTGTTCATTATCTCTAACACATACCTTGTTTTCTTTCCCTTTTACTAGGTGCTTTTCCAACCACCCAGGGTTAGATCAAGGAGTTGAACAAGATCAAGGAGAACTTAGCTTTTGGCAATGATCTAGCTATTGGAGATGTTGCTTTGGAGATAAGACTTGAAGTAGTTTAGACTTGTCTCTATCTAGATCCTTTTGTTGTATCTTTCATGTAAACCCTTATGGGATAATGATGATGTACACTTTTATAAAATTGAATATAGTCACAAAATTATATTCCACTTCTATACTCTTTGGTCTTTTATTTACCATATAAATCAAGATTTGAAAAGTTTACACCCGTTTCAACATTCCTTTTGAGTATGTTGGGAATGGAGGTTTGATTCTTCAAATTTTTAGTAAAAGGGTGATTTCACTCTTTTATAGCATGGTATCAGAGCCCATGGTAATCAGAATATGACTATTTCAGTTTTATCTTCCTAGTTAGAATTCCTGACTTACATAGTTCCCTTAAGTGACTTGTTGTCTTAGAATTGATCTATAGATGATGAAATGTTGATTTAGGATCCTATAGTTCCACATTAGAATCATGATGAATAAACCCGTAAAGTATTTACAATGGAAAGATGCTTAAACAATCATAATAACTTGATGTTGTTTAGGTTTGCCTTTAGGCAACTATTAGGGAATGAAGTTGAAGCAAAGGTGTCTAGAAAGGATCAGGTTCTAGGGGCTGGAAAGATTTTCCTCCGCACCACTAGCTTGGTTTACGAGGACTCCCAGATCCATATGATACTTTCCTGGCTTGAGATAATACGGAATGTCCAAAATAGTATGCTTTTAGGAAATAGTAATCTTAGCCATCTTGTTGAATATCTTTGGGAACCTTATGTGTTGACCTAGTCTTTCAGGTGTTGTGACTTATTTTGAGGATAGATACCAGATATAGTTCCCTTATGTCCCTTAGGACTACATGTCTGGTCATCATAACCCTAGAACCTAGACTTTGAAGTTTGGTGTTTTGTAAGCCATCAGAGTGCACAATGGAAGCGTGATGGATCTTATACATAGTTTAGTTAGACTCACCCTTTTACCTATAGTTTAGTTTGTCTTGGTATGTCAAACCTTGTAAGGGATGGAGAGTAGTTGTTTTGATGATGTTTGGGTAGTTAGATTTTGAGGAATAAATCCTCTTTAAGGGAATGGAGCCTTATGACATCTCGATACCTAGATACTCTATCTTTAGAAACCCTAACTCTCTGAATAGGAGGGTAGTGTGCATGTATCCTTAGTTTTGATTAAATAAGGTTAGAATTATACCCTAACATGTTTGTTGAACATATAATGGTCATCTAATAAATAATTCACATGCTTGAACCCTAATGAATATCTAATGCACATAATATGAGTAACTCACATATTAATTCTAAAAATGGATATGCATGGTTTTGACCATGTCATAAACCAATAAACTCTAATGAAATGATGAATAAGATAATTATAACCTAATCTTGCACTTAATACATGCTAAAAATATATATATGTGAATAATAATGATCATGTTAACTTAAACCCTAACTTGTAATCATCTAACCTTAATATATATATCCTTGATGCCTTACATGATACATTAATGACATTAGGTGTCATAATCAGATAACATACTTTGATACACATAAATGATCACCTAATCATAAATTAATCAAGTTATCAATATGATATGCATATCTCCTTGTTCTTTAATACACACCTAATTAATCACCTAATCATAATTCGATATGTGAATCAAATCATTAATATGTATTATGTTTCACCTCGTTAACTAAAATACATATAATGACTTCAATATGGATAAGAAGTAATTGGATTCACATAAATTGACATATTAAATAATGAGAAGTGAATAAATATGAGAAAATGATTAATGATGACATTAGGAAAAGTAATGTGACAATGCGATAATGTTTAATATAGATTTAAGTAATTAATGTGACATTATTTAGGTTAATAGTAAACTTGATAACAAATTGGATAAAATGTATTATTTCATGCACAATAATATGTTATAATTCAATATGGTGATAATGGATATTAAATCCAAATTTATTAAGAATAATGATCAAGTATATTGAGATAATTCAATAAACCCTAATTGTGCTTAAAATTACTAATGAGATAAATAAGAAATGTGCAAGGTTTCTTGCATAATAATGAAATATAGTTCTTTTGGCAACAAAGTGAATATAATTGGATACAATGAAAAGAATAACAGTGATAATGTGATATCCTAATAAATATAATGCTAATGAACCAAAAATATTAATAATGATTAAATCTCATACAAATCTTAATAGTGGAACCCTAGGTGATCCTTGATAAACTGATCTATGAGGAGTTTCTAGTGAAAGTTTTGGTGGACATTTCATGGTTGGAGGAACAACATGAAGTTAGTGTTGAGATGTAGCACACTCGCCCTCCCTCCTTACTTGTGATTTTGGGGATAAAATCCTCTTTAAGGGGTGGAGTGCTGTAACATACCAAATCCTAGACATTTTGTCTTTTGGCCCTCTTTCTAAGCTTTTCCTTTCATTTCTATCCTTTTTGGCCTTTATGTTTAATTTTTGGAAATAATAGTGGTTGGTGAACATTTGTTGATTATTATTGCCAACATATGGGTTTAGGCACAAATACCTCAGTAAATATTTTCAATAAGGGTCTAATATGAAAATTTACCACTCACGTGACATATTAATAAAAATATTCGCTCTAGATCATTTCTTGGCCTTATGTAGCAAGGAAGAGAAAAAGGAATGAATAATGTTGATTTAAATATGTTAATGTGATTAATATGGGAAATATTGGTAATAATGGATAATGGGCTAAAATTCATAAAAGGAACACTAATTGGTTAAATATAAGTTGCGATTCATTTTCCTTGGGTTTAGTTTGGCTTGGAGGACAAGTTTCATAATTTTGAGACGATAATAAATGTATCTCTTTTATTTTGAAAAGAAAAGGTGAGTTTTCCTCAAAATATTAAATAAAATACTTAATGACTCCAAAAGTGGAAAATAATCTTAGATTCATGATTTACACATTAAAAATAGCATTTGGGTGAATTTTTATGTAATTTGGATAATCTTTTATATACATGTTAAATTAGGAGAGAGGTGTGTAGAACCTTCAAAATATTAAATAATTATACAAACAACTCCAACATGTAAAATTGATGGCAAATTCATATCCAACACACTTAATATGACTTATGGGTGAAGTTTCATTAATTTTGGAGAATCTTATAAACACCAATGATGAAGGAAAGAGAAAATAAGTTTTAATTTTTTTAACACATTAAAAGTTCTCAAAAGCAAATCTAATTGCATATTTAGATTCCTCATATAAAAAATAGGCTGGGTGTCAAATTTTATTTTATTTAAGGTTTGCTTACACCCTCTAAAGATGAGATAGAAAAAGTCAAATAATCAAATAGTTCAATTTATTCCAAATAAGATTGGGAATAGAATTAAATGTATCAGTCATGCACGAACGGGACCGTTGGATCTACCATCCAACGGTTAAGAGATCGTATCCTACCCGCATCCAAACAAGGCAGTAGATCAACTTTTTGGGAAATTTAGATTGTGATTTTCTCCCTCAATTCTCCACCATTTTTGGTAATTTTTCGTGCGTTGGTTTCTTCTTTGAATTCCGCACCCAAAGACCCCTTGCTTGAGGCCTATTTCATTGTATTCAAGAAACACCCAAAGCTTGTCTTAGAGATTTCTCACGGACAACTCGATGTAACCTTAGAACATGGTATATATATGGGTGATTGTTCCCTTGTGTTAGCCTCAACTTTCCGCAACCATACCATTTGTTAATTTCTTCACACACCACCTACTCAAGCACACACGATTTGGTTTTCCTCCACGATTTGTGGCCCTTCTTGTGGGATCATGGCGGTGCCAGCATGCAAATTGACACCAGTAGTGAGTTCGGTCTACCTTACTCTTCGTTTCGGCACTCTCCGTTTGATGAAATGTGGTGGCATCTGGATTCACCCAAAATCACGGCCAAGCAAGCAACTTTGCTGCTGCTATCCATGGCTCATAGGGTGTGGGGAAGAAACCCCCACATATTTTCTCCTTTTTGCCCTTCTTCTCTCTTCTTTCTTTTCTTTCTCACACATGGTAAGAATGTCTTTTGGCCTGGTTTTGTTTTGTTTTAGATGAGTCAAACCCAGATTTTGACCACGTGACTTGGTCACTCCTGATTAGGCCAAGTTAGCAGGTGGGTCCTCTCACTCTATCTCTTCACCTCTCTTGTTTATTTGGATGATGTGTCTTCTTCTGATTGGTCGACTTTATAAAATTCATAACTTTTAATTCCCTTGTCCAAAAATAAAAATAAAATATGTTCTGAACTTAGAAAAATGTGATCTTTCCAATAAAAATACTTTCGAGACTTGGTTTTGAGTTTTATCGAAAGGTATTTTCTAAAAATGAATTTAATACATAAAAATCACCAAAAATAAACTTTAATAATCATAACTTCAAAATAGACAAAATTATATGTTTTCTTAATCAAGAGAACCTAACTAGGTCAATGGTGATGCTTTTAGAGTCTAAATTAGAGTTTTGTGTGAAAAGTTCAAACCTTGAGTTTTCTTCACATTAATGCATATGAAAAACCCTAATACATGATTATACATTAAAAATAGGAAAAGTGGACCTTGGACTCAACAAAAGTGGTGAAAGTGAATAATTGAAATTAGTAAGAGAGGTATGTGCATTCTTACACCCTAAGTTGGGATATTTGCAAACCTAACCCTAATTTCCCTAGTGAGGCATTGATTGAACCTTAATTCTCTTATTATTTTTTTTCTTATTCTATTTGCTTCAAAATCACTTTTGATATATTATTTCTTCAGTATTGGAACCCCACTTCCATGTTGCAATTATATGATGATTTATCTTGCCACTTTATTTCTCAAGCATGATGGTTTATTTGACTATTTAGCTATAGTAGTGGTACTTGTGTACAACCTCCCATAGTTTAGAGAATGTGTATTTTGTCCTGGGGTATGTGTTTGCTCTCCCCCTGGGGAATGTGTTATTTCTTCCCAATATAAAATATTTGATAGGTGACTGGGAATGTGATTACTCTCCCCTTATCTATTTGGTTGAGGTCCGGTAGGTGCCTCAACCCTACTTAGTTAATTTAGTCCAATATTAATCATTCATGCAATTCATTATTAATTATTGGCTTTGGCAAGAATCTTTTGTTATATGCCTCATTCTCTTGGCCCTCTCATCTTATGATTAGTCTATAACCTTAAGTTTCATTTTTGTTCTTATCTTTGTTTCTTGTTCATTATCTCTGACACATGCCTTGTTTTCTTTCCCTTTTGCTGGGTGCTTTCCCAACCACCCAGGGTTAGATCAAGGAGTTGAACAAGATCAAGGAGAATTTAGATTTTGGCATGGACCTAGCTCTTGGAGATGTTGCTTTAGAGACAAGACTTGAAGTAGTTTAGACTTCCCTCTATCTAGATCCTTTTGTTGTATATTTCTTATAAACCCTTATGGGAGAATGATGATGCACACTTTAATAAAATTGAATATAGTCATGAAATTATATTCTACTGCAATACTCTTTTGTCTTTTGTTTACCATATAAATAAAGATTTGAAATTTTTACACCCATTTCAACGTACCTTTTGAGTATGTTGGGAATGGAGGTTTGATTCTTCAAATTTTTAATAAAAGGGTGATTTCATTCTTTTACACCGATAACCTCCATAGATCGTTAAAGATCCAAGTTGGATACCATGTGTATCTCAAGACATCCCCTTGGAAGAGTGTGCTGAGGTTTGATAAGAAGGGTAATGTAACGACTCCATTCCATGACAACCCCCAATTAAGGAAGGCCAAGAAACTAGAGTCGTTATCCCAAAAATAGGATCAAATGGTTTTGCACATAATAAAAAATAATTAATATTTCTACTAAATGAAAATTGAGTTTATTACAAGATAAAAATATTTTCACCAATGTTTATAAAAATCTGGGTTGTAAGAATTTACCCAAGAAATAAATCATCTATCTATATCCTCTGGCCTTACTTCATTTGTTTTCTTTCAATGTCTTCTTTCCTTGAATTTCCAATTTCTAGCAAGATTATCCTAAAAATGGTGACAATTAAAACATCAATCAATATAATGAGTTATACTGGTATGTGCGGGAAACAAAACTTCACAAGTAATGGTAACAACATAATTCAATAATTATTGTTTAATAAATCAAATTTAATATTTTTATCATGACTACTCAATCTAGGTGTCTCCACCTTCTATCATAATCCCCTCAGGGCATCATAGTGCAGTATTCATAGTCTTTCCCTATTTAGGTGGATGACTTTATCATGTCTCCCCCTATTCAGGGGGGTGACTTCTCATGTACCCCCTATTCAGGCTGGTACCAATTTGTGCCTTCTCCTATTCAGGAGGATGGCCTTTCCATAGATCCAGAGGTGGCCTAGAAATGAGCTAGGCATGTCCATATATAATGTGATAACCATAGTCACTTTATAGTTTGCAAGGAAGTAAATTTCATCCAATAGTCATATATTTGCAAAACATGCAGAGAAACCCGAGAAAGGCACATGAAACTAAATTGATTACTCATAGGCGTAACCACATACCTATCTCAGGAGTATTGTAGTTCAAATAAGAATAATCAAGAACAATGACACAATCAACCAAGCAACTCATCCTAAAATCCAAGGCATAACATTTATGTTTCACTACATGATTCCAAAATCTATCAAAGGACTGACTTGGTTCTCAAGTTAGGTTATTACGTCCATTTTCTTATTTCATTGTCCATACATTCATTTATTACTCTTTTGATCCCTAAACCCTAGTTTTGGTGTCACATATATATTTATATTCCAAAAGATCCCTTTTTATACAAAAGTCCCAATCTTTATCCTTTTAAAGTCAATTTAGGGTTAAAGAGATAGAAAGATAGATATTTGACACTTCCATGTTTATTGGGTTCAAAAACCCTAGTTTCCATCACTTAATGCACTTTTATTCATAATGACGTCCTTACTCATCAAATTTCATATTATTGAGTCTAGAGTGTCCTTTTGGTCATAAAAAGTCCATCTTTGCATATCCATATTAGTTTCATATCTTAGGTTCACCAAATCTTAGAAATTAGGGTTTTGAATGCATTTAATACATTAAAGATATCATTTTTAAGCACAATTTGAATTAGAAGCATATTCCGATCTTGATTATATTTTTTATTGGATTCCTTGTATTTTTCTGAGGAAAATTCATATATTGTTTGCTATTATCTGATCATCTTATTATTTTCTAGGATTTTTATGAGTTAATTACTTATGGGCCAATTAGGGTACGCCATATCAACATTTTGTTTTGTTGCACAAATTATCTACTTGGCATGGGCGTGTTAGGGAAACAGAAAGACATAACTACCCTTTTTCTGCTAGTGAAGCATCGAGAGTAGACTAGGGATTTCCCTCTATTCCTTTCTTCTTCATCAGGATCTCGCAATCCTGCTCCTCACTGCCACAGAAGGAAGTCAACCCCTAGAGTTGACTTCAGATCCTCATGTGCCCATGACCAAAATACTACTGCAGTTACTTTTGCCCATGCTCGTCGAAGTCATTCGACCCATCTACGGTCGAGGGTGGTGGTCGAGATGGCACAGCCACAAGCTGGCAAAGAGCAACATAATTTTACAAGGAAACTAATAGTCTGTTGGTATTAGAGATGAATTGACGATGGAGAGGAGTTCCCTAGGTTTGGTTGGGGTTTCACAACAAGCTTACACACCTCTTAGGGAGACTATCCCACCTTATATAGGCATCATTAGAAGACCAATCCCCTACATAGTCTGATTCCAGAATTTTTTTGGAGAAAGTCTTATCTTCCCACCATTATGTCAAAACCAAGGATCAAAGAGTTTGATTTCCTATCACAAAACTAGAGGGAGTGGTATCAAGAGGTTTCATAGATCAAAGTAAGAGAGAGAGAGATTTAGGAAGGATTGGCTTTACTGTAGCCATGTTTCCATCTTAGGCTGGAGGAAAATGATGACATAGATTTCCTTCATTTCTAGTCTAACACTCTCCAAGCCATGTGTTAAAACATATATTCCAGGCTAAGTTTCCATATCTGATTAAAAGGGTGACATTTAATACATTTCTCAAATAATCTGTCACTTTATGGAATCTTATAAAATCAATATCCTCTCCTCCTCTATCCTCCTGGTCCCAAATTTTGAGGGAACGTTTTTAAATATTAAATCTTGGTGTGGGCTTTATTTTCTATCAAAAAGATACTTCTAGATGCCCCCTTTTCTCCCTCTAAAAAAGGCATATAATTATTTATTTCAATTACATCCCTCTATCTTTATGAATTTCTCTAGGCCAATAGGAATACCTTTTCGATCCCAAATTTAGAGGGCCACTAACGAAGGTCTTTCCAAATTTACATATAATTTTTTTGAATAAAAGAAACAAGTTAAATGGCCGAACCTTGCACTTTTAGTAAATCCTTAATTTGATCACCTACACCACATAGGAGGTCCCTTTTCTCCCAAATTTTAAAGGAAAGTCTATAATGAATTTATCTAGTCATGGGATAAGTTTGAGACCAAAAATAAAAGAGAAAATATACTTTTCTTAACATCCAAGTCATCCACTTATAAGGCATGTATTATGCATTAAAACACATCTTTTCTCTTTCTTTCTAAACTATTTTCTTTATTTTGACTGCTCTTACTATTAGAAACCATGTGCAAATGAAAACTAATTAACAGTAGCCTTCCATTCCACTTTCTATAGAATTCTACACAATTCTCTTAATAACATATAATTATTATCTATTATCTTTTGCCTTTTTCTTAATATTGTATTTTCTTATTTTCCTTTTCCCTTATATCTATTATTATATCCATAAAAACAATAAGAAACAACGAAATTCATAACAAGGAAACTTTTCAAAAGAATGCCACACTTTCATAATAAAGCATAACATATTTACAATATGTCCTTCTTATTTAAATAATTGCATTTCAAGTATATAATTGCATGTGAAAAATCAGGTTGTAATAGGTAAGTTGGCTCCTAGGTTTATGGGGTCTTAGCCTATCATGTCACGAGTTGGAAAAGTGGTGTACAATCTAGAGTTAGCACCAGAGTCACACAACTTGTAAAATGTTTTCTAAGTTTCCATGTTGAGAAAGTTTCACCCTGATACATAGTAGATGATACAGCCAGTGGAAGTAGAATTGAATGAGGATGTTTCTTGTGTTGAAGATCCAATTTTGATCTTATATAGATGTGTGCAGAATATGAGGAAGAAGGACATGTCCTTATTGAAGGCTTTGTGGCATCCACTCTGGTGTATAGGAAGCCATGTGGGAGTTCGAGGAGGAGATGCATAGTAAGTATATATCCTTGTTTACATAGGATTTCGGAGGAAAAATCCCTATTAGGGGTTTATGGATGTAAGAGTAATGTTTGAACATACTTGTTTAATTTCATTAGGTACTTAATTTCTTAATCAAATATTATTTTAAGTTTTGAGATCTTTTGACAAAGCTATGTTTCAAATTTGGTCCGACTCGGACTTTGTTTGTTCGATATTTGCAATTTTATGTACGTGTGTGGACGTATATGCAATTTTTCTTTTTCTAGAAACATAAATGCAAATTTAACATTTTTTTTACATAGTATTCATTATAATTTGGATATGTTTCATTTGATTTTAATACTTTTAAACCTTGTTGCATACCCTTGATGTTTATTTTGTGTGGAAAGGGATGGTATGTGCCTACTGATGGTTGCATTTGGTGCACCTTCCGATGGTAGTCCTCGGTGTGACTTTTGATGGTTGGACTGGGTGTGCCTTCTAATGGTAGGAATGGGTGTGCCTTCCAGTGTGAGTTATAAATGTTCATAAACTAATGGTTTTCCTAGATGGTTGCAAACCGATGGAGGTTTCAGATGTACAAATCAAAGGGAAACTTGACCTTTGATCAATGGTAAAGTAGTTTTTGGCCTTTGATGTAACAAACCCTCCCCCTATCAACCCCAATTAAGGTGGATCGTGAGGGAAAGGGCCATTATCATATTTATAGGATCAATGTTTAGCAATTAACCAATAATATTGATAAATTCCTTTGAATGGAGAAGAGTTTGATAATATTATGAAGATAGAATCTCATCTATGGATTTAGGTGGAATGAAAGCCTAAATGTCACAACAAGAAATAAATCTAACAATTTAAGTCCTCCATGATAACTTTAAGCATCTTTTATTTTATTCCTTCTTCTTTGGACGTCCATGCCTTAGATTAATTACAATTTAACCTAAAATAGTGTGAAATAGAATGTGGTCAGCATATCGAAATATACTAAGTATGTGAGGAAACAAAATATTCACATATAGGTGTAACAACATACAATGTTAGCATAAAATAGTATTTCAGAATCCAACTTGCAAATTATGTTATAACTACTCAACCCACATTTATGTGTATACCCACTCGTTGAGGGTATTGATACTATCATACTCGCTCACTGGGAGTATTTTAATGATGTACCCACTCTCTAGGGGTAATATCTACTCATACTCACTCGCTGGGGTAATCTCTACTAATACCCACTTGCTAGGGATGTTTTCTATTTTCATACTCACTCACTAGGAGTATTTCAATGGCCAACCCACTGGGGGTAATTTCTATAACTTTCATGCATGCATTTATTTAGAGATATATCATGGGCTTGAGCAAGTTATGTTTTTATAAAGTGATACTCATATGGGCATTATATATTGTAGGAAGGAAATAAACTACCAACAATTGAATTACAATCCATTCTGGAAACTTCAAAAAACCACAGAAGTTAATCACTTGAGTATTCATAGGCATAACCACATACCTTTGTCAGAGATGACTTAATGTCCAAGTAAATAAGAGTAGATACAACCAATCAAGAAGTCACACTGTAATAAATGTAAAACACCCAATTATTACTATTGTGTTAAAAAAATATCATGAAGACTAACTTGGCTTCCAAGCTAGGGTTTTGTGGTCAAATTATAGTTTCATTAGGGTTAGGCTTCCCAAACCCTAATTATTACCTTTTGATATTTTTTAACTCAAGAAACCCTAATTTTGATAAAATGTGAATTCTTTAACTCAAATTAGATCCAAAATGCTCTTTTATCCAAAACTATTATACTTTATCTATTAAGATCATTTAACCAAGTTATGATCATCAAAACTATGAAATTAGGGTTTTCATGCATGTATCACATTAGAGATTGCATCTTAATTTGCTTTTGGAATTTGAGACATAACTAGGCCTTGGAACCAATTTTATGTATTCCTTATATTTTTTCCAATAAAAAATATGTATATACAGACTAGGTTTGGACACATGAATTAATTATTAGAAATTTCGTAAAATAAAACCATATGGACCAATCAGAGCCTGCCACATAGGTGGCTGACTGGTCCATGGCACGCATCGCGGGGCCACAATCGAGCCAATCCACTCATGTCATGTCAGTGGCCCACGCTTGCATGTCTAGCTAATAAAAAAGAAGGAAAAATGTGAGATTTACCTTTACCTCACAATAGGGGACGTGGGGCAAAGACACCTTTCACCCGGGGTTGTCTTCTACCTTAGTCTTGCGAGAAATCCTCCTATACGAGTCAACATGGTGGTTGACTTTTGGATTGTCGGAACAAAGAGAACAATTGAGGAGGATCTCCTGTGTTGCGTGATAGAGCAGTTAGAGGGGAAGGTCAAGGATAGCTATGGAATTGAGAGGATAGATAGCAGGGTTGAGTCTCATAGGGTCTAGTGAAGAGTTTTTTGGTCTCACAGGGGGATTGCTATGCCATATATAGTTAAGGCTATGGAGAGCTGGGCACCAGTTGAGTCTATAATTGGGGAAACCTTAATTGCTTTCCAAAGGGGGTGAAACTAAGGACTGCCTAATTTGAAGTCATCTACTAATTACAATAGAAAACTTTGCAAGCATTCACATTGATCAGGGTGAGAGGAAATCAAGAAAGCAAAAGGGAGCCACCTGTTTCTGGTTTCCAATTCTGTTCAAAGGTGGATGGGAAGACATGTGCATCACCAGGTCCAGATCTAACAACCATTAAGCTGCACGAAATATTAGTGGGTCGAGCCTTTGTTTCCAAATTTGATATAAACGTGACATTCAATATATTTATCCATCCTCCCTTTCATTTTAGGAAAAATAAATTAATTTATAACTTCCTCCTCCTTTATCCAATGAAATCCTAATTTTAAAGGAATGATGTTAATAATTAAAAGTTAGTGTGGGAAAGATTTGATGGAAAAATACACAAGTTAAATACCCTTTCTTTTCCCCTTAAGCAATTGCTTTAATTAATTTATTTAAGGCATCAAATAACTCCTTTTTCCATCTCAACTTAGCAAACAATCCCATTTTGGTATTTATTTCCTTTGAGTGCAAGTTAGGACCAAAATTAATCTTATTAGTTGGCTTCAACTTATCTTTTCTAGAAATTTCTAAACAATTCCCTTATTTAATCCCCTTTTGTCCACAACTATAAGAAATTTCTTTATCATTGAATTTCCCACTACTTTTTAGCCAATAAATATCAATGAATTATTATAAATAATAGAACCACAAAATTCCTTTATCATGGAGAATTTGCATTCTCAAACCACAACTTACAAACATGACATGAATCTTTCTCGTATATATTTAAAAATCCATTATTTGCTTTCAAGTATATATATAAATACATGCAAATATCTAGGTTATACAATCCTTTCCCGCTTATAGGAATTTTTTCCTCAAGTTTTGACTAGTCATCTTGAAAATTTGGGGTGAGACTTTTCCATGTCCGTCTTTAGCTCTCACGTGGCTTCATCCTCACCATGATACTTCCAAAGAACCTTTACCATCTTAATATTTTTATTTCAAATCTCTTTCACCTTGGAATCCAAGATCCTCATAGGTGACTCTGGGTATGAAAACCTTCCTTGGATCTCTATAGATTCAATATTCAACACATGGGTAGGATCCTTCACATATGCTTTAGATTGGACACTTGGAACATGCCATGCATCACACTATATTGTGGCGGTAAAGCTAAATGATAAGCAACCTCACCAATCCATTCTAGAACCTCAAATAGACCCACATACCGAGGACTCAATTTTCCTCTATTTTTAGATATGGATCAAAGGGATCGAATTTTTAGAATCACATGGTCACCTACAATAAAGTGCAAATTTGCCCTCTTTGCATTAGCATACGACTTATGTTGATCATGGGCTCTCTTTAGCCACTGCTTGTTCAAAGAGACTTTATCAACATATAACTGTAGATCCTCTAACCTGAGCAAGGTCCTCTCCCTGACATCATCCCAGTGAAGTGGTGACTGACACTGCCTCCCATAAAGAGCTTCACATAGTGGAATCCTGATATTGGCTTGGTAACTATTGTTGTAGGAAAACTCAACTAAGGGTAGGTATTGTTCCCATGATCCACACCAATCTAGCACACATGCTCTCAATAGATCTTCTAGGGTATGGATAGTATGGTCTAACTGACCATCAGTCTAGGGTGATAAGATGTGTTGAACTTTAGCCTTGTACCGAGTTCCTCATAGACTTGTTTCCACAACTTAGATGTGAACTTAGGCTACGGTCTGAGATGATTGAACTTGGAACACCATGCAAACATACTATCTCTCTAATGTAGAGCTCAACTAAGTTAGATACCTTGTTAGTAATTTTAAAGGCTAGGAAGTGTGCTGACTTGGTTAGGCGGTCTACCACGACCCATATAGAATCATGCCCTATCTTTGTCTTGGGAAGACCCACCAAAAAATTCATGGTGATCTGGTCTGATTTCCACTCAGTTATCTCAATGGATTGTAATAATCTATCGGGTCACTGGTGCTCCGTCACCATCTGGCACATAAGACAACTAGACACATACAAGGCTATGTCTCTCTTCATTCCTAGCCACCAAATGTACCGCTATATATCTTTGAACATCTTAGTGGTGTATGGGTGTACAATGTACTTCTATCCATGGGCCTCTTGCAGAATGAAAGCCTTCAGAGGTGAATCCTCAAGAACCTAAATATGACTTTTATATCGGATTCCACCATCCACACCTACTAAGAGGTGTGTTTGTGGCTTCGTCATCAAACTCTTCATCTTCTGTAACTCTGGACTGACTAAGTGGGCTGCTAGAAGCTTGGTTAATAGGCCATGCTTGATTTGGATATTGACCATACAAATCCTATATACCAAAGGCCATGGAATCCATACAGCAAAGTCTTCCAGTCTCTTTTACTGGTTAACTAAACTGATTGCACAACTGAGACATTTTCTAGTGAGGGCATCGACTGCCGCATTGGCCTTACTAGGATGGTAGGCTTTAGTGAAATCAAAATCCTTTAAATATTCCATCCAACGCCATTGTGATAAGTTCATGTCCTTCTGACGCAACATGTACTTTAGGCTCTTATGGTCGGTGAAGATGTCAGAGGTATCCCATATAGATAATGTCGCCAAATCTTCAAGGCATAGGCAATTGCCTCAAGTTTCAAATTATGGGCCGGGAAATTCAACTCATTGGGCTTGAGTGTCTGGAAGTAAATATGACAACATGCTTGTTTTTCTCTAACATGCATCCTAATCCCATCTTTGATGCATTTGCAAAGATGACAAAACCATCGTTACCTAAGGTAT
The DNA here is from genome assembly GCA_963693085.1 of Alisma plantago-aquatica. Classification (NCBI taxonomy): domain Eukaryota; kingdom Viridiplantae; phylum Streptophyta; class Magnoliopsida; order Alismatales; family Alismataceae; genus Alisma; species Alisma plantago-aquatica. Next base: position 187,558,698 of record OY856415.1, read on the forward strand.
GGTCAGAACAGGGGTTGAGGTAAGCTTTTCCTTCAATTTTTGGAATCATGCTTCACACAGATCAGGCCAAACAAACTTCTCATCCTTTCAAGTGAGCTTGGTTAGGGCCAAAGCAATCTTCAAGAAATCCTTGATGAATCTCCAGTATACCCAGCCAATCCCACAAAACTGCAAATTTTGGACGTGTTCTTCGGTGCTAGCCATTCTCGAACAGTCACTACATTTGTAGAGTCCACCGATATGGTTCCCCCAGATATAATGTGCATGAGGAACATTACTCAGTCTATCTAAAACTCACATTTTGATAATTTTCCATAGAATTTCTGCTTTCTCAGGATGTCAAGGACTTTAGATAGGTGCTCACGGTGTTGTTCTAGGTCATCGAAGTAGACTATGATGTCATCTATGAACACTATGACAAAGGTGTCAAAAAAGGGTTGGAACACACTATTCATGAGGTTCATGAACACACTTGGAGCATTGAAAAATCCAAAAGGCATAACCAAAAACTTATAGTGGCCATAACATGTTTGAAAAGTGGTTTTTGGAATTTCTTCACTCTTAATGTTACAACCCCAATTTTTGGGTTCCTTTGGTGAGAAATGTAATTTATCATATTAAAAATATTGGAAAAAATAATGATATAATTTGTTTTGAATAAATGGATTTCGTTTACAATAGCCTTGATGATTGTGTTGTGGGCTTTATTGGCTATTGGGCCCAATAATAAGGAAATTCAATTAATAAATGAATAATTGATTTTTGAGGAAAGAGAGATGTGGAAACCTCTGGAAGGCAAAATAATGTAATCTAAGGATGTATTTCTTGCCTCATGAGTTCCTTGTGTCCCAAGGAGTCCAAAGGTGCAAAGATAAAGCAATAAGAGAAGAAAAGATCAATGAGATATTTCTTTATTAAGAAAATAAATGAAAACAATTATAAAATGTGGAAAATAAGTGAAAAGAGGTACATTTGAGTTGTCCTTGGTGGATTTTTGTATCCAAAGGGTTTCTACTATTAAAAGGAATACCAATAAGGAAAATGGAAGAGAGATAATGAGAAATCCTCAAAAAGATATATTTCGATAAGAAATAGATAAGATAATGAGAAAATAATGGACAAAAGATAAATGAAAGGCTAAGATATATCCCCAAGATGGGATTTCGAGCCATTAGGGTTCCTTGGGGTTCAAGGAACTCAGAATAATAATTTAATAGCAAGAGAAAGAGAAAATATGTGATATATATATATATATTAAGTGATATCTTGCACATAATGAGAAGGAACGTTTTCTTTTAGATAATGAGCCCAATTTTGGTAGAGAGGTATATTAAGTCATTATGGACTTTACCTCAAAATTTGGGAGAAATTGGATCTTTGGTTTGGGAGTTATGGCTTTTACAAGATTCTCTAAAGTGTTGGGATTATAGTAAATGCCACGATTTCTTTAAAGCATTTCCTTTTGTATCGCGAGCAATATGCACCATTGATCCCCAATCCGATGATGGCTGCTTGTTGTCTAGTTTGAGAAGGACTGAGATCAGGGGGAGTCCTGCTCAATCTAGATTCTCCCTCGATACGGTTGATGTGCGAGGATGGAAAGGGTTCCAATGTATTTGGGATAGAATTTGACACCATCTAATCCTTAATTAGATGACCTTTGCACATGTAATTGAAAATCCCCAAATCTATAGACACCCACCGGCCACCTATCTTGGCCACATGATATTTAAGGGGGTATAGATCTCCCTTTAGCAATGTGACCTCGCCCTTGGGACTCTGGCGAAGTCTGCAACGCAATCCTTGATTCAGTTCGTGTGCCAAGTCGTGCGTTCCCCTCTCCCAGCAATGGCAGCATGGCCGAGGAACCTCCTGGCCGTTCCATCGACTCCAGATAGCTCTAGCATAGCCGAGACCACCAAAGAGTTTGGTGGCTCATGGCGGAGGAGGAGGAAGCATCGCCTGTTGCTGAGGGAGCCAGGATCGCAAGGTCAACCCAGAGGTTGACCGCCGGGCAACGCTGGCTCACGAAACATGGAAGAGCGGAGGAAGAAGACGACCTTGGGTGAAAATACCCGAGTGCCCCTGGCACGCGTGCAATATGGGAAGGGCAGGGAAGTCTTTCCCCCCTTTATAGGGCCGGTCCACTTGGGATGACGTGTCAAGCCGCCATTGGCCAAAAGGTACCTTTATTTGAAAAATTTCTAGAAATTAATTGGTAGCTCCAATGAAAACATGCAAAATATGAAAATTGATCAGGAGGACACATAGAATTCAATAAAAATACTTTTAAACCTAATTTCGTTCATATTTGCAAAAGTGTTCTAAGTTAATGAAAGGTGCTTTGAAATTATGTTAGAAACCCTAATTGAAATTAATGGCTAGGTTCATGATGCTTAATTGGCAAAATTAAGTAATAGTAACGTGATGAAACATTAATGATGAAATTGAAACTGATCTAGATGATTTATTACATGATTTAGGGTTTTACACCAATTATGAATGATTAAGCACTTAGAAACCCTAATTTAGGGTAAAAGAGGATAAGATCATATTTAATTTGAAAAATATGATAATATGTTGTTAAATGATGGTTCTAAGATATTTGGAATCTAAACAGTTCCTAATCATGGATAGATACCCTTAAAATGATAATTAGGGTTTTCTAATGGATAAAGTTGGAATTAATGATAAATGGAATTCATGGGTGAATTAGATCATAATGAACTAGGAGTTGTTATTCTGGAAGGAACCTAAGATGATAAAAAGGTTGTAATGTGAATGTGTGAGTAATTAGGGTTTTGCACTTAGAACTGCTGTTCTAGGTTATGAATGAGGAAAGTTGTAAAAAGAACCCTAATAAAACCCAATTCGGATTAGAAACCCTAGAAAGTGAATCCAAGTCAATTAAATAGATATATTCTTGGTAAAGTGTAGTAACTAGGTTACGTGTGCTTTTCAGGAATTCTGTGGTTGTTGAACTGCTTCTTGGATTACTTGCTTGCTTGGAATTGTTATGAGCTTGTTGAATCTACAAACCAGGTATGTGGTTAATTATGAGTAACCGTCTTAGTTTCCCGAGGATTTTCCAGATGGTTAATCGCATTGAATGAAAATTATCAGTTTGGATGTTCATACTTGCAAATCATAAAGTCAGTATGATTATCACATTAATAATAGAAGTATGTATTCTCGCACCTACATGCCACCCTGATGGATGATGCCAAAGGTCAGGCCCAGAAGGGTAGACCAATGGGCACCATGAGTGGTGACCCCAGGCACCAAGATTGGGAATGAGAAGGTGGCCTATGATATTGAATGACTAGAGGGCACCATGAGTGGTGACCCCAGACACCAAGCTCAGTATTGAGAAGGTGGCCTTAAGTCATTGGCAAAAGAAACCCTAAGGTGGGTACGCCAGGGTTAGGGCAAAAGCGGTGGAGAATGTCATACTGAAAAGTGTAAATTGGTTTGTTAATTAACTTGATTGTGATAATTAGATTTTTATCCATATGTGCAAACTTTTGGTTGTCCCCACATACCAGTATATTTCGATATGCTGACCGATGTTTTGTTTGTCGGCATTTTAGGTACAAGTTTGAAAAGCACAAACAGTAAAGTGACACATCGTGAAAAATAAGAAGTAAAGTACAAGGAGGGTTAGATAGAATAATTCAAGTTGTGTATAGATAGTTTTCCAAAGTTTTCAAAAGGTATGCAAAGTTTTATTTTAATACCAGATTTCAGTTTAATTAGTAGAATTTCATAATTATTATTGATTATTTGTCGAACCTTTGATCCGGGTTATTGGATAACGGCTCTGATCTCTTGGTCTCCCTTAACTGGGGGTTACCGAGGGACGAAGTCGTTACAATTGGTATCAGAGCATAGGTTCCTCACTTAATCTTTAATAATTATTAAATTCTAAAAATGTTTTAGAACCCAAGGGAGTTATTAGAGGATTATCCGAAAGACAGAGGTGTCTAGAAAAGGATCACGACTGGGGGCTGGCAATATTTTCCTCGGCACTGCTAGTCAGAATACGAGGACTCCCAGATCCCTGTGACTTCCTGGCCAAAGTCTTAGGGTATGAATCGAAATAAGATACCTTTAGGACTCTCTCATCTTGTTCATCCCTCCTCAACTCAAATTCTATTAAGGACCTTAAGGATTAGGGTTTTCTCTCTTTTCCTCACCCTCTTGAGGTATGGGTAAGGTTGATAAGGATTAAGGAATCCTCCACCAAATTAATAAAAAGCATGTAAATAATATGTCATGGACATAATCTTAATAGAGTAAGCATAAAGGAATAGATACATGCTTAGGTTGTATGGCACGAGTTGTCATTGCCCTCAGGAGAGACCTGAGGATAGACCTCCTTGGTAAGAGGATGAGTAGAGGTAGAGACCTCCATTAAAAGTAGAGACCTAGCACATCCTTTGAGGATGATGTTAACCCTAACCCTAAGTGAAGGTTAGAGAGAGATGACATGATGGGTTAGATGTCATGGTAGACGAGGTGTTTGGATAGACATGCCTTGGATGCCATATGAGCCATGAGAAGTTGATGACCGAGTACCTTTGGAAACCCAACCCTGGGAAGGGTCGTGCATGTTTGAGCAAAGGATAGCTCCTTCATGGATGAGGTTAGAGAAGAACCTTAGGGGCTGTTGCAAGTAGAATATAGCTTGCACCCAGAGTACGTCAGTAGTACTGACAGTAGGATGAAACCCTGGATAATGGATCATGATGGATGGCTTATGGGATAAGCATAAGGGGCTATGGATAATCATGAGCAAACATAAGTTGAGCATAGGCTTCATCCGCATAGAGCTATGCCTGTGAGCTCGATCCTCCATGGAGAGAGGACCTCTAATAATTAGGATGGCGGTAAGGTTAGATATAGAGAGAGAGAGCAGGACCTTGGCAAGAAGGTTGGAAGCCTAACACCCTGAGTATGAGGAACAGTGGGGAGTCGAGGATGATGTGACCTAAGTGGACGATAGCAGTTGCCTCATGCATGATCCCTGGAAGATGATGATATCTTAGTTTCCTTTAGAGGAACCAAACCCTAGAAGAAGGATGATGATTCTAGTACCTATGTACCTATGGTATAAGTGATTACCTACTGGATGAGATAAAGAGTGCTTTAGACCCTTAGGAGGTTTGAGTAACCAGTTTTGAGGCTTTATACCTAGTTGGTTGTCCTGGAAGAGGACTCAACTCCGAAGTGTTGCTCGAGTAAAAGGATCATGGAAGTAGATGACATATCTTGGACATGCTTGACTCTTGGTTAAGAGATTGAGCATGCAGTTGGACACCCGAAGGTAAACCTAGGGTTCCTAGGCCTAAGAGGGGAAGCAGTGTATCTGATGCTCATGATGAGTTTTGAGTCTCTATAGTCTCGAGCATGATAATCCTCATGTGTAGAAGTAAAGGAAAGGGTATGTTTGATGAACCTGTTGGATCTTAGATGGGTGATTAGATTCTCTGGAGGGGGGCTGAATAGAGCTGAAAGCACTTAAACAAAACTCATTAAACCTTCAAAATATATGACAAGATAAGGTTGCTAAATGGGCAATTTGAGTGCAACTAAAACATACATAGCAAGGGAGAGAGAGATTGAACATTCACCAATTAGACAAGCTATTTAGAGTGGTTCCACACTTCAAACTAGAAGTGTGTCAGTCCACTTGCCTAGAGAGGTCAACCTCTAGGACTTCCAAACTATTGCACTCTTATATTCATTCATAAGACATACAATGCATGACCAACAAAAGACTTACCTATCCAATACAAAGAGTCTTCAACCTTACCAAGGACTTACCCACTTTGCAAGAGTCTTCGGCCTTCTCCAAGGACTTACCCACTCTTGCACAAGTCTTCAGCCTTGTAGGGATCACCCACTCTTCTTGGATCTTCAGCTTTTGACTTCACCTTCACTCGGAGAAGCTTCCACCAAGGTCTTACCCACTTGAGCTTGAGTCTTCTGCCTTCTCCAAGGGCTTACCCACTCTAGCTCCAAGTCTTCAGCCTTGATCTTCACCAAGGGACTCCTTCCCTTGTTCTTCTTCACCTCTCTTGGACAAGAGAGAGAACCTTCATCTTCATGATTGCAAATGAGAGATAGGGAGGTGGTGGAAGTGAGAGCCTCACAAGATATACATGTAGGACTATCTCTGTTACAGATTTCCTACTCACTCTAATGGATGTAGCAAGTGATTAAGCTTAGAGAGAGAGAGGAGGCTGTAGGCAGCATTCAGCTATAGAATACGAACCTCACATAGAGTTTGCAATGAATGCTCAACCTTGGAATGAAGCCCAAGGGGTCCTATTTATAGTTGGGGATGCCTCTTAGCCTTTGGGAACACTTAAGAATGAAAACTAGCCATTTTGTGGCTTGCAACGGATATATTTTCACTTCTTTCAACTCCACAACGGCTAGAAACACTTTTCTTCACTTTTCCGTATAGTGCAATCAGTCGAGTTCTAATGGGTGTAACTCGACCGATCAAGTAGGAAGAAAACTGATGTTCAAAGGATCGGTCAAGTTTGTTCTGAGGAAACTCAACCGACCATTTCAACTGGAAATGGCCTACTACCCAATCGGTCGAGTTTTGTGAGTGCACAACTCGACCGATGCAATCTTCAGAAAATCGACCAAGGTTGATCGGTCGAGTTTCAGGCTGGGGAAACTCGACCGACCAAGTGCCTATAATTGATTTTCAAAGTTGCATCTAAAGTGCTCCAATATTCGATCTAAGTGCTCCTGATATTTTTCTAAGATTAATTACATGTCATACAATCATTACAAGTGATTTACAACATGATTCTAATGGATATACATCATATTACAAAAACGTGCACTTGTATGACTTTGACTTGTCTTTTCTCCAATTTGAGATGCGCAAGTTAGGGCATTTGGAGTGTGTCTATACCTAATCTGAAATCACTCAAGTAGAGACATTAGACACCAATATGTGGAATGGTTAGTCATCATCAAAACACAGGTTTAGTCAATTTAGACGTGAGTCAACATTGACCTAATTGACCTTGAGTCAACAATCTCCCCCTTTTTGAAGATGAAAAACCATTCCATAAATGTATTGAAAGCTTTTAAGTAAAGTCATACCTTTGGAGAAACCTAGGGGTTTCAATAGGATTGAGCTCATATGCTCCCCCTCAATTGATGCGCATGGAGTTTTCATACTCCCCCTCAATTGATGCTATTTCTCCTGCATGGTTAGCTTTCATAACATTTATAGAGTACTATGTCTTCTACTCATATATGTTCTACACATATATGTCTTCTCCCCTTTACCTACTCCCTTTACATGAACATACTTCTCTTCTTCATGTAAGACATGCCTTCTTCCTCTTTTAAAAGAAGACATACCTTTCTCCCCCTTTGTCATTTCAAAAAGTGGGGTTATGAAGAAATAAGAACATCACTTGTTAAATAGAAAGAAGATAACACAAATATATATAAGGAGAGTAGAAGAGCAAAGATAGGGTCTTGTCCAAGCATAGAAAGAAAAGCAAGTTAAAGCATATACTTGAACAACCCAAAATGCAAGATAAAAAGCTATAGAAAAGCAATAAAACATAATTTTAACCCTCAAGATGACGGATTTTGACGAAAAACCATCAGAGCTCATCACTAAGCAATGAGTCTTGCTTAGAAGGCCGTTTCTGCATGAAAAAAACTATACTTGCAGCAAAAACTGAGACAGGAGCAAATCTGCATAAAATACTCCAATTTCTACATACATTGTAGATCTATGTACCCTGCATCACAATGTTATGCAAGCAACTCAAGATAGTAGATATGCAATTTCAAGGAACAAACTTTATCATGTATGAGACAAGATACAAGGATAGCATATAGATGAGCAAAGATGCCAATTTTAAATAAGGTTAGAACTACATGTATATGAACTACTAGTAGATGATATCACAAGTTAGGACTACTAGTAGGATCTAGATCATAGCAAGAGATACAAAAAGATAGAGCAAGCTATGAGTAGATGTAGAGATATATCCAAACAAAGAGATAAGCAATTTTAAACGCATTAAAGGATATAACTCACAAGATATGCATCCTTACCAAAAGATGATTACCACTAAGAACCTCAAGGTTGTATCAACACAAGATATACACCTAGATAGATGTAGCAAGTTAGAGTACAACGAAAGCAAATTTTTTAGACACAACTAAGAGATCCAAAGATATCATCATCAAAACCTGCAAAACAACTCAAAGCAAGTAATTGCAAGATATAGATATACCAATTTAGAGTAATTAGAGAGATAGAGTTGTACGCAAGATAGGCAATTTAGAACATGGCAATATGCATATATAAAGGTACCAAATGAGAGTGCCAAAGAATAAGGCTATTGGTTGATAAAATCTAGTTGAGAGGGAAATTATCATCCAATAAGCCAAATGTATATTCTGTGCACAGTGCTATCGGTCGAGTTCTGAGCATTGACAACTCGACCGATGACAGCTGTTGGTAACACCCATTGGTGCCTATCGGTCGAGTTTCAATAGGGCAAACTCGACCGACATACCAGTTGTCAAAACGCACATATATATCATAAAAACATATTCAAAGGCATGCTAAAATTACAAAGCATATCCAAACATGTCTAATCAAGTTAGTAATGTACTATAGAAGCATTAGAAACAGTTTTTGAGCAAGAGTGTGAAGAGAAACACAAAATACCACTTTTGACTCAAAAACCATATGTATAGTGCACACTAACTTGACAAAACAAGTTAGGATTGGTTATAAGCAGTAAAACCTTTACCTTTGTTCTTACCATTGCTTTTCCACTTGTTGTCACCCTCTACACATATCACCTTTCTTCTTTCATGTGGATTGAGAAGTTAATTTGCAATTCAATAGCTTAAGTCAATCCATTTGCAAGTACCTACAAGAAGAAAGAAGAAATGGTCCCCAATCATGTTTTTGGGTCCGGAGGGGTTAGTTTAGCAACCCAAGTCCTATTTCTCTTGGGTGCTTTCCGAAAAGGACAACAAGTAGAATAATGACCAATTTCATTACAATAGTTTCATGTGCCCATAGTCTTGTAACTAGAGGATTCTCCATGGAATATTGGAGGTCCTTTATCTTTATTGTTCCCTTGACTACTATCATATCTTAAACCATGTCTACCAATTTGTTTAGTAGTATGGTGTAGGATGTCATTAAGACTCTTTTTACCAACTAAGAATCTTTGCAAAGAAGATCTCAAACTATCATTATCATGCTTAAGAGAGGTAATAGTACAAGACAAATGATTTATATTATCTTTAGCATGCAAAAGATCATTTTCTAAGCAAAGAGTTTTAGTTAGATAAGAATCTCTATCAATATGAAGAGTAGCAACATCATTCTCTCTATTAGTATAACTAGAACAAGGTTCATGCCCATTGATTTTGGCAAGCAAGGAGGCATTTTCAGATTTAAGCACCACTATTTCTCTTTGATAAGCATATATTTCTTCTCTCCTAGCATCATCAATAAGCTTGAGTTCAACATTTTCAGTTTTAAGAGTATCAAGCTCATGCATGAGAGAATCAACAATTTGAGTAAGCTCTTCATTAGAACTAGGCATGAGAGGTTGAGCTTCTAGAAATCTAATCTTATCAAGAAAACTAGCATTTTAAAGTTTAAGAGAGTCTACTTGGATAAGATAATCAATTTTATCATTAAGCAAGCAAGAGTTAGCATATTCAAGATCATCTAGTTCTATATGCAAATTATCAACAATTCTAGCAAGCCTTTTCTTTTTCTTTTTAGAAGACTTAAAAGAGGCACAAATATCATGAACGATCGCAATTAAAGATTCTTTATCTAAAGAGTTTAGATTTACCTCACTTGAGTCTTCACTTGTTGATTCTATAAGAGCAAAATGGCATTCTCCTTCATCACTGGAGCTTGAGCTTGATCCTTCATTTGAATCTTCACTTGAGCTTGAGTTGGAGGAGCCACTTGAGCTTGATTGCCATTTCTTCTTGTAAAGATGGGTCTTTTTGCCTTGTGGGCAATCTTCCTTGTAGTGACCCTTCTTTCCACATGTGAAGCACCAGATGGAGGAGGACTTGTCTTTGTAGGGTTTACCCTTGGAGTATATGGCATCTTCTTTATCTTGAGAGGATGGAGAGACTTGTTCCATGATAGCTTCAATTTGAGCCTTCATTTCAGCCTTCTTCATTCTCTTTAGCTCTTTCTTTTCTTGTCTTTCTACTTCCTCCCTCTTGTCAAGTGTAGCTTCATGTGCTTGTAGATTTCCAATGAGCTCTTCAATAGGAATATCCCTAAGAGACCTTTCTTCCTCAATTGAAGTCACCTTGGGTTCCCATCTCTTGGGGAGAGTTCTAAGGATCTTTGAGTTGATCTCAACACTAGACATGGGATGTCCTAGAACAGCAAGACCATTCAAAATGGTGTTGAGCCTTGAGTACATGTTGGCTATGCTCTCCTCTTTTCCCATCTTGAAGTTCTCAAGCAACCCTTTGAGCATGTAGACTTTGATTTCCTTCACTTGATCTATACCTTCATAAGTGATGCAAAACTTTCTCCATACCTCATAGGCCGTCTCACATGAGGAAATTCGGTTGAACTCGGTGGGGGTCATGGAGGCATAGAGAATGTGCATGGCTCTAGCATTCAAGGTTGCTTTCATCAAGGCAGCTTCATCCCATTCTTCAATCTTTGTCTTTGGTAGCATGTATGGGCTGTTCACCATTTGCCACATCTCAAAACTTGATCCTGGGATGTAGAATTGGAGTCTTCTTCTCCAATAGAGGAAGTTGCTCCCATCAAAGATTGGAAGGCTGGTCGAGAATCTCCCTCCTAGGTAGTCACCCATCTTCCCCTACTTGTTGAAGTATGCTTGGAGAAAACCCACTCTGATACCAATTATTGGATCCTAGATGGGTGATTAGATGCTCTAGAGGGGGGGTGAATAGAGCTGAAAGCACTTAAACAAAACTCATTAAACCTTCAAAATATATGACAAGATAAGGTTGCTAAATGGGCAATTTGAGTGCAACTAAAACATACATAGCAAGGGAGAGAGAGATTGAACATGCACCAATTAGACAAGCTATTTAGAGTGGTTCCACACTTCAAACTAGAAGTGTGTCAGTCCACTTGCCTAGAGAGGTCAACCTCTAGGACTTCCAAACTATTGCACTCTTATATTCATTCATAAGACATACAATGTATGACCAACAAAAGACTTACCTATCCAATACAAAGAGTCTTCAACCTTACCAAGGACTTACCCACTTTGCAAGAGTCTTCGGCCTTCTCCAAGGACTTACCCACTCTTGCACAAGTCTTCAGCCTTGTAGGGATCACCCACTCTTCTTGGATCTTCAGCTTTTGACTTCACCTTCACTCGGAGAAGCTTCCACCAAGGTCTTACCCACTTGAGCTTGAGTCTTCTGCCTTATCCAAGGGCTTACCCACTCTAGCTCCAAGTCTTCAGCCTTGATCTTCACCAAGGGACTCCTTCCCTTGTTCTTCTTCACCTCTCTTGGACAAGAGAGAGAACCTTCATCTTCATGATTGCAAATGAGAGATAGGGAGGTGGTGGAAGTGAGAGCCTCACAAGATATACATGTAGGACTAGCTCTCTTACAGATTTCCTACTCACTCTAATGGATGTAGCAAGTGATTAAGCTTAGAGAGAGAGAGGAGTCTGTAGGAAGCATTCAGCTATAGAATAGGAACCTCACATAGAGTTTGCAATGAATGCTCAACCTTGGAATGAAGCCCAAGGGGTCCTATTTATAGTTGGGGATGCCTCTTAGCCTTTGGGAACACTTAAGAATGAAAACTAGCCATTTTGTGGCTTGCAACGGATATATTTTCACTTGTTTCAACTCCACAACGGCTAGAAACACTTTTCTTCACTTTTCCATATAGTGCAATCAGTCGAGTTCTAATGGGTGTAACTCGACTGATCAAGTTGGAAGAAAACTGATGTTCAAAGGATCGGTCAAGTTTGTTCTGAGGAAACTCAACCGACCATTTCAACTGGAAATGGCCTACTACCCAATCGGTCGAGTTTTGTGAGTGCACAACTCGACCGATGCAATCTTCAGAAAATCGACCAAGGTTGATCGGTCGAGTTTCAGGCTGGGGAAACTCGACCGACCAAGTGCCTATAATTGATTTTCAAAGTTGCATCTAAAGTGCTCTAATATTCGATCTAAGTGCTCCTGATATTTTTCTAAGCTTAATTACAAGTCATACAATCATTACAAGTGATTTACAACATGATTCTAATGGATATACATCATATTACAAAAACGTGCACTTGTATGACTTTGACTTGTCTTTTCTCCAATTTGAGATGCGCAAGTTAGGGCATTTGGAGTGTGTCTATACCTAATCTGAAATCACTCAAGTAGAGACATTAGACACCAATATGTGGAATGGTTAGTCATCATCAAAACACAGGTTTAGTCAATTTAGATGTGAGTCAACATTGACCTAATTGACCTTGAGTCAACAATCTCCCCCTTTTTGAAGATGACAAACCATTCCATAAATGTATTGAAAGCTTTTAAGTAAAGTCATACCTTTGGAGAAACCTAGGGGTTTCAATAGGATTGAGCTCATATGCTCCCCCTCAATTGATGCGCATGGAGTTTTCATACTCCCCCTCAATTGATGCTATTTCTCCTGCATGGTTAGCTTTCATAACATTTATAGAGTACTATGTCTTCTACTCATATATGTTCTACACATATATGTCTTCTCCCCTTTACCTACTCCCTTTACATGAACATACTTCTCTTCTTCATGTAAGACATGCCTTCTTCCTCTTTTAAAAGAAGACATACCTTTCTCCCCCTTTGTCATTTCAAAAAGTGGGGTTATGAAGAAATAAGAAACATCACTTGTTAAATAGAAAGAAGATAACACAAATATATATAAGGAGAGTAGAAGAGCAAAGATATGGTCTTGTCCAAGCATAGAAAGAAAAGCAAGTTAAAGCATATACTTGAACAACCCAAAATGTAAGATAAAAAGCTATAGAAAAGCAATAAAACATAATTTTAACCCTCAAGATGACGGATTTTGACCAAAAACCATCAGAGCTCATCACTAAGCAATGAGTCTTGCTTAGAAGGCCGTTTCTACATGAAAAAAACTATACTTGCAGCAAAAACTGAGACTGGAGCAAATCGGCATAAAATACTCCAATTTCTACATACATTGTAGATCTATGTACCCTGCATCACAATGTTATGCAAGCAACTCAAGATAGTAGATATGCAATTTCAAGGAACAAACTTTATCATGTATGAGACAAGATACAAGCATAGCATATAGATGAGCAAAGATGCCAATTTGAAATAAGGTTAGAACTACATGTATATGAACTACTAGTAGATGATATCACAAGTTAGGACTACTAGTAGGATCTAGATCATAGCAAGAGATATAAAAAGATAGAGCAAGCTATGAGTAGATGTAGAGATATATCCAAACAAAGAGATATGCAATTTTAAACGCATGAAATGATATAACTCACAAGATATGCATCCTTACCAAAAGATGATTACCACTAAGACCCTCAAGGTTGTATCAACACAAGATATACACCTAGATAGATGTAGCAAGTTAGAGTACAACGAAAGCAAATTTTTTAGACACAACTAAGAGATCCAAAGATATCATCATCAAAACCTGCAAAACAACTCAAAGCAAGTAATTGCAAGATATAGATATACCAATTTAGAGTAATTAGAGAGATAGAGTTGTACGCAAGATAGGCAATTTAGAACTTGGCAATATGCATATATAAAGGTACCAAATGAGAGTGCCAAAGAATAAGGCTATTGGTTGATAAAATCTAGTTGAGAGGGAAATTATCATCCAATAAGCCAAATGTATATTCTGTGCACAGTGCTATCGGTCGAGTTCTGAGCATTGACAACTCGACCGATGACAGCTGTTGGTAACACCCATTGGTTCCTATCGGTCGAGTTTCAATAGGGCAAACTCGACCGACAGACCAGTTGTCAAAACGCACATATATATCATAAAAACATATTCAAAGGCATGCTAAAATTACAAAGCATATCCAAACATGTCTAATCAAGTTAGTAATGTACTATAGAAGCATTAGAAACAGTTTTTGAGAAAGAGTGTGAAGAGAAACACAAAATACCACTTTTGACTCAAAAACCATATGTATAGTGCTCACTAACTTTAAAAAACAAGTTAGGATTGGTTATAAGCAGTAAAACCTTTACCTTTGTGCTTACCATTGCTTTTCCACTTGTTGTCACCCTCTACACATATCACCTTTCTTCTTTCATGTGGATTGAGAAGTTAATTTGCAATTCAATAGCTTAAGTCAATCCATTTGCAAGTACCTACAAGAAGAAAGAAGAAATGGTCCCCAGTCATGTTTTTGGGTCCAGAGGGGTTAGTTTAGCAACCCAAGTCCTATTTCTCTTGGGTGCTTTCCGAAAAGGACAACAAGTAGAATAATGACCAATTTCATTACAATAGTTTCATGTGCCCATAGTCTTGTAACTAGAGGATTCTCCATGGAATAATGGAGGTCCTTTATCTTTATTGTTCCCTTGACTACTATCATATCTTAAACCATGTCTACCAATTTGTTTAGTAGTATGGTGTAGGATGTCATTAAGACTCTTTTTACCAACTAAGAATATTTGCAAAGAAGATCTCAAACTATCATTATCATGCTTAAAAGAGGTAATAGTACAAGACAAATGATTTATATTATCTTTAGCATGCAAAAGATCATTTTCTAAGCAAAGAGTTTTAGTTAGATAAGAATCTCTATCAATATGAAGAGTAGCAACATCATTCTCTCTATTAGTATAACTAGAACAAGGTTCATGCCCATTGATTTTGGAAAGCAAGGAGGCATTTTCAGATTTAAGCACCACTATTTCTCTTTGATAAGCATAGATTTCTTCTCTCCTAGCATCATCAATAAGCTTGAGTTCAACATTTTCAGTTTTAAGAGTATCAAGCTCATGCATGAGAGAATCAACAATTTGAGTAAGCTCTTCATTAGAACTAGGCATGAGAGGTTGAGCTTCTAGAAATCTAATCTTATCAAGCAAACTAGCATTTTAAAGTTTAAGAGAGTCTACTTGGATAAGATAATCATTTTTATTATTAAGCAAGCAAGAGTTAGCATATTCAAGATCATCTTGTTCTATATGCAAATTATCAACAATTCTAGCAAGCCTTTTCTTTTTCTTTTTAGAAGACTTAAAAGAGGCACAAATATCATGAATAATCGCAATTATAGATTCTTTATCTAAAGAGTTTAGATTTACCTCACTTGAGTCTTCACTTGTTGATGCTATAAGAGCAAAATGGCATTCTCCTTCATCACTAGAGCTTGAGCTTGATCCTTCACTTGAATCTTCACTTGAGCTTGAGTTGGAGGAGCCACTTGAGCTTGATTGCCATTTCTTCTTGTGAAGATGGGTCTTTTTGCCTTGTGGGCAATCTTCCTTGTAGTGACCCTTCTTTCCACATGTGAAGCACCAGATGGAGGAGGACTTGTCTTTGTAGGGTTTACCCTTGGAGTATATGGCATCTTCTTTATCTTGAGAGGATGGAGAGACTTGTTCCATGATAGCTTCAATTTGAGCCTTCATTTCAGCCTTCTTCATTCTCTTTAGCTCTTTCTTTTCTTGTCTTTCTACTTCCTCCCTCTTGTAAAGTGTAGCTTCATGTGCTTGTAGATTTCCAATGAGCTCTTCAATAGGAATATCCCTAAGAGACCTTTCTTCCTCAATTGAAGTCACCTTGGGTTCCCATCTCTTGGGGAGAGTTCTAAGGATCTTTGAGTTGATCTCTCCACTAGACATGGGATGTCCTAGAACAGCAAGACCATTCAAAATGGTGTTGAGACTTGAGTACATGTTGGCTATGCTCTCCTCTTTTCCCATCTTGAAGTTCTCAAGCAGCCCTTTGAGCATGTAGACTTTGCTTTCCTTCACTTGATCTATCCCTTCATAAGTGATGCAAAGCTTTCTCCATACCTCATAGGCCGTCTCACATGAGGAAATTTGGTTGAACTCGGTGGGGGTCATGGAGGCATAGAGGATGTGCATGGCTCTAGCATTCAAGGTTGCTTTCATCAAGGCAGCTTCATCCCATTCTTCAATCTTTGTCTTTGGTAGCATGTATGGGCTGTTCACCATTTGCCACATCTCAAAACTTGATCCTTGGATGTAGAATTGGAGTCTTCTTCTCCAATAGAGGAAGTTGCTCCCATCAAAGATTGGAAGGCTGGTCGAGAATCTCCCTCCTAGGTAGTCACCCATCTTCCCCTACTTGTTGAAGTATGCTTGGAGAAAACCCACTCTGATACCAATTATTGGATCCTAGATGGGTGATTAGATGCTCTAGAGGGGGGGTGAATAGAGCTGAAAGCACTTAAACAAAACTCATTAAACCTTCAAAATATATGACAAGATAAGGTTGCTAAATGGGCAATTTGAGTGCAACTAAAACATACATAGCAAGGGAGAGAGAGATTGAACATGCACCAATTAGAAAAGCTATTTAGAGTGGTTCCACACTTCAAACTAGAAGTGTGTCAGTCCACTTGCCTAGAGAGGTCAACCTCTAGGACTTCCAAACTATTGCACTCTTATATACATTCATAAGACATACAATGCATGACCAACAAAAGACTTACCTATCCAATACAAAGAGTCTTCAACCTTACCAAGGACTTACCCACTTTGCAAGAGTCTTCGGCCTTCTCCAAGGACTTACCCACTCTTGCACAAGTCTTTAGCCTTGTAGGGATCACCCACTCTTCTTGGATCTTCAACTTTTGACTTCAGCTTCACTCGGAGAAGCTTCCACTAAGGTCTTACCCACTTGAGCTTGAGTCTTCTGCATTCTCCAAGGGCTTACCCACTCTAGCTCCAAGTCTTCAACCTTGATCTTCACCAAGGGACTCCTTCCCTTGTTCTTCTTCACCTCTCTTGGACAAGAGAGAGAACCTTCATCTTCATGATTGCAAATGAGAGATAGGGAGGTGGTGGAAGTGAGAGCCTCACAAGATATACATGTAGGACTAGCTCTCTTATAGATTTCCTACTCACTCTAATGGATGTAGCAAGTGATTAAGCTTAGAGAGAGAGAGGAGGCTGTAGGAAGCATTCAACTATAGAATAGGAACCTCACATAGAGTTTGCAATGAATGCTCAACCTTAGAATGAAGCCCAAGGGGTCCTATTTATAGTTGGGGATGCCTCTTAGCCTTTGGGAATACTTAAGAATGAAAAATGGCCGTTTTGTGGCTTGCAACGGATATATTTTCACTTGTTTCAACTCCACAATGGCTAGAAACACTTTTCTGCACTTTTCCGTACAGTGCAATCGGTCGAGTTCTAATGGGTGTAACTCGACCGATCAAGTAGGAGGCAAACTGATGTTCAAAGGATCGGTCGAGTTTGTTCTGAGGAAACTCGACCAACCATTTCAACTGGAAATGACCTACTACCCAATCGGTCGAGTTTTGTGAGTGCACAACTCGACCGATGCAATCTTCAGAAAATCGACCAAGGTTGATCGGTCGAGTTTCAGGCTGGGGAAACTCGACCGACCAAGTGCCTGTAATTGATTTTCAAAGTTGCATCTAAAGTGCTCTAATATTCGATCTAAGTGCTCCTGATATTTTTCTAAGCTTAATTACAAGTCATACAATCATTACAAGTGATTTACGACATGATTCTAATGGATATACATCATATTACAAAAACGTGCACTTGTATGACTTTGACTTGTCTTTTCTCCAATTTGTGATGCGCTAGTTAGGGCATTTGGAGTGTGTCTATACCTAATCTGAAATCACTCAAGTAGAGACATTAGACACCAATATGTGGAATGGTTAGTCATCATCAAAACACGGTTTTAGTCAATTTAGACGTGAGTCAACATTGACCTAATTGACCTTGAGTCAACAGAACCCCTCACAACTAAGTTGATCTAATGTTGAGGAAAGAGAACAAGTATGACCTAGCATGGTTTAATAGGTGGTCTGCTTGTGCTTTAGTAGCTGCTGGGTTAGGCATGCTCATGTGAAGGTAAACCCTAAGGACGGTTGTAACCTTGTTGTCAAGAGTTGTAGTTTCCTCCCATCCTGGGAGAGGGACCCTTTGGTTGGGTATATACCAGTTTTGTTGGTGTTGAGGTAACCTAAAGAGGTTTCATGGGATCTTGAGAAAGCTAAGTGAAAAGTACATGGTATGAGATTGAACCTGTAGACCCATAGTTAACCATCTCTAAGTGCATATGGATGTGTTACCATGGAGGTAACCGGTATGGGGCCTGACCAAGGTAGGCAGGTCGCCATGATCCCTGAGAAAGGATAAAAGACAGCCCAAGAATGCAGAGAGATATGATGAAGGATTGGGTAAGGTTCTATGTTGGACATGTACTATAATAGAATCTTAAGTCTATCCTAGGGTCAGGTAGGGATAAGACCGATGGAAGAAGGAGTTGCCTAATTCCCTAGTTGTACATGACCATAGGGTCGGGAGGTAACAACCATCATTGTCTAAGGGACATGGGTTAGGAGATTGATCACCTTCATGAACTCATGGGACCCAAAGGGTAGATGAGTAGGGCACTCTCTGGATGCATAAGGGAAAAGGGATGACCCCAAAAGTGCCATCATCCTATATACCTAGAGGAGACGACCAAGGATTGTGTTTAGACCAAGTAGGGTTGAGACCAGTTTTCCATGGAAGTAATTTTGATATCATGATGTTTGTGATGAAGAGACATAGGTGGCACGTTTCAACTTAGATTTGAAAGTGTATTGGAAAGGTGGGCTGTACCATCTCTACTCCTAGAACAGAAAGAACTCTGTATGTGGACTGTAGCCAAATTCTTATTTCCTCTTGTTATGGGAGTGAGAGATAGGATAGTACGCATGCCTTACACTAAGGATAAAAGATGATGGAAGTAGGAACGTTGCTACAAGGTATGAGGATAGAAATGATAACATACCTTTGTGGAGTGAGTGATACATGGATGGTTTACAAACACTAAGAGTATTAAGGAAATCATCTTGTGAGGATGTTTTATCATGAGCTATGTGGAATTTGCAAGTTATGCAAAGTTGAGTTGAATCACCATGAGGATGAGCTCAGAGTTTCTTGATAAAGACAAACTTAGAGTTTGAGATGAGATGATAAGTGGAATACGTGGAGGTGTATGTCTTCAACATTACCTGACACCTAAGGAGGTGAAGTGGTAATGAATGCTCTGGTTGAGATATAGCTGCCTAGTTTAGCTAGAGGCTAGAAGAAGTTGAGGTTGTTCGACTAACCCTAAGTTTGGAAAGAAGATGTGTTTTGGCTAACACACAAATGTAACAAGATATGTTGAACAAGTTAATGGTTGTTTGGTTAGCCAGTTTAGTCCTTGATGTAGTGAAAGGATGGTGATAGAACCTGAGATACACTTCTTTGGATAGGAAGGTAATAAAACCCTAATGAGAGTGGTTTAGGGTTTCTGATGAATTGATCTTAAGGAATCATGACATACAGGAGATCATGGTTTAAGATCACCAAACACCATGATACTACAAAGATAGTAAGTGATAGTAGTACTTGGGATGCTTGATATGGAATTACATGTAGCATGTGGCCATGCAAGTCTGGAGGTGAAGGACGAACACCAGTAACCCAGTGCATGGATATAAAGTATAAAGAGTTCCCATGAGGGAATGGGAGTTCATCACTGTGGATGTTGTGAGTCTCCCCTAGACCAAGGAAGGTTAATATGCAAAATGGGTTATGGTAGATCACCTTACCTAGATGACATGAGAAAGAAAGAGTACTATCAAGGGACAAATCTGGTTGAACTGCATATGAGAGAGAGATGGTTCAACTACAACATGATGCGAGTTCAAAAGTTCTTGAGTAGGACCTAAAGGTTCACTTCCATAAGGTGGAAGCAGATGCGTGAAGAACTCGATGTTAGTACAGTTTATCACCCCTTACTAATGGTTAGTATGATCCATACTAGAGGGTCTGATGAGAGCATGTGTGCTCATTCAGGGTGATACAAAGAGACAATTTTTAAGATGTGATGATAACCACCATAGCCTTTATCAGGATGCAAGAAGTTCTAGAAGGAGGTTGTGTCGGTCACCACTTCATTAAGATGATGTTGGTGCAGGAGGCCTCGTGAAGGTCAGAAAAAAAAACCACAGTGTGTGTAGATGAAGTCGCTTTGATCGTGCAATGGCTGAGAGAGAGCCCAAGGGTGACATGAGTCATGAGCTGATGCAAAGCAGGCTGACATGCAGTTCACTATGGGAGAATATGTGATGTGAAAATCCGACCCCTCTAAGCTACAGCTGAAAAAGCAGAGTCCCTGATATATGGGTCCATTTGAGATGGATTGGTGGAGATGGTTGTGTTTAGCCTTGCCCCTCAGGATAACATGATGAATAAATGTGTTCCATGAGTCCGATCCAGAGCACTATGTGAGGTACCCAAGCCATGTGCTGAGCCTTGAACCTATTCAGCTTTTGAGAGGCTGAAATGTCCTGAGTCACCTATGAGGGTATGATATACCAAGGTAAGAAAGAACTCAGATGGAAGAATATGAGTTGATGAAGGTTCTTGGGAAGCACCATGGAAAGGGTGAAGTCACATGGGAGCCATGATGGACATATGAAAGGCTTATCCTGTTTGTTTGCTTGTTTGATGGAATTTTGAGAGCAAAAGTCGTATACGAGGGGAAGGATGTTACAACCCCAATTTTTGGGTTCCTTTGGTGAGAAATGTAATTTCTCATATTAAAGATATTGGAACAAATAATGATACAATTTGTTTTGAATAAATGCATTTCGTTTACAATAGCCTTGATGATTGTGTTGTGGGCTTTATTGGCTATTGGGCCGAATAACAAGGAAATTCAATTAATAAATGAATAATTAAGTTTTTGAGAAAAGAGAGATGTGGAAACCTCAGGAAGGCAAAAGAATGTAATCCAAGGATGGATTTCATGCCTCATGGGTTCCTTGTGTCCCAAGGAGTCCAAAGTTGCAAAGATAAAGCAATAAGAGAAGAAAAGATCAATGAGATATTTCTTTATTAAGAAAGAAATTGAAAACAATGATAAAATGTGGAAAATAAGTGAAAAGAGGTACATTTGAGTTGTCCTTGGTGGATTTTCGTATCCAAAGGGTTTCTACTATTAAAAGGAATACCAATAAGAAAAATGGAAGAGAGATAATGAGAAATCCTCAAAAAGAGATATTTCGATAAGAAATAGATAAGATAATGAGAAAATAATGGACAAAAGATAAATGAAAGGCTAAGATATATCCCCAAGATGGAATTTCGAGCCATTAGGGTTCCTTGGAATTCAAGGAACTCAGAATAATAATTTAATAGCAAGAGAAAGAGAAAACATGTGATATATATATATATATATATATATATATATATATATATATATATATATATATATATATATATATATATATATATATAAAGTGACATCTTGCACGTAATGAGAAGGAACGTTTTCTTTTAGATAATGAGCCCAATTTAGGTAGAGAGGTAGATTAAGTCATTATGAAATTTCCCTCAAAATTTGGGAGCAATTGGATCTTTGGTTTGGGCGTTATGGCTTTTACAAGATTCTCTAAAGTGTTGGGATTATACTAAATGTCACAATTTCTTTAAAGCATTTCCTTTTGTATCGCGAGCAATATGCACCGTTGATCCCCAATCCGATGATGTCTGCTTGTCATCTAGTTTGAGAAGGACTGAGATCAGGGGGAGTCCTACTCAATCTGGATTCTCCCTCGATACGGTTGATGTGCGAGGATGGAAAGGGTTCCAATGTATTTGTGATAGAATTTCACACCATCTAATCCTTAATTTGATGGCCTTTGGACATGTAACTAAAAATCCCCAAATCTCCAGAAACCCACCGGCCACCTATCTTGGACTCATGCTATTTAAGGGGGTACAGATCTCCCTTTAGCAATGTGACCTCGCCCTTGGGACTCTGGCGGAGTCCACAATGCAATCCTTGATTCAGTTCGTGCGCCAAGTCGTGCGTTCCCCTCTCCCAGCCATGGCGGCCTGGCCGAGGAACCTCCTGGCCATTCCATCGAATCCAGCTAGCTCTAACATAGCTGAGACCACCAAAGAGTTCGGTGGCTCATGGTGAAGGAGGAGGAAGCGTCACCTGTTGCTGAGGGAGCCAGGATCGCAAGGTCAACCTAGAGGTTGACCGTCGGGCAACGCTGGCTCACGAAACACAGAAGAGCGGAGGAAGAAGATGAACTCGGGTGAAAATACTCGAGTGCCCCTGGTGTGCGTGCAAGATGGGAAGGACAGGGAAGTCTTTTCCCCCCTTTATAGGGCCGGTCCACTTGGGATGATGTGTCAAGCCGCCATTGTCCAAAAGGTACCTTTATTTGCAAAATTTCTAGAAATTAATTGGTAGCTCCAATGAAAACATGCAAAATATGAAAATTGATCAAGAGAACGTGTAGAATTCAATAAAAATACTTTTAAAGCCTGATTTGGTTCATATTTGCAAAAGTGTGCTAAGTTAATGAAAAGTGCTTTGAAATTATGTTAGAAACCCTAATTGAAATTAATGGCTAGGTGCATGATGCTTAATTGCAAAATTAAGTAATAGTAACCTGATGAAACATTAATGATGAACTTGAACCTGATCTAGATGATTTATTACATGATTTAGGGTTTTACACCAATTATGAATGATTAAGCACTTAGAAACCCTAATTTAGGGTAAAAGAGGATAGGATCATATTTAATTCGAAAAATATGATAATATGTTGTTAAATGATGGTTCTAAGATATTTGGAATATAAAAAGTTCCTAATCATGGATAGATACCCTTAACATGATAATTAGTGTTTTCTAATGGATAAAGTTGGAATTAATGATAAATGGAATTCATAGGTGAATTAGATCATAATGAACTAGGAGTTGTTAGGCCGGAAGGAACCTAAGATGATAAAAAAGTTGTAATGTGAATGTGTGAGTAATTAGGGTTTTGCACTTAGAACTACTGTTCTAGGGTATGAATGAGGAAAGTTGTAAAAAGAACCCTAATAAAACCCAATTCGGATTAGAAACCCTAGAAAGTGAATCCAAATCAATTAAATAGATATATTCTTGGTAAACTGTAGTAAATAGGTTACGTGTGCTTTTCAGGAATTCTGTGATTGTTGAACTTCTCCTTGGATTACTTGTTTGCTTGGAATTGTTATTATCTTGTTGAGTCTACAAATCAGGTATGTGGTTAATTATGAATAACCGTCTTAGTTTCCTGAGGATTTTCCAGATGGTTAATAGCATTGAATGCAAATTATCAGTTTAGATGTTCATACTTGCAAATCATAAAGTCACTATGATTATCACATTAATAATAGAAGTATGTATTCTCGCACCTACATGCCACCCTGATGGATGATGCCAAAGGTCAGGCCCAGATGGGTAGACCAATGGGAACCATGAGTGGTGATCCCAGGCACCAAGCTCGGGAATGAGAAGGTGGCCTATGATATTGAATGACTAGAGGGCACCATGAGTGGTGACCCCAGGCACCAAGCTCAGGATTGAGAAGGTGGCCTTAAGTCATTGGAAAAAGAAACCCTAAGGTGGGTATGCCAGGGTTAGGGCAAAAGCGGTGGATAATGTCATACTGAAAAGCGTAAATTGGCTTGGTAATTAACTTGATTGTGATAATTAGATTGTTATCCATATGTGCAAACTTTTAGTTGTCCCCACATACCAGTATATTTCGATATGCTGACCGATGTTTTGTTTGTCGGTGTTTTAGGTACAAGTTTGAAAAGAACAAATAGTAAAGTGACCTATCGTGAAAAATAAGAAGTAAAGTACAAGGAGGGTTAGATAGAATAATTCAAGTTGTGGATAGATAGTTTTCCAAAGTTTTCAAAAGGTATGCAAAGTTTTATTTTAATACCAGATTTCAATTTAGTTAGTAAAATTTCATAATTATTATTGATTATTTGTCGAACCTTTGATCCGGGTTATTGGATAACGGCTCTGATCTCTTGGTCTCCCTTCAATGGGGGTTACCAGGGGACGGGGTCGTTACACTTAACCCACAACTTGTGGTGCCCCGATCTTAGGTCAATCTTTGAGAAAACTCGAGTATTTTTGAGATGGTCAAATGGGTCATGTATGTGGGGTAAGGGATACTTATTCTTAATGGTAGCTTGGTTTATCATTTTGTAGTCTATGCACATGCGGAACAATCCATCCTTCTTCTTTGCAAAGAGGACCAGTGCTCCCCATATGGATATGCTGGGTTGGATGAAGCCCTTGTCTAGTATTTCCTACAGTTGCTTCTTTAGCTCAAGCAATTCAGAGGGAGCCATTTTGTAAGTTGTCCTGGAAATTGGATTAGTCTCGGGAGCTAACTCTATTGAGAAACCCACTTCTCTCTCTGGAGGTATACCTAGAAAATCATCTGAGAACACAACAACATAGTCCCTGACTACCTCTACTTCCTCTAAGGAATGTACCTTCTACTCTGGCTCAATCACTATAGCTAGACACGCTAAACAACCTTTAGTTGCCATCTATTCCACTTTCACAACTGACACATACAACCTGGTGGTGCCATCTTTCCTACCTCTATTGGTAAAGGGTGGGTGACATGACTTCTCTATTCTTATTTCATTTTCCCTACAATCTATTTTTTCATTATAGTTATAAACCCTATCCCTTCCTATAATGACATCAAAATCATTCATATCAAGAAGGTTAAAGTTGGTAGGGAGTTCATTGTCCATATATATCACAGGAGTAATGAGTGTTTTTAAAAGGGATGAGAAGATATGACCACTAAGGGATACTGGCTTCCAAGACATATTCTAAGACCTTGAAGTCCAAACAAAGAAAAGTTGTGAGATTGTGTGAAATAAAAGTATGAATAGAATTGGAGTCTAATAAATCCGTAATTGTATGTCCCATAATATCCATAAGTCCTACATTTTATTCATGCAAGTCATGACTAGTATGCATTTCATGGTAAAGATAGAAAATGGAGCTCTAGGGAAGGTTACATTCTATGAGTCAGTTGGCATTGGATTGAGCCTCCTCATTATTAATGGAAAAGACTCAAGCCTATCAATGTTCACCTATAGTTGGGGCTGCCCCTAGTTGTGCCACTACTGGGATAGGCCCTAGCGGGATAGGGAGGGGACAATTGGCTATGAAGTGTCCCTCTTGCTAATAGTGAAAACACACTTGATTCTAATAGTGATTTTCTAGGGTGCCTCTTCTTGCAGGTATGCCATTTAGGGTGATGATTCTCCTGACAAGGTTTTCCCTTCTTTCGTTTCTACCCTTGTCATTGTTACAACCATGTGCTTTTTTATTATCATTTCTTGGGGAAGAAGTGCCTTCAATGAAACCCAAATATCATTTGGGCGGGTTATGAGCAGGCATGTCAGTCCTTTCCATATCTAAGGTGAAGTTGAGGGCCTCAGTGAAGTTTAAGGGTTTACTAGCCATCACATGTAGTCTCAACTGGGGGTGTAGATGCTCAATAAAGTGTTCCACTCATTGTTCCTTAGTCATCATGTAGGCAAAAGTCTCTAGGATATGGAATTTCCAAGCATAATCTGCCACTATCATGTTGCCCAGATAGAGAAGCGTGAATCCTTTTCCTTCTTGGAAGAGCTGAGAATGAATCTTGCAAAGAAGATGGTGTGGAAATCTACCCACGCCATCATCCGCTCAGTCAGATCTTGGTCTTTAATGTAGTTTTCCCACCACAACTTTGTTGCTCCTTCCAGAAGGTGGGTGAAAAAAAGGACCATCTTGTTGGGTTTCTCCTCCATGATGTGGAAGCCATTCTCCACATCTAGGAGCCAAACATCCTCCTTGTTGACAACTTATATCTTATACTCACCCCAGAAGTTCTGGTTGAAGGAAGTGACTTTCTTAGGTCATGTGATATCTGCAGAAGGAGTCCGAGTGGACCCTAAGAAGGTGGAGTCAGTTGCAGATTGGGAGCAACCAAAGACACCGACAGAAGTTCGTAGTTTTCTGGGTTTGGCCGGATACTACCAGAGGTTTATCAAGGACTTCAGTGCAATTGCGTTCCCGATGAAAAAGCTGACCAGGAAGGATGTACCTTTTGTTTGGGATGATCGTTGTCAGCAAGCTTTCCAAAGTTTGAAGGAGAAGCTGACTAGTGCTCCAGTGCTAGTGCTGCCAGAGCCTGGGAAGGGCTATGTTGTTTTTTGCGATGCTTCCAAGAAAGGCTTAGGTTGTGTGCTGATGCAAGAAGATCATGTGGTTTCTTTTGCTTCATGACAGCTTAAGAAACATGAGGAGAACTATCTGACACATGATTTGGAGTTGGCAGTAGTGGTCCATGCGTTAAAGATTTGGAGACACTATCTTTATGGGGAAGTGTGTCAGATCTTTACAGATCATAAGAACTTGAAGTATATCTTTTCGCAGAGGGAGCTGAACATGCAACAACGTCGTTGGATGGAGCTAATTAATGATTATGATTGCACCATTGAGTATCATCCTGGTAAGGCAAATGTGGTAGCTGACGCGCTTAGCAGAAAGTTTTCTTCTCTCCCCACAAAGAAGGCACAATTGAATTCCTTGGTATGCCATTGGCGAGATATGTTTGTCTCCTTGCGGTAGATGAATGTGCAGTTGGAAGTTTCCTTGTTGGCAGGCCTATTGGCACAGATGCAAGTCAAGCCTACACTAAGACATCAGATCAAAGACGCACAACATGCAGATGGTGCAGTGCAGTTAATCAGGTCAGAGCTTGGCAGCGAAAAGCGTGATGGGTTTCATGAGTCTGAGGATGGACTAGTTTGCTATCATGGTAGGATGGTGGTCCCCGATGGTGATAATCTAAGAAAGCTAGTGGTCGATGAAGCACACACGTAGATGTATGCTATGCATCCAGGAGTCACCAAGATGTATCATAACCTGAAGGACCTGTATTGGTGGTCTGGCTTGAAGAAGGATGTAGCTAAGTTTGTGGCTAAGTGCGCAGTATGTCAGCAAGTTAAAGCTGAGCATCAAAAGCTGGTAGGTATGTTGCAACCCATGCCAATACCACAATGGAAATGGTATCATATAACCATGGATTTCGTAGTTGGTCTACCAAAGATAGCTAGGAATCATGATTCCATTTGGGTAATAGTGGACAAGTTGACAAAATCTGCTCATTTCATACCAGTAAAAACAATGTATACAGTAGAGAAGCTTGCTCAGGTGTATGTAGATGAGATAGTGCGTTTGCACGGTGTACCAGCAACAATAGTTTCTGACAGAGGTCCTCAGTTCACAAGTCATTTCTGGGAACAGTTGCACAAAGTGTTGGGAATGCAGTTGAGGTTCAGTACTGCTTTCCACCCACAAACAGATGGACAGTCTGAAAGGACTATTCAGACTTTGGAGGATCTTCTCCGAGCTTGTGTTTTGCAGTTCCTAGGTAGTTGGGACATGCATCTCAGTTTGATAGAGTTTTCTTATAACAATAGTTATCAGCGGAGCATTGACATGGCTCCTTATGAGGATCTATATGGAAGGAAGTGCAGATCCCCTTTATGCTGGTATGAGTCTGGTGAAAATCAGCTTTTGGGTCCTGAGTTAGTACAGCAGACAACAGAAAAGATCAGAGTGATACAACAAAAGTTGAAAATGGCACAGGACAGACAGAAGTCTTATGTAGACAATCACCGACGACCTTTAGAGTTCCAAGTGGGAGACAAAGTGTATCTTAAGGTCTCACCTTAGAAAGGCGTGCTAAGGTTTGTCCAGAAAGGTCAACTGGCACCCAGGTATATGGGACCATACCCGGTAATAGCACATGTTGGCAAGGTAGCTTACAAGTTAGAGCTGCCACCAGAGTTGCACAGGTTGCATCCAGTGTTCCATGTTAGTATGCTGAAGAAAAGTCATCCAGACACAGGGATAGTGATACAGCCAGTTGAGGTTGAGCTTGATGAAGACGTGACCGATGAGGAGGGTCCGGTGGCGATCCTTGACAAAAGAGTAAAGACGCTGAAGAGGAAGGACCTGGTTCTTGTGAAGGTTCTCTGGCATCATTGTGGTGTTGAGGAAGCCACGAGGGAGCTTGAGGAAGAGATGATGCGGAAGTATCCCTCGCTTTTCTCTTCGGATTTCGGTGATGAAATCCTTTCGTAGAGGTTTATGGCTTGTAAGGACCCTGACCTTCATTTTGGACTTACCCTGTTAGTTTTGCCTAAACCTTGTGCTTGGTTGCTTGCTAATCATCTTTAGTGATGATTAGGGTTTGCTTGTGCTTAGTTGAGAGCTGGAGGTGCTACTTGCAAAATAACCTAAGATAGGGTTGGAGAGCAAGTTTGTCACCTTGAGAGATGTCTTTCTCTCTCTTTGCTTCCTCTAGGGTTGAGAGGAAGGTTTGGGCTCGTGCCTTGAGTTGTCTTGGGCTTGGTTGAGCTCTTTTGGGCCTTGTTTTCCCTTGTTTGGGCCTTGCCTTGCTTGGTTGAGCCCTGTATCGGGCAAGGATGCTTTGTATCGGCCATGGGTATCACCCATGGGGGGTGTGTCAGCCATGGAAGAGTGGTGTGACGGCCTTTGACCTTTGTTGACCTTCTTGCCTTGGTTGTGTCACCCTAGCTTGGACATTTGGCCGAACCTTGGTTGAGTAGTGGCATGGCATGTGCATGAGTTTTGCAAGGTGGTAAAATGTGTGGACAAGTGTCCCTTGGTAAGGTGACACCTTCCCTTGGTTTAGCCTTGACCCCCATCTATATATGCCTTGAATTTCTCTTCCTTAGGAACCCTTTTAGCTCTTTTTTGCTCCTCTCTTCCTTGTGTACATGATACACCTCTCCCTTGCAACCTTTGGTGGCCGATACCCTTGGAGGAGCTAAGGTTGGTGGACGATCCCCTTGAAGAAGTTCTTCTTCTTCTTCCTCTAGCTTGGTGGCTGAACCCTAGGTGGGTCTTGTTCTTTGGTAAGCATCTTCCCTCTCTCCTTAGCATCTTCTTCTCCATCTTGCCTACTCTTCGACCATGGTGGTTATGCTTCTTGTTCCTTTTCTTGAGGTGGCCAAAGTGGTGAGCTTGGAGCTAGGAGCTTGAAGCTTGGAGGTTTGGAGCTTGAGGAGTTTGCTTAAGGTGGGTTACATAACTTCTAACCCTAGCTATACTACCTTCTCTATGTTGCATGTTTCATATATGATGATGATCGGCCATTGCATGTTATGTTTCTTGCTCTAGTATATGTTGTTGATCTTATGGATATTATGAGCATGATGTTGTTGTTGTTTATGATGGTTTATATGCCTTTACACCTAGTTGGCCAAACCATGGTTTAGGGTTTCCTTGTTGAGCAACACTCTTTTCTCTCCTTGGTCTACAGAAGTGAGTTTGAGCTCTAGTAATGTGGGCAATACCCCTCTCTCGATTAGGTTGAGAGGTGAGCTTGTATTCTAGTTGCTTGAGCAACACCCTCCTCTCACCATGGATTTGAGAGGTGATCTTTTGGATAGATGATGATCTATGTTGAGGTGGATCCTAGTGGTTGCCTGATTTGTGAAAGAGGTTGTGCAAAACCCCTCTCTCTTAGTTGTTGAGAGGTGAGCCGACCTTCATGATCAATTAGGGTTTGGTGCCCTTGTGCTTGAGGTTGAAGATGATCTTGTGGGGTTGTGCCTTGCACGATATGACCTTGTAGTTGTGTTTCCCGATAGCCCTGTTTGGAGTTGTACCCTTGGGTGACACACCTTGTTGAGATAGTTGACTTGGTGCCTGTTATGCTTTGGCTGATATGGAGCCTAGTAGGCTATCCTTGTGTTGGGCGATAGGGTTTAGTTGTGGTGATACACGATATGTCCTTGAGGTGTAATCCTTGGTAGATATGCTTGCTTGGGCATTTGGATAATCCTTGTATCCCTGGATGATATGCCTAGTTGAAGCTTAGTTGGTGCCCGTTATGGTCCCTTGGTCGATACCCTTGGTGGAGTTGATGGATGGGCGATACACCTATGATGAATGGTTGATACACCTTGTATAGGTGGTTGCCCGATACATCCATGTAGAGAGGACTCCTGATACACTCCCTTGTCTTAAGGTGGTCTTGGCCGATAGGGTTTGATAGTTTGGTTCCCGACATAGCCTTGGCCATTATCCTTGTTTAGATGAGCTTGGGCGATATGGTATGGTGCCCAAGATGGCTTTGGCCAATACCACCATGTCTTAGTTGAGCTTTGACTTATATGAAGTGTTGGACGATATGGCTTCATGCTCGACATGCTAACCCTAGAATGCTGGCTGTGATGATGCTTCATGGCCATACACGACACCATTCTTGGGCATCATGGGTACCCTGGATGATAGGGTTAACCCTCGGATGATGCTGAGATGGTTGCACAATCGGGGTGCCTTGGGCGACACCCCTTTGGTCGATATGGCTCATGTTGAAGGTTAGCCTGAAAGTGAAACCTAACCTTAACCCTAGCTTGGTGCACGTTAGACCCTTGGCCGATAGCCATGGTAGTACTGCACGTTATACCTTGGTGATGGCTGCCCGACACCATGAGTGCTAGTAGAACCTTGATGCATGTTAGAGGATGTGCAGTGTTTGGCTGATATGGTGGTGAGTTGCTTTAGGGTTCAGAACCCTAGCCGGTACACCCTTTGGTGAGGGTTGGCACTACTCACTATACTTTATAGTGAGGGTTGCAGGAGTTTTGGTGAGGGCACTGATAACCCAGAATGTATATAGTTCATAGTCCCATATTAATAATGATAACACAAGGGATATGATGTAATCACCTTGAATCCTGCAACTATGATGATGAGATAAGATGATAGGTGGTGAACCAGGTATGTTTGGGAAGATATGATGTTGCTACACATGATGGTGTGACACATGCATATGGTCACAAGTATAAGGCATAATATATGCCCATGATTAATAATAATACTATGAATGATAAAGATTATGTGTGATATACTCATGGATGCTTCTTTATACTTGATAGCATGATCATTCTGTTAATCCATGATGGCTTCAGTAATCTCTGTGAATGTGTATACTAACCATGCAGGTATTTCATGTGGATCCATAGCCTGGTAAGAGCTATGAGATATATGTGCTTCGACTAGAAAAATGTGATGATAATCCTTGTTAATAAAATAACAAGTTGATAGGTCTCTGAGGACCTGATATAAGGCTGAGTGCCTAGTTGAGGTGTTATCCTCTGATAATGAGATAAGGGATGCGTTCCCAGGATGGTGATGCATGATTATGATGCCTTGAGAGGCAGTGGTTGATATCATGAGGGATTGAGGTCTCAGGACAGTATGTTGATGGCAATAATGATGTAATGCTATAAGGCTATGTTATACTTTGTTTTGCCTCAACAATTGTCTTAAAATATACTAATCAATTATAGATGAACCTATCATGTAGTTGCCCTGGCCATAGATCCATTACCGCCAGTATTTGGTGATGGTGAAATAGGTTTATCCTGCGGGATTAGCTGGAGCGCATATTTTTGAATATGTGAGGTTTCCCCTAGCTTAAAATAGGAGGGTTGAGTGCAACTATGGTTGTAGACTCTGGATATATGGAGCATGGTGAACATACCCATGGATCAGGATATGTGATGATGAGCATGATGTGTTCATGGCTCGAATGTATGTACTAGCACCTATGATGAGGTGAGCTAGAGATATGGGTAGCTTGCAGAGCTGACCCAGAGGCTGAGGCCCTATAAGCATAAGACTGCAGTCTTGCTTGATGATTCGTGTACTGACCACGAGAAGGTGAGGTCATGGAGTCTGGATCTCCTTAGACCTTGTATGGCACCAGATTGGGCTTCGCAGACAATGGTTGGGCTTGAGCAGGGAAGGCTCACTTCCTCAGGGCATAATAAAATGTAATCCAGCTGAATAAGTACATCTTGCTTAGAGCAAAACACAGAACATTGATTGAGGCCTTGCTTATATAGCTGATCTAGTTACACCTTACAGATATGTGTATGATCCTTATATCTTATGATAAGTTCTTATAAAGCTTATCTTGTCAATCATGTTTTATAAAGAAATACTTGGTTATATGCCTCCCAGATATCTTGGTGAGCTTGATGATAATAATAGCTTTGCTCAGTATGCTGCTCTTGTTATATGCTTTATCAGTCATTTGCTGTTATCTACTTTAACCTTTGAGGTTTTATAGTTGTAGAAGGGAGTTATGTTTCTCACTGGGACTGTGTGTCTCACCCCACTAGTTTACACCATTTTTAGGTGATCGCTCTAGACGCGGTGGTGGTCAAGAGGTTGCGACCGAGCAGTAAGAAGAGTAGTAGAAGGCAAGAGATGGACATGCTGCTATTTTGGTGGTTTTGTAGTAGAGTCTTAGAAGTCATCCCTGTACTCTCAGGTCCTTGGAAATGTTTTGACGACGTTTCACAATGTTTAGCTGCTGTAATTTTTGTATACCCTACTGCTGGCCGTACGTGGCTGTTCTATATGTATAAACAGGTGATGAACTAATATGCGCTGTTGTGATAGTGGGTGACTTTAAGTGGTGAACATATCAGGCAGGTGATCTTGAATATATCTATATATGACATGATCTTCTTGCAGGGCCTGGTTGCAAATGTTCTGTATGTATGCTTTCCGCAATCGGTTTTAATTAACCCATGTTTTTGGTAATATATGGTTCCACACATTTTCGCGTGTCATCTTGTTGTCTGTGTAATGGTGGGGTGTCACAATATCCTCTATTATTCTCATAACACCAAGATACTCAACTTCAATTGTTGAATATAGATAACTATCTCTTGCTAAGAACTTATCTAGCAACAGTCCTTGTTTTATGGTTAAACACAAATTTTGACTGCCATAATTAATTTTAAATGTCATTTTGGAATCTTGTGTAACCCTTTACACCCAACTCTTCCTTAGTACCATAATCTAGGAACTGATCCTTTCAGTACTTTACAAGTACTTAAGGATGTTCTTATATGGCATTCCACTAACTCTCATTGGGATATGACAAATATCTACTCGTCATGTGCAATACATATGAGATAACCTGATGAGTACATAACATTGCATACATGACAGATCCAATTGAATACATATGGTATCTATTCATTTGTTCTTGTTCTTCACAAGAATTAGGAGGCTATGCTTCTGAGAGACTAACTCCATTGAATATGGACAAGTTTTTTTTCTTCTCTCATTGGGTCTTGCATGTTGAACCATTTCAACATCTTTCCAATGTATGTTCTCTTCCTTAGGTCAAGAAGCTTTCTAGATTTATCTCTATAGATCTGAATTCCTATCACATCAGATGCTTTGCCTAAACCCTTCACAGAGAAGGTAATTTCCTTGCCAATTTTTGATATATGTAGTATAAGTATGTTATTCCCCATCATTATGTGGAATATAAATATGCTCCCACTAAATATTTTGTAATAAAAAATTTCATCTTCACTCCAAATCAGGTAAAACTCTATGACTATCTTGTCCAATTAAAGATTCCAGCTCAAAGATGCTTGCTTCAATCCATAGATTGACCTTTGTAGCTTACAAACTTTATTTGCACTAAAGGATTTATAAAACCTTTAGTTGTATTACACATACATTCTGTACAAAATTTGAGTTAAGGAATGCAGTTTGAACATCCATTTTGCTAAATCTCATAGTCACATTAAGCTGCAATAGCAAGCATTATCCCAATGGATTTAACCATGACAACTAGTGAAAGGGTTTCATCATGTTCAATACTTTAACTAGTTCAAAACCCTTTGTAATCAATCGACTCTTATAGATTTGTATACTACCATCCCTGTTGGTCTTCTTCTTCAAGGCCCAATAGCACCCTATGGGTTTTACCCCCTTTAGGTGGATCAACAAATGGCATACCTTGTTGGCGTACATGGAGTCCATCTTGGATCTCATGGCCTCAAGCCATGTTTCTCATATTCTAGTTCCTCGATAAATTCTAGGTTGATTGTATGGCTCATCATCTAATGACCATTTCACTACCTTTTTGAGTTATAAGATTTCATGATCTTTTAAACTCAAGGCATGTTCAACTAGATCTACAAGTTTTGTGTTATATAAGGAATTTGAGATTCCACAAGAATTTTTTATTCTCACCGTTCCCACTGTACTCCTTTAGATTCAATGTTTTCTTGTTTGTCTTGAACATTTCAAGTTCTACTTTCCTCCCACTAATTCCGTTGGAATGAAATTCTGACATAAACAGAGCGCTTTGTGGCCCCGTCACTGAGAAGGAGGTGAAGGATGCAGTTTTCTCCATAGGACCGTCTAAGGCCCCAGGACCCGATGGGTTCAACAGTAAATTCTATCAAAGCTGCTGGGACATCGTGAAAGAAGACATATGCAGGGATGTTCGGTGGTTCATGGTGGGTGGAACCATGCTCAAGCAAGTCAAACACTCGTTCATAAAGCTGATCCCCAAGAGAAATCCTACCTCCTCCATGGCCGACTTCAGGCCGATAGCGTGTTGCTCGGTGCTATACAAAGTTTTTGCCAAGCTGCTTTCTAGAAGGCTTAAGAAAGTGCTGCCGCAGATTGTGTCGCCTAATCAAATAGCCTTTATACAAGGAAGAGACATTGCTGATGGTGCTCTACTCACTGCCGAATTTTTGAACTCCTTTGGCACTAAGAATTCCACGAGAAAGGCTTGTTTTAAACTCAACATAACCAAAGCCTTCGACCATGTGGAGTGGCCTACCCTTTGGGAAATCATGAAGGAGATGGGCTTCTCCAGGAGATGGATTGACTTGATAATCCAATGCGTGGAACACACCTCCTTCTCAGTGTTGATCAATGGAATCCCTTATGGTTTGTTTGGTGCTTCCAACGCGCTGAGACAGGGGGACCCACTCTCTCCCATGTTATTTGCCATCATTATGGACTCCTTGTCTTGCACCATTAACAGGGCTGAAAATGAAGGACACTTAAAGGTCTTCAAAGTGAAGGGTAATCTGATGGTATCACACCTTATCTTCGCTGACGACATCATGATCTTCACCGCTGGGCATGACATCTATCTCAAAAGAGTAAAAAGAATCCTGAAGGAAGTGGGACGCATGACAAGGTTGTACATTAGTGACATCAAATCCAAGATCTTCTTGTCCTGCTCCTGTGATGCGAGATGTGGTCGCATGAAAGCTGCTGTTGGTCTTCCTAGAGGGCACTTCCCCACTAAATACCTGGGCATCCCCATCTTTGGAGGCAAGGGGTGGGGGAAGGACTACTACTCTTTGGTGGATGGCCTTAGGGCCCGTATCGATAAATGGACGGGTCTGTCCATCTCCATGGAGGGCAGGCTCGTCCTCTGCAACTCCGTCTTGCTGGCCTCCATCTGCTTCTAGTGTAGACAGGCGGAGCTACCAATGTTCATTATCGACAAGCTTAAAATCCTGGTGAGAAATTTCCTTTGGGGGGGAGGTCCCATGGTATTTCTTGGGACACCATCACAAAGGAGAGGAGACAGGGAGGCATGGGCGTCGGAGATCCCAGTAGTATGGTGGAGAGGGCCACAAAGCTCTGCATCCACAGGTTCTTGACCCAGCCAGAGGCGGTTTGGTCTAGCTGGATGAGGAGGAGGTATGGCTGCTCACTGGAGATTGGCAATACGTTCTATGATTCCTTTGTATGGAGGAGGATGACCAAGAGTTGGCCCAACGTCAAACACAACTATCTGCCCAAGTCTGACGACACCTGGGACAGCAATGTGCCAAGACCATGGGAGCTGCACTACTTTGGGCCTGATGTCCCCTGGGTGAACGTGGTTTGGAATAAATTGCAAACCCCCAAGTGGGGTTGTTGTCTTTATAGGGCTGTTCTTGGTCGTCTACCGACACTTGACTGGCTTATCCCCTGGGGTGAAGTGACCAATTTGACCTGTTGGTTATGCAAGGAGGACGAAAAAACAAACGACCACCTGTTCTTTAGATGTAGTTACTCTAGCTATGTTTGGTGCAGATGGGCCCTTAAGAGAGGATGGGGTGGTCGGCCACCTAGGAGACTGGATATTGCGATGGAGTGGATCCAGCTTCGGGCTGGCGGCAATAAGCACATGGTAGCTTTCGACGCTCTGGGCCTGGCTGCCATTGTCTATGGGTTATGGCATGAGAGGAACACCAGGCTGCATGGTGGCCGCGAAACTGACAAGTTTTTGTTTTTTGACATCTTGGCCGAAAGGTTGGGCATTCTCTGTAGAGCCAAACCTATGCTTTATGAAGGTTTGGACCCGGTCACCAAAACACAGTGGGGTTGTTTATAGTCTCTCACCCTCTGTACAGTATAGGCTCACCTATACGTGTTTTTTGACATAGTAATATTTTACCTTATCCAAAAAAAAAAAGAAATTCCCTTTAGAAATACAGCCATCTTGGAAACAAACAACTTTGTTGTTGGATTGGAATATAGAAGTAGTATTCAACAATATAACATTTATGTGATTTGTGGATGAAGCTTCTCAAGAAACTATTTTCTTATATAAGTTTTCAAACCTAATCTTTATAAAAGACATACTGGGACACCTCCCATACCATATCTCATTTGGTGTCTTTTGAACCATTTCAGACGGTACATTGTATACTATAAAGCATGTGCTGAAAAATAAAATTGGAAGGTTAGCTATATGTTATTGATAATTGCACCATGACTTAACATGGTATGATTCCTTCTTTTAGGTGGATTTTATTGTTATACTATCACAGTCTCTCCATAACGCCCTCAAACTCTTATTTCAAAATATTTCAACATTTATCTATATCGAAGTATCTTAATACTTTTACCAAGTTAGTTACATACTTCATTCATGATCTCCTTGAACACTTCATGAGATTCATACTTGTATTTCATTAAATAAAAACTTCCATATCTACTGATAACATCAATAAATATAATGAGGTACTAACAACTACCTTTAGTAATTATTCTAAAAGATATAGAAACATCACTATGTACGAGCCCTAATAGAATAGTCACACTCCCACTAAATCTAGTGAAGATGCTTTTGTCATATTGCCCAATAAATAAAACTTGCATGTCTTTATTGGTTTGAAAACCAAAAGAGTCTAGATAACCATCATTATGGATTCTAGAAATGCATTTCTCATTTGTATGATCTATATGACAATGCTATAGGTATTAATTGTTTGAGTCATCAAGTCATTCAACACACATTTATCTCTACAAGTATCTAGTATAGACTACGTGTAACATCTCCATTTTCAGGTACTTATTTGCAAAATTTCTAATGCTATATCCTTTATGGTCACATGTTATAGCTGGGCCAATAACAAGTATTTTTGGTGAATCACATGCCCTGAAAAATTTATCATTTGGAAGAAACATATAAATGTAACGGACACCAAAATATGAAACCCTAATTCTTTTTTAATAATTCAACCAGATTGGACTTCTGCGATACTACAAGCTCAGTAAGATATTCCTGATCTTCCTCGTATGATAGGACAACTGTAGAAGGGTAATGCTAATCTGTCTAAAGGAAAAGGTGGTGAGATCTTGATGAAGAATAGATTATGGGTGCCTACATCTGAGTTACAGTAGAAGATTTTGTTAGAAGTACATGGGATAGAGTATACAATTCATCTGGGTGTTATAAAGATGTACCAGGACCTAAAGAGAGCCTTATGATGGGAGGGCATAAAAAGAGACACGACAAAGTTTGTGTCCAAGTGCCTCACTTGTCAATAGGTGAAAGCAGAGCATCATATGCCTGGAGGTTTGCTGCAACAGTTAGACATTCCTGAATGGAAATGGGACAAGATAACGATGGACTTCATTACGGGTCTGCAAAGGCCCGGAAGGGGTATGATGCAATATCGGTAGTTGTTGATCATTTGACCAAGGGTACTCACTTATTGGCTTTCAAAACTACCGCTATAGTTTCATACATGACTGAGCTTTATATCCAGGAGATTGTACATTTGCATAGAGTACCTATCTCTATTGTTTCTGACAGAGATCCCAAGTTCACTTCTAAACTGTGGAAATAGGTTCAAGAAGAGTTGGGTACCAAGCTCCACTTTAGTACTGCTTATCATCCTTAGACCGATGGTCATTCGGAAAGGACCATTCAGACCCTTGGGGACATTCTCAGAGCTAGCATTCTAGATTGGGGAGGTTCATGGGTGAAGTATCTTCCTTTTACTGAATTCACCTATAACAATAACTATTATGCGAGTATAGGCATGACACCATATGGGGCTCTTTATGGGAGACTGTGCAAGTCAATATTGCTCTGGAATGAGCCCGATGAGAGGATCTTAATCAGGAATGAGGAACTAGAACTTTATACAGATCTGATGGCACTCATCAGGAAAAGGATGCATGCATCTCAGGATAGACAGAAGAAGTATGCATATGCACACAGGTTGGATAGAGAGTTTCTGGTAGGGGATAGTGTTTTCTTAAAGGTCAAGCCTATAAAGTCTATTGATAGATCCAAAGTGAAGGGTAAAGTCAGTCCCAGATATGCTGGTCCTTTTGAGATCCTCGAAAGAGTAGGCGAGAGTGCCTACAGGTTAGCTTTGCCACCTTCTTATGAGCAGATTCATAATGTCTTCTATGCATCTATGTTGAGGAAGTATGTCTAAGACAGTTCCCATATTCTCTCTCATGAACCCATTGAGATCAGAAAGGATTTGTCTTATGAAGAGACCCCATTGAAGATTCTTGATACTCGAACAAAGTAATTAAAGAAGAAAGACATTGTCCTAGTTAAAGTCCTATGGAAAATCACAACTTAGAAGAAGTCACTTGGGAACTGAGGGATGAGATGCTAAAGAAGTACCCAGAGATATTTAACCCATGAAATTTTGAGGACGAAATTTCCTTAAGGGGGAGAGGATTGTAAATTCCCCATTTTCAGGTACTTATTTGCAAAATTTCTAATGCTACATCCTTTATGATCACATGTTATAAATGGGTCAATAACAAGTATTTTTGGTAAATCACATGCCCTAAAAAATTTACCATTTGGAAGAAACATATACATGTAACAGACAACAAAATACGAAACCCTAATTCTTTTTAAATAATTAGTAATGTGATATTTAATCTTTAACTTGTTTTAATCATAATAAATAATTTGGTGAGCAAACTCACAAACTAACCCCAATGGAATTTTCTAGGCCCTTTGGCGGCTAATTGGTCAAATTTTGGGATAAATATGAGTTCATTTGACCAGAAAATCACAATTAACAAGATAATGGTGAATAAATTAGGATAAT
This sequence comes from Alisma plantago-aquatica, assembly GCA_963693085.1. NCBI lineage: Eukaryota > Viridiplantae > Streptophyta > Magnoliopsida > Alismatales > Alismataceae > Alisma > Alisma plantago-aquatica. The sequence continues at coordinate 187,598,069 of OY856415.1, forward strand.
GCCTTTTATTTCTAAAAATATGTTCTTCTAGGTTAATATGCATCGTTTCATAGGGGCACATCATAAACCCACCCCATTTGATATGTCGAACCCATCTTCAACCTCTTGCTGGAGGCGAGACTCTACTATCCTGAGATTCCTGGGAATTTCTCCTTGTGCGAGCCACGACTCCAAGCGATCACCACATGGTTGGATCGGGGAGACAAATTCCACACCATATTAGCTGTCACTCGAACCCTAGAACCTACCCCTCTGCAAATGCCCAATTCTTCCACTGCCTTCCTTCCCTACCATCCTTGCTGTAGATCACAGAGTGCATACGTTAGCCCTGCGAGCCTCAACATTGCTCAAAGGAGGGTCATAGAGGGTTTCCCTTCCCTCATCTTATCCTCATTCATCCCCGAGCTCACCCCCACCATCGTCTTCAACCTCTGGCTGCCACTGGCATTCTCCATCCTCATGCCATATCTACTCAATCAGCCACATTTATACCATCTATCGGGTCCCAGAAGCTTGCCACCGGTCTTCTCATTGGGCCGCGGGTTGCTGAGGCACCCCATCCTGGAGACCGCCCGAGGGTGTTGCCGTGAAGCTTTGTCGACCAAAAGCTCCAGCCAATTATGGCCATGCACCTATGAATGAGGAGTTGTGTGTGGACCTACATAATATTTTATGTCCCTCAAACCAACCAGAGGGTAGGTATATACCCTCTTCATGCTATTTCATCTTCTCGAGCTAAGTACCCTGTTTTCGGCCAGTTGTTAGCACACCACCGCCTTGTTCATGCGTTCGCCCGTGTGAGGTGTTTTTCAACTTGACGATGATCTCACGTGGCCTCCTGTGTGTGTGTTATGAGTATGCAAACCTCGCCTTCTACTTGTAAGCCATAGGTTTCCCTTCCCTATACCTCGGTGCTTGGGCACGACAGGATGCAATCCTTGCTCCTTGCCGGTCATGAACCCTACCCAGGGCTCGATCGGGCCCGACCAACCATATGCTATTTTCATCATAGCCTCTTCCTGCTAGGTGATCGACCCTGAGGAATCACAATGGGCAGGACCTGTGTGCAAGTAGTATTTTCTGCTCGTCTCTCTTATATCCCTGTGTATATATTTTTCTGTGATTACCGTGACTTCTACTGCATATGCTGATCCTGAGTCATTACAATCTATTCGCGTGTGCGACCACCCTGTACGTTTGTGCAATGGCTAGTTTGATTAAGCAGAACTGATATATATTCTATAGCCGTATGATAAGGTATAGTGTAAGATACTATTGTGAATCTGATACATCCTTAACAATTGAAACCATTAATCCAGTGATATCAGCCACCTATTCTAAGTGAAAACCAGCTGATGCTTCATTAGTCTAACCGTTAGCAATGAATACCTAGGTTGATACTAAAATAGTATATATATCATTGATTATGTATGTTTGCTAATGTAAAGCCTAATATTGAATAATGTAAAAGTTATCAGAATCATGATTTTAACCTGTCGCTCAGGTTTTGTCCTAACATTAATACTAAGGTACTATAATATTATAAAAGACACATTAATCGTATACCTTGACTTAAAGAAAGTGCATGTGACCATAAACCAAAAGTACTCTAATGAACCTAATTATGTGTCCAAAAAGGGATATGTGATCTTATAAAATCCATTGGGTTTTTAGGAGAGAGATAGATCCAGACTGCTAGGAGTAGAGTTAGGATTTTGGCTTACTACAGATAAGTGGGCCATGCCTTATGAATTCTTGATCAGTATCATTTCAGGCAGTTATTAGATTAAGAAGTTCTATTATGTTCTCTGATCATAGTAGTTGACTACATTTAGGTTTTACAGTAGATATGATGTTATCTGTATAGTTATGCCTTATGATGTTTAGGTAATATGATACCCAACATGAACATAAGAATTCAGTTTGGTTTAATCAGTTGCTATAGAGTAATATGAACTTCTTAAATAATAATATTAGATTCAAATTTAGATATACATTCAGGTTTCAGTTAGCAGTATCCAATTTTAGTTCAATTTCAGCTATCAGTATTCCACTTCAGTTAAGTTATCGGTATTTAGTTTTTGTTCAGATTAAAAATTAAGTAAGTTTAGACTTAAGAAAATAAGTCAAAACCTTCACATAAGACATTATATGATAAGTTCTCACTCAGTTAGTCCCGGAACGATTCAGAGGCATGTATTGCCAACTCAGAGGCATTTGTTGCCAAATCAAAGGAGTGTTTATGCCAATTCAGAGGTGTTGCGACACCATTTCAAGGCATAGCCACACAAATGCATAGACACCTCAGTATCATTCAGGGCATGTAGTGCCATCTCAGGGTACTTGGTACCATTTCAGGGCGTTAATATGCCAAATTAGGAGGACTTATCGTATAATAGTGACCACAACTCAGATAAAATAAGTATCTAAAAGATATGGTTAAGTTTCCTTTTAGTTATAAGTATGCTTTAACCGTTGTATAAGAATTCATTGCCACTTACTCTAACCACTAGTTTCTTCTTTCTTTTACATGGTTGGGGATGCGACGTCCACTGGTAGCGAGTAGATGTTTGAGGAGTAGCTTGAGGATTTATAGATTCAGGAGATATCTTTCATTGGTGGGACATTATCTTAGGTGATCCATCCAGCTTGAATATTTCTTTCCAGTGTTTTCCTTTTGTCTTTGTTAGGATTAGTGTATCCAAAACTTTCCATTTCTTTATGTTAGACTTTTGTTGGGGTTGTTATTCCAGAACTTTTCATTTCAGTATGATAGATGTTCCGTTGAACTCAGTTACTTTGGTTATTTGAATGCTTAGTATGCCAGATATGTGATGCTTGCCCATGTTTTATTTTCATATGTGAAATTATTGCTTCCGCATATAGTATTTGTGGTTATAAAAAGGGGCAATCATTATGAGACTTAGGGCACTAGCATTTAAGATCTCATGTTTTAAAATGAACCATCAATATGTTCATATATTCTTGTCCATACAAGATACATGATGTTTTCATTAATGGAAGGTACATAATAACAATTCACTAATTCTATTACATGCACATGAATGGCAGATTCCAATTGTAGTGGCAACAAGTCTCGCTCCACATAGTTTCTAGCTAACTTCTTCTCAGGTCCTAAAGTAGAGATCTCTATCTCCTTCTTCTTTATGAGATTCTATATATAAAGAGGGAAGTTCCTTTTCTAGAGTCTAGGCTGGTGACAATGGTGGCACTTTCCTTCCTTAACCTTACAAGTGAAAAGGACAAATTCCTTTTGCACTTATCCCTCTCCTTATCTTGAGTGTGAAGACTTGGACTTCAGCTTAGTGACATAATCTTCTTTTCCTTGACTTTGTCCTTGGACTTTATTTCACTGATCATCATCATAGGTCTGTCCATCTTAATTTATGCTTCAACATTCATCAACATGCTCGATAATTCATACAACAGTTTGGCCAAGTTACTCAAGTGATAGCACTCAATAAACTAGCTATATGATTTAGGAAACGATTATAGAATAATATATGTGGCCAACTCTTTCCATAAAAGAAATCCCAATCTACATGACCAATTATATTGAGCACATGGGGCTCGAATGGATCTCCCTATGCCAGTCTGCACTCAAACATCACTTTTGTGACATTAAACTTACTTACTTTACATGATTCTGAAGATTTGTTACCATCTCAAGAATATCCTTGTTTTTTTGGGTGCAACTCATAGTTCATATAACTCAGCATAAGGTCTTTGATGTCTGTGACATCATTGGCATGCTTCAAGTAAGCATCCATTTCAGCCTTAGGTGCATATGGAGTGGGTTCCTCTAGCCTGGTCTTTCAAGGACATCAAGCTTTCACTCATTGGTGAGAACGCTTCTCAAAGTCCTAAAACATACATGAAAGTTAATTCTATTTAGTTTGTCCTATTCAAGGACTGATCACAATAAAAATGTATTTGTGTTTGCCATTAAGTTCTACAAAATATATTGCAACTTTAGTCAAGACATTGTGATTAATTTGATTAGATAAGTTTGACGATATTAATTACGCTTTCAGTTAATTATCACTCCCACTATTTTTTCAAATTGATAACCCTCACATATCAATTTGGAAGATTGTAATGTACAATATTCTAGTGAGCCAAGATCCATATTTCATCAAATTATGAGTAAACTTTGATTGATCACCCACAATTTGACTATTTAGGTAGACAATGTTTGTGAATTGCATCCATGCAACTCTTGGATAGATAGTGTGCACAACTCCTTATCACAATCCATCTCCATGCTTCTAGGTACTTAATCTCATTAAGATCACCTAGTTAATCCTTACCCAAAAGCCAACACGATATCTACCCTACTTTGGTAGATCTACGTACTTACCATCACACTTCCATGAGATAGACATGCACCATGCTTTGGCATAACCTATGTGTCATGGAACCTTTTGTTATCCAAAGTCCACACTCCTAACAGCTACACAGCCAAAGGCGAGTGGACCAGAGCGTCTATCCCTAGAATGGATCTCATAACATATTTCACTTAGGCAGTATATATGTAAAAGAAGTAACAACAAGACAACAAGATACTAAATAGGGAGATAAGAGATAGCATGTACCCATTTCCAGATTCAGGTATAACCATTTGTATTGCATTTCAGATCTTAGAGTCTTGAGTGCAGCAAATCTTCATTTGCAAACTAGATAATATAGGTAGGTACACGAGGTTTGTATAATGGATAAGTTCAATTATGTTTGAGGTTTGTTCAACATATTTTAAAAAAATGAACATAATAATCATAGGGAACAAGTAGCTCAAACAAGTAACTAACTAGCCACAAATTCATACAAGCATACATACAAATTAGCCAATACCATAGTAGGGTCAAGAGAGTAAACATACCTTACGAGTATAGTACAAGATTAAACATTCTTGAGTAAGAGCCTAGAGATTATCCAAACCACGGGTACCTCACAAGGTAAAGATATAGCATGGTGTCTTAGTTCAAGGGGGTTTAGTTAATATAAGCATGTCATGTGGATGTTCTACTAAACCTAGGTATCAAATAGTTCAAGAGATGTCCCATATTGTCAAACATGCATACATTGATTCAACATGATATAAGCACTAATGCTAAACCTTAGGTTTAGATGAACCATACACATTATGAGTACCAAAAGATAGAGATAAGATCTAGTTTGGTAATAGAGGAATCTTGAGATTAGGTTATCATCATAGTCCCTTCATGAAAGATCATCACTAGTCATATTAGATTCATTTCATGCAATATTGTACATTTCCAAACCATAGAAGTGCTAAGAAGATCAATTTAGGATTACATGGTTAAAGCATGATAATTCTAATAATATGAAGTCCAAGATGCATGTATAACACAAGATCATGATCTAGCAAGGTTATCACCCAACAATACACATATGCATTAGCATCACATACATGGCATAATAGTTTAGAAACATAGGTCATATAATCATATTAGGTATTCATGGAAAGGGGCATAAGATCTTAGAATAATAATGTCATACCAGGACACAAAAATCTACAAATTTTCGAAGTTAAAAGGTTACATGGTGATAACTAGATCAAAGTCTCACATATGATCTAGATGCATCCTTTAGTACATCGAATGACAACTTATAAGGTATGATATATGAAAAGCATCATTAGAGAGCAAGCATGTGTACTAGATTAGTTAAAACTCTTTTTAAGAGAGTAGAAGTTACTGATACACTTAGAAATAATGATGTGAGTTATTAAAGTTACCTGGTTTGCAAGTTTGTCTAAGTGTATATGATTAAAGATCATGCAAACTCTATTAAACAATACATCAATAGAAATAAGGAAGAAAACATGAACAATACTCAACAACATTGGAAAGTTGGTGTTTTTTTGGTAAATATGGTATATTACATCATTAGGTTTGAGCAAGATACTTAGAATATATGAGTGATGGAAGTTTGCACATTTATGGGGGGTTTTAGAGGCATTTTACCCTTAGTGGGCCGAGAGGTGTGCGCCTGCCTCTCTCCCATGCCCGCGGTGAGGGAGTCACTCAGCTAGCTGTTGTGCAGGTCACACGATGATCAAGGGAGATGGGAGGCATCTGTTGACGACTCAGGTTCGGGTCACAGAAGTGGTCGTCCGCGTCTTGGTGCAGCAAGGGGCGACCAAGAGTAGGTTGACCATAGCACTACGATGTGGGCAGAGAGAACTGGCCCTAAGTCTACATGGTGAGCCGAGATTCGTTGGCATACATCCATCATGGTAGAGAAAGAGAGAGAGAGTGGGGTGAGGCAGAGGGAAAGAAAAGAGGGAGAGAGAGAAAGATGATGAGGTGGATGTGGGTCCATTGGATCCGTGCTTCCCGTAAGCAGGCCTAGGTGATCGAAGGTCTACGGTAGTCATCTTCCCTAGTTCTTTGCCCATAGACGCACTGCTCTTACACCAGAACAATCACCAGAGCACTAGGCCAAGCAAGGGCATCGACCCTCAATTTGACACATAAAGGATTCCTAGAGCGGAGGAGGGTTAGGGCAAGAAGCCCCAAAGATGACAACAGAGGAAGAAGAAGGAAGGGAGAGGAGTGGCGTTAGGGTTTGATAAAGGTCACAAAAGGAATATAGTTGAAATGTGGGAGGAGTTTTATAGGGATAGAATGGGCTAATTAGGGTAAATATGGCATGAAAAGAGGCCCTGGGTTGGCACCATGGAGGTGGGTAGGTGAGCTTCTAGCACCATTGTCGCTGGAAAGCTGTACAGAGGTAGAAGGAGGCACAATAGCCGTTGGATGGGGTTCAGATCCGAGGCACGTGGATGCAAGGGTTTGAGATTGGTTGTAGAGGAGCATAAAAGATCACTGAGGTGTCAAACTAGGTGCCCAAATACAACTAGGTCGTGCGCCTGGCTGGGCCTGCAAACGGTTGGCTCAACACACAAGGAAAAGAGGGGACTAACCCTTAAATCAAGGATAAAACTAGATATATTTAAAAAGCCATAACTTATGATTTATATCTCTGATCGAGGTGATTTTCGGGCCGTTGGTTTCATAATTGAATCCTATATAACACGGGACACATCTCAAGGCCAAAAGATTTCATTGAGGCATTTCAATTTTTATTGGAAGTTAAAGATATATAATAGTCATCAAACTCAAATCAGAGTCATAAACACATCTGAAGTGACACTTAATTAAGGCTAACTTGTCAATTGAGCATAATGTGACTCAAAGTCATAAAATTAGGGGTTATGGAGGTTATTGGGTACATTAAGTGTTCAAATGGGTCAAGAAGTACCTAAATTGCAAATGAAAAGAATCTAGTTATCACACTATGTTTGGTCGATCAATCTTTTCATGTGTATTGCCTATGGAAAGCATCTGAGAATTAATATTTATTGAGGGATATATATATATATATATATATATATATATATATATATATATATATATATCCAATAACCACATACCTATAGTATGTATCATGTACATGCTAAATCCCACAAGCAGAAACATGCAATTATAAATGCAAGTGATGATTATGGCCATATTACTATAATTACTTGGAGCCACAAGGAATTAATACCACCTAAGGTCTACATCACATGCAACAACTTGTTATTGGTGAAGATCTATACTCAGACTAATCTAGGTTGATCAGTTCAACACTTAAACCAATCGAATCACATCCTAGCCGCTTGATATGGCCTTGAAACAGTCGTCTCGTCCTAGGTTCAACTGATTCATGGACTCCTCCAGCCGATCAGTTGGCCCACCACTCCACCAGTTCATTCTCCTATCATCTGGCTTTCTTGGTCCTCCAATCGATTAGTTCCTTAAGTGAATTGGTCAGTTCATCTGGATTAGAGCGTCTACTTTGCCATAACAAGAATTAAAACTATCCTAATCCTATCTAATATTACATTGTAATAGATAAACCTCTAGTTACATTTGAGGGGAGCATAGAAAGGAGAGAGTTAATACTTTTACATATGGAAAGAATAGAGAGGCTTGGTATGCAAACTAAATTATAAATAGGAATGAACAAATTACAACCATGCACACCCAAATCTAGGGTTATCATCCATAACCATGCTAACATCCATCATAAAAAACTTTTAGGGTGACACATATGGATGGCATGCACACACACACAAACACACACGCACACACACACAGACACACACACACACATACATACATACCCAAATGTACTCAAATTTTGCGTATGAGTTGTTCACGAGATGTTTAAGAAGATCAACAGATTAGATTTTCAAAAAAAATATTGCATCATGAAAAACTAGTTGAGTGTATTCCGCTCTGGATACACTCGAGTGTAATCTAGCCTGACTCTATATATATATATGTATGTATGTGTATATATGTATATATATATGTATATATATATATATGTATATATATGTATATATATGTATATATATGTATATGTATATATATGTATATGTATATGTGTCTATATATATATATATATACATACATATATATACATATATATACATATATATACATATATATATATACATATATATATATATATACATATATATATATATATACATATATATATATACATATATATATACATACATATATATATACACATACATATATATATACATATATATATACATACATATATATATACATATACATATATATATATATATATTTATATATTCGGATCGTATGTGGTATTTAATTAGACTTGCACATTAATCATTTTAATATTCACATCAAATGCAATAAAATAAATCCAATCAAATCAATTGAAATCCAGATACATTGTAAATTAACATGGCTCTGATACCACTATTGAGAAATTGGGGCAACAGATAAGGCATTAGATAAAAAAATTAAAGCCCGATTCCCTAATCAATAAAATCATGTCAACAACAGTGTATCCAAAAAAGTGGATAAAAAGAGTTATACCTAGTCCTACAGTAAGTCTTGAAAAACTCTTGGATGTAGTATCATTCACCTTTCTTCAATTTGTAGTGTGCTTCTTCTTCAAGAAGGACTCAAACAGTCGTCAGCAACAACCTCTTGGTGCAACACCAAAGATGGAGATTGACGACATCCTTCTAGCAAGAAAAACTCCTTTCCTATAGAGTAGTCCATACAGACCACCAGGAACATTATATTGCACTACTAGAGCCAACATGAATGAGTTGTCCCTTCGAATGTCAGTGTACTAGCACTGACTTGCTCTTCTAAAATTGTCTCCCTTGCTATCCTTGCCTTTTATAGGTAGGACTTGATCAATCCCTCTATTTGTTACGAAAACCTAAGAGGACAATAGTTTTTGGATCTTATTGTTGTTCCTGGGAAGCCCTTAATACCTTTATCTATAGGAGAGGATAAGGTCAATGTTTCCATTCATTCTGGGAGTCAAAGAGACAAACTTCACAAATTTTCTAGAAACTACGAACACTAAACTGGTTGGTTCACTATCCAACTAGTCATCTCACAACTTGAATCGTTTGATCTAGTAGTTTTCTTGTTTCAAATCACATTGGTAATCGATGCTTGATAAATGCAAAATATGACATCAACATCAATCCTTGATCCAATCAAATTGATCATTGAACTGGACAATCTGGATGATGAACCAATTGGTTTCATACCATGAAAGGACTATTTCACAAGTGAAATGGCCCTTTCATATGTGAAATGGTCATTTCACATGTCCATTTATGACAAATATTCAATCAATTGTTGTTTCCGATTGAACTAACACTCCAACCGATCGGTCCAACACTTGAACCGGTCAGTTCAGAGTCCAGTCAGTCAATTTTCAACTAGTATTGTTTACATTGAATACCTAAACACTTTTAGTAATCAATCTAAACATCATTCATGAATAAAATCTTATTCGAAGTGCATCCCATGTGTGTGACCCTATAGGTCCCAAATTTATATTGGCAGTGAATGTCCATAACCAACTTATGACATCACAAGCAATGAGCGGTATCTAGAAACACATTGTTGCTGCCCAAGTAATTCAGAAAGTTGGAGAACAACTTCAACCTACAATCCTTGATCAGTGTTACCATGATCATACAGTTCCTTTGTATCTGATAATTTGATTGAACTCGTGGCATGCAATCGTCATCCTCTTAATGTCCAATCCATGTTCCTTGAACTAGAGAAGACTCTCAGAGATGCACATGAGTTCACATATCACACATCGAATCACATTATATGGACATACATTTCTGATTTTTGCTTATCAATAGGCCTAGATATCAACCTCTTGTAGGAGGGACAAATCCCATTTACAACACTCACACTCTATCCTCATGTGTCACAGTGCACCTGAGCATCACCTTTATGGCAACCTTTATTCAAGGTCACAATGGATGATGTCGAAGTACATCGAATGACATGTGATGAGTATAGTGACTTCATGTCTAATAACTACAATCACCACTATCACTATGATAGCTGATTTTGACTACCATTCCATGGTATCCATGTATCACTTTTATGATGAGTCTGTGCAATACACTGTTCTCTAACATGCATACGTGTGCTTGACGTGATATCATATATCATGACTAATGAGACTCTGTCTATTGGTATGTATGCCTAGAGAGCCAATCATGGGATGATTGGTGGGATACATTAAGATTGATTTGATAAAGATCAAAGGCAAGATTCTAATTCTTTCTGGTACAGTCATATGAGAAAATAATAGAATAGATTGAATGTCTAGAGAATGACAATACTCAATGACGTATGCTTTCAGGTTGATGACCTGAACGATGAGATCATACGGATGCTAAGAGTTTGTACATTCTTATTATGTCCCTAGTCAGATGCCATTGTGGAAGGTAGATAGACAAAAATGACACACACGACTAGATTGTGGTGTTGGTTGATGAGAAAATCTCGTTAGTCATGATATGGAGATATCAAACCAAACACATAGGTACTGGTTAGAGAACAAGTGTACCGAACAGACCCACCGTGAGTTTGACACATGGAACCATGACATGGTAGTCACAGTCAGTTCTCACAGTGATGGTGGTGAGTGTGATTCTTTGACCTAAAATCACTACACTCAACACATGTCATTGGGTACACTTTGACATCATCAAACGCAGTCCTGAAACATGGGTTGTTATATAGGTGATGATTGGGTGGTTTTGACACATGGGTCTTTTGAGGGGTGAGTGACAGAAATGGGATTTGTCCCTCCTGAGGGAGTTTGATATCCATGGCCACTTGATGAGTATAATTGAGATAGGCATGCACACACATGTGTGAATCAGTATGTGATATTGATGTCATACATATCTCCTCCAGTCTACTCTGAGATCAAGAAAGTGAATGAATGTTGACAGGATGAGTGTTCCATGCCTTGAGTTCATTCGGGATATCAGTGACAAAGGAATTATACATTCACTATAACACCATTCATAGATTGTAGGATTGAAAGTTGTTCTCCAACTTTGCTTTTCACTTGGGTAGCACTAATGTGCGACTAGGCACCACTCTTTGCTTGTGAAGTCATAAGTGTTATGATCTTTCACTGCCAACGAGAAATAGGCCTGCAGGGTCACACACATAGGATTTAACCTGGAAGAGGAGTTTATCCACAAATGATGTTTAGATTGATTACTAAAGGTGTTTAGAAGTTCAATTAAACACTCAATCAATTGATAGCTCAATATCATAGTGTTCAAGGTGTTCGACTGATAGATTAGAGTATCAGATTGATTGAAACTACAATTGACTGATTCTACACAATCTGCACTCCCTACCGATCGGCTCATATGATGAACCGATCAGCTCAGCTTGGTGATCGATCGTCTCATGAGATGAACCGATCGGCTCAGGACAGGCTAAACTGACCGGTTCAAGGGTTGAACTGATCGGCACAACGGGTCCAAATGAGCAAGTTGGGAAAGTTAGGTTGGGGACAAATTGTCCAATTTGATTGGAACAAGGATTGGTATTTGGATCAATTAAAAAAAAAGAGGAAAAGTCAATCGGGAACAGATCAGGACCACGAACCGATCGACTCATGCTTGAACCGATTGGCTCAGGTGCCCCAACCGATCAGTTTAGGTGTGAACTGATCGGATCAGGTCCCCAACTGACCGTTTCATGCTTGAAACGATCGGTTCAACTGACGCAATTGGTTGTTTTGTGGAAAATCTCAAACCCTTCTACTCCTGCTTTAATCCCACATTGCCCGGGGTAGAGAACCCTGTCCCATGACCCTCCTATATATAGGGGTATTGGGGGCTTCTCAGACACAACAACTCAAAACACCAGTTTCTCAGCAAAGTTGTCGTTCTCTCTGGTTGTGGTAACCAGGAGAACCCGAGCAAGTACTACCCGATAAGGGAGGCACAACAAGGGAAAGACAACTACAGAAAGGCAAATGATTGCAGGAGAGTGTGTCGGTGACTAGTACACCGATAGGAGGGTGCGACTCCTTCCGATTCCTTATGGAACAAGGAGATCAGAGTTCTAGGTGGTCTGTGTGGACTACTACAGAGGCGGGAGATTTCTGCCGCTCGGAGGACAGCTGTCAATCCCGACAGTCTCGGTGAGATCAGGAGTTGCATAGACACCATCTAAGACCAGAGGTGAAGACTGTGCAAGCCGCAAGGTAACGTCGCCGAGTAAGCCTCGGGACAAGGTACGTCTCTACAAACCATCCTTCCTACTATATAGACATTGACGCGGTTCCTTTATTCTGGGTTTGGGAGAAGAAATTTTTTGTTTCCGTTGCCTTCTCTGCCTCCCCTAAAACCTAACAGTAGTATTAGAGCCATGTCAACTGCTCTATACTTTAGGATTATCGATGTGATCAATTTTGGTTTGTCGCCTTTATTTATTGCATACGATACGAATAAAATTGGCTTTATGCATGTCCAATCCTAAATCCACAAATCCCAATATACATATATGATATGTAATATGAATGCACTTGATACACATCGCCTTTAAACGAGTTTTGTGGTGGTTGTATAGCGTGGTTATTGCCAATAAACCCTATGTCTGTGTATGGTTGAATGTGGTTTCTTGCATCTCAGTCTGCGCATCGATTCCCTACCTCCTCTTCTTGATGTAACTTGAGATAACTCAAGATTTCTTTCCTACCTTTTCTCCCCCGAATGTAACTTAGGGTTTCCCTTTTCAAATGTAAAATAGGATATATCTTTGATTTCTTGTAATGTTAAAGAACGAAGGACAATCTGACGACAACTGAGATGATCAGTTCAAGGCATGAATCGATCTGTTGGCGATCCAGATGACCAGCTCGAGGAGCGAGATGAACGGGTGGAAACAGAATGAGATGCACGATGACCAGACGAACCGATCGGTTGGAGGAGTCAATCGATCGGCTGGTGGCACCCAACCGACCGGCCTGATGACGAGCCGATCAATCATGGAGATGAGTTGATCAAACCCAGAATGGAAAATTACAGAGTTCATCTTGTACAGGTTGCATGTGATGTGGACCTAGATGATCGTGATTCCTCTTGGCTCGAGGAATCACATTAGGATGGCCATAATCATCGCTTTTATCACTTTTCATGTTTTCTGTGGGATATAGCATGTATATGATACATACTATGTATTGTGGTGATTGGATGTGTATATGTACCTATAAAACCAAATCCCTCATCTAAATATTAAGTCTTATATGCCTTCTGTAACGACCCCGCCTCCCGGTAACCCCCAATTAAGGGAGACCTGAAGGTCAGAGCCGTTATTCAATTAACAGGATCAAAGGTTCGACAAATAATCAGTAATAATTAATAAACTTTACCGACTAAATTGAAAACATGTACAAAAGGAAACTTTTCTTACCTTGGAAAAACTGGGATTTTTAAACTTCTATCCATGAAGGTGCTAAACTAACTAATCCTCCTGTGCACGTTATTTATCATTTAATTCCATGTCTTCCACTTTACTGTTTGTTCTTTTCATTTGTACCTAAAACGCCGACAAACAAAACATCGGTCAGCCGAAGCTGGTATGTGGGGGAAACAATAATTGTGCAACTATGTTAACAATGTAATCAACCAAATATCATTTAACAACCAAGATTACGTTTTAAGCAATACTACTCAATCCTTGCCTATCCCCTTTCTCTGTAACGTCCCTACAGTGGACATGGATACCACCTCTCTCATATGGTAGATCCTTACCCCCATGGCCCTACCACGTAGGTAGCCAATACCTAGGGTTATGGAGTCACATGGTCCTACCCAAAGGTAGACCAATCCCTGACTCATGATGACTTGATGGACCTACCCCATTGGTAGCCATTTACTAAGTCATTTAATGACCTGATGGACCTACCCTCATTGGTAGCCATTTACTAGGTCAATCTATAAAGCTACAGAGGGGACTAGGATCTGAGCTAGTAGGCATATTTCTTATGTGACAGTCATATTCACATTATACTTTGCATGAATTAAATACATCCAACAGTTTAATTCAAGTCACGATGGAAACATCGATAAAATCCCGGAAAACTAATTCGGGTAGTCATAAGCGTAACCACATACCTGACTTGGCGAGTCATGCAGATTATTCAACATATACTTCATGTGTATACAATCAAGTCAATCAATAGATCCAAGCAAGTAATTCAATCATCACATAGTTCCTGAAAAGAACATGTACTCTATTTATTACACATTTCGTCAAGAATCTACTTTATTGACTTGGATTCTCTTTCTAGGGTTTATAATCCACATTAAGGTTCCATTAATACTCATTAGGGTTTCTTAGATCCATTCCTCAAACTTTATCCCTTTTAGGTCAACAAACCCTAAAATACTCTTTTCTACTCATATAAACCCTAATTGCTCAAACTATTCATTTAATAGTCAGATTGACTTAGGATCAACATATCCCTATGGATTTGAACAATTAAACCAATTAAAAAACATATTAATCTAAATTAGGGTTTTCAAACTCATTAATGCATATTCATGCACGAAACCCTAAATTAAGCCAATTTTATTAAAAGATTATCTTTTTAGATTCCATTTTCACATTTATCAACAAAATATCATTATTGGCTTGAATTATCCAACAATATCATTTAGTCCATCTAAGGTTTTTTCCTTAATTAAATCGTTAAAAATGGTAACTTTATGTACTTTACACATTTCATGCATATTTAAGCACATAAACTCTAAATTAGACTAATAACGTGCAAAGTTCTTCATTTTGAACATAATGTATCGTTTTGCATTTAACAGGTTAATATCAACTCTACGGATCCATTAAACCCTATTAATCACTTTAATCATATCAAAGTAGGGTTTCTTTAATCATCATTATGTTAAAGTTGATAAATTACACTACTTTTCAAATTGCAAGAGGAATTGGCTTATAAACATAATTTTTTTAGATTCCTCACGTCTTTCTGATCAACTTTCATATAAAACTTGTTCTAATCTGAGTTACGATTCATGAGCTATGATTTTTGCAAAATCAACTTACCCGGACCAATCAGAAGGCGCCACACGGCCTTGCCCCCATGCAACGTTGGCTCTTTTAAAACATAACTGAATTACTGTGTTACCCTCGCGTAAGCTGTTGGCTATTGAATACCCGGAGGGGTATTTTCATCCAAAGGATTCATCATCCTCAACCTTCCGCGCCCTAGCGCGTCTGCCGGCTGCGGTTGCAGTGTGGAGTTTCTCCCTCCTTCCTTGGGCTCGAGGGGGGGGCCGGCGACCACTGCCCTACGTCCGCAGACCTCCGACGCATCAAGGGGGTGCCATAAAGAGACCAAGGTGGCCGCTGCAAGCTAGACTGGCTGGCGGCGTTCAGCCGATGGTGCAGACCTACTACGGCGGCTGCGCGAAGTCGAGCACCCGGGGAGGGAGCCGATCGCCCTTAAGCTACTAGGAAACATCGGGCCTACATCCTAGAGAAGCCGCAGCTCCTCACGCTCTCAGTTTTAGAACAAAACCTTAGACTAGGGTTTGTACGGAAGTAGGAGAAGAGAAAAGGATTCTTGGGATTCTCTCTCTCTCGCTCTCTCTCTTGAACTCGAACCAGTGCTCTTCCCTATATATAGGGTAGGGCATTCGCACCCCAAGATGTGCATTAATAAGGACCCAAGTCCTTATTCTAAAAGGAAACATATTTTCCTTAGATAAGAAGCAACTTCTCTCTCTTCCATATCTTTTGTTATTCTTTAGACATTAGGAATTCAAAAATAACTTCTTTTATTCTTTTATTTACTTGCCCTTTATTCCAAAGGCACGAATTCTATTTTCATTTAATAGGAAGATACTTTCTTTTTATCAATATCACAAATTCACTAATAATGTATCTCATTATCTTTTTATTTTGCAAATTTGCTATTTTCTCTTTGCAATTATCTTGTTATTTTGGGTCCCTTGGACCTCAAGAAAACCCAAGGCACGGATTCCCACATTGGGGAATATTGGTTTGCCTTTATCTTCTTTTAAAAGTCAATTTCTCATATTGTATTTATTTCTTATTAGAATATCTCCTTTTTGAGGATTTCCCTTTATTTATCTTTTATTTTCCTCTTTGGTATCCCTTTTATCATTAGGAATCCTTGGGATACGAAATTCCACAAAGGATAACTCAATTATACCTCTTTTCACTTAATTTCCACATTTCATCAATGTTTTCAATTTCTTTCTTCATAAAGAAATACTTATTTAATTTTTTCTTTTCTTATTGCTTTCTTTTTGCAACCTTGGACTCCTTGGTACCCAAGGAATCCAAGAGGCACGAAATCCTCTTTGGATTTTCCTTCTAGAGGTTTCTACATATTTCTTTTCTTAAAAATTCAATTATCCATTTACTAATTGAATTTCATTGTTATTTGGGCCCAATAGCCAATAAACCCCACAAAGCAATCAATCAAGGCTATTGTGAATGGAATCCATTTATTTGAAGCAAATTATATCATTGTTTGTTCAAATAGCTTTAATATGAGAACTTACATTTCTCTTCAAAGAACCCAAAATTTGGGGTTGTAACACCTTCCATTAGAGGACCACATGAAAAACTTGATCGACCAAGCGTAGGTTACGCCAAAGCATGGTGCGCCGTCTATCTTGTGGAAGTGTGAAGGGTGAACATGTAGGTTCTTCCAAAATAGGGTGCATGTTTACCGTGTCTGCTTTTGGGTTAGACTTAACTGGTGATTCTTAGAGTATCTAAGCCCAGAGGCACGGAATGCTCATGGCAAGGTGTTGTGCATGTTCATTCATCAAGAGTTGCATATGATGCAATTGGCATGATAGCCTACCTAAATAGTCAAGATTATGGGCGATCAGCCAAAGCTGACTCATGACTTGATGAAATACGGATCTTGACCCGCTAGAAGGTTGTACACTACAATCTTCCAAATTGATGGTGAGGGCTATCAATTTGAACAAAAATAGTGGGAGAGATAATTAATTAAAGTCCTAATTATATCATCAACCTTTCAAATCAATCAAATAAGTCAAAATTGAGTTTTAGACTAAATTGCATATGTTTCCTTTTGTAGTACAAATGACAACAAACAACAATCACTTTTCACTGCGATCGGTCCTTGAAAAGGACAAGCTGAATGGGACTAACTTCCATGACTGGTTTAGGACATTGAGAATTGTTCTCACTCAAGAACGAAAGCTCTATGTCCTGGATACTCCAGCTCTAGAGGAACATGCTCCTATCAAACCAAAGGTAGAAAGGGATGCTTATAAAAAGCATTCTGAAGATGCCATTGATGCAAAGTACTTGATGTTGTGCTCCATGAACCACGAGTTGCAGAGACAACATGAGAACATGGGTGTCATTGAGATGATTCAACATCTCAAGAACATGTATGAAGATCAAGCACGATAAGAGAGATATGATGTCTCCAGGGAACTGTTCAAGTGTGTCATGACAGAAGGAGATCCAGTTGGTCCTCACACGCTCAAAATGATTGGGTATGTGGAGAATCTAACAAGACTGGGATTTCCACTGAGCCAAGAGTTGGCTATTGACGTGATACTACAATCGTTTCCAGAATCCTACAGTCAGTTTGTGATGAACTACAACATGAAAAACTTTGACAAGCCATTGACAAAGTTGTTGGGCATGTTGAGGATAGCCGAGGCATAGATGAAGAAGGACAAGCCTAAGTCTGTGATGATGATCAACAACAAGAAAGGCAAGTCCAAGCACAAGGGAAAGGGCAAGGCTAAGAAAGGTTCTGATGCTAGCCAGCAGCCCAAGTCGTCTTCAACTCTCAAGGCCAAGGGAGGCGTGGCCAAGAGAGGCAATTGCCACCATTGTCAAAAGCCAGGACATTGGAAAAGGAATTGTCCACTCTATCTGGAAGAACCAAAGAAGGAGACGACAGATGGCTCCACCTAAAGGTGTCATGAAATAAACTTGTAACATTTTTGAGGTATATGATACCAAGATATATAATGTAAAACACCCAATAAATGGGGCAAGTGTTGCCGCCATAGATAGGAGTACTTTAGTTTATTTTCAGCCTTGAAGGCATGTAATAGAGTTATGAACTGCTATTTCATATTTGCCAATGGATAGAAACACCTTAATTTTTACATATTGTGTGACAATGATGGCAATTAATAAAGTTGATGTTTCAATCTTTGTGGCAATGCCTTATTTATCTTGTGGTACTTGGTATGCATAAGATAAAGTGATACCTAAAAGTTGTTGATGACTCAAACAATCAAATTAGCATAAATCATGAGAAATACATTTCTATTTTGCATATGATGGATAAGTCTAGACTCTTTTGGTTAGAGAACTAGTAAGAGACATGATTGATCAATCTTCACTAAAGGTAATGGAAGAATGATTATCATATTAGGTATAATACATGTGATGTATTTACATACCTATTGGAGTTAATGCTAGTACTTCAAATGGTGTTTAGAGGAATACCAATATGAATATCTTGAAGTGTTCAAGAATATCATAGATGAGGTACGAATTTGGTAAAGTGTTAATTCTTGATGAGATCAATGAATGAAATACTTGGACCAAATGTTTGAATCCTTATGAGTGATTATGATAGTGTATTGTAGTGAACTCATGATTAAGGCATGGTGATGTCAAATCAAAAGGAGTCATACTCTAAGGAGTTAGAAGATGATTATCAAATAACTAAGTTCTTCTTAAATAAAGAATACCTTACACTAATAAAGGATATTAAGAATCACAAAGTGTTGTGAGTTCTCAAATTCCTTAACAGATACACCTCAAATATCTATGTGATGAGTTGGTCATATGATGAGTCAACAATCTAAATGAATATTGAGGAATTGGTTTTTGAGTTATGGTTTATGACCATTACATCCTAAATGAATTCCTTGTGAACCATAAGGTATGACCTTGATGGTAGCACCCATTGCATGAAATCCATAAGTGTGAATGAGTCTTAAGCATTAAGACACATAGATAACATTTTGAGAAGGATAACGCTTGTTGATTGCAACTTAATGACTAAGGCATTTGGCATGCGGATACTAAAACTGCATTCCTATGAGGAATAAAACAAGGATGTGTACGTGACACAACCTATAAGTTTTATGAATCCATTAATGCAAATGAAGTCTGTAAGTTACAATGGACTAATCAATGTGATTGATTAAATACAAGAAACTTAGAGCTAGATCTTTACTTTGATGAAATAGTCAAAGGGTTTGACTGAAATGACAAAGATAAATAAGGGATCTGTGATTTAGTGGGAGCATATTTGTATTCCACATGTCAATGTGAAATGAGATGTTCTAGAATGGAATTCAAAGTGGAAATTATCTTTAAGGAAGATAGAGCCGTTTCCTATGTGATAGGAATAGAGATCTATAGAGATAGTTCTTGAAAACGTATTGACCTAAAAAGAGAGAGCATACATTGGCAATCTATACTGAAGGTTCAGTATGCATAGATTCAGTGGGAGAAAACTTATCCATGTTACATGGAGTTAGTATCCCAGAGCCAAGTGTCCAATTCTTATGAAGAATGGAAACACTAAGAATAGATAAGGATCTATCATGTATGTAATCATCCCATCATCTTGCATGTATGGACATGGAAAGAACAAAACACATTTATCATCTTGTATGTAGGACATGAAAATATGATATGCTCATGCTGATAACTCGTATGTGGGACATGACGAGTGGATGTCTGTCTAGTTCTAATAAGGGTTATTGGAATACCATGAGAACTTGATAAGTACTTGAGAAGTAATAGTTCTATGGAAATAAGGAAGGGTTCACTATAAAGAGTTACACTAATGCAAACTTCCAAAAAGGACAGAGAATTAATCGCAATATATATAGGATATATAAAAGTGAATGTTTGTTAATAAATGGAAACGTTCCAATAAAGTCGTTTAAAAGGAAAAAGCTGTGTATCCGTGTGTTAAAGAACATTAGTGGATGCTATATGGATCTGGAAGTTCATAGAGATGAACTTATAGATATTCCGATCATTGATGACAAGTTAGGAGTGCTTGGTCATGCAATGTGGCTAAAGGTTAGAAAAGGAATACTAGATTGCATATTACGGCAACTCCATCTCATACGTGTGACGTACAACAAAGAGATGAGAGACATGCAGTTAATACCGACTCTGGCAAGGTGTTGCCATAACTCACTATGCTAGCACTAGAGCGCAGTAACATGTGGGACATGTTTGAAGATCACTAAGAATATGATTCAAGGGTGATTGGCTCACAGTGCAAGTGGGATTCTGTTGGTATGTATGCCCTGAGAGCCAATCATGGGATGATTGGTGGGATACATTAAGATTGATTTGATAAAGATAAAAGGAAATCTTCCAATTCTTTCTGGTATAGTCATATGAGATAATGATAGAATAGATTGAATGTCTAGAGAATGACAGTACTCAATGACGTATGATTTCAGGTTGAGGACCTAAACGATGAGATCATATGGATGCTAAGAGTTTGTACATTCTTATTATGTCCCTAGTCGGATGTCATTGTGGAAGGTAGATAGACAACAATGACACACAAGACTAGATTGTGGTGTTGGTTGATGACAGAATCTCGTTAGTCATGATATGGAGATATCAAACCAAACACGTAGGTACTTGTTAGGGAACAAGTGTACCAGAAAGACCCACCGTGAGTTTGACACATGGAACCATGACATGCTAGTCATAGTCAGTTCTCACAGTGATGGTGGTGAGTGTGATTCTTTGACCTAAAATCACTACACTCAACACATGTCATTGGGTACACTTTGACATCATCAAACATGGTACTGAAACATGGGTTGATATAAAGGTGATGATTGGGTGGCTTTGACACATGGGGCTTTTGAGGGGTGAGTGATAGATATGGGATTTGTCCCTCCTGAGGGAGTTTGATATCCATGGCCACTTGATGAGTAGGATTGAGATAGGCATGCGCACGCATGTATGAATCCATATGTGATATTGATGTCATACATATCTCCTCCAGTCTACTCTGAAATCAAGAAAGTGAATGAACGTTGACAGGTTGATTGTTCCATGCCTTGAGTTCATTCGGGATATCAATGACAATGGAATTATACATTCACTGTAACACCATTCACGGATTGTAGGATTGAAAGTTGTTCTCCAACTTTCCTTTTCACTTGGGTAGCACTGATGTGCGACGAGTCACCACTCTTTGCTTGTGAAATCATAAGTGTTATGAACTTTCACTGCCAACGTGAAATGGGCCTACAGGGTCACACACATAGGATTTAACCTGGAAGAGGAGTTTATCCACAAATGATGTTTAGATTGATTACTAAAGGTGTTTAGTAGTTCAATTAAACACTCAATCAATTGATAGCTCAATATCATAGTGTTCAAGGTGTTGGACCGATTGATTAGAGTATCAGATTGATTGAAACTACAATTGACTGATTCTGCACAATCTGCACTCCCAACCGATCAGCTCATATGATGAACTGATCAACTCAACTTGGTGAACCGATCGGCTCATGAGATGAACCGATCGGCTCAGGACAGGCTGAACCGACCGGTTCAAGGGTTGAACCGATCAGCACAACTAGTCCAAATGAGCAAGTTGGGAAAGTCAAGATGGTGAGAAATTTCCTTTCTTTTCACTTATCCAATTTGATTGGAACAAGTATTGGTATTTGGATCAATTCGAAAAGAGGAAAAGTCAATCAGGAACAGATCAGGACCACGGACCGATCGACTCATGCTTGAACTGATTGGCTCAGGTGCCCCAACCGATCGGTTCAGGTGTGAATCGATCAGCTCAGGTCCTCAACTGACCGTTTCATGCTTGAAACAATTGGTTCAACTGACGTAGTTGGTTGTTTTGTGGAAAATATCGAACCCTTCTACTCCTGCTTTAATCCCACACTGCCCGGGGAAGAGAAACCTGTCCCATGACCCTCCTATATATAGGGGTATTGGGGGCTTCTCAGACACAACAACTCAGAACACCAGTTGCTCTGTAAAGTTGTCATTCTCTCTGGTTGTGGTAATCAGGAGAGCCTGAGCAAGTGCTACCCGATAAGGGAGGCACAACAAGGGAAAGACAACTGTAGAAAGGAAACTGGTTGCAAGAGAGTGTGTTAGTGACTAATATGCTGACAGGAGGCTACGACTCCTTATGATTCCTTATGGGACAAAGAGATCAGAGTTCCAGGTGGTCCGTGTGGACTACTACAGAGGTGGGAGATTTTTTCCGCTCAGAGGACAGCTGTCAATCCCGACAATCTCGGTGAGATCAGGAGCTACATAGAAACCATCCAAAACCGAAGGTGAAGACCACACAAGCCGCGAGGTAATGTCGCCGAGCAAGCCTCGGGGACAAGGTATGTCTCTACAAACCATCCTTCCTACTGTATAGACATTGATGCGATTCCTTTATTCTGGGTTTGGGAGAAGACCTTTTTTATTTCCGCTCCCTTCTCTGCCTCCCCTAAAATCGAACACTATCATCAGTCAACACACACTTTAGTCTTATGTATTTCTATTTTTCTTCCATAGTAATATCTGACTAGGGTCATAACAAGAATGTGTGTACTCTTATCATACATATGATTTCATTGTTTAGGTCCTAAACATGAAGACATATGTCATTGAGTAGCAATGTTCATTACACATCTAGTATGTATGTGTCATCATCTCATGATTGAGACATAATTACCTTTATAATTAACATATCAGGTATCTGATGCCTCATTCTAATTATCATATAATTTGCTCTTTGGGC
Organism: Alisma plantago-aquatica; assembly: GCA_963693085.1. Classification (NCBI taxonomy): domain Eukaryota; kingdom Viridiplantae; phylum Streptophyta; class Magnoliopsida; order Alismatales; family Alismataceae; genus Alisma; species Alisma plantago-aquatica. Next base: position 187,621,331 of record OY856415.1, read on the forward strand.
ATACATACCAACAAACAATTCAATGCTAGCACGTTGACTAGAAGGGAGCACTCCTTCCTATCTATTCATCTAGAATGCCAAGAGTTCCCGGTGGCCCACGTGGACTATACTAGAGGCGGGGAGACCTTTTGCCACCCACTAGGAGGACACAATCAACCATTGTCCATTGTGATCAACCAAGATTCGGCTATCGACAGCCATCCAGGTGCGACTTGACAAAGAAGCACGTTGCGACAAGCATTGACGCTGGACTTGCTCTAGTACCATGTATATGTCTTGCAAACCCTCCCTTACCATTACATAGTTGTTGACAAATCTACTAATTAAAGGAGAATATGGTAGTAAAGTTTTATTTCCACTACCATATCTGATGCCATATTTCCCTATAGTAAGTTCTTTCTTCTTCATTTTTAGCAAATTCAATTTCCATATCATTTTGAAGTAGAAGTGTGTTATGTCTTCTTTTTTATTGTAATTATATTTTAATTTTGATAAATGAAGATTGCATTAAAAACTGACTCGAGGTTTTCATATGCTCATGATAAGGAAGGTAGACACGTATGATCAAAGAATTCACATCACCTTTATATATTGGATTTCATCAAATGAAGAGAGGAAATGGTACATAAAAGATATGACTACATGCTAATTTGATGTATATTCAATTAATGGATATTCTAAATAAATGATTTTTGTATATATAGTTGAACTTCAATCATCATCATGTAAAACAAGGTATATTTCCTTTTTGAACAAAAATGGTTGCGATAAATATCAAAGTTAAGTTTCATTATGTTAAGGACTATTTGCTAATAGACTCTAGGTGAATTTGTTCCCCTTAATTATTCTAAACAAATAACAGATATATAAATGACAGCTAGAGTTTTCTATGAGTGCAACCAACAATTAATATACAACTGACACTTACTCTATTATTCTGCAATGTATCCCTCCCCTTCATACAAACACACTATTTTGTATTTATTGTACTTGCTTGCTGTTATCATGATTAAAATCAGATATTAAACCTATTGTCTCCTATTCTCTGCCCGATATACAATATAACCATAACACTAACTTTTTAACTACCAACTTACCCTGACCAACATCACCACGTCAAAACCACTACCTCTCATTAGTAGCTTCTTACTATGCCATGCCAATTATCAACTTTTCCTAATTTCTTCTCATGCATCACTAATTTGATCATGCCCAACCACAAAGTCTTCTCACTCTATCACCTCAAACTTAATGCCACTACCATGATACTACCCATATTCTCCTCATCCACCACCCACCCCCATATTTTCCATTCAACAACCCTTGATATACCAACACACGTATAAACTCTGTTAAACCGAGATGCAATTAATGGTGATTCACTAATAGAAACTTAGTGATGTTTACTTAGTCAACACCAATAAGTGGAATTAGGGGGAAATAGAAAAGTTATATCAATAACATTATAATAACTATAGAAAATTCACACAGGGAGTAGAATATATGATATTAGATGCATATCAAGTAGAAATGAAATGAGATAAATGAACAAAAATGTAATTTGAATGGTAGAGAATCAATAATTAATCATGATTACATTTAATTGCAATTTTTATAGTCTAAATGTATCACTTGATTCACCAATGCTTATTATATGTATTTTGGAATCATGGGATGTACTTGATATAATAGTAAGTCAACTGTGATCATTTATAAATTAAAAATAGCCTTAAAAAGTAGAGGAATCTTATTCTTGAGATAAATTTCCAACCCACATTGGCAATGTAGTTTGATATTTGATATTAAAAAATCTTAGAAGCATTAAAGTATGTTGTACTAAATTTTGAGCTTGGGATATATGTGAATAGATACCAATAATATTAGTCCCCAATTTACATCATAATTATTGGGATGTATGCAAGCTACCTAGAGTTGTAGTGTTTATGGTTTAGCTTATACCAAAGAAAAAAGGAACACTTGTTAAGTTTTATCATTAAATTATAAATTAAAACCTATCAAAATCTAATTGCTGATCTTAGAAAATCAAATTCAGGTACTAAATATGATAGTGTACTAAGTGATTCTTTTATTCACCCTATTTTTTGGGAAATTATCTCATGATGATTTTATATACATTTTATATATGTATTTTCTATAGGAAAATATGGCAATAGAGTAGGCAACAGAAATAATATTTTTTTGTCATAATACCCATAACCAGCAGACGGCGTCAACAACTATGTAATGAGAATGATGATTTAACAAGGCCATACCTGCTCCTAGAGCAAGTCCAATGACTAATACCTCTTTGCAATTGGGTAATTTCCTTCTAGTTGCACTCAGACGACATCTACAACAACTCCTGGTCTCCACCACAGATAACAACCTGACATTGTCATCCTAGCGGGAAAAGCTCCACGCCTCTATGGTCGTCTACACGGACAACCATGAATTCATGTCGTTCTAGTAGAACTGACAAGAAGGAGTTGTCCCTCTCCGTTGGAATAGCACCAACTTGCTCTCCCATAATTGTTCTCCCTTTCTATCCCTCCTTTAATCAGGGAGGACTTGCTCAAGTTCTCTAGTTACCACAAATAGAGAAGACAAACAATTGCCAAAGGCAATTGAATTGTGTTTGAGAAGCCTGCATACTCCTCTATTTATTGGAGGGTTAGGGTCAAGGTTCCCAGTCTAAATGGGAGTGGAAGGGACCGAAATTTCATGATTTGTTTGAACATGTGAGCGACAAAATGATCGATTCATGAGTGAACTGAAGTGAGTTGATTGGTTGGCATGTGATTCGATCGGTTCACCCAGTGAACTAGTCATTTCATAATGTTTCCCAATCACAATTGTATTGGTAATTGTAATCGAATTAATGCTCAACATGACGTCAACAAAAATCCTTGAGTCTGTCAAACTGATCCACCAACTTCTCGATTCACAACTTAAGACAGTTGAATCATGTACCTGAGTTGATTGGTTCACTTCCTGAACTGGTAAGTTCATGGTCTAGAATTGCCAAAATCGGTTCAATTGACCTGACACGAAACGATTGGTTCAACACTTGAACCGGTCGGTTCACTGTCCAATCATTCAATTTTCTACCAATGTTGTTTAAATTGAATAACTAACTCTTTACTAATAAATTTTAAACCATATTCATGAATGAACTCCTATTCCAAGTGTATACTATGTGTGTGACCCTATAGGTTCCAATTTATATTGGTAGTGAATATCCATAGCTGATTTATAACATCAAAAGCAATGAGAGGTATCTAGCAAGTCATCATTGATACCCAAGTAAATAGAAAGTTGGAGAACAACTTCAACCTACAATATGTGATAGGTGTTATAGTGATTGTATAATTCCTTTGTCGCTGATATTCAAAATGAAATTGAGACAAAAAATCATCATCCTCTCAATGCTCTATCTAAGTTCCTTGAACTAGAGCAGACTGTCATACATATATGTTACCTTAATATTATATATTGATTCACATGTGCATGCACATGCTTTTCTCAGTCTCACTAATCAAGTGGCCTGTATATCACACTCTAGTAGGAGGGAAAAGTCCCATATACATCACTCACAATCATCCACATGTGTCACAATGCATCCAATCATCACCTTTATGGCAACCCGTATTCAAGGTCACAATGGATGATGTCAAAGTATATTGAACTACATATGACGAGTGTAGTGATTTTAGGTCTAAGAACCACAATCAGAACCTTCACTATGAGAGATAATTGTGACCACCAATTATGGTTTCCACATGTCACTCTCAAGGTGGGCCTGTCTGATACACTGTTCTCTAACAAGTATCTACATGTTTGGTTTGATATCACATATATCATGACTGATGAGATTATGTCATCAAGCAACACACCTCTAGTCTTAAGTGTTTCTATTGTCTATCATCCTTCCATAGTAACATCTGACTAGGAACATAACAAGAATGTACGTACTCTTAACATGCACATGATCTCATTGTTCAGATCATCAACCCAAAGACATACGTCATTGAGTAATGTCATTCTTTAGACATTTGCTATGTTTCCTCAATATCTCATAACTGTGTGAAATAAAACAAATTGGAAGATTGTCTTTATTAATCAAATAATTTATATGATTTTCCATCACAATTATCATATGATTTTCTCTCTGGGCATACATACCAACAGACTCAACTTGCACTTAGAGCCAATCACCCATGAATCTCATCCTTAGCGATCTAAACATGTCCATCATGTCTCTACTGTTCTAATGCCAAGTCAGCGGGTTAACAACACATTTTCCAATAGCTAGTACATTGCATTTTCACATCTCTTTGTTGTACGACATCTCATATGAGATGGAACCGCTGTAATATGCTATCTAATATTCCTTGCCTAACTAGTAGCTCCATTGTTGTCATAATATTTCTACCGTGTCATCAATAGTTGGAATATCTTTAAGTTCATCCACATGAACTTCTAAATCCATACAATATCCACTCCTGTGTTCATAACACAAGGATACTTAGCTTCTATTCTAGAGTTTAAATAATTGTCTGTAGTTCGAAGCCTTTCCAAATTATAACTATTTCCTTAAGATTAAACATAATTTTATATTGCTATATTTTCTATCATTTCGGAAGCTTGCATCGCTGTAACCCTTTACACCCAACTCTTCCTTATTGACATAAACTATCAACTGATCCTTAGTGCTTCTCAAGTACTAATGGATGTTCTTTATGGAATTCCAATGACCTTCATTGGAATATGATTAATATCATATTGTCATGTCCAATACATACAAGACTATGGGATGATTATATTATATAACATGCATGATAGATCTAATTGATAGTGCATATGGCATCTTACTCAGGCTTTCTATTCTTCCCAAGAATTAGAATACAAGGTTCTTGAGAGATTAATCTCATGTAAAATGGATAGATTTTCTCTCATTGAATCCTTCATGTTGAACCCTTTCAACATCTTGCTAATATTTGTATTCATGTTTAGGTCATGAAACTTTCCAAAACTATCTCCATAGATCTCAGTTCTTATCACATAGGATGTTTCATTTGAATCCTTCATTTCTGAAGGTATATTCCATACCAAGTCTCAATACTCATAGTATTATGATGTTATTCCCCATCAATATGTAGAATATACATACATGCTCCCAATAAATCTTTTATAATATCTTTTATCTTGATTAAAGTCAAACTCTTTGACTATCTTGTCAAATGAAAGATTCCATCTCTGAGATGCTTGTTTCAATCTCTAGATTGATCTTTGTAGCTTATAGATTTTATTTGAATTAGTGGAGTTATAAACCTTATGGTTGTGTCACGTACACATCCTCTCAAATACTCCTATTAAGAAATGCGGTTTAAATCCCCATATGACAAATCTCATAGTCTTGATAAGCTGCAATAACAAGCATGACAATTGGTGAAAAGGATTTCATCATGTTCAACACTTTTGAACTTGTTTGAAATGTCTGCAACCAATATGTCCTCTAAGGTTATTCATGTTGGTCTTCTTCTTGAAAACCCAATTGTACCTTTTGGATTTTACCCCTTTAGGTGGTACAACCAATGTAACATCCCTGACCTGGGTTATAATTTAACCCTAGATGTTTTGCCTAATAAGGTTAAGTAGATTCTTAATCTTATCTTGGGAAAAGTAATTATGGCTCATGAGAAACGTATGTTTCAATTTTGGTCCTGTTTGAACAATGTTGAAGCAATGTTTGCTTATTTTGGACTAAAGTGCAAATTACCCAAGTTGAGGGGTCAAATTGCAAATGTTGCATTATAAGATGTTCCTCTGATATTGAGACATCATAAGAATGAATATGATGTAGTGGTATGGTTTTCACAAGCTTGGGCACCAAGATTAAGCTTGTAAAGCAATGTTGTGCATTAAAACCTAGTTTTGGTGAAAAGTGCAATTTACCCAAAAACCTAGGGTTCAATATGCAAATTACCACTTCAATAAGGTCCCTAATGTTTCTTGGCATCATGTAGAGCAAATAAAGTGAGAGGGGTGCCTCTTTTGAATTAAGTTGGAGGAGAGAGAATCTTGATATTAAAATAATCAAGATTAATGCCTAATTGAAAACCCTAATTTGATTTAGGGAAAACATGAATAAAAATAATTGAAGGGCTTTCAACCAAAATGTTTTGGGTTGATTTTGAATAAGGATGGACGTTCCTTTGCCAAGATAAGGAATGAAAATATCCTAAGTAGGTGAAATTCCACTCACCTTATTATAAGAAAAAGAAAACCCACTCACATATGGATATTAATATAATAAGCATTAAGGTGCTTAATTTGCTTTTCTTTAAATTAAAGATAATGAAGGAGAATTAAAGGAAAAGGAAGGTGCCTCGTCCTTAAGGGATTTGAGGGGGAAGAGGCGGCCATATTTTTGGAATTTAATGCATTTTAATAATGCATTTTCTCTCTCATCAATTTCCTTATAAAAGTGCCTTTTTCAAGCCAAATGAAAGGCTATTTCGGATTTTCTTCTTTCCTTTGCTTGAAAAACCGACCAAGGAGCTAGAGAGGAGCAGGAGGAAGACTCCCTACCTGTTGGTAAGCTCTTGACCTTCGTTCTCCTTGATTTCATGGAGGAAATCGAAAATAAATTATGGATTCCTTCTTATTTCGATCTCCTCTTCAACCCTAGCCAAATTTTGCAATCAAAAGCTTGAGGACGAGCCTAGGGGGAGTTTCTAAAGCTTCATCCACTATTAATAGCGTGATCTTGGATCTTTGGAGCTCAATTGGAGGCGGGTTTTATAACTTAAACCCTCAAACATTGCTATTGCATCAATCTTCTATGCTTTGTTGATTGATTTCTTCAATTTGATAGACTTTTGTTTCTTGCTGCAAATTCCATCAAGAACGGTTGCTGTTCTTGGGTGCACGAAGGAAGATTATGATAAAATCATCATAAGCAAGCACCTCACCAAATATCTTGGGAGAAAACTATCTCAAAGGTTGGGACCAAACGGTTTCACCAAAACCGTTTGGTGACCAAACGGGTTGCAAACCGTTTGTGGAAAACGGGTTCAAACCCGTTTTAAGGAGTTGAACAAGCATTTACCGTTTGGGAATCTCGTTCCTAATTATGTAGGATAATTACCCTCCATATTTGAGGGGTTAACTCCAAAGGAATCATAGGTTGAAGGCCAATCAATTAGACAAATCGAATTGAATTAAGTGCTGATTTTCAACCTGAATAACTTGACCTGTTTGGGAAACCGGGTTCAAGACCGTTTGAGATGGTTGACCAAGCATTGACCATTTGGGATTCCTGTTCTTAATGATGTTGGTGGATAACCCTACAAATTGGAGGGGTTAAATCCAAAGGAATCATAGGTTGAAGGCTAATCAATTAGGAAGACCTAATTGGATTAAGTGCTGATTTTGCAATCTGATTAACTTGACCATTTTGGGCAAACGGGTTCAAGACCGTTTGAGTGTGTTGACCAAGCGTTGAACGTTTGGGATTACTGATCCCTATTATGTTTTCTAATGAATCACCAAAGTTTATGGGTTAACTCCCAAGGAATCGTGAGTTGAAGGCTATTCAATTAGGCAAACCCTAATTGAAAACAGTGCTGAAATTCCAATGAGTTAAGTTGAGATTTTGGGTTGATTAGCCCAAACGGGTTCAAGACCGTTTTGGGATCATCCAAACGGGTTCAAGACCGTTTGGGGATCACCCCAAGACCGTTTGGAGGTCTGGGGTCAAGTATAGTTGACCAATTGAAGGACCAAAGGTACTAATCATATTGCAATGTAGTGCTGATTTGTTGATCAACTCGATAGACCAATCCATGATGATTTTTCACTAGAATCCAAAGGTTGGATGGGCCAAACGGTCTCAAGACCGTTTGGAGCTCATCCAAATGGTCTCAAGACCGTTTGTTGGTCACCCAAGACCGTTTGTAAGTCTAGGGTTGAGTATGGTTAGGTGTTTGAAGGTCTAAAGGCACCAAGCTGTTATACAATGCAATGCTGATTTGGTGATCAATCCAATGAACCAAACTCTAATTGGGTTGCTTAGATTTGAGTGATATGATGGGAAACGGTCTCAAGACCGTTTGGAGGTCATCCAAACGACCTCAAGACTGTTTGGGGTCAGGTCATACCCAATTTGGATGATGGTTCAATGCTTTCAATGCAACTAGTTCTGCATTGATTAGTGTTGAAGAATCATCGATTCCAAGCCCTAATTCAATTGAATCAAACCCTAATTGATGACCAATTGAGGGTTAATTAAGGGTCAAATCAGTTGAAGCTTGACCTATTTAAACTCAATTGAAGTATGTGTATAGGTCCAATTGATGATTGGTTCCATGAATTCAATGATTGAAGGAATCAACATTGAAAACCCTAATTCAATTGGATACCTTATGTCATTGAAGGTCCAATGGATCAAACCTTTTTGAAAACCTAATGTGATTAGGTGGGAGATACCTTTAATGGTACTAGTCATTAATGCATAACAAATGCATGGATCCAATACATGATGTAAACCCTAATTGAGGCCGATTTCATGTATAACCCTATTAAGAGGTTGTCTACATGTGAAATCACTAATTAGGATGAATAGTAAACCCTAATTCATTTGGATACCTTATGTAATGGAGGTACAATGTGATGATGAATGTACTATTGATCCAATGATGATTAGTAATGACAATCAATGAAAGTACAGAGGTTGAAACCCTAATATTAGCTAAGTGATTAAGTGTCAATTAAGGGATGAATCCCTAATTGCTTATAGGATCAATGACTTGATACACTATGTTAATCATAGTTGTATGTACACGACTAAAGAATTGATATGACCTAATCAAGTTAAGAAGTTGATAGCATGAATTCATACATGAATATGATTCATGTGGTGATTAAGGGTTATGATCCTTAAGCAAAGAGATCATGAAACCCTAAACATGAACATAAACCCTAATTGACAGGGTTATTGAACTCAAACCCTAGTTGAGGGTGTATCCATGTGAAACCCTAATTGAAGGTTTATCCATGTGAATCCCTAATTGAGGGTGATTTTCCTAATTGGGAATGATTAGTAAACCCTAATTATGGGCAATGTGATATGAAACCCTAATGAAGGGTGATGCTATATGCAATCCCTATTCTAATGGAGGGAAATGGTATGTGAAACCATAATTCCCTAATAAAAGAATAACATTCATACTTGAATATGATACATGAGATGTGTGATGGAAATCCTAATCCTAGTAAAGGATTAAGGGTAATACTGATACATGAGATTTGTGATGGAAATCCTAATCCTGGTAAAGGATTAAGGGTAATACTGATACATGAGATGTGTGATGGAAATCCTAATCCTAGTAAAGGATTAAGGGTAATACCCTTGAATTATTAATATATTGTTTTTGCATGGTGATGATAGATAATTGATGTGCTGCTATCATATGTGCTAACCATGCAGGTATCATGAGATGATGAGCATAGCCAGGTATGAGCTATGATGTGTTATTAGTTTGAATTTGTTTATTGGGCCTTGTGTGCCATAATATACCTTGTGCCCGGTAAGAGGTAGCAAGAGAGTTGATGGGCCTCAAGTGCCATGATGGATGCTTGTATAACAAGTATCATGCTTATCTTGGTCAGATGACCTAAAGGTGTTAATTGCTGGAGAATGTGGTAACAATGCTCAGGTGATGAGCTAAGGGTTTAATTACCCAGAATCACATGTTAGTGCATTGAAATTGTGAAGGGATGAGAATTCCCAGTGTTGAAATAAGGGATTGAGATCCCAACACCTTGTGAAAAGAGTGTGGCTACGGGCCATGACTCCACAACGATAATGCCAGGCTTTAGTTATATGATCTAAGCCTGAAGAAAGTTAATGCAGTGATAATGATTCTGTAGTTTGAATAGATGTTATACATGTTCTTCATATTCCTTAAAGGATAAATGATATGTTGATTCTATTTTAACTGCAATGCTTCTGATATAGAATGATGTTCTAAACTGTTAGACATTTACCTGCTGTCAAATAAATATGATTTCTCTGTTCATATTTATCTTCTTAAGTTGCAATAACAATGTTTTTGGCGGAGAGTTATATCTCTCGCTGGGGCAATTTTTATAATTGTCTCACCCCCATGGGAACCGCATTTTTAGGTGGACGCGGACGAAGAGACAAGAATCCTTCAGGAGGTGAAGGACAACAACAGCAGCAGCAGGGACAACAGTGAAGTCTCAGGTGGAGACATTGGCTGTCATGTCATGTTCAGATGTATATAGAGTCCTATGTGTCGTCTCTGTACTCTCAGGTCCTCGGAGTAGAAGTTAGTGATTTCGATATTTTGGCCTAATGCCTCGAGGGTTTTATACTACCTGTGTATAGTTAAGACAGAGTAGTTAATGTTTGCATTCCTCGAGAAGGAAAAGTACATTATATATATGAACCAGGATGTAAAGCTTTACTTTGGTTCTGAATGCAAGGGGTTTTCCTATGAATGGATCTCTTTTCAAAAAGTTTTAATTTTTAGTGATTTTCACTAATCTGCTGCTTGACGAACGCTTCCGCATTAGTTAATTATGTTTTTATGAGTTGTATGCCACAATTTAGTGGTATCAGAGCTCTAGGTTCGTTGAGTCTACAGAGACATAGGACTAAGATTGTAGAGTCTGTTCTAAGTGTCTTCCAGTTTATCTGATAGTATCTTCTGCTCACATAGGAGAAGAAGAACTTGAAGATGTCTGGACAACATGAAGAACATGCTGCTGAGGGCAGCACTACTGCACCAGGAGGAGGTGCAATAGACCATGATAGGGAAGGGCCTGCACCTGAACAGTCTCAGATTGACCCAACTGTGATAGAAAATCCAACCCTTCATGCTTTATTTGAGAAATTCCTGACAGCCATTACACATATGGCAGACAGGATGCCACCACCTCTACCTAGGGTACCAACCCATTATGAGGGTTATGGAGCCGGCAAGACTTTTGAGAGACTTCGCCGGGTTGGAGCCATAGATTATGCTGGTACATCTGATCCAGCAGATGCTGATCTGTGGCTGACAGAGCTAGAAAAGGCTTTTAGGATCCTTGATATTCCTGAAGCTGAAAAAGTAAGGCATGCTGTACACTTATTAAAAGGAAGTGCTGGTCATTGGTGGATGATAGAGGAAGATAAGAGACCAGGTGAAGAAATTGGATGGGAGGTATTTCGACGAGAATTCATCAGTAGATACTTCCCTAAGACTTATCTAGATGAGAAGATATCTCAATTTGAGAGGATTGAACAAGAACAGATGAACATTAGCGAATATGAAGCTAAGTTCATGGAGTTATTGCGGTTTTTTCCGCAAATGACAGTTAGTGATGAGGAAAGAATTCGGCATTTTGAGAAGGGGTTGAACGCTGAACTGACCACTTCTGTGTCTGCTTTAGAGAATAGGGAGAGGTTTGCCACCTTTTTGGAATCAGTAAGGGGGATAGAGAGGTCTAAAATTGAGAAACGACAGACTAGTAACAAGAAGGTGTATAGTCAGACTCAAAAAAACAAAAGTCTGAAAGTTTTAAGAAGCCGAGATTTTCTGTATCGACGACATCATCAAGATTCCATACCCAGACACAATGGATGCCAAGTAGAGATAGGGATCATAGTAATGATCCAAGAAGAGCCCCCGGTATAGCATCAACATCGAGAACTGGATCTCACCGACCCTATTTTGCGACCAGGGTCTGCTATCAATGTAGACAACAGGGACATCCAATAAGGGATTGTCCATACGGGAATCCAATGATGACTCAACCTCAGGGGCAGAGTCAACAAGAATCACAAAGGAGGTAGTTTCCTAGTAACAATAGAGGACGTGGACAGACGTCCCAGGCAGGTCAGAGGAAATAAAGTCATTTTGATATTTCATTTTCTAATTCTATGTGCTAAAGATATGAAAGTAGTTGTTTTTGAATTCTTTTGACTAGTCCTATAAGGACACAAGGGAGATGAGAACTTATATCTTACTCAATGTTCCTTAAAATGTTTTATAATCTCTCTTATCTGTATGTTAAAAGATGAGATTTAGAAATGATACCTGGAGGAAAATCTAGGAAATGGAAAATCTTATGTGTATAATGATATGAAAAGCAAGGAATATGATAGCATGTAAGTGCATACTACTTGATCTCAGTATTTGTAAACCCTGGCCAGGTATACAACTATTGATGAAAAAGTAAGTATGGAAACTCTTAGATTGATATCTTTTTGATTGCCCTGATCAAGCAGCCATTCTAATACAATCTAATGAGTATCATGAAATAAGAAATATGGAACTAATAAAGGAAGATGCTTAGTGCAATTCCAATAAAGGAAGATGCTTTGTGCAATTCCAATATAGGAAGATGCTTTGTGCAATACCAATATAGGAAGATGCTTTGTGCAATTCCAATATAGGAAGATGCTTTGTGCAATTCCAATAAAGGAAGATGCTTTGTGCAATTCCAATATAGGAAGATGCTTTGTGCAATTCCAATAAAGGAAGATGCTTTGTGCAATTCCAATAAAGGAAGATGCTTTGTGCAATTCCAATATGGGAAGATGCTTTGTGCAATTCCAATAAAGGAAGATGCTTTGTGCAATTCCAATAAAGGAAGATGCTTTGTGCAATTCCAATATAGGAAGATGCTTTGTGCAATTCCAGTATAGGAAGATGCTTTGTGCAATTCCAATAAAGGAAGATGCTTTGTGCAATTCCAATATGGGAAGATGCTTTGTGTAATTCCAATAAAGGAAGATGCTTTGTGCAATTCCAATAAAGGAAGATGCTTTGTGCAATTCCAATAAAGGAAGATGCTTTGTGCAATTCCAATAAAGGAAGAGGCTTTGTGCAATTCCAATAAAGGAAGATTCTTTGTGCAATTCCAATAAAGGAAGATGCTTTGTGCAATTCCAACCCTAAACAAAAAGGAAAATTCTATGTAACGTTCCCAATTACATAGAGTTTGCTAAGTGAACTTTATAAATAAAGGATTGCTGAGTAAATTATCTATGTTAGATATATATGTTTCTCTTTTGGTATATATTCTTGAGTAATGATTGAAGTATGTTCTTTTATGTTTCTTCCTTTCAATAATATGGACATCATATGTTAGGGGTTTATGCTCTGCATAAACATTGATGAGGTTGAGCTAATGAAAGGAGCTTTGTGTGGAATCACAGAGTTCATGATGTCTCCATGATATTAAGATGATATGTGGAGACTTGAGGGCATGATTAACGAATAATCTGTTCCTCCTTTTGTCTGGGATTTCGAGGACGAAATCCTTGTTAGGGGTTTATAATTTGTAACATCCCTGACCTGGGTTATGATTTAACCCTAGATGTTTTGCCTAATAAGGTTAAGTAGATTCTTAATCTTATCTTGGGAAAAGTAATTAGGGCTCATGAGAAGCGTATGTTTCAATTTTGGTCCTGTTTGAACAATGTTGAAGCAATGTTTGCTTATTTTGGACTAAAGTGCAAATTACCCAAGTTGAGGGGTCAACTTGCAAATGTTGCATTATAAGATGTTCCTCTGATATTGAGACATCATAAGAATGAATATGATGTAGTTGTATGGTTTTCACAAGCTTGGGCACCAAGATTAAGCTTGTAAAGCAATGTTGTGCATTAAAACCTAGTTTTGGTGAAAAGTGCAATTTATCCAAAAACCTAGGGTTCAATATGCAAATTACCACTTCAATAAGGTCCCTAATGTTTCTTGGCATCATGTAGAGCAAAGAAAGTGAGAGGGGTGCCTCTTTTGAATTAAGTTGGAGGAGAGAGAATCTTGATATTAAAATAATCAAGATTAATGCCTAATTGAAAACCCTAATTTGATTTAGGGCAAAAATGAATAAAAATAATTGAAGTGCTTTCAAACAAAATGTTTTGGGTTGATTTTGAATAAGGATGGACGTTCCTTTGCCAAGATAAGGAATGAAAATATCCTAAGTAGGTGAATTTCCACTCACCTTATTATAAGAAAAAGAAAACCCACTCACATATGGATATTAATATAATAAGCATTAAGGTGCTTAATTTGCTTTTCTTTAAATTAAGGATAATGAAGGAGAATTAAAGGCAAAGGAAGGTGCCTCGTCCTTAAGGGATTTGAGGGGAAGAGGCGGCCATATTTTTGGAATTTAATGCATTTTAATAATGCATTTTCTGTCTCATCAATTTCCTTATAAAAGTGCCTTTTTCAAGCCAAATGAAAGGCTATTTCGGATTTTCTTCTTTCCTTTGCTTGAAAAACCGACCAAGGAGCTAGAGAGGAGCAGGAGGACGACTCCCTACCTGTTGGTAAGCTCTTGACCTTCGTTCTCCTTGATTTCATGGAGGAAATCGAAAATAAATTATGGATTCCTTCTTATTTCGATCTCCTCTTCAACCCTAGCCAACTTTTGCAATCAAAAGCTTGAGGACGAGCCTAGGGGGAGTTTCTAGAGATTCATCCACCATTAATGGCGTGATATTGGAGCTTTGGAGCTCAATCGGAGGTGGGTTTTATAACTTAAACCCTCAAACATTTCTATTGCATCAATCTTCTATGCTTTGTTGATTGATTTCTTCAATTTGATACACTTTTGTTTCTTGCTGCAAATTCCATCAAGAACGGTTGCTGTTCTTGGGTGCACGAAGGAATATTATGATGAAATCATCATAAGAAAGCACCTCACCAAATATCTTGGGAGCAAACGATCTCAAAGGTTGGGACCAAACGGTTTCACCAAAACAGTTTGGTGACCAAACGGGTTGCAAACCGTTTGGTGGAAAACGGGTTCAAACCCGTTTTAAGGAGTTGACCAAGCGTTGACCATTTGGGAATCTCGTTCCTAATTATGTAGGCTAATGACCCTCCAAATGTGAGGGGTTAAATCCAAAGGAATCATAGGTTGAAGGCCAGTCAATTAGACAAATCGAATTGAATTAAGTGCTGATTTTCAACCTGAATAACTTGACCTGTTTGGGAAAACGGGTTCAAGACCATTTGAGATGGTTGACCAAGTGTTGAACGTTTGGGATTACTGTTCATAATTATGTTGGTTGATAACCCTACAAATATGAGGGGTTAACTCCAAAGGAATCATAGGTTGAAGGCTAATCAATTAGGAAGACCTAATTGGATTAAGTGTTGATCTTTCAATCTGATTAACTTGACATTTTTGGGCAAACGGGTTCAAGACCGTTTGAGTGCGTTGACCAAGCATTGACCGTTTGGGATTACTGATCCTTATTATGTTGTATAATGACTCACCAAATTTAATGGGTTAACTCCCAAGGAATCGTGAGTTGAAGGCTATTCCATTAGGCAAACCCTAATTGAAAACAGTGCTGAAATTCCAATGAGTTAAGTTGAGATTTTGGGTTGATTAGCCCAAACGGGTTCAAGACCGTTTGGGGATCATCCAAACGGGTTCAAGACCGTTTGGGGATCACCACAAGACCGTTTGGAGGTCTTGGGTCAAGTATAGTTGACCAATTGAAGGTCCAAAAGTACTAATCATATTGCAATGTAGTGTTGATTTGTTGATCAACTCGATAGACCAATCCATGATGATTTTTCACTAGAATCCAAAGGTTGAATGGGCCAAACGGTCTCAAGACCGTTTGGAGATCATCCAAACGGTCTCAAGACCGTTTGGTGGTCACCCAAGACCGTTTGGAGGTCTAGGGTTGAGTATGGTTAGGTGTTTGAAGGTCTAAAGGTACCAAGCTGTTATACAATGCAATGCTGATTTGGTGATCAATCCAATGAACCAAACTCTAATTGATTGCTTAGATTTGAGTGATATGATGGGAAAACGGTCTCAAGAACGTTTGGAGGTCCTCCAAACGACCTCAATACCGTTTGGGGTCAGGTCATACCCAATTTGGATGACGGTTCAATGGTTTCAATGCAACTAGTTCTGCATTTATTAGTGTTGAAGAATCATCGATTCCAAGCCCTAATTCAATTGAATCAAACCCTAATTGATGACCAATTGAGGGTTAATTAAGGGTAAAATCAGTTGAAGGTTGACCTATTTAAACTCAATTGAATTATGGGTATAGGTCCAATTGATGATTGGTTCCATGAATTCAATGATTGAAGGAATCAACATTGAAAACCCTAATTCAATTGGATACCTTATGTCATTGAAGGTCCAATGGATCAAACCTTTTTGAAAACCTAATGTGATTAGGTGGGAGATACCTTTAATGGTACTAGTCATTAATGTATAACAAATGCATGGATCCAATACATGATATAAACCCTAATTGAGGCCGATTTCATGTATAACCCTATTAAGAGGTTGTCTACATGTGAAATCACTAATTAGGATGAATAGTAAACCCTAATTCATTTGGATACCTTATGTAATGGAGGTCCAATGTGATGATGAATGTACTATTGATCCAATGATGATTAGTAATGATAATCAATGAAAGTACAGAGGTTGAAACCCTAATAGTACCTAAGTGATTAAGTGTCAATTAAGGGATGAATCCCTAATTGCTTATAGGATCAATGACTTGATACACTATGTTAATCATAGTTGTATGTACACGACTAAAGAGTTGATAAGTCCTAATCATGTTAAGAAGTTTATAGCATGAATTCATACATGAATATGATTCATGTGGTGATTAAGGGTTATGATCCTTAAGCAAAGAGATCATGAAACCCTAAACATGAACATAAACCCTAATTGACAGGGTTATTGAACTCAAACCCTAGTTGAGGGTGTATCCATGTGAAACCCTAATTGAAGGTGTATCCATGTGAAGCCCTAATTGAGGGTGATTTTCCTAATTGGGAATGATTAGTAAACCCTAATTATGGGCAATGTGATATGAAACCCTAATGAAGGGTGATGCTATATGCAATCCCTATTCTAATGGAGGGAAATGGTATGTGAAACCATAATTCCCTAATAAAAGAATAGAATTCATACTTGAATATGATACATGAGATGTGTGATGGAAATCCTAATCCTAGTAAAGGATTAAGGGTAATACTGATACATGAGATTTGTGATGGAAATCCTAATCCTGGTAAAGGATTAAGGGTAATACTGATACATGAGATGTGTGATGGAAATCCTAATCCTGGTAAAGGATTAAGGGTAATACCCTTGAATTATTAATATATTGTTTTTGCATGGTGATGATAGATAATTGATGTGCTGCTATCATATGTGCTAACCATGCAGGTATCATGAGATGATGAGCATAGCCAGGTATGAGCTATGATGTGTTATTAGTTTGAATTTGTTTATTGGGCCTTGTGTGCCATAATATACCTTGTGCCCGGTAAGAGGTAGCAAGAGAGTTGATGGGCCTCAAGTGCCATGATGGATGCTTGTATAACAAGTATCATGCTTATCTTGGTCAGATGACCTAAAGGTGTTAATTGCTGGAGAATGTGGTAACAATGCTCAGGTGATGAGCTAAGGGTTTAATTACCCAGAATCACATGTTAGTGCATTGAAATTGTGAAGGGATGAGAATTCCCAGTGTTGAAATAAGGGATTGAGATCCCAACACCTTGTGAAAAGAGTGTGGCTACGGGCCATGACTCCACAACGATAATGCCAGGCTTTAGTTATATGATCTAAGCCTGAAGAAAGTTAATGCAGTGATAATGATTCTGTAGTTTGAATATATGTTATACATTTTCTTCATATTCCTTAAAGGATAAATGATATGTTGATTCTATTTTAACTGCAATGCTTCTGATATAGAATGATGTTCTAAACTGTTAGACATTTACCTGCTGTCAAAGAAATAGGATTTCTCTGTTCATATTTATCTTCTTAAGTTGCAATAACAATGTTTCTGGCGGAGAGTTATATCTCTCGCTGGGGCAATTTTTATAATTGTCTCACCCCCGTGGGAACCACATTTTTAGGTGGACGTGGATGAAGAGACAGGAATCCTTCAGGAGGTGAAGGACAACAACAACAGCAGCAGGGACAGCAGTAAAGTCTCAGGTGGAGACATTGGCTGTCATGTCATGTTCAGATGTATATAGAGTTCTATGTGTCGTCTCTGTACTCTCAGGTCCTCGGAGTAGTAGTTAGTGATTTCGAGATTTTGGCTTAATGCCTCGAGGGTTTTATACTACCTGTGTATAGTTAAGACAGAGTAGTTAATGTTTGCATTCCTCGAGAAGAAAAAGTACATGAGATGTATATATATGACCAGGATGTAAAGCTTTACTTTGGTTCTGAATGAAAGGGGTTTTCTTGTGAATGGATCTCTTTGTAAAAAGTTTTAATTTTTAGTGATTTTCACTAATCTTCTGCTTGATGAATGCTTCCGCATTAGTTAGTTATGTTTCTATGAGTTGTATGCCACAACCAAGATCATGCCCTGTTAGTGCACATGGACTCCTTAATAGTTTCTAGTTGATTTGTTGGTTCATCATCTTATGACCAACTCATAACCTATCTAAGTTATAGGATTCATAATCTTTCAATCTCAGATGTGTTTTGCTTGAACTATGAGTCTTTTGTTATATATGGAACTTGAGATTCCACAACAACTTGTTCCATTGTACCTTCTTAGGTTCAAATGTTTTCTTTCTTATATCAAACATTTTGTGTTCTACTTTACTCACCCTGATTCTTTTAGAACTCAGTTATCCTAGTAACAAACACCTTTGTTATCAGATTGGGATTAAAGGTAGCATTAAACAAATTAACATTTGTGATTTGCAGAGAAACCATTTCAAGAAACTATTTTCTTTATATAAGTTTCAATGCTTAAGACATATCGAGACATTCATATACCATATCTTATATGGTGTCTTTTTTCAAACCATTTTAGATGGTATAGAGTAAAGCATGTATTTATGAGGAAATTAGAAGGTTAGATTGAATGACAATCATATCATGACTTATCAGGATGTGATTCCTTCTCGTTGATTCATCATCATGTTTCATGTGGACTTCATTGTGATACACTATCACAATCTATCCATAAGGTCCTCAAACTCTTGATGTTAAGTATTTCAACATTGATTATCAAAGTCTCTTAATACTTTTGTCAATATTTTTATGTATTTCACTTATGATCTTCTTGAACACTTCAAGATATTTTTATTTCACTAAATACATATCACCATATCATTAGTGAAGTGCAATTAACTATCTCAAGCATTAATTCTGAAGGTCTTTGCCCATTATTATGTATGTCATGATAGAATTATTATTCTCCCACTACATCTAGTGAGAGGTGTTTTGTCATGTTGTGCATAAATAAGACTCGCATGTCTCTCATTGGTTCAATAACCAAAAGAGTCTAGATAAGAATATTATGTATTCTAGACATGCATTTCTTTTATATGTACTCTAGATGACAATTCTATAGATTGTTTGAGTTATCAAATTGTAATCCTTTTGGTATTTATGTTTATGGACATTTATCTTTAGATCCTAAAGATCATGAGATATTTTGGTATTGCCACACAAGATCATATCTTTGAAATAGAACATTAACTATTTTATTCATAATCGTCCTTGTCCATACAAGATGCAAAAAGTAAAATTTTTCTATTATTGGCATAATTGAAATAACAGTTCATCTAACTCTATTACATGCCATGTGTGCTAAGATACAATCTAAGTTTAGACTAAAGTAATAGCAACTCTTGCTCCTCATAGTATATCCTTGCCCTTTCATAAAGGCTTACTTCTTGTCAGTTTCTAAGATAAAATATAAATTTAAATTGAAGTTATAGAAACTCCTGCACCTCATAGTCTATCCTTGCCCTTTCATAAAGGCTTACTTCTTGTCCGATCCTGCCACTCAAACATATTTCAGATCTACATCCAGTATCACACACCCATGTTGATGAAGTAATTAGATTTATCTAATAACGTATAAAATTGAAGTGGAGATCTCTATCCCCTCCTTCTTCTTTAGTTCCTCCAGGTACATAGGGAAATTCCTCTTCTAGTGTCTAGGTTGATGACAATGGTGACAATTTCCTCCTTTATTCACTCCTCCCTTTGCCTTGAGTACTAAAAATGTTTTCTTCCTTATATTAAACTTTGTCTAGAACGCTTCTTATCTTTGCCTCCAAGATATTTTGCCAAAAATTCAACGTTTAGTTAAAATATAACACAAAGATAAGACAATCCCCATTGTCTAGCCAGTGTTCTGTTGCTTAGGTGCTCAACCAACTTATGACACTTAGGTGCTACATTTCTATATGCATTTGAATCTCCAATGCATACATATATATCAATTCCTTGAAGGTATTGAAAATGCCTTACGACCCTTAACATATGTACATGAAAGTGAATCAGATAGATAGTGGTATTGATAGCTTTATGATTTATTATTAGGTATAGTTTTATTACATTAACCCCCTTGTCAGTCTAGAGTTATTAAAGTCGACAAAGAAAGTAAATTTATGAATGAATAAATAAATGATATTGAGATGGCATCACCAGGCGAGTGTATATGTCTTATTGTATAATTTGTTAGGTCCTTTTGGGCCAGTGTTGGCTTTAGACAAATAGGAAGCAACACTGTAAATTAGGCAGAAACCCAACACAAGAACAACATGGAGAGAGCTTGGTGGTTATTCATATTAAGAACTGTAAGAAATGCTTAATTATCTGATGTAGCTATCTCAGTAAAATGTCAAATGTATATGTATGCAGCTTGACTTTTAGTGTTAAATTTATGGTAGATGTGCTATAATTTTTTTTTTTGCAAAATTAGTTCTATTATGATTCACGTGATGGCCTTTTGTATTCTACTTTTTTGTGTTTACTTTGCATACCACAAACAAATAATCCTATAATGTGAATACACATTGGTAAGACTTGACAACTCATTATCAATGTATGGTGCCTCTTTGTAAGCTTGTACTTGGCTTCTGCATAGTATTTGAGAAGAGTCATCTAAGGGGGCATAAATCCTCAAAGTTAATAGCTAGATTACTAATCTAAGATTCATGAAGAAGCATGTAATAATTAGTCATGTATTTTTGTTTTTCATTTAGAATTTTAATTTAAATCATTTTCATTGAGTTGTATACTTACTGAATCCTTCTTCGCCATTGCTTTCCGTGAGCATATTTGGGTACATATAAAGTGTACAAAACTCAAATACATGAATCTCTTTTATTTGATAGTGTTGGTGTTAGCTCGTCTTTGGTCAAGTGCACCACCAATGTTACAAATTACATGTTACTTACAGGCTATATGACTGACGTTTTCTTTACATAACGAATACTTTAGCTTGGCTGTGGTTAAATGCACTACATGCCGTAACTCGACCTAAAATTAGGCTAAATCACTTAAAATTAGGTTATGTCACTTTTGTTGGTGTCATACTATTCAATGCATTTATAGTATGCAACTCCTACTGGCTGGATTATAGCACACAAAATAAATGACTTGCATTTTCTATTATGACATATCTTATTGATGTTTTTGATTGCTTATCTACATGTCCTACTTTAGGAAAAGCGCTTAAGGCTTGGAAGTCTTGCTTTCTACATATCCAGGAAATTTACCCTGCCTACAACAATGGATGTTTGTTGATTTTGCAATTGAATAAGTTTGTATACTTCTATATTATGGACGATGACAAAAAAATATTTCTAGTTGGCTGTTGTTCATTCTTTTGTTGTAAGGAAAAGCTTCTACAAAGCTACATTGTCACATTTTGGTTCATAAGGAATGTATAGAACCTTCTTATTGAGAAGTCTGATTCAACCTATCGATATATATTAAACATATTAATATGATATCTCTTTTTGTTAGTTCTATGCCATTTGAATTCATGATATACAACATTATAAAAAATGTGCCTTGTGGCCGTGCGATTTGTTCTGACCAATTTGAGTAAAACAATTGGTTTAATTCCTTAGCTTTAGCAGTTTGATTATGTGGGGTTATTGTTTAGGATTCTCTTTGTTGAATTATACATTAGGATTTCAGTTCGTTGGCCTAAACGTGAAAATATCTACTACTTTAAGGCTCATGCAAAGCGGGGTTCAATGCTAGTCTATACTATATATAGGAAAGTCTGTGAAGGAGATTCCATGCAATTTTATCCTTTATGTTTTTGAATTACTAATAAGTCCTCTATATCATATAGGAAACAACATAGAAGGGGCAATATGCAATTTTGTCCAAGAGGTTTATCGACATACATGTTAGGATTTTGTTAAAAAAAGGGATCGAGTCCCAAAACTTTCTGGACCAGATCACCACATTCTACTGCACACATAGAGGCTTCTCGATGGCTAGGTTCAGAAGCTCCTGATCCTCACACCTTCTATCGCTATTTGTTTATGGCGAATTTACTGGTAAGTATGAGATAACCGGGTAAAGTATTTGTTCCTATGATTTCTCTCCGTATCGCCAGCTACAATCTAAGTCTCCCATATTCCCATGCCAATCAATCACTAGCTACAACAGACAATAAGGGAGTCCTCCACGAATAACAACATGATATCAGGCCTCCCGCGCACTGCCGCTGCTGGCCCTACAGGCTAGCAGCCTTGATCTGGAGCCTCAACATCATCCTACTACAATGACCTTATTCTCTTCAAATAGACCTGCTCCGACAGTCGAACTTACATACGAAACTCCTATTGCTCCGTTTCGACTACTCGTCCCTATCCACATCTGCACTCACAAAGGCTTCATTTGTATGGATCATAAGGTCACATGAGTCATTCATCTCCACATAACACGTTGTAGAATGGGGCTCCCGGACAGAGTTCACTGGAGGTGATTTAAAATGCAAAAAATGGACAAGTACGACAACTGACACATCTTACTAGGAGATCAACAAAGAAGATGTCAGACTCATGACTTAGTGGCAGATCTCTTTGAGGGTTGGGTTGGTACGACCCCCATGATTCTTTTTGAAAAAAAATACATACACTGTGATACCATGTGATTATAGAAACAATATGTTAAATAATGTTGATGCCCAAAAGATGTCGGGAATTTGAGTGTAATTATTAAGACAGGAGTAAAATTTGATAGCACAATTAGTATTCTCTTACATCAATTGAATTATAAAAACAATAAGTACAGGACAAGATTACACGTTTTTAAAAATGGTCAATAGTCTTTTTTAGTATCTTTTGTTCCATCATTGATGGTTATGAAACATAATTTAAAATTTACCATTTAATATAAAAGTAAAATGTAATGACATATATAGAAAGTTGGAATCTATATTATATATATAAAACTAACAAAGTAATTAGTGTGGTTTTACCTAAAAATGTGAATGTTTTAATTAGGAAACAAAAGCAAGTATCTAAATATTAAATTTGAACTTGCTACCCATTGTTATAGTCACACTATTAATTTAAATTGTCTTTTGATTAGACCACTTACCTATATACAAACCAATAGGAAGTTTGATATACAACGAATGAATGGAGGGAAGGAGAGGAAGAATTTATAGAAATATTTGTTTTGACTGGAAGAATAGACCATATGTATCATATATACCAACTACATGGTATATAAATATTTTTCTTCATATATCAACATATTTTTCACTAAATTTCTCCAATATTTATGTTCCCTGTATATTTGAAATTTTCTCCCTAAATTACGATCGCTCTTTTTTGTGGGTCAAAAAATGTAAATACAATTGTTCAATAAAGGATGTCAGACTATAAATTTGTACCCGACTATAAGAAACGTTTGCAACTCAATACAAAGCTATGGTAGTAGAACCAGGTCGAACATAGGGACAAGGAGAATAACAAAATAAAAATGAAGCAGTGTTAGCTTATTCTAGTCGAATCAAATAAGTGAATTTGATGTCCTAGTAAAGGAACAAATTTATCTAATCTAGCAATAAATCTAAGTTATGGAAAACCAAAGGTAACAAAGATAAATTGTGAAATGATGATAAAAGAGACTTGGATTGGGTTTCACCAATCAGACTAACCACAACCATGTAAAACCTTCACTCCTAAATTATATATATTCTTAACTCATTTTACAAATAGTCATAAAAGATATCCACTCATTCCTTCTCTTGAGATCTGGGAAGATTTTTATCTTAAGGGGTTTTCTCTCTTGACATAATAACCAAAAAACCAAGAAAAATCGTATGAATTTTGTTATAGAAAGTCCTCACTCTCGTGTCTTGTTACTATCCTATAATACAGATCTTTATTGAAATCATTCTCTCAAATAATATTCACATCAAACATCAAAAGAGGGTATCTAACCATCAAGCAACACAATAAAACAAGATTATAGAAACAAAACATGTAAAAACATATGCCAAAAATAGAAGAATGAACAATTATATGGTTGGGAGGGCCTGGCGGCTAATCCAAACCCAAGTTATGGAGTTTAGCCCCACATGGTATGAGAAGGAAATAGATTACAACTTGAACAAATCATGATAAAGAAAATAAGGGAAGAGGTTAATACAAAGGTAGATCATGTGACTGATCGCCAACCTTTCAGCTTGATCAACAAGAGGTCAATGGCTAGCTATCAATGGCCAGCTTTCGGTAATTCTATCTTCATTCTAATCTAGTATTCATACAAGTAGGTCCGTCAACCATCAATTGAAGTAGATTGAGCCACTGAGAAAGAGGTCCACAACTAGCTAGGTCGATAGATCTAGACTGGTCGATGGCTCTCGTCCTAGAGCTCTGAACTTGGTGGCAACCTTTCAACTTGTTGACTCTCAGAATCCTAGATCTTTTGAAGTGATGCTTTCATGGTCCATTTATAGGGTTTGACTTGTGCCTTGTTGATCTCGGAGGGTGTCAATTTCTTTGAGATCTATATGAAATCTATCAACATGATGATCAAGATTTGGTCTCTTGATGAAGGCATTGAGGGGCTGCCTCATCGATGGAGTCATCAATTGTTATTTTGATAGCTTGGAAACGATGGGGATCTATCGACATAAACCTCGATGAGCTGAACTATTGATGAGAACACATTAAGGTATTGTCCACACATCCTTGATAAGTCTGTCGACCCTCCTACTCGATAGGTTGGAGCTTGATGGGTCTGTTGATGAGAATTCAACTGGGCATTGTCGATTCCTTTGATGAAATGTTGAATTGCCGACATAATTGGTTGATGGTCGGTGGGAATCTGTCAACTTATAAGTGATCATTTTAGAGCATCAATGGTTACCCAATGATTTTGCTATTTTGCATTGAATTCCTTCTATTATATAAAACTTAATTAGAACTCAATATTTGATAAACTTGGAACAAAATGAACAAATCTAAACATCTAAACATTAAACTTAATGATTTTAACTATGAAAAATGCTATGAAAAGTGCATCAAAATTGATGTTGTCAACTCCCCCAAAATTAGAATTTATCTTCTCCTCAAGATAATAGAATCATTATGTAATCAACCAAGCAAGCAAAATCTAGAATTAATTGAAATATAATTTTATACTAACCTCTTTTCAAAACTATTCACTTTTTCAAAAAGCAACCTAACTCATAAAAAAATCACTAGCGAAAATATTCTTTCTTTATTGTTTTTGGGTCATAATATTATCTCGAATATATATGTCATTTTTCAAAGTAGCTTTCACTCTCGTAGGGGTATTCATTATGCAGAACAAATAGGTAGGCAAAGAGGCTTATGGATATCCCTTCCTTCTTCTTGGGTCATTCAAGTACATGTCCGTTAAATGGGACAGTGGTCCCTGCATTCCAAACTAGTTGGTTTTATACCAATGATTGCACATCCTAAGTATCACCGCCCCAGAATGCAATACCTTTAATGAACATCATTGTAATTGGGGTTGTATTTTGGTCTTAGATGCTAAAAAAATTGACAAATCTTTGTTCATGAGAACAACAATACAACATTTTAATAGCTCTTTAACATGGCACAACTCTCTAATTCTTTTCAATCCTCACTCTTTTTGGGATTTTTTTCAGAAAAAAAAAGTTGGGATGAGGAATGAGGTAGCTCTTTCTTCTTTCTATGAGAATACATGCTTTTGATAGAATATGATTTTTTTTATATTAACTGAATTTTTTTGGCAACAATCTTTTGATGACATCTTAAGGTTAAAATCAAAATAGAGGAAGAAGTGACATTTTGCTAAGAAAAAAACATAATGGCAATATCAATAATGAAAAGATTATTCTTGTGATATAATGTGGTTTGCAATAAGGTATAGTTTGAAAGCAAGTTAGATTCTTTGTAGAGGGAATTTGATTTGTATAAAATTTGACAATGTAAAATTAGGCCTTTAATTAACTATTGTTCTCATTATTTTGTTCAAATTGACATCCCTCAATTATCGATTCAGAAGTTTGCAACACACAAAATTCTAATGAGCCAAGATCCATAACAGTTGAGTTGTTACTCGTCCAACTCCAACGTCCATAATCAATCATTAAGGTAGGCAATGTTTGCCAATTGCATATCTATGCAATTCTTGGATAGATGTTATGTGCAACTCCTTGCCATATCGTCCATATGCCTCTAGGTGCTTAATCTCATTAAGGACACCCACTTAGGACTGAACCAAAAGCCAACATGATAGAAATGCACCCCACTTGGTAGGCCTACATAACTACCATCACACTTTTATGAGATGAATAGCGCACCACGCTTGGCGTGCCCACACATATCCGATCAAGATTTTCATGTGTTTCACTAATGGAAAGCAACTTAGACTTAATATGTTTGATTAAGGGATTATATATATATATATATAAATATATATATAAATATATATATATATATATATATATATATATATATATATATATAAATATATGCATATAGATATCCAATCACCACATATTATAGTACATATCATATACATTGTGACGCCCCAACCCCCGAGCCATCTGTAATGACCGCGAAGACCGGGGAGTCACCCTCGGTAAACCACCCTTAACTTTTTCTTTTCTTGATCACTTAGATTAACTTAAAGGAAAACAACCAGACTTAAATAGCATCGAATTATAATAAAACTGCAGAAGCGACTTTCCATTAACCTTACTAGGAAGGAAAACAAGCTTACATGACATATTACATTTCTCATGCGGAATATAAAACACAACAAAATATTGAAAACTAGCTACATGTTTCACCACATTCTCTCACTAACCCACCACACACATGTCCCAAGGACTGAGGGGAAAGGATCAAGAGACCTCTAGACCTAGCTAAACACTACTTCTAAACATCTGGGTGATACGATCCTTCAGCTTCCACGTGCTGACACTGACCTAAAAAATGTTTCAGTAGGTTGGTGAGCTACTGGCTCAGTGAATAGAATTTCACCCAACCATCACAAGAAAACTCACTTATTTTTATTATTCAGAATAATATACAAGAAATGCTACACTGAGCAGGTCTAAGCAGTTTAATTTAAATAACATAAGATGTCAACCTTTCATTATGATAATAATTGATGCAAAGCTGTAAATACAATTAATTAATAGAAAATACTAAAATTTCACTTAAAGAACAACTGCTGTGAAGCTAACTCATATCTTTCTTAATTCTTTAACTTATAACAACTCTGTGAACCTATATGAACATATTTTATCTTATGCCCTGATCATATGCAGTGTACTCTACATATGAAGACTCGTAGAGAACTACGATCCCACCGTACAAGACTTAGACGACACCCCAGGATAGCTACGTCTGACTGCTGTCCTGGTCTGCTGTAGGAACTCAGGCTCTCTGGCCTCGGCATCCTATGGTGCCGTAAACTGGACTCCTCCTCTAAGCTGAGTACACAGGCGGAGAGTCAAGCCGTGCCACCAGGACGTCTGGTAAGTTTTGGACACACTTTTCTATACCTCAGTTCCACCAGGACGTCTGGTTAGTGTTGGACACTGTAAACTGCTCTCTAGTGCCACTAGGATGTCTGGTTAGTGTTGGACACTACAAACCGTACTCTCGTGCCACCGAGACGTCCGGTTAGTGTTGGACACGAGTCTCCGACCTTACTGGATGCACCGCCAGGGTTAGGTCGTTTCACCCCTAAGGCACAGACCTCTCAAAGGAGTTCTACGGTGTTAGGGCCCTTAATCTAATATTTTATTATTCTAGAAAAGCTCTTACTACATTGCATCTCTCTCTTACTTATTCTGGACTTTGGTATCTCTATGGTACCGAGTCTATTTACTTGAACTTTACAACACGACATGAAAATCATTCTAAATTTGACAAAGTAGTATATTCAAAATACTATAAAATACTGAATAATCATCATACTATACATGCAGACAGACTAAAAATTCTTAAATAAATAGATTCAATGTTAATTTGGCACTTTATACACTAAAATCATGCAATTGAACTGTTAAGCATCACCACATCTCATACTGAGAATTTTGATATCAAAATACTTGAGTCAGTGAACACCCTATCCTTAGGGTTTCAGTTACCTCATTCACTTATCACATGGCATCACCCTATCCTTAGGGTTTCAGTTACCCCATCTATTTGATTGCAGTTCAAATCACAATATGATATCATTCTAGAACTGACAGAGCAGTATACTCAAAATCATTGTAAATAATGAGTAATCCTTATATCATGCATGCAGGTAGATTTAAAATTCATAAATAACCCAAACTCATGTCAATTTGGCATATACATACTGAATTCATGCAATTGAACATCTTATTGCACTGATAAGAGTAATTACTTCACATATGAGAAATCATCTGTAACATTTATCAATTATCTAAAATTTCTCGAAGAACGTGCACATTAACCCTAATCCTGGTTTGTGCATCTCACAACTCAATTAAGAATAACTTATGTATCATAACAAGAATTATTAACAATACTTGCAAATTTCTAGTAATATCTCAGAGAAATGTGTCAATTCATGTAAATGTTAATTCACACACATTAACATAAAAGGAAGCATGCAACTAGGGTTTATTTGCATATTTTTATGTTATCATACTTTCTTTGAAATCATACATCTGATGATTTACAAAATCTGTATTGCCTGGGTTTATACCCAAACCGTGCCATTATCAGGCGTGTATTTCTAAATTCAACATTCACACTGAGCAATTTAGGTTCTGATGAACCATGTAAATTCACTGGTCCAATCCACACTGATCAGATTCTAAACTAAATCATATGAAAGCATAAAGAAGCAATTTATGAAATAAAAAGTCGGGCGACGCCAAATACTGCCCAACGCCTGATAACTGCTATTATCAGTGAAAAGCGTGCAATTAACCAAAAATTTTCAAACACCAGAGTTAATTTATGATAAATGAGTGAAACCCTACTCACAGCGGTTCGGGATGTCCAGATTTGACTGGAATTGCGTCCAGGGGTTGTCTTCAACCTCTGAATAGCCCCAATTTGAACCTACAGTAATCCAACAGTACCATGCTCACACGTACAGGTTGGAATCAAGCACCCTGGGTTGCTGATTGGGGACATGAAATTGCGGAATCCAGTTTGGATCTCAAGGACGGACTCAAAGCGGTTGATTTGATGTTGTTCTTTGCCCAAAATGGTCCTGGTTCAGACCTGCTGCAAGCAGTAGGCGCTTTACTCATGCACAGGTGGAGGAAGGAGCTTGGTTAAGTGCTGAATCAAAGCTAGGGTTGCGGATTCTAGCACAGACCTTTTGGCCGAGCTGAAAGGCATCAATTTTGGGTGATGGCCGAGCCCAATCGTGCTCCTGGCCGTTGCTTCTTGCAGCGGCTGCTGCTGCTGTTAGATGGGCGCTGCCCTTGTTAGGTTGAGGTACATGTGGCGTAATGGAAGCGGGGAGCTGCGGTTGCAAGCTAGGACCTCAAGACGGGGATTAAAGGCATCTTTTCATGGTGTTTGCTCACACAAAACGACCCTTGGCCGTGACCCTACTGCTAGCCGGCGCAACACCTGCTGTAGGTCAGTCAGCACCCTTGCTAGGGCTGCGGATAGGGGTGAGGTTGGAGGAGGATGAAGGGCGGAGGAAGGAGGACGGAGGTAGGGCTGTAGCTGGACAAAGCCAAGGGCAAAGATCACCCCAAAATCGCCCCGATTTCACTCTGCTTGATCGGTCGATGGGTTGATGTGTGTGTGTGCATCGCTTTTGCAGTTGTTTCTGTTCTATCGGGTCAAAGAGGAAGAAAATAAGGCAAAGGGGCCAATTAGTAATGGGTAAATTACAAAATTGACCCAAGGGACTTATAAATGCCATAACTATTTCCTCGGAGGTCCAATTTACATGATTCTTTTTGCAAACTCTCAAGCATGAGATCCTCTACCTTCGCAAGGCACAAAATTATGTTAACTAGCTTGTCGCAACTAGTCAAAACACTATTTGCAACTATGAGCACTTAACTTATCTCAATTAACTTAAATTATGCACTAATCATGATACTTACTAGTTAACTGTGGTGTGGGTCATAACATACATGATATATCCCACAAATGTAAACATGCAATATAAAATATTAGTGATGGTTATTGACATACTATTGTAATTTCTTGAAGCCACAAGGAATTACTACCACTTAGGTTTACATCTCATGCAAGAACCTATTGTCGGTGTAGATATGTGTTTGTACCAATCCTAGTTGATCAGTTCAACCCTTAAACTGATCGGATCACCTCTTGGTTGGTCGGTTGGTCATCTGAAATGACCGCCTATACTCTAGTCCAACCGATGTCTGGACACCTCCAAACAATAAGTTGGAACTCCCACCAGTAGGTTCAAATCCACCTATCCTTTGTCTTCGTTGATCCTCTAGTCGATCGACTCATCTTTAAGACGGCCAGTCTGTCTGGAGATGAGTGTCTTCTTTTTCATTGTAACAAGAAAATAAACTATCCTAATGCTATTAAATATTATATGGTATAGAGAAACCTCAAGTTACATTCTAGGAGAGCATAATAAGGATAGAATAATACTTTTACATTAGAAAGGAGGCAGAGGCTCTTTATGCAAACCAAGATGAAATAGGAATAAAACAACCATTCAACCACACATAGATATTAGGGTTATTGGCCATAACTATGCTACATCTCCATCGTCAAAACCAATTTTAGGGCGACGTGTGTAAATCTATATATATGTATATATATGTATATATGTATATATATGTGTATATATGTATATATATATATTTTAGTTTGGGATCATATGTGGTCTTTATTCGGATGTGCACATCAATTATTTTTAATATTCATATCATATGCAATAAATAAAAGAAAATCAATCAATCAAATCTTAAAACATAGTAGATTGACGTGACTCTAATACCACAATAGGGAAATAAGGTGATAGAGTAGGCAACAGAAACACATTTTATTATCATATTCCCCATAGACCACTGGATCACATCAATAACTATGTAATGGAAAGGATGGTTTAATGAGGTCAAACCTGGTCTTGGAGCAAGTCAACCGACTAATCCCTCGTTCTAGTTGCACTAAGACAATGTCTGCAGAAGCTCTTGGTCTTTACCACAAACAACATCTTGACGTTGTCCTCCTAGCAATAAAAGCTCCACGCCTATATGGTAGTTCACACAGACAACCAAGAACTCATGTCATTCTAGTATAACTAACAAGAAGGAGTTGTCCCTCTCTACTGGTGTGCTAGCACCAACTTGCTCTCCCACAATTGTTCTCCCTCGCTATCTCTCCCTTTATCGGGTATGATAGGACTTGCTCAAGTTCTTTCAGTTACCACAACTAGAGAAGACAAAAAATTGTCAGAGGAAATTGAGTTGCATCTGAGAAGTTCCCAATACCCCTCTATTTATAGGAGGGTTAGGATCAGGGTTCTCAATCCGAGTGGGAGCGAAAGGGACTAAAATTTCATGAATTTTCTCAACTTACGAGCAGAAAAATGATCGGTTTGCGAGTGAACCAATTAATTGGCATGTGAGATGATCGGTTCACCTAGTGAACCAGTCATTTCATCATGTTTTGTAATCATAGTTGTATTGGCAATTGTAATTGAATTAATGCTCAACATGACGTTAGTGCAAATCCTTGAATCAGTCGAACTAATTCACTAACCACTCGGTTCATAACTTGAGACAGCCGGCTCATGTACCTAAGCCAATCGATTCACTTCCTGATCCAAAATTACCAAACTTAGTTCAATTGACCTGACACACTGAAATGATCAGTTCAACACTTGAACCGATCGGTTCACTGCCCAGTTAGTCAATTTTCAGCCAATGTTGTTTAAATTGAATACCTAACTATATATTAATAGAGTTTAAACCATATTCATGAACGAAATCTGATTCCAAGTGTATCCTATGTGTGTACCCTATAGGTTCTAAGTTACGTAGGAAATGAATGTACATAACTGATTTATGACATCGTAAGCAATGAGTGATATCTAGCAACACATCATTGTTACCCAAGTAAATGGAAAGTTGAAGAACAACTTCAACCTACAATCTGTGATAGGTGTTATAGTGATTGTATAATTTCTTTGTCACTGATATCTAGAATGAGATCAAGGAATGGAATCGTCATCCACTCAATGTTAAATCCATGTTCCTTGAAGTAGAGCATATTGTCTAAGATATATGTGACCTCAATATCATATATCGATTCACATGTGCATGACCATTCTTTTCTCAGTCTCACTTATCAAGTGGCCTAGATTTCAATCTCTAGTAGGAGGGATAAATCCCATCTACATCACTCACAGTCATCCTCATGTGTTGTGATACATATGATCATCACCTTTATGGCAACCCCCATTCAAGGTCACGGTGGGTAATGTCAAATTACATTGAACTGCATGTGATGAGTGCAATTATTTCAAGTCTAAGAACCATAATCACCACCTTCACTATGAGATATAATAATGACCACCAGCTATGGTTTCCATGTGTCACTCTGAAGGTGATTTTGTTTGATACACTATTCTCTAACAAGTGTCTATGTGTTTGGTTTGATCACATATATCATGATCAATGAGATTCCGTCATCAACCAACACACACTCTAGCCTTAAGTGATACTATTGTCTATCATCCTTCCACAATAACATATGACTAGGGACATAACAAGAGTGTATATACTCTTAACATCTGTATGATGTCATTGTTCACATCATCAACCCAAAGACATATGTCGTTGTGTAATGTCATTCTTTAGACATTTATTATGTTTCCTAATTATCTCATAACCAAGTGAAACAAAACAAATTGGAAGATTGCCTTTATTAATTAAATTTATTATATGATATTCCATCACAATCATCAAATGATTGTCTCTCTGGGCATACATACCAACATTTTCATCCTAATCTACTTTTATGTGTATTACTGACTGAAGTGATTGAAACCTATCCTGCCAATCTTTATTTGAGCTCCATCATCAACCAAACAAGGAAAATCCAAATGATATTTTAGTGATTTAATTATCACAATCAACAAGTTAAATACTAGGCTCGAAAAA
Organism: Alisma plantago-aquatica; assembly: GCA_963693085.1. Lineage (NCBI taxonomy): Eukaryota > Viridiplantae > Streptophyta > Magnoliopsida > Alismatales > Alismataceae > Alisma > Alisma plantago-aquatica. The sequence continues at coordinate 187,654,788 of OY856415.1, forward strand.
TCTTGAAGAATTTTATTATTCAAATTAAGCCCCAACCCAAATTGGTAGTACATTTTGATATTTCATAAGAGGAAAATGTTAGAACTTTAAAGTTTGTTTACTAAATATTGGACCAGGGTATATGTGAATATTGTTGGGTTTTAAGGGAGACAGAGAAGGCAACGGAAACAAAAATTTTCTTCTCCCAAACCTAGAATAAAGGAATCGCGTCAACATCTATACAATAGAAAGGATGATTTGTGGAGGCGTACCTTGTCCCGAGGCTTGCTCGGCGACGTTACCTTGCGGCTTGTGCGGTCTTCACCTCTAGTCTTGGATGGTGTCTGTACAACTCCTAGTCTCACCGGGACTGTCGGGATTGACAACTATCCTCCGAGCGGCAGAAACCTCCCGCCTCTACAGTCGTCCACACGGACTGCCTGGAACTCCGATCTCCTTGTCTCACAACGAATCGGAAGGAGTCATACCCTCCTGTCAGTGTACTAGTCACCGACACACTCTCCTGTAACTAGTTGCTTTTCTGAAGTTGTCTTTCCCTTGCTGTGCCTCCCTTATTGGGTAGCACTTGCTCGGGCTCTCTCGGTTACCAAAACCAGAGAGAACGACAACTTTGCAGAGCAACTGGTGTTCTGAGTTGTACTTTGAGAAGCCCTCAATACCCCTATATATAGGAGGGTCATGGGATAGGATTCTCTATCCCAGGCAATGCGGGACTAAATAGGAGTAGAAGGGTTCGAGATTTTCCACAAAACAATCAACTGCGCCACCTAAACCGATCGTTTCAACCTTGAAATGGTCGGTTGGTGACCTGAGACGATCGGTTCACACCTGAACTGATCGTTTCGCACCCTTGAACCGATCGGTTCATCACATGATCCGATCGGTTCATGTTCCTGGTCCAACTTAAATTGACTTTCATATTTGTTTCCGATTAATCAAATATTAATCCTTGTCCAAATCGAATTTGTACAAGTGAAACAAATTGTATTTGCAAAATCAACTTTCCAAACGATCTCCGTTGGTCACATGAGCTGACCGTTTAACAATTGAGCCGATAGGTTCACCAACCAGAGCCGATCGGTTCATCTCATGAGCCGATCGGTTGGAAGTGCAGATTGTGCAAAATCAGTCAATTGCAGTTTCAATCAATCCAATACTCTAATCAATTGGTCTAACACCTTGAACACTATGATTTTGAGCTATCAATCGACTGAGTGTTTAATTGAACTACTAAACTCCTTTAGTAATCAATCTAAATATGATTTGTGGATAAAATCCTCTTCCAGGTTAGATCCTATGTGTGTGACCCTGTAGGTCCATTTCACATTGGTAGTGAAAGTCCATAACACTTATGACTTCACAAGCAAAGAGTGGTGCCTAGTCACACATCAGTGCTACCCAAGTGAAATAGAAAGTTGGAGAAAAAATTTCAATCCTACAATCCGTGAATGGTGTTACAGTGAATGTATAATTCCTTTGTCACTAATGTCCTGAATGAACTCAAGGCATGGTACAGTCATCCTTTCAACATTCATCCATTTCCTTGATCTCAGAGTAGACTGGGTGAGATGTGTGCGACATCAATATCACATATTGATTCACACGTGCATGCGCATTCCTTTCTCAATCCTACTCATCAAGTGGCCATGGACATTAAAATCCCTTAGGAGGGACAAATCCCATATCTATCACTCACCCCTCAAAAGCCCCATGTGTCAAAGTCACCCAATCATCACCTTTATAACAACCCATGTTTCAGGACTGCGTTTGATGATGTCAAAGTGTGCCCAATGACATGTGTTGAGTGTAGTGATTTTACGTCGAAGAATCACATTCACCACCATCACTGTGAGAACTAACTGTGACTACCAAATCATGGTTCCATGTATCACTCTCACGGTGGGTCTGTCCGGTACACTTGTTCTCTAACAAGTACCTATGTGCTTGGTTTGATATCACTATATCATGACTAATGAGATTCTGTCATCAACCAACACACAATCTAGTCTTTAGTGCTATTGATGTCTATGATTATTTCCACAATAATAATCGACTAGGGACCAAAGAAGAATGTATACTCTTAACATCCGTATGATCTCATCGTTTAGGTCCTTAATCTAAAAGCATACGTCATTGAGTAAAACAATTCTATAGACATCTATCATGTTACACTATCATCTCAGAAATAGTTAAATATATAGATCGGAAATTGCCTTTATTATTATTCAAATCATTTACAAGGTATCCCATTACAATCATCACATGACTTACTCTATGGGCATACATACCAACAGACTCCCACTTGCACTTAGAGCCTGTCACCTAGGAACCTCAGTCGTTGTGACCTAGCATGACCATCATGCTTCTGCTGAGAAAGGGCCTTAGTTAGTGGATCAGCTATGTTGTCTTCAGTTGGTACTTTGCAAATCTTCACATCTCCTCACTGTACGATCTCTCGTATGAGATGGAAGCATCGCAGTATGTGTTTGGACCGCTGATGTGATCTGGGCTCCTTAGCTTGAGCAATAGCTCCATTATTGTCACAATAAAGCTCAATTGCATCACAGCTACTGGGAACTACACCAAGTTTAGAGATGAACTTCCTGATCCACACAACCTCCTTTGCTGCATGTGAAGCAGCAATATACTCGGCCTCTATAGTAGAATCGGCAACTGTTTCTTGCTTGGAACTCTTCCAGCTCACAGCTCCATTGTTCAGGCAAAACCCAAATCCTAATTACGACTGTAATCATCTTTGTCGGTTTGGAAGCTTGCATCGGTGTAACCCTTTACAACCAGTTCTTCCTCACCGCCGTATACAAGGAACAGATCCTTAGTCCTTTGCAAGTTCCTGAGGATGTTCTTTACGGCTGTCCAGTGAGCATCTCCGGGATCTGACCGGTACCTGCTCGTCATGCTGAGGGCATACAAGACATCTGGGCATGTGCACAACATAGCGTACATGATGGATTTGATGGCTGATGCATATGGGATCCCATTCATATGCTCCCTCTCTTCACAAGATTGGGACATTGAGCTCTAGAGACAGTGACTCCATGTAGCATGGGGATGTTGCCTCTCTTTGAGTTCTCCATGCTGAACTTCTTCAGGACATTGTCAATGTACGTACTTTGACCTAGTCTGAGAAGTCTTTTAGATCTATCTCTATAGATCTTAATACCTAGTATTGTAGGATGCTTCTCCTAAGTCCTTCATTGAGAAAGTATTCCCAAGCCAAGTCTTTACCTTCTCCAAGGCTGAGACATCATTCCCCATCAATAGTATGTCATCCACATACAATATGAGGAATGTGGTCGTGCTCCCACTAACCTTCTTATACACACAAGGTTCATCTTCATTTTGAATAAAGCCAAACACTTGGACTTCCTCATCAAATCGAAGATTCCAACTCCGAGATGCTTGTTTCAATCCATAGATTGACCTTTGCAGCTTACAAACTTTATTGGCATTCTTTGGATCTACAAAACCTTCAGGTTGTGTCATGTACACATCCTCATTTATATTCCCATTAAGGAATGCGGTTTTAACATCCATTTGCCAAATCTCATAGTCATAGTAAGCCGCAATAGCAAGCATAATCCTGATGGACTTAATCATGGCAACTGGAGAAAAGGTTTCGTCATTGTCAACACCTTGAACTTGTCGGAAACCCTTTGCAACCAATCTGCCTTTATAAGTTTGCACATTGCCATCCATGTCGATCTTCTTCTTGAAGACCCACTTTCACACTATGGGTTTTACTCCTTCAGGTGGTTCCACCAAAGTCCATACTTTGTTGGAGTACATGGATTCCATCTCAGATTTCATGGCCTCAAGCCATTTCTCAAAATTTGGTCCCTCCATAGCCTCTAGATAGGTAGTTGGATCATCATCTATGATCAACTCATCACCTTCTTGAGTTACAAGGTATCCAAACCTCTCAGGTTCAAGGCGTGTCCTACTAGATCTATGAGGTCCTTGTATTACTTGAGGAGACTGAGATTCCACAACACCTTGTGAATCTCTATGTTCCTCTTGTACATCTACCAGTTCAATGTTTTCTTGTTGGGCTTGAACCTCTTCAAGCTCTATTTTCCTCCCACTGCTTCCTCTGGAAATAAATTCCTTTTCTAGGAACACAACTGTCCTAGCAACAAACACTTTGTTGTCAGTAGGGTGGTATAAATAGTATCCCCTCATTTCCTTGGGGTATCCAACAAAATAACATTTATCAGACTTGGGTCCAAGCTTATCAGGAAACATTTTCTTGACGTAAGCCTCATAACCCCAAATCTTCATAAAAGACAAATCGGGACGCTTCCCGTGCCATATCTCATATTGTGTCTTTTGAACCAATTTAGATGGTACTCAGTTAAGTGTAAATGTGGCAGTTTCAAGAGTATGACCCCAGAAGGAAATCAGAAGATCAGCAAAACTCATCATTGATCGTACCATATCCAGTAAAGTGTGATTCCTTCTTTCAGACACACCGTTATGTTGTGGTGTTCCAGGCAGAGTCCATTGTGATACAATACCACGGGCTCGCAGAAGGTCCTTAAACTCTTGGATCAAGTATTCTCCACCTCGATCGGATCGAAGTGCTTTAATAATTTTACCAAGTTGGTTCTGTACTTCATTCATGAAATCCTTGAACCTTTAAAGGGTTTCTGACTTATGTTTCATCAGGTACACATGGCCATACCTACTGAAGTTATCAATGAAAGTAATGATGTACTGATACCCATTTCTGGCATTAGTTCTAAAAGACCCACATACATCAGTATTTATGAGTCCTAATAGATCACTAGCTCTCTCACCTTTACCTGCAAAGGGAGTCTTGGTCATCTTGCCCAACAAACAAGATTCACATGTCTCTATTGATTCACAATCAAAAGAGTCTAGATAACCATCTTTATGGAGTCTAGAAATGTGTTTCTCATTTATGTGCCCTAGACGACAATGCCAAAGATGCATTTTATTTGAGTTGTTGAGTTTTTGCCTTTTGGTGTTTACGTTGTATACACTTGTCTCTAGATCTATCAAGTATAGACCATAAGACATTGGGGCACTGCCATAAAAGATCCCATCTTTAGAAATAGAACACTTTCCATTCTTAATAAGAAATTCAAAACCATCCTTGTCCAAATAAGAGATGAAAATGATATTCCTATTTATGGAAGGTACATAATAGCAGTTCTTCAACTCTATTATTAACCCACTAGGTAGAGTTAACTCATAGGTTCCTACGGCACTAGCGGCAACCCTTGCCCCATTTGCAACACGTAGTTCAACCTCACCTTTCCCCAAAGGCCTACTTCTTTTAAGATCCTTCACATTTGAACAAATGTGAGATCCACATCCGGTATCAAGTACCCATGACAAAGAAGTAGTAAAGTTAATCTCTATAATGTATACACCAGAAGTAGAGATCTCTATCTCTTGCTTCTTCTTCCATCGTTCCCTCCATCCTCTCCATGTTTTCAGCGCAGAAGATTCTGACATTGGTTTGGCGAGAGAACCCTTCTCTCCCTCACCTTTGTCTTTAGACTTTGTTCCATTGATCTTTATCAATGAACTATCCTCCTTCTTAAGCACACATAGAGTGGATTCAAAGGCTACCGATATTTCTGGATTATGCAAAACACTTCTCACAATCCTCAACCAGTTATGGAACTTATTCTCAATTAATTTGCCCATTTTAAAAGATGATTCTTTTGCCATTCTACAAGAGAAAATTGCATTTGTCAAACTCCTTTTGATTTGATTTGAATACAATTTGACAGTAGTTAATTAGGCCTTTAATTAATTACCGCTCCCACTATTTTGATTCAAATTGACATCCCTCACCATCAATTCAGAAGATTGTAGTGTACAATCTCCTAGTGGGTCAAGATCCTGAAATTCTCTGAGTCATGGACCAACTAGGACTGTCACCCACAACTTAGATCTTCTAGGTAGGCAACTCTTTCCAATTGCATCATATGCAACTCTTGAAAGATGTCATGTGCAACTCCTTGCCATGATCACCTCCATGCCTCAAGATGCTAGATCCTATCTAGGTCACCTTGTTAAGTCTGACCCAAACCCAACACGATGAATATGCACCCTTCTAGGGCAGACCCACATATCCATCCTTCACGCTTCCACGAGATAGATGGTGTACCATGCTAGGGCGTACCCACACTTGGCCGATCAAGTTTTTTACGTGTGTCGCATTTGGAAGGCATCTAAAACTTTAATATTTAATGAGAGATTTGGTTTTTATAGGTACATATACATATCCAATCACCACAATATAGTAAGTATCATATACATGCTATATCCCACAGAAAATATGCGAAATGATAAAAGCAATGATTATAGCCATCCTAATCTGATTCCTTGAGTCAAGAGGAATCACGGTCATCTAGGTCCACATCACATGCAACCTGTACAAGATGAATAATGTGCTTTGTCTTTCTGGGTTTGATCAACTGATCTCCATGATTGATCGGCTCACCATCAGACTGGTCGGTTGGGTGCCACCAGTCGATCGAATGGCACCTCCATCCGATCGGTACACTGGTCGTCATGCATCTCTTCAGGCCACCACCCGCTCCTCTCACTCCTCGAACCAGTCTTCAAAAGTCTGCCATTCTTTGACATAACAGGAAATAAACATCTATCATATTTTATATTTGAAAAAGGAAACCCCGAGTTACATTCGGGGGGAGAAAAGGAAGGAAAGAAATCTCGAGTTATCTCGAGTTACATCAGGAATAGGAGATAGGGAATCAGTGTGTAGACCGAGATGCAAGCAACCACATTCAACCAAGCAGATATAAATAGGGTTTATAGGCCATAACCATGCTGTACATCCACCACAAAACTCATTTAAGGGTGACATGTATCGAGTGCATTCATATTACATATCATATATGTATATTGGGGTTTGTGGAATTAGGATTGGACATGTATAAAGCCAATTTTATTCGCATTGTATGCAATAAATAAAGGCAAAAAACCGAAATCGATCAAATCGATAATCCTAAAGCATAGAGCAGTTGACATGGCTCTGATACCACCGTTGGGTTTTAAGGGAGACAGAGAAGGCAGCACAACAAAATTTTTCTTCTCCCAAACCCAGAATAAAGGAATCGTGTCAACATCTATACAATAGGAAGGATAGTTTGTGGAGGCGTACCTTGTCCCGAGGCTTGCTCGGCGACGTTACCTCGTGGGTTGTGTGGTCTTCACCTCTGGTCTTGGATGGTGTCTGTGCAGCTCCTGGTCTCACTGGGACTGTCGGGATTGACAACTGTCCTCCGAGCGACAGAAGTCTCCTTCCTCTACAGTCATCCACATAGACTGCCTGGAACTCCGATCTCCTTGTCTCACAAGTAATTAGAAGGAGTCGTACCCTCCTATTGGCGTACTAGTCACCGATACACTCTCCTGTAACTAGTTGCTTTTCTGCAGTTGTCTTTCCCTTGTTGTGCCTCCCTTATCGGGTAGCACTTGCTCGGGCTCTCTCAGTTACCAAAACCAGAGAGAACGACAACTTTGCAGAGCAACTGGTGTTTTGAGTTTTACTTTGAGAAGCCCCCAATACCCCTATATATAGGAGGGTCATGGGACAGGGTTCTCTATCCCGGGCAATGTGGGACTAAACAAGAGTAGAAGGGTTTGAGATTTTCCACAAAACAATCAACTGCACCACCTGAACCGATCATTTCAACCTTGAAATGGTCGGTTGGTGACTTGAGCCGATCGGTTCACACCTGAACCGATCGTTTGGCACCCTTGAGCTGATCGGTTTGTGGTCTTGGTCTGACTCAAATTGACTTTCATATTTGTTTCTGATTAATCAAATATTAATCCTTGTCCAAATTGAATTTGCACAAGTGAAACAAATTGTATTTGCAAAATCGACTTTCTAAACGATCTCCATTAGTCACATAGCTGACCGGTTTCACAATTGAGCCGATCGGTTCACCAACCTGAGCCGATCGGTTCATCTCATGAGCCGATCGGTTCATCTCATGAGCCGATCGGTTGGAAGTGCAGTTTGTGCAAAATCAGTCAATCGCATTTTCAATCAATCCGGTACTCTAATCAATTGGTCCAACACCTTGAACACAATGATTTTGAGCTATCGATCGACTGAGTGTTTAATTGAGCAAAAAAATTCCTTTAGTAATAAATCTAAACATGATTTGTGGATAAACTCCTCTTCCAGGTTAAATCCTATGTGTGTGACCCTGTAGGTCCATTTCACGTTGGCAGTGAAAGTCCATAACACTTATGACTTCACAAGCAAAGAGCGGTGCCTAGTCACACATTAGTGCTACCCAAGTGAAATAGAAAGTTGGAGAAAAACTTTCAATCCTACAATCTGTGAATGGTGTTACAACAAATGTATAATTCCTTTGTCACTAATGTCCTGAATGAACTCAAGGCATGGTACAATCATCCTTTCAACGTTCATCCATTTCCTTGATCTCAGAGTAGACTGGGTGAGATGTGTGCGACATCAATATCACATATTGATTCACACGTGCATGCACATGCCTTTCTCAATCCTACTCATCAAGTGGCCATGGACAATAAACTCCCTTAGGAGGTACAAATCCCATATCTATCACTCACCCCTCAAAAGCCCCATGTGTCAATGTCACCCAATCATCACCTTTATAACAACCCATGTTTCAGGACTACGTTTGATGATGTCAAAGTGTACCCAATGACATGTGTTGAGTGTAGTGATTTCAGGTCGAAGAATCACATTCACCACCATCACTGTGAGAGATGATTGTGACTACCAAATCATGGTTCCATGTGTCACTCTCACAGTGGGTCTGTCCGGTACACTTGTACTCTAACAATTACCTATGTGCTTGGTTTGATATCACTATATCATGACTAATGAGATTTTGTTATCAACCAACACACAATCTAGTCTTTAGTGTTATTGATGTCTATGGTTATTTCCACAATAACAACCGACTAGGGACCAAACAAGAATGTATACTCTTAACATCCGTATGATCTCATCGTTTAGGTCCTTAACCTAAAAGCATACGTCATTGAGTAAAACAATTCTTTAGACATCTATCATGTTACACTATCATCTCATAAATAGTTAAACATATAGATCGGAAATTGCCTTTATTATTATTCAAATCATTTACAAGGTATCCCATTACAATCATCACATGACTTGCTCTATGGGCATACATACCAACAAATACTCCCTATAATATTAATGCCTAACTTACATTATCATTGTTGGGATGTATGGAAATCATATATAGTTATAGTGTTTACGGCGAAGCTTATAAAAATAAAGAAAAGCAAAAAAACTTATTAGATTTTTTGTTAAATTAAAAATCAAAACCTATTAAAACCTAACTGACAATCATAAGAAATTAGATTTGAGTACCCAATATGACCGTTGAGTGATTATTTCCCTCACCGTAATCTTAAATTGTGTTTTATAAATGTATCTTCATCCAAATCTATTTTGTTTGTCTTAACCGATTGAAGAGACTAAAACCTATCCAACTAATATTGAGTTGAGACCCATCTCAACCAATGAAAGCTTAAATCTTTGGATAGTCATGTTCTTTTTCGGTACAAGCAACCAACTATCCTATGGACATATAATGACATATAGATCATATAATGACATGTAGATTCCTCAATGATGCTACATAGCATGCTCAAAGTGATGATTGAATTGTGTATCCCCCATGTTATCAATCTGATTCACCTATATAATTTGTAAGTACAGTTGGAAAAATAACATTGAGACCATCTCTTCCTAATTCCTTTTGTAGAAGCTTCCCAGAAGCTCACCAAAGTCATTTCGAACCCTTTCAAAACATGTCAAGCTTCATGAAATCCCTATCTATATTATTGCAAAGAGAATGAAGTTAGTGATAATCAAAATCATTTGGGGAATTATAAAACTCAATAAGGGTGACATTGATTAATCCTCAATCGCCACCTACTTGAGGTATTCCATTCCCCAATTGACCCAATCAGAAATCAACCTAACATAAATCAAACTTGAGTCACCTCTTAGTTGAGATAAATTAACCCATACAAATAAACCAGACCAACTCGACTTTCATTATAAGTTTAAGTTGATGAAATCCAACCTAGGTACCCTAAATCAGACTTAAATTGACCTGAATCTGACGTCTGACAGCTACAAACTGCATGAGAGTTAGAAAAGAATTTATGTGATTAATGAATAAATGCACTAAACCTCAACTCATAAAGAGTTTGACTTAATCTTCACTAAAGATGGTAATAAATGGGTTGAATACCATTTAACATGATAATAATTAGAAATGGATAAATATGTACATTGTTAATAGGCAAACCCTCTACTGTACTGATGTACTTGAAGAATGTAATTGTATTAACATGAATGTTTACATGCACTATATATGTCTGACCAACATTTTTTCAATGTTACCTCTGTCTTATGTAAATTAGGTGGCTTCCATAATCACTCGTTAGCGTGAGTCAGTTATTTTCATCACCTACTTTGTTTTTCTAACCAAATGTGGAGATTGAAATCTACCCAACCATCCGTCAATGATGGAAATATTCATGACTAAGTTATTTTTTTTGCTTGAAGACCATGGTGCCTTTTATTTGTGTTTATATGTAATTTATTATAAATTCAAGGACAATTAATTGGTCCATCTTTGTAATATACATCATGACACCTTCTATTTTGTTTCTTTCATTCAAGGGGCTAAAGCATCAACACGTCTCTCCTAGACCTTGATAACATATTCCACACTTCAAAATCATCGTAGGGATGCCTTCCCAAAAGAAAATAAAGACCATGTCAACCTAAAAATGGCTTTCCTTTATTTTTTCTAGATGGGTTCTGATTCTTTTGAAACTTTTGATTCAAAATCAACCAAATTAGAAGTCACAATTGTACACCATGAATTTGTTATTAACTAAATAGAAGTATATGACATGAACTATTTTGTTTGGTTTACATACATGTAAAAAAGTAAAGTATGCATTCTATGAAGATTGATTTTTCTTCTGTTTAGAGAGGCCTTCATTACTTGACAAGTGCAAGTGGCTCTCATATATCAGGAATATGGATGCAATTCTCTCTCTCCCTCTCTACAGTCAATACACACCATCCAAAACATCCCTTCTTTTCCAGATCCTAGAAACCCAATGGATCAAAATAATTTTTGATATTTGATTTGAGAGAATTTGCCCAGGTAGACCGCATCTGCACTGAGCCACACAAGTAATGTGGTAGCTAAATTGCAATAATGATAGGAAGCCAAAGGCAAATGGTGAATGGGCCCTTTCCTCCCTACGAAACCATGTGACTATATCGTCCTAAAGATGGACACAACATGAATAAATGGCATTTAGCAGTGTTTATGACTTCACATTTAGGTTTCAACACAATGAGGGCTTAATCTGTTATAGGAGGCGTAAAAAAAGGACCACATATATGAAATATACACTCGAAAAATGACTTAAGAAGATAAGGTTTCACATTGTATGATGAATGTCACTCTAATTCAGACACCTATTTCTATCGATCCATGACATTAGGTCTCTGCCTACCCTTTGTTTTAGGTCTCAAGGCTTTCCACTATTTTTCTAAAGGCAACCAAAAAACATGAGATTGGGTTAGCTAACCATTTGCTAAGTCTTCGTGGGTGTCTTTATGCATAATTATTTGCTTTTTTCTCACCGAATAAAATCATTTATCCTGGTGAGGAGGAACCTAATGAAGAGACTTTCCCTAGAGAGATTTGTCATTTTTTTATCATGAATAGAAGATGTGGAGGGAAATCGACACATAAGGCTCATGTTTACCTGATGTGAGAGTAATCAGTCTGCTGGGTGAGGGGCCCACCTCGCCACTCCCCTCATGTCCAGCCCCATTGTTGAAATAGGACCTCTCTCTCTGTCTTTGTATCTCAATTTGCTTCTTCGCTTTCCTATATGCTATTAGATGCCCGAACAAAGTGACACTTATCTAGATGAATGTACAACACACCTTTTTTTATTTGTAGATGCTTGGTTGATCCCTCTATCCTAAAAATAAAAAATACTAAGTAGTGAGTACATATCACTCTTACATCATGCCATTGTTGTGCCTATTTCTTATAATTTATGGATGAAGCATGATTTTGAAAGCTAAAATGAAAGCTACAAAGAACATGCTTGAATATCTAGAATGCTTATGTGATGTTGTGACTGCTCATATGTATCTAGAGTATGATAGTTTGTAAGCACAAATATATGGGTTTAAAGATGCAAAACTATGTAAAAAAGTATGATATAGGTAGTACGTAATATACCAAAGGGTAACCTAATGGTGCTTCCATAATGACTAAGGTAATTGGTGTGAACTTTCTTACTATCAATATTGATCTAGATTCAATCTTCAATGCGACCATAACGACTTCAACAACTCATTGGGTATAGTATTTCAGTTGGAATCTACCTGGCCTAAGCCATTTGGAGATACCATCGATTGAAGTGAATTTGTGTGATGATCTTTAAGTCCACTAGATTCTCTTGAGTCAATGACGTTCTCCCATAAATCTAAATAAGTTTGGTATGGCACCAATAGAGTTTTGCATCAACTTATTTTATGTTTGCTTAGTCACACCAATGATTGAATTAGTCTATACCATCTGCCAAGAAGTGTATGACCATGTGACAATGACTCAAGTAAGTCATTTAGAAACCTGAATGAGTTGAACTTTAGGATAGGGACAATGACCTAAGTTAGTAACAATGACTTACTAATTGAGTCATTGTATAGCTGATGTAGATGGCACAAACTCCTTTATGATTTATTACTATCACAATTCACAAACTCCTTTGTTGTTTCTTGAAAAGAAGGATAGGGAAAAATGCACGTATCACTTTGAATGAGTTCAAACTGTTAATTTCTATATTTGATTTACCCAATTATATATATATATATATATATATATATATATATATATATATATATATATATATATATATAAACACACACACACACAAAGTCATACCAGGAAAATGCCTACTTAAAATAGCACAAATGCGGATTGACCATGGCATTATGGCCTAAGTTGTTCGGTCACCACTGAAAAACTAAGTTTGTAAGTTCTTGCATGGTTTTTTTATTTGTTTTTGTTTGTTTTTGTATCTTAATATTTAACCTTGGTACCCTAATAAATACAACAAAATATTGCAATTCTAATATTCTTATTTTGCCATTTGATGCTCAATCTATATTATATATTTAGTAAATGCAAAACATAGGTGAAATGTAACTTGAAAATAAGTGAAAAGGCCTAGACACTCATTTGGACATGCATATGCATGTAAACCATCACTGCATCTATAGATGTGGTAAGGAAGAGGATGCCCTACACATCCACATGAAAACAGTTATGATAAATGAATATCATTAGTTGTAATATTTGTTACCTTTTTTGTTATTTTTAGTCCAAATAAATTGGTCAAAGACAGTGATACAACATGTGGATATAAACATCTTCCCAACTACCATTTGTTTGAACTTTATACCTTCATATTGATTAATAAAATGTGTTGTTTTCTTCAGTTCCAGCTTGGTGAAACATGTGCATCTAAGTTAAGTAGAAATTAAAAAATGGTTTCTGATAGTAAATTCCTTATGTAAGAACCTGAAGAAAAGGTTCATATTGCCTATTTTTATATTAAAAAATGTAATTGGAGATTCTTGTTTGCATAGTGAAGAAAAAATGGTTGGAGATTTCAAGCATGGGTCTGTACTAGGTATAATAGGGCTCTATGTAGGCAAACACATTTTTAGTACCATGACTATACTTTTCTAGTCAATAGTGTCTATTCTAAAATTCTAATACGTAACATAATTCTAAGGTGTAAATTAAGCATTGTAATAATGTCTAGATGACAAGAACTTTTGCCAAAAATTCGACATGTAGTTAAAATATAACAAAAAGATAAGACAATCCCCATTGTCTAGCCAGTGTTCTGTTGCCTAGGTGCTCAACCAACTTATGTCACTTACATGCTACATTTCTATATGCATTTGAATCTCCAATGCATACATAGATATCAATTCCTTGAAGGTATTGAAAATGCCTTACGACCCTTAACATATCTACACGAAAGTGAATCAGATAGATGATGGTATTGACACTTGTATGATTTATTATTAGGTATAGTTTTATTTAGATTTACCCTCTTTTCAGTCTAGAGTTATTAAAGTCAACAAAGCAAGTAAATTTATGAATGAATAAATAAATGATATTGAGATGGCATCACCAGGCAAGTGTATATGTCCTATAGTATAATCTGTCAGGTCCTTTTGGGCCAGTGTTGACTTTATACAAATAGGAAGCAACATTGTAAATTAGACAAAAACCCAGCACAAGAACAACATGGAGAGAGCTTGGTGTTTATTGATATTAAGAAATGTAAGAAATTCTTAATTATCTTATGTAGCTATCTTAGTAAAATCTCAAATGTATATGTATGCAGTTGGACTTTTAGTGTTAAATTTATGGTAGATGTGCTATATTTGTTTTTGCAAAATTGGTTCTATTATGATTCATCTAATTGCCTTTTGTATTATACTATTTCTTGTTTACTTTGCATACCAAAAACTAATAAGCCTATAATGTGAATACACATTGGTAAGACTCGACAACTCATTATCAATGTATGGTGCCTCTTTGTAAGCTTGTACTTGGCTTCTGCATAGTATTTGAGAAGAATCATCTAAGGGGGCATAAATCCTCAACGTTAATAGCTAGATTACTAATCTAAGATTCATCAAGAAGCATGCAATAATTAGTCATGTATTTTTGTTTTTCATTTAGAATTTTAATTTCAATCATTTTCATTGAGATGTATACTTACTGAATCCTTCTTTGCCATTCCTTTCCATGAACATCTTTGGGTACAAAGAAAGCATACAAAACTCAAATACATGAATCTATTTTATTTGATTATGTTGATGCTAGCTCGTCTTTGGTCAAGTGCACCACCAATGTTAGAAATTACATGTGACTTACAGGCTATGTCACTGACATTTTCTTTACATACCAAATACTTTAGCTTGGCTATGGTTAAATGCACTACATGCCTTAACTCAACCTAAAATCAGGCTAAATCACTTAAAATCAGGTTATGTCACTTTTGTTGGTGTCATACTATTCAATGCATTTATTGTATGCAACTCCCACTGGTTGGATATAGCACACAAAATAAATGACTTGCATTTTCTATTCTGACATATCTTATTGACATTTTTGATTGCTTATCTACATGTCCTGGTTTAGGAAAAGTGCTTAAGTCTTGGAAGTCTTGCTTTCTACATATTTAGGAAATTTGCCCTGCCTACAAGAATGGATGTCTGCTGATTTTGCAATTGAATAAGTTTGTATACTTCTATTTTATGGATGATGACAAAAAAAAATTGTAGTTGGTTGTTGTTCATATCTTTTGTTGTAAGGAAAAGCTTCTACAAAGCTACATTGTCATGTTTTGGTTCATAAGGAATGTATAAAACCTTCTTATTGAGAAGTCTTACTCAACCTATCAATATATATTAATCTGATATCTCTTTTTGTTAGTTCTGTGCCATTTGAATTCATGATATTTTGCATTATAAAAAATGTGCCTTGTGGTCGTGCTATTTGTTCTGATCAATTTGAGTAAAACAATTCATTCAATTCCTTAGCTTCAGTAGTTTGATTATATGGAGTTATTGTTTAGGATTCTCTTTGTTGAATGATACATTAGGATTTTAGTTCACTGGCCTAAATGTGAAAATATCTACTACTCTGAGGCTCGTGCAAATCGGGGTTCAATGCTAGTCTATACTATTTAGGAAAGTGAGTGAAGGAGCTTCCATGCAATTTTATCCTTTAAGATTTTGAATTACTAATAAGTCCTCTATATCATACATGAAACAAAATAGAAGGGGAAATATGCAATTTTATCCAAGAGGTTTATCGACATATAGGTTAGGATTTTGTTAAAAGAGGGATCAAGTCCCAAAACTTTCTAGACCAGATCACCACATTCTACTGCACACATAGAGGCTTCTTAAAGGCTGGGGTCGAAAGCTCCATATCCTCACACCTTCTACGGCTATTTTTTTATGGAGATTCTACTGGTAAGTATGAGATAATCTCATACTTAGTCAATATTAATATGGTTTTACCTAAAAAACCATATATATATAAACTAACAAATTAATTAATATGGTTTTACCTAAAAAATAGTCAATGTTTTAATTAGGAAAGAAAAGAAAGTATCTAAATATTAAATTTGAACTCGCTACCCATTGTTATAGTCACACTATTAATTTAAATTGTCTTTTGATTAGACCACTTACCTATATACAAACCAATAGGAAGTTTGATATACAATGAATGAATGGAGGGAAGGAGAGGAAGAATTTGTAGAAATATTTGTTTTGACTTGAATAGTAGACCATACGTATCATATATACCAACTACATGGTATATAAATACTTTTCTTCATATATCAACATATTTTTCACTAAATTTCTCCAATATTTAGGTTCCCTCTATATTTGATTTTTTCTCCCTAAATTACGATTGCTCTTTTTTTGTGGGTAAAAAATATAAACACGATTGCTCAGTAAAAGATACCAGACTTTAAATTTGTACCCAACTATAAGAAACGTCTGCAACTCAATATAGAGTCTATTGTAGTAGAATAGGGTCAAACATAGGGACAAGGAGAATAACAAAATAAAAATGAAGCGTTCTTAGCTTATTATAGTCGAATCAAATAAGTGAATTGGATGTCCCAGTTTAGGAACAAATTTATCTAATCTAGCAATAAATCTAAGTTATGGAGAACCAAAGGAAACAAATATAAATTGTGAAATGATGATACAAGGGACTTGGATTGGGTTTCATCAATCAGACTAACCACAACCATGTAAAACCTCCAATCCTAAAGTATATAAATTCTTAACTCATTTTGCAAATAGTCATAAAAGATATCCACTCCTTACTTCTCTCGAGATATGGGCATAATTTTATCTAAGGGGTTCTCTCCCTTGAGATAATAACGAATAAACTAAGAAAAATTGTATGACTTTTGTTATAGAAAGTTCTCACTCTCGTGTCTTGTTACTATCCTATACTCCAAATCTTTATTGAAATCAATCTCTCAAATAATATTCGTGTCAAACATCGAAAAATGGTATCTAACCATCAAGCAACACAATAAAACAAGATTACAGAAACAAAACTTGTAAAAAAATATGCCAAAAATAGAAGAATGAACAATTACATGGTTGGGAGGGCCTGGCGGCTACTCGAAACCCAAGTTATGGAGTTTAGCCCCACATGGTATGAGAAGGAAATAGATTACAACTTGAACAAGTCATGATAAAGAAAAGAAGGGAAGAGGTCAATACAAAGGTAGATCAAGTGATTGATCACCAACCTTTCGGCTTGATCATCAAGAGGTCAATGGTTAGCTATCGATGGCCAGCATTTGGTAACTCTATCTTCATTATGATATAGTATTCATACAATTGGTCTGTCAACTATCAACTAAAGTATATTGAGCCACTAAGAAAGAGGTCGATAACTACCTAGGTCAATAGATCTAGAGTGGTCGGTGGCTCTCATCCTAGAGCTCTGAACTTGGTGATAACCTTTCATCTTGTTGACTCTCAGAATCCTAGAACTTTTGAAGTGATGCATTCGTGGTCCATTTATAGGGTTTGACTTGTGCCTTGTTGATCTCTAAGTGTGTTGACTTCTTTGAGATCTATATGAAATATATCAACATGATGATCAAGATTTGGCCTCACAATGAAGGCATCGAGGGGCTACCTCATCGATGGAGTCATCGATGGATATTTTGATATCTTGGAAATGATGGGGATCTATCGACGTAAACCTCGATGAGCTGAGCTATTGATGAGAACTCATTAAGGTTTTGTCTACACATCCTCGATAAGTTTGTCGACCCTCCTACTCAATTGGTTGGAGCTTGATGGGTATGTTGATGAGAATTCAATATGGCATTGTCGATTCCTTTGAGAAAATATTGAATTGTCGACATAATTGGTCGATGGTTGGTGGGAATCTGTCAACTTCTGAGTGATCATTTTAGAATATCAATTGTTACCCATCAATTTTTCTACTTTTGAATTGAATTCCTTCTATTATATAAAACTTAATTAGAACTCAATATTTGATAAACTTGGAGCAAAATGAACAAATCTAAACAACTAAAAATTAATCTTAATGATTTTAACAATGAAAAATGCTATGAAAAGTGCATCAAAATTGATGTTGTCAACTCCCCCAAACTTAGAATTTAGCTTGTCCTCAAGGTAATAGAATCATTATGTAATCAACCATGCAAGAAAAATATAGAAATTACTGAAATATAATTTTATACCACCCTCTTTTATAAACTATTCCATTTTTCATAAAATGACCTAACTCATCAAAAACATCACTAGCCAAAATATTCTTTCTTTTATTGTTATTGGGTCATAATATTATCTCAGACAGATATATCAATTTTCAAAGTAGCTTTCACTCTCGTCAGGGTATTCATTATGCAAAACAAATAGGTAGGCAAAGAGGCTTATGGATATCCCTTCCTTCTTTTTAGGTCATTCAAGTACAATCCATTAAATGGGCCAGTGATACTTGCATTCTAAACCAGTTGGTTTTATAGAAATGATTGCACATCCTAAGTATCACCGCCCATACCTTTAATGAACACCATTGGAATTGGGGTTGTATTTTGGTCTTAGAGGCTAAAAAATTGACAAATCTTTGTTCATGAGCACAACAACACACCATTTTAATAGCTTTTCAACATGGCACAACTCTCTAATTATTTTCACTCCTCACACTTTTTGGGATTTTTCTCAAAAAAATAAAGTTGGAATGAGGAATGAGGTAGCTCTTTCTTCTTTCTGTGAGAATATATGCTTTTGATAGAATATGATTTTTTTATATTAACTGAATATTTTTAGCAACAATCTTTTGATGACATCTTGAGGTTTAAATCAAAATAGAGGAAGAAGTGATGCTTTTCTAAGAGAAAAACATAATGGAAATACAATAATGAAAAGATTATTCTACTGATATCATGTGATTTGCAATAAGGTATAGTTTGAAAGTAAACTAGATTCTTTGTAGAGGTAGTTTTCCATTGTCTACATCTTTACGACTTTATACAAGAAAATTGTCAAAATGTGATTGAAATAAGAAAAAATATGAAAAATTGCTAAAAAGAAGAAAATTCACAGGATTACACATCCCAACTTACAACACACACTATCCTTAGAGTGGGAAAAATAAAGAGAAAAATGTAAACACATGAGATGTTCAGCAGAGGTTTGCTATGGCCCATGGAGATTTAAGAAGCATCATAGCATAGTTGTCGCTGAGACAATGATAGTTATCATTGTGAGCTTCTTCTAATGCAGTGTGGGGCACTCTGATGGTGTACATCCAATGCAAGATGTAGAAACTAAAATCATTGGATAGTTGCTGAGAGCAGCGATGACAAAATCATGGAAGCTTCCATTTCTTTGGTTCCTAAGAAGTATAACTAATGCCATGTTGTCCGATTAGGGGAATGAATTCCTTGGCACAAACATCAATAATGCATTCATGCTTTTTACAAACTAGAACAAAATAATTGGGGCCTTCAATGTCAAAAATGGCAACAGAGATGTTATAAAACATGACTTTCCACTCACGAGTGAAAATAACAAGAAAAGCCCAATGATTATCAAGGAGTAAGGGAAAGAAAATATATCGAGGAATGGATTCCTATAGACTTTGAATGAGAAATACTTTTTCACCAGAATCAGAGCCCTTACACAAATCTTCTTTAAGGTCTAGACCAGCTATATAGACATCATCAATTGTTTTTCTAAGAAGAAACTGATAGGCCACCATGAGGCCAATAGATAAATACACCCTGGTAGTTTCAAGAAGGTCATATTTCATAATAAGTAGGTCGTCTCTATTAAAGATAACAAAATTTATACCATCCTAAAAATGCTTCATAAGCATCAAGAGCTAAGTATATGAGAGCTCATAGTAGAAACTTCAATCAAAGTTGTCAAATCTATGATCAATGGATGTGACAGGGCCATATACTGGAAATGATTCCGGTTCATCCAGAAAGTTGAGTATGTTAGCAACCTCTCTAGCCTTGGTAGTGATGTGGTATTTTGAATGCACTAACAAATTCACTCGGGGTTGAGATCCCCGAGCTTTTACCAAAACCAATGTGCAATAATACCACCCGTAAGTGGACGGGCCTTATCGCAGTATAGTTGAGGATCACATCCCAAAGGACAACGTTTTTAAGAATCTTGTCAGTCTAGTCTAGTTCAAGTTAAGACTAATATTTAAAACAATAGGTTGATTTGAGTTTGATTAAACTAATTGCAAGAAAATAAAGAATGAAATTAAAGTTGGATCTAGATCAATGATATGGAATCGCTGGGATGGTATCAGGTTTCACCACCGCTACACACGCAAACACATTCCAATGCAAACAATCTAGGCAAGATAAAATGATCCAAATAGAGTTGCTGCAGAACCCTCCATACGGGTGTTAGGTTTGCGTATGCATCACCTTAGACATCAGATGTCTCATCACCAATCGGATCACTTACTTACGGCTCTGAAGATATAGAAATCCAACAAAGGTTGTGGGCCCCCTATACAAGCATTAGGCACATAGAAGTGTCACCGAAGGATATATGACTCGTCCCCTCATGGATCATACACTTACGACCTCGAAGAAATCCCATTCTATTTCTAGTTTGGGAGTCAACCACATTAATCGATAAGCAAGTAGGTTATAGATCTAAAAACTAACATCGACGATAAATAAAGACGATACAAAATCCAACTAAGGCTGTGGTCCTCCCTGAGGGATGTTCAGATCACAGAAGCGTCATCGTAGGCTAGATGTCTCGTCCCCTCATGGATCATACACTTACGACCTCAAGGAATCCTATCAGAAGTTCTCGTCAAGGAGTCGAACTTTGTAAACTGCCATTCCATCCCACATATAGAATATTTTCCAATATAGGAAAGAACAAGATGAAAGCAAGTAGATAATCAACTACAAACATACCAATTAATAATGAAATGAAAAGCTATATACATTACCATGGAAAGTTTAACAAAAGAACATGATTGCATGGGCAACGAGGCTAGTCCCCACACCCCAGTGAAAGGGTACTACTTGCTCATGATGTGAGAAACAAGAAGAATAAGAAAGAGAGAGAAATCCACCATGAACTCGGTGCATAAGGTAATCGCAGCTCGGTGAAGATGATGAAGCCTTTTACGTCGTGTCGGAGCAGATCTGGATGTGAACAGGAGATGCCAAGATAGACCCGACAGTCTCCCTCGCTCTGTCTCCCTTCTCTTCTCAGTCTCCTTGGTTGCAACATGGGCAGTAGGTGGAATGAAACTGGTGTGGACGACACTGGATCTAGATCGGACCTGTGTACAGGCAGCCGGTCAACGTCCCAGAACCGATGCCCCAAAATGGGGACCCTGCTGGTCCTATTTATAGGCACAGATATGGCCCTCATGCTTTTGGTGTGAGACCAAACGATTTGGCAAATATCTATTTCAAACGGTTTGGTTTGCTTCCCCTTTATCAAACGGTCTGGGTGTATACACTTTATTAAATGGTCTTCGAATCTATCCATTCAGTATATGTGACTTCGACATCCAAACGGTCCCACGTTCCTGCCTCCAAATGGTCTCGCAGACCGAAACTCTTCAAATGGTCTCGTAGACCAGAACTTTTCAAACGGTCTCACAGACCGAAACTCTTCAATCGGTCTTGGGGTGAGCAAGTCCATTCAGTTTCGATTATTTGACCAAATGGTCTTTGCGTCTAAACGGTCTTCGCGGCTGATCGGTATTGCGACCTTGGTGCCCAAATGGTCTGAAATCGTGCGACGTCCAAACGGTTTTGTGGAGGATATGTCCATTCGGTCTTGAGTCCGAATGGATGAAACCGATTGGTCAAGACCGGATGGCAAGATCGTTTGGCGAGACTGAATGGTTGAGACTGTTTGGTCAGATCGATTGGTCAGAACCAAGGGTGAGTGAAGGTGGGACCCATATGATTGTTCAACCTTATCGAGACCTGCATCAAATTAATATAAATTTAGTTAAAACCTTAATAATAGAATCAATTAAGTAATTTTGCACATCATGATACATTTTGATATTTAATGAGTGAAGTTTGATGTGTTGAGTCCAAATGAGCCCACGATGGTAATTGAATTCCATGATGAATATACATTCATCAAAATACCCCGAACTTAAACGTTGCTCATCCTCGAGTAACACAAAATCTGAAACAGTCGCCAAATGAATACTTTCAATTCGTGTGATTGCCTCCTCTTCACATCATGATTGTTTTATTTCCGCTCAGTATGACTCAGTATCTCAACCTCCTGAGACCACTAAACACATCTTACCATATCTTTGTTCCTGAGTTTGTTTTCCAAAATTACTTCCTCCTCACTTTTTCCAACAACAAGCATGTGAAAGAGTTTTGTAAGAGTCCAGAGACACCTGTAGAACAACAAGTGTGCATTTGATCTGACACTGGTGTTTTTTAGGATAGGGTAGGCAATCATTGTGCCATTTGGTAAAAAAAGGGAGTGAAAGGTGGTATGGAAGTAAGAAGTAAATCTCTCCTCTATTCGACTTGAGATTTTTATTTTATGATGTGCAATTTCATTTATTACATATTTTTGTGTGTGAATCTATCCTCTATTCGACTCGAGATTGCATTTCTTTTTGTGTGCACTTTGGCATCTTTTTGTTTGAATTCTCTCCTCTATTCAACTCGAGATTGCATTTTTGGTGGTACACTCCTATAAATTTTCGAGGGGTATGGAAGAAGCAGATATATAGAGGGAAGTGGCGTGCCACCCCAAACTTAGGGTTTTGCACTATTTTGGCTATTTTTGTTTCTTTTTTATGGATGAAGGGGTACAAAGATGATGGAAGAAGTGTAGAAGAGAGTTCAGATCAGAATGCAACTTGATTTACAATTCCGTGCACCAGGTCATTCTCTTTATCGTACTTTTCTCAAATAATGGCTTGATGAGGATCTGATGGGGATTCCATGTTATTGTTCCACTACTCAGTAAGGAAGCATGACGTATTTGATCCCTATTAGTTTGACAGACACTTGTCATATTTGCATAAGTATCATGATGTTAGGAGTCATAAGCTTCAAAAAATGATTTCAGTCAAAAGGCTAGTTTCAAAAAGTGGTCCTTTTGAGGATTTACTTCGAATAAGGAGGATATAATAATTCAAAATGTATAGTAGGTTAGTTAGTGACTTTTAGTGAAACTAAGAAGTGTCAAAAATTCATCAAGTATCTGTTCAAATTCTTTGAATGCTTTAAAACTTTAAAATTTTGAAAATTTTATATGAAAATTTTGGTCAAAATGCGACGATGAAAACTTAAGTATGATTTAGATGGGTGAAGGTGGAAAGTAAGATACGTACCACCCACCCTCCACCCCAAACTTAGAAATTTTCTCGTCTCGAGCAAACTCTAAATTCGAGATGGAGGGGAAAAATCATGCCATTTGGACCACTGGATGTGGTTGCGTTCCAATCAGCGTGTTTCCTCCATCTGAAAATCTCAAACAAAAAGATCATTCAGAACTCAAACTAGCATCTCGCCATTTATTTAGTGCAAAATTATCTAAAATTTTAAAAATAGAATTGAGTAAAATTTCTAATTCAAAGTTAGAATAAATTTTAGTTATCGGGTTGCCTCCTGACAAGCTCCTTTGTTTTACGTCGATGGCTCAACGTGATATTTTCAACTTCACAGTGGTTCCTTTGGATTGGAGAGATCTATTATTGCGTCGGTGCTTATGTCGATTGTGGTGAAATATCTTTTCAAGCGTTGACCATTCACAACAAATTCACCTGATTTTTCGCTCCATAAAGAGAAAACACCATGTGGAGAGATACTTTTGACAATGTACAGTCCAGACCAGCGGGAGCAGAGTTTCCCTGGGAATAACTTCAACCTTGAGTTGAATAGCAGAACTTGGTCTCCCACTTGTATGTATTTTCTTTTTAGATGTCCATCGTGCCAAAGTTTTGTGCATTCTTTGTAGATTCGTACATTCTCATAACCTGTCATCCTGAGTTCATCCAGCTCTTGGAGTTGCAGAATCCTGGCTTGGCCTGCTTCTTTCATATCAAAGTTCAGTTGTTTAATTTCCCACCATGCCTTGTGTTCCATTTCGACTGGCAGGTGGCAAGCCTTTCCATATATTAATCGAAATGGTGTAGTCTCGATGGGAGTTTTATAAGCAGTTCGATAGGCCCATAAAGCATCGTTGATTTTCACTGACCAATCCTTTCGATTGCGGCCTACAATTTTTTCCAGAATAGCCTTTAGTTGACGGTTAGAGACCTCTACCTGTCCACTTGTTTGTGGATGGTAGGGCGAGGCTACCTTATGTGTTACACCATATTTTCTCAGTAAAGCTTTAAAGCTTCTTTCAAGGAAGTGAGACCCTCCGTCAGATATCACGGTTCGTGGCACTCCAAAATGGGAGAAAATAATATCTTTGAATAATTTGATGACGAGTTTGGAATCACTAGTGACAGTTGGTATATCTTCAACCCATTTTGAGACGTAGTCAACCGCTACCAGGATGTAAGAAAATCCGTAAGAAGATGGGAATGGCCCCATGTAGTCCACACCCCAAACATCAAATATCTCAATTTCTTGCCACAACTTAAGTGGCATCTCATATCTCTTCATAATGTTACCTATTCTTTGACATTTGTCACATGATAGAACAAAGTTGTAGGAATCCTTAGATATGGTTGCCCAAAAGAATCCACATTGCAAAACCTTTATCGCAGTGTTCTTAGAACTCATGTGGCCTCCAACTGGGCCAGAGTGGCAGTGCTCTAGAATGAGTTTGGTTTCTTCCTCAGCGATACATTGTCTGTAAAGACCATCAACACATAGCTTAAAAAGATATGGCTCATCCCAGTGATATTTTTTCACATCATGCATAAATTTCTTCAGTTCATTTTCGATGCATTGAGGATGGATAACCCCAGCTGCAAGGTAGTTCACAAAATCTGAGTACCACAGTACAACTTCTGAGACCTTCATTAGTTGATCATCCGGTAGGGAATCATTGATCGGAATCTTCTCAGTATCTAGAGTGTGGATGCGACTGAGGTGGTCTTCTACAACATTCTCTGTACCCTTTTTATCTCTTATCTCTAAATAAAATTCTTGTAATAGGAGGATCCATCTAATCAACCTGGGTTTTGCATCTTTCTTTGCCAGAAGGTAACGAATGGCAGCGTGGTCTGTGTAGACAATGACCTTTGAACCAATTAGGTAGGATCTGAACTTGTCAAAGGCATACACGACTGCTAGAAGTTCTTTCTTGGTAGTTGCATAATTCCTATGGGCTTCATTGAGAGTTTTCAATGCATAATAGATCACATAATGTTTCTTCTCTATATATTGCCCTAAAACAGCGCCCACAACATAGTCATTGGCATCACACATAATTTCAAAAGGGTGATCCCAGTCTGGAGCTCTAATGATGGGTGTTGTTGTGAGAGCCTGCTTTAGTGTGTTGAAGCTTTTAACACATTCTTTGTCAAAATTGAATTCAACATCTTTTAGTAACAAATTTGTCATTGGCTTGGTTATCTTTGAAAAGTCCTTTATGAATCTTCTGTAAAATCCTACATGACCTAGGAAAGCACATACTTCTTTTACATTTGTTGGAATAGCCAGTTTAGAAAACACTTCAATCTTGGCTTTATCTACTTTAATTCCTCTATTGCTGACCCTATGGTCGAGGACAATGCCTTCCTTTACCATAAAATGGCACTTTTCCCAATTCAGCACAAGATGTGCTTCTTCACATCATTTGAGGACCAGGGAGAGGTGCTTTAGACATGAATCAAATGAATCTCCGTATATAGAAAAATTGTCCATGAAAACTTCCATAATAGTTTCGGTGAGACTGGAAAATATGGCAGCCATGAAACGTTGGAAAGTTGCAGGTGCATTGCAGAGGCCGAACAACATTCTTCTAAATGCATATGTTTTGAATGGGCAGGTAAAAGTAGTTTTCTCTTGGTCATCTAGATGTATGGGTATTTGATAGAATCCAGAGTAACCATCAAGATAACAGAAATATTCTTGGTGAGCCAACCTTTCTAGGACTTGATCACGGAAAGGCATTGGAAAATGATCTTTTCGAGTTGCCTTGTTCAATTTCCTATAATCTATGCACATCCTTCACCCTGTGACTATTCGAGTGGGGATGAGTTCATTGTTTTCATTTTGTATAACAGTCGTTCCACCTTTCTTCGGGACTACATGCACTGGGCTCACCCATGGTGAGTCTATTATCAGATAGATTATTCCAGCTGTGAGCAGTTTAATGACTTCATGACGGACTACTTCCTTCATATTTGGATTCAATTTCCATTGATACTCAATAGTTGTCCTGTGATCTTCCATCATAGGGATCCTGTGCATACACATCGCTTGACTAACCCCAGTTAGGTCATTCATTTTGTAGCTAATCGCTTTCTTCCTTTCTTTCAATTCTTTCAGGAGTTTATCTTCTTGTTCGGTTGTAAGATCAGAATTTATTATTATAGGACAAACCTTGAGATCATCCAAAAGCACATACTTTAGTCCCTCAGGAAGGGGCTTCATTTCGGGGGCCTCTGGTTTTTTGCATGTTTCTTCAGTAGCTTCCACAGCCTTGAGTCCTTCAAATGTAGCTTCAAGATCTTCTTCGGTAGTGTCAAGGTCAAGAACACACTCTTGAACTCATTCACTGATGGAATTATTAGTAGAGGGGTTTGTTAGAGTCACTTCTAAAGGATCGTCTTGTTCATATCCCTCTTGTGTGAGGAGTGATATTTGTTCGATGCAGTCAATCAGATAAACTTCTTCTTGCATACTTGGTTTTCTCATGCTTTCAAAAACCTTGAATTCGAGAGTTTCTTTGTCAAGTATGAGAAGCAAAGTTCCTGCTTCAACATCAATTAGAACTCTTGTAGTGGCGAGGAACGGATGTCCAAAGAAGAGAGGATATCTGGCGTCCTCTTTTATGTCCATGATGAAAAAGTCACACGGAACATAAGAATATTTCCCTACCTTGACAGGTACATCCTTAATAATTCCTAATGGGCGTTTTATCGAATTGTCTGCGAGTTGTATGGTAATGCCAATTGGAAGAAGTTCAGCAAACCCTAGCCTTTTGCAAAGGCTGAGTGGCATGATGGAGATGCTAGCACCAAGATCTGCTAGTCCTTTCTTGCATGAAGAATCACTAATATGGCAGGGAATCCCAAAAGATCCTGGATCTTTCTATTTCTTTGGAATCTTACTCTGGATGATATCTGAAGTGGTTTTAGCTAACTTGACTATCTCATATTCTTCAGTTATATATTTCCTAGTGAGGAGTGACTTTAAGTACTTTGTCCAAGCCGGTATCTCAGCCAGTGCATCCAAAAAGGGTATATCAACATGAAGTTTCTTCATAGCTTCTTTAAACTTATTGAATCGAGTATCCAACTTTGTTTGCCTTAAACAAGTAGTGAACGGTATATAGGCTTGTATATAGGAATATCAGGTTCTGGTGTTTCAATTTCTTCATCAATAGGTTTCTCAAGACTTTCCTTATCTGTCTCATCAGCAATTGCTGGTTCTTCTACTCCAGTGTTGTTGAGTCTTGAATGATCACAGGCTCATCCTCATTAGTAACAACCATAGGTGTCTTGATAGGAGGATCAAAATAGTCTTTTCCCGACCTGGTGGTGACAACCTTCAATTGTTCGGGATGCTTAGGATTATTCTTGGGTTGGCCAGCAAAGGCCCCAACAAGTGGCTTTATGCTAGATGCAAGTTGAGCTAGTTGAGATTCAATAGCCTTCTGCTGACCTTGTTGGTTATCTATCATAGTTTTCTGAGTTTGCAACATCTTTTCAGTGGCTGATAGTTTGTCATCAGGAGAAACTAGACCTGCTTGTTGTTGATAAGGAACTTGGTTAAGACTCTAGTATTGGGAATTGTTTTGATAGTTATTGAAGTTTCTATTCTAAAAGTTTCCCTTGAAATTTCCTTAATTTCCAAAATTCTATTGTTGATTGTACTGGAATCCTGGTGGTCCTCATGGCTGGTTGTTCAAACCAAATTGATGTGAGTTTACTGCTCCAGAGGGGTTTCAATATTGAAATCCTAGATGATTCCTATTCTGATTCAGATTGTAGTAACTTTGACCAGGGATTGTTAATGATTGTACTGGAATCCTGGTGGTCCTCATGGCTGGTTGTTCGAACCAAATTGATGTGAGTTTACTGCTCCAGAGGGGTTTCCATATTGAAATCCTAGATGATTCCTATTCTGATTTGGATTGTAGTAACTTTGACCAGGGATGGTATTAACAACATTAAGATTTTCCATTTGACCATTATCTCCTTGTCCACATACATTACTTAGAACAACATCGTAAAGAACATTACATGCTAATGTGGAATGATCAGTACTTTTACATGCTTCATAGATCAGTGAAGCTGACTTGATCTGTTCTTATTGTCGAGTGGGCAAACGTCCTCTTCCAATAGCAGCAAGAGATTATTCAATATGGTCTTTCTTGGCAACTAAGAGTTTGAAGGTTTCTGTGATAGACTTGTACTCGGGAGTAGCTTCAGCCATAGCTACTTTCAAAACTCCTTTACCTATAGATCTACCCCAATTGGCTTGATTTTCTACTCCAAGGGTGACGACCCTCCATGCACTGTCATAACTTTGACGCAGGAAGTTTTCTCTAGATGAGGAATCTAAGAATCTCTTGATATCGTCATCCACACCCCTATAGAAAATTTTGATGAGTTGATTCTTAGGAATTTCATTGTGTGGACATTTGCGTAGAAGTTCTTTGTATCTATCCTATGCTTCAGCAAGAGTTTCTCCAGGGACTTGAGTGAAATTTGTTATTCGCCCTCTAATTTCATAGGTGAGAGATGGAGGGTAGAACTTTTCTAGAAACACATTTTAGAGTTGTTCCCAAGTGGTGATGGGTATTTCACTTTGCAACGAATTGTACCAACTTATAGCTCTATCAGCAAGGGAATACTTGAAGAGACGGAGTCGAATGGCATCATCGGACACTCCATTTTGCTTTGTCATGGCGCATAGATCAATAAACCTCAGAAGATGTTCCTGACTATCCTCTCCTTGTTTGCCATAGAATGGGCTATTTTGAAGCAATGTGATCCAATGTGCCCTAATCTAAAAATTGGCAGCATTGATGGGAGGAGGTTGTACTGGATGATGGACAACTTTCGGGATTGAGAATTCTCTAAGATCTTTTTGTAGTTCAACTGCTTTTCCTGCTTGAATTTCTTCTTGAACCGCATCTCTAGCTTCTTGCATGAATCTTTCTCTTTGTGCATTAAGGGCTTGAGCCACCCTTTGACCAATCTCCTCCTCTTGAGCCATTCTTGCTTGGTTCTCTCTTTTTTGTCAGTGGAAGGTTCTGTCAATCTCTGGATCAAAGCTGGTGGTGAGTCCGGGACTGTTCAAACGGTGCATACACTAATCCTTCTGAAGTACCTGAAAATAGAAAGATTTTGAAAGTGAGAACCACAGAGTAGAGTCAAATTCAAGTAGATGATAGATTGTATCAAAAGAAAATTAAAATCCTAGATTAGCCTTAAAAGAACTAGATTTGACTAACTGATTCCATTATCCCTGGCAACGGTGCCATAATTTTATGTGGTATTTTGAATGCACTAACAAATTCACTCAGGGTTGAGATCCCCAAGCTTTTACCAAAACCAATGTGCAATAATACCACCCGCGAGAGGACGGGTGTTATCGCAGTATAGTTGAGGATCGAATCCCAAAGGACAACATTTTTAAGAATCTTGTCAGTCTAGTCTAGTTCAAGTTAAGACTAATATTTAAAACAATAGGTTGGTTCTAGTTTGATTAAACTAATTTCGAGAAAGTAAAGAACATAATTAAATTTGGATCTAGATCAATGATATGAAATCGCTGGGATGGTATCGGGTTTCGCCACTACTACACATGCAAAAAATCTAAAAAAGATAAAATGATCCAAATAGAGCTGCTGCAGAACCCCCCATACGGCGTTAGGTTCGCGTAAGCATCACCTTAGGCATCAGATGTCTCGTCACCAACCGGATCACTTACTTATGACTCCAAAGATATAGAAATCCAACGAAGGTTGTGGGCCCCCTATACAGACGTTAAGCACACAGAAGTGTCACCGAAGGCTAGATGGCTCGTCCCCTCACGGATCATACACTTTCGACCTCGAAGAAATCCCATTCTATTTCTAGTTTGGGAGTCAACCACATTAATTGATAAGCAAGCAGGTGTTAGATCTACAAACTAACATCGACAATAAACAAAGATGATACAAAATCCAACTAAGGTTGTGGTCCTCCCTGAGGGATGTTTAGATCACAGAAGCATCACCGTAGGCTAGATGTCTCGTCCCCTCATGGATCATACACTTACGACCTCAAGGAATCCTATCGGAAGTTCTCGTCAAGGAGTTGAACTTTGTAAACCGCCATTCCATCCCACATATAGAAGATTTCGTAATATAGGAAAGAACAAGATGAAAGCAAGTAGATAATCAACTGCAAACATACCAATTAATAATGAAATGAAAAGCTATATACATTGCCATGGAAAGTTTAACAAAAGAACATGATTGCATGGGCAACAGGGCTAGTCCCCGCACCCTAGTGAAAAGGTACTACTCGCTCATGATGTGAGAAATAAGAAGAATAAGAAAGAGAGAGAAATCTACCATGAACTCGGTGCAGAAGGTAGTCACAACTCGGTGAAGATGATGCGGCCTTCTATGTCATGTCAGAGCAGATCTCGATGTGAACGGGAGATGCCAAGACAGACCGAACAGTCTCCCTCGCTTCGTCTCCCTTCTCTTCTCAATCTCCTTGGTTGCAACACAGGCATTAGGTGGAATGAAACTGGCATGGACAACACTAGATCTAGATCGGACCTGTGTACAGGCAGCCTATCGGCATCCCAAAACCGATGCCCCAAAATGGGGACCCTGCTGGTCCTATTTATGGGCACAGATCTGGCCCTGATGCTTTTGGTGTGAGACCAAATGGTTTTGTAAATATCTACTTCAAACGGTTTGGTTTGCTGCCCCTTTATCAAACGGTCTGGGCATATACACTTTATTAAACAGTCTTCGAATCTGTCCATTCAGTCTATGTGACCTCGACATACAAATGGTCCCGCGTTCCTGCCTCCAAATGGTCTCGCAGATTGAAACTCTTCAAACGGTCTCGCAGATCGGAACTTTTCAAACGGTCTCATAGACCAAAACTCTTCAAACGGTATTGGGGTGAGCAAGTCCATTCAGTTTCGATTATTCGACCAAACGGTCTTTGCGTCTAAACAATCTTTGCGGCCGATCGGTCTTGCAACCTTGGCACCCAAACGGTCTAAAACTGAGCGACGTTCAAACGGTTTTGAGGTGGATATGTCCATTCAGTCTTGAGTCCGAATGGATGAAATTGATTGGTTAAGACCAGATGGCCAGATCGTTTGGCGAGACTGAATGATTGAGACCATTTGGTCAGATCGATTGGTCAGAACCAAGGATGAGTGAAGGTGGGACCCATCTGATTGTTCAACCTTATCGAGACCTGCATCAAATTAATATAAATTCAGTTAAAACCTTGATAATTGAATCAATTAAGTAATTTTTCACATTATGATACATTTTGATATTTAATGAGTGAAATTTGATGTGTTGAGTCCAAATGAGCCCAAGATGGTAATTGAATTCCATGATGAATATACATTCATCAGGTAGCAACTGCTACAGTGGCAGGAGGAATGGTGGCCACTGGGGATGGTGTTATTTGACCTTCTTCTGCTTCTTCTCATTGTCAAACTATGCATAAAGGTTCCATGGCGTAGCATCCATGAAGATGGGTAAATCCATTGTAATCCAAGCCAACCAAAAATGACGACTGAGGGCCTCTATAACTCATAGGATGATGAAAGCACTATCGTCTTTATCTTGGTTTTTTTGGAGGATAACAGGCTCAATCACATAACTAGTCCAATTAGGATGGTAATAAGGGACCTTTCAAATGATCATTTGAAGCCAGATAGGAATGAGAGGAAGCTTGTTTGCAATAAAGTCTTTAAAATGCATATCTAAATTTTAAGGTCGACCACACATGTATTGAATTGTGTAATTTGGCTCTTGTCAAGATCATCAACACAGAGAAGCCATAAGCCATGAAGTGTAACGGTTAAAGAATAAATGTTGTTTTATTCAACTCGATTTTATCAATATGTGTCAAAATAGTAGAAGCGTCCAGACAATTCTTGAATAGGTAATCTGTGAGGGAGGGTGTTGCATTGAAATATGGCCACTCCTTATCACTGAGTCTGACATCCTCTAAGATAAATGATGTCGAACCAATAAACATCCATTTAGTAACTCTAGTAGGACTTTGAAAAATGTCTCAAAAGTCTTCATGAGTAAGAGAGATAGAACCATTATTATAAATAATATGACTCCCATACACGGTGATCATCCAAAATTTCTTTGTAAGACAAAAATGTCATGAACTGGTAGTCCTTTTAAACGATTATAATCAAGTCCACTCATTTTGGATGGAAACTACTTTGTAAGAGGAAATGGTGGGTTAGGAAAGACTAGGTTAGGTAGGCATGGAGGTGATGTTGAAAGAATAATGAAAAAAACACCATTGCCTTCACCAGAAGAGGCATAATCATTATGAATGTCAACATCTGCTTCTAGAACCAAATGAGTGGTATACCCTCCCACAAAGATATCTTCTTTCGAGTTATGGCAACTTTGAAGAGATCGAATAAGGCTAATGTTTACCTTTTCCTGTCCAATTTCCTCATCAGGTCCTCACTGAAAGAATCCAAAGGTGATCTCTGACTGAGAGGCAGTATGGTCTCTGATGAGTGAGCATAGATGTCTTCATATGGACTCACATAGGGTTGTGTGAGGGAAAAAGGAATTCCACTTGGTTGAAGTTGTGGTATCAAGTTATGGTTGTCGGATGGTGGAGGTTTAGAATTACTATTCTTAGAGTAAAGAGTTTCAACAACATGTGAGTTAGACTCCCTAAATGACTTGGTGGAATGCTATAGAGACTGGTGTCTTCACTCGTAGAATTTGGAACATACGAGTTTCTATAGGAAGAGTGAGATCATGAGGAATAGGCTTTTTCATCAGAACGAGCATTGGAATCATGATGTCATTTTTTGTCAGAGTGAGCATTTCTTCATTTGGCACTATCATGCATCTTCTTAAGACTTCGAATGAAGAAAAATATGGTGTTGAACAGTTAGGATTTTCTCAACCTTGTGTTCAAGGGTAGGTATTTTCCAATGAAGTGGTTCAGCTTGCCTAATTGTTGGTGGAAGTAATGAACCTACTTGGATATGTCCTGCACATCTTTCATAAGTTTAGGAATGGTAGACATGTTTGCAGTAGCTACCTTACAAATTGTGTCAAAGCTACGATAAAAAATGCCACCCAAAGTGTCAGGGTATTCCATTCTGAGGAAGATGAAGAATGGTGCTCAGAATGAGGTGGTGTGCGAGAAGTAGAAGGTCGGTCAATAGGATGGTGAGTCTGAGGTGGGACGTGAAGGATATCATCTGGTTTAGGATGAGAAGTAATGACATGTTTTAAGGTGGTTGGGATTAAAATGGGGATTTGTGTGGTGGAATGAGAAGAAGAGTCCCTACATTCAAACTGAGATGGGGACTTTGTAATAGATTTTAGAATAGCAGCTGTAGTCACTATAATAGTAGACGATTGGGCATATTGTGGTTGTGATTTTAGAACTTCAAAATATCATCACATATAGCCTTTTTCTCCCTTTCCTCCAAGATATTTGGTAGAGGTTTCTTGGAAGTTGTTGTCTCGATAGGTTTTGGGCAAACTCTTCTAGATGACACCTCCTGCTATTGTGGTGATACAGAAGTATTCTTGTGGAAGCTGGTGATGAGCTCAATGAATTCATTCTCTAAGAACAACAATTTCTCCTTATCATAATCTGCAAGTTCATGTAAAGGTATGTAAATTTAGTTCCCATGAACCGATAATGACTTTTTTCGTTGTGGCAGACAAGGATGGTGGAGGATGTCAGATATCTAATTGTGATGAAACTATCTCTTTGCATTTCCTTGAAACTTTTAGGAGCATTTGGGTGTCCATACGCTAAATAGATAATGTTGATTAGACCACCCATACAATACTCCTTTTGTGAAGAGGAAGAAGAGATGGCCAACCACCTATCAATTGACAAGAAGCCAATGTTTACAACTCGATCTTCCCTGATAAGAGAATGTACATATATCTCCATATGATAAATGGTGTCGGTATCACACTTAGTAAAAAGAATGTTGGTAACAATTTTGTTGATGATCCTCCATAGATAGAGAAAAATAAAGATGCCTTGGATGACCCAGATTGGTACCGACATTGACTTGTTAGTTTAGCCCAATACTTATAAGAATTAAAACTAGAATCTCTTTATCGAGTATCCCAGAGAAAGCTTAGCTGGCTTCTTCATTCGATCTAGAAAAAATGTTGTTCATGATTACTTTAGTGATGACATGATTAGCATTATTGATGTGAACTTTCAACTATCTATGTACACTTGTGGAATCTTCATCTCATTTGATCGAGACCTCTTGGATAGAAGACATGAACTCCGTAGTTTCCTCCACATAGGCCCTTATATTTGTGAGACACATGTGAGCCACGTTGGAGTAAGTATGTAATTAATATACCCACACCCAAATCCCAATTTCTTCAAGTGAGGTACTAGATATGAAGCGAGTGGATTTGAAATTTCTGCTTTGCATCGCCTTGGATGCCTTGAGATGGTAGTTGTGACGAGGCCGAAATGTCCCAGTGTAAGGGACTTTGAAATGGGTGCCCAAAGATGTATCAATTTTGGGTTCGTTGATACACACTCTCTTATCACCCTTGGTGGAGGAACCTTCCAGATGGGGTCTCTTCTCCTCTCTTGGATGCTCTTCCAGCAACTGTGGTGGTACTTTCTTGGTGAGCCATCAGTGTGAATAAAATAATTAGTAAGCAACACTAAATATGATAGAAGAAATAGGTCTATCGACTAATGTTGTTATTGAGTTATTGTTAGTCAACAATTGGTATCCAGAGGGTTGATAGGTTGACTCGTCAATAACAAAGTATCACATAGCTTGAAAGAATAGAGAAAATGGTTGACGGGGCTGTAGACCAATATGATCGATAAAGACATGTACCTGTCAACTGGGTAGAAGTTTGAAAAGATGTCGACAAAGAATGTGAAGGCTATCAATCAGAGTAGTCGACATGTACATCGATGGGCAAGGGCAGGAGCAACAATTCTTTGGTTTGATTATGATATGGTAAGAAATGTTTACTGTGGGTATAGTCAAGGGTTGGAAGGTGGTGAATTGTAATTGGGTATTTGGATATAGGATCCGAATATTTCGAGCAACTTATCGATGAGACATAATAAAAAACCATGCAAGGTAAGGTTGACAGGGCTGTCGAGTATGTGAGTCGATAGATTATCGATCATAGGTGATGGCGATCAAGGTGTCAACATTTTGATCAAAGGTTTGTGATATAAAGAAGATCCGAATGTAGGTTGATGGATCATTGTGAAGTGATCGTCGACCAATCATCATTTGGAAATCAGTGGTCCATCTTGATTTGATGGAGCACATTTACAAGGATAGGTGTTTCAAAGGAAAACAAAGATGAAGAAGAATAAACAAACATAAAAGAAATAACAAAAGAAAGATATATGCTTGGGTTGTATCCCAAGAAGCACTTATTTGTAGTCACACAGCTTGACTCTTGGATGTCTTATTCAACATCTGGGGCATCAAGCAAGTCCATGTCTACCTTCCTGGTGATAACTGCATATTCATAATATCATTTCAGGCAGTGGCCATTGACTGAACAGGTGCCTGAATTCTCACTTTGAATGTCCATCATTCTAAAAGGGAAAATATTTATTACTATAAATTTGTCCAGACCAACGAGAATGGAGTTTTCCTAGAAAAAGGCAGAGTGCAAAGTTGAACAAAATAACTTTTTTTCCTTCAAAAAATATTCTCCCCATTGATGTGAGAATCATGTCAAAATTTGGTGCGTTCTTTATAAATCTTGGTATTCTCATAAGCATGTAGACAGAGTTCTTCCAGCTCCTATAGTTGTAGAAAATAATTTTCTTTTGTGAGGTCAACATCCATGTTGAGAGCCTTGATTTCCCAATACACTACTATAGAAACAGCCTTTGGCGTCGGTTGTTTAACCCACTTTGGCGTCGGTTTCTGAGCGACGCCTATGTGGGCGCCGCTAAAGGTCGAACACTTCGGCGTCGATTTTTTAACCGACGCCTATTTAACATATAGGCGTCGGTCTTTTAGTAGATAACCGATGCCAAAAGGGTTTGCGCCACAGAAAACGACGTCATCTAGGACACATTCTGCGTCGGTTATCTACTAAAAGACCGATGCTATACTTCAAGATGACACGGCCGTGCTTTCCTGCACGGCCGTGTTTAGTACTATAGGTGTCGGTTTTATATGAATAAGCGACGCCTTTTCCACCATGGCCGTGCTTTCCTGCACGGTCGGGCTGTTTGTAATATTAGGCGTCGGTTTTTATCCAATAACCGACACTGTAGGTCTTAGCTGACGGTTTTCTGTAAATAACCGACGCCTATATCTATTTTTTTTTCATATCAGTTTGCAGGCCTGCTGTGGCTGGTCAGCAGGATGAGAACCTGTAGTTCAGTTTTATGAACTGCAGGTTTACGACATCCATTGATATCAGCCTACAAACAGGCCACAAACCTGCAAAAGTCCCAAGGAAAATTTCACACAAGTAGATACATTCAGACATCAATTCAATTCTCACATTCACACATATAGAAACATTCAAATACATGTATTAACATTTAGAAATATTCATTTACAAAGTATCATTCATTATCTCTATCAACATCCCAATTATATCTTACAATTGCCACTGCTTGTATGGCTTTTGCCCATTCTTCTCTTATTTCATTTAATGCTTCCATCATATATGGAGCATGTATATTTTTTAAGCGTTTACCTATAGTGTGGTCAGTTTTAAACACCTGCAAAGAGAATGATGTATATATATATAAGTAATAATATAAAAATAAGATTGATATATTTCATACTAACTAATGAGACTATATATAATACCTCATGTATGGTATCGATGTCCACTGCGGCATGTTTGATAATCATCTGCATAAATCACATCACATAGTATGCGCATGCCCAACCATTGTCTTGTGTAGCGCACTATAAATTGAAACATACAAAATAATACAACTAAGCACAATTCACATCAATAATATATACATTGGAGTCGGGAACTTACTTGTACGTTCTGCCAATTTATTGGCTGGTTCTTTTTCCTTGGGACCGTTCCTCCAACCTTTTTGAATGCATCTAAACCCCTACATGTTAATATAACACAGTAAATTACATAAGTAAATAGTAATGTAATAACAGATGTTAACAAATACAAAAATGAAATATTTCTCACCAGAATAATGGAATTCTCATTACGTGTCCAATTTTAGTGTTTAATGTACTTCCCGCGGGATCTAGATAATAAACAGTGAACGTCCCAGGGACAATAACTAGTAACTCCCAATGTTTACCACTAGAGGTAAAAAGTTAACAATTAATAACTCAAAATGCACAATAAAAATGGAATTTTCTTAAGTCCAAATTATAAATAAAGTAAACTTACTTGACATTGAATGGAGCTATTATTATCGTCTTCTTTTGCTGACCAAAAATTGTAAAAGCATCTATACAGTATTGTTGAACATTATCAGGGTATTTAGCTACCATACTAATCAATGATGGAATCAAAAATCCCACATGATCAAATGCAAATTGTTTGCAATGATCTTCGACTAAGTAGCTGCAAAACATGTATTACGTATGCATTAATATATAAGAAACCAGATCACCAGATCTTACACAAGGTATATGGATGTATAAACAAGATCTCACCTTATCCATGTCTCTATCATTGATGTATTCAGCCAATCATATATAAACAACTCAATAATATCTTGTATAAATAAAGAGCTATCGTATGATTGACCTGCATAATCTGCATCTAAAGAAACAATTATCGGGCACTGTATATTATGTGCCCGTAGCCAACATGCCATTCGCCTACAAGCAGGACCTAACGGGTATGTTAGGTCAGTTGGAACCCAAGTTGGTAATGCGGGAAGTGGAGGTGGAGGCCTAGGTGCTCCTGGTGTCTTCTTTTTAACCTGTATATATAATTTGAGATCAGTTGACATCATATATACACATTAACAGTCTAAATCAATGTAAATTTATCTTACAATTTCAGTAGTGTAGACGACATCTTCTTTGGGCCACAATATGACCCCGCCTTCTGCCTCAGCAAGTGTATCAATATCTGGGTGGGGATATGGCAATGTAGCTTCCCTCCAATCGGGTAACACACGTAATGGGCCCACACAAACGTAGCCCTGTGGCATTGGAGTCCCGTGAAACCTTTCCCCAGGAATGGACGGGTAAGCCTGCGCCTCTGCAACAACATAGTCTTGAATTCTTAAGCGGCATGACTTCAATGCCTACAAATTTACGTAAAGAATGTTATACATATATACATATCATCTTGAAAACATATCATCTTGAAAAGACTAGCTACAATGTCATAAACAATACTTACAGCAGACATGTTAGGCGATGGGTCTCCAGGATTACTCGCAGTCTGTGCATCAGGAGAAGAGTGGGTCGTCATAGGCTGATTGGAAGCCTGAGATGCCTGCCACCGCAACAATTCTTCCTTGACCTTCTCAGCAACTACATCATTGACCTTCTTAGCAACTATATCCTCGACTCTCTTATTCTCTTATACATGGATAAAAGAAACATTAGCTTCTTATTATTAAATTTCCTTTTGCAGTAACATTCAAAAAAAAGAATAGGTTACCTCTTCTTGAGAAAGTCCCGCTCTGGGTTTGCGCTGGGATGGCCCAAAGAATGCTTTGATGCCCACACCAGCGCCTGCACCCCTAACACGTCCAGGATGCTTTGGGTTACCCAGAGCAACTATCAATTCATCCCTTGTGCCCTGAGGGATGAACGTGCCTTGTTTCCTCTACTTGTGCAGCTCCCGCTAATCACCATCAACAGAAATTGGTAAATTAACACCACAAATAATCAATATTCAAACGATTGCTCTAAGAGTTGTATTTTACCATTTTCACAGCCGCCTCAGCAGTTACAGGCCTCTTTATTTCACCCTTCTTGTTTTGCCTCCCAGCTATCTAGATATCATGGCGAGGCATGGGTGTGGCAGACTCCTGAGTAGGAGCAGACTCCTGAGTAGCCGCAGACTCCGCATGTAGTCTTTGGCGAACGCTTGCATAGCCTTTTGGACCCATAGTGTGGTCATGCACATTCAGTGCACGCCTTGCTTTTTGTGCGTCAATGAGGGCCTAGTTAGTATGTACATTAATGATTTGGTTAGTATCACTAAATGTTAATCTTGAATAGGTGAATACAATGTATATTAATTAAATTGGGAGTGACACCTAATACCTTGAATTCTTCAGATTTTCTTGAAGCAACAAAATTGTCCCAATCTTCTTTGTCCAAGAAGTTCCATTGTTCAAGGGCTGACTTCTTTTTCTTATCACCCTCTTTTATGTATTCTCTATTCAGATTTGTCCTATAATTCCTAAGCATCTTTCCAGCGTGTTGCATCACACTTTTACGATGCAACTTCTCATCCAATGCAAACAGATTCTGTAAAATAGAAATGTTATTAACTAGTATCCAAAATAGAATTGCAAATAATAGAATTTGTAATCTACAAAATAGAATTGCAAATAATAATAACTCACGCATAAATCCTTCCATATCAAGTCTTTTTTCCCCTGAGGAACTTTATGCCAATTATCATGCTTAACACCACAATGGCTCCGAGTGGTACACCCAAGATAGTTTACAAAATTATTGCGGTTCACTCCAATTGCATTTCCTCCATTATCAAACTCCACAACCAATTTGGATCCACTGCCACTAAGTGCTATTAACTTCTTCAACAGAGTGATGCCCTTTTTCTTGTTAAGTGTTTGGTGTTGCGCATCAAGTTGCTCCAGTGCTTCAGTGGGTACATGTGCATCATCAACCTAAAATTTGACAAAAATAAACACACTGAATTAGCCCAATATAGAAATATAAGATATATGACATAACTAGAAGATAATGAATTTTATAGAAATACAGGATATGTTTTTAGAACTTACATTGGTATACTCGCCATGCTCGTCATGGACAGCATGCTCATCATGGACTTCATGCTCATCATGGACATCATGCTCATCATGGTCAGCCATCTGAAAATGTCATTAAAAAGGCAAACATTTAGCATTTGTATTAACTAGAAAAAGGAAAACATTTAGCATTTGTATTAACTAGAAAAAGGCAAACATTTAGCATTTGTATAAACATACATGTCTCTAAAATTGTGATCTTTTATCAATTAACAATCCTTCATTGTGATCTCCGCGCACATATAAGTCATCATTAGCTTCAATATTTTGTGGAGTTGGCAACCCAACTGAGAATGGACTGGAGTCATCATACTTATCATAGTACTCTTCTTCATCTATAGGATCTTCAATGAACTGTCTTTTACCATGAAGAACAACCGACCATTTATCATTTGCAGGATCATCGATATAGAATATTTATTTCTCCTGTGATGCCAATATGAATGGTTCACCCTTCTCGCCAATCTTTTCAAAGTTCACCAAAGTGAAACCCAATTCATCCACTATAACGCCTTTGGTGTTATCAACCCAATTACATTTAAAGAGTGGAATTTTGAAATCTATGTAGTCAAACTCCCAAATGTCTTCAATGACACTGTAATATGACATTTTAGCTTCACGTAGACTCTTATCCTTTGCACTTTCAAAGTACATAGTCGACGCTTGAAGAGTGACCCCACTATTTTGGACGACACTCTTATCATCTTGGCGCTTTGTGTAATATGTGAATCCATTAATGTCAAACCCTTCATAAGACATAACATTCAGTTTTGGTTTAAAGGCGAGGCATTTGATAGTTTCTGTAATATCATTTGGTGTTTGAGATAGTTGATGTAAGACTTTATCTTCAAACCACTTAGTAAAAGTCTTATTATGCTCTCTAGAAAGCCACATTGAACTTGCTCGAGGATGTTGTCTCTTTATGAAATTGGTATGTTCCTCGATATAAACACTCACTTCGTCCATATTGTGTAAAATATACAAGTGAGCTTGTTCCAACTGCTCACAGCTGATTACTTTCACCCGTGATCCCAAAATTCCTTTGCCCTCCTCAATATTCTTGTCATTATCAGGAGTGTCATTACCACTGAGAAAGTCATTGCAAAAATCCATAACCTCTCTCGCCACATAACCTTCAATAATACTCCCTTCAGGCCGATAACGGTTTCGAACATCACCTTTAAAAACGCTCATGTATCGTTCAAAGGGATACATCCAATGCGTTGAAACCGTGATATTATAGGTAGATACCACAACACCTTGGCAGGAGAACCAGTTTTGGACTCCCCTGAAGTCGTCAATTTATACCTTGACGCACCACATTCTGGACAATCTTTCAAATCTACATAGTCCTTTTGAAATAATACACAATCATTCGGGCATGCGTGTATCTTCTTGGCCTCCATTCCCATTGGGCACAACATTTTCTTTACCTGGTATGTTGAGATTGGCAGCTCGTTTCCTTCAGGAAGCATTTCTTTCAACAAAGTCAACAATGAAGTGAAGCTTTTGTCGCTCCATCTATTGTTAGCTTTCAACTTATACAATCTCAACACAGCGCTAAGCTTCGTAAACTTAGCACAGCCTGTGTATAACGGTATCTTTGCATCATGCACAATGTTTCTAAAGATAGGAGGTGGATCGGTGTGCTCTACCCTACAACTATCCAGCATCGCATCAACGATGTCTGCTGGAACTGGTTCGTTCACATTTACGTCATCGGAGGCAATTTCTTCTTCCACCCAAGCACTGCT
The DNA here is from genome assembly GCA_963693085.1 of Alisma plantago-aquatica. Lineage (NCBI taxonomy): Eukaryota > Viridiplantae > Streptophyta > Magnoliopsida > Alismatales > Alismataceae > Alisma > Alisma plantago-aquatica. The sequence goes on from OY856415.1 coordinate 187,697,110, forward strand.
ATTGACATCTACTGGTTTCGATTTTGAAATCTCTCCATGCCAGTGCCATTCTGTATAGCCTTGTACAATCCCATTGCACATGACATGACTTTTGATTTCCTCACCAGTGTTGACTTTCAAGTTGTTACCGCAATGCCTACATGGACAGTAGAACCTATCTGTAGGTTTTTTCCTATGTTCCTCGGCAAATCTAACAAACTGATCAAGACCAGATATAAACTTTGGGGTGCAACGATTACGAATGGACATCCATGATCTATCCATTCTATGATCAGAGAAAACAAGTATATATTAGGAAACAAGTATATATTAGGAAAAGATTAGGGTATACACTTACATCCTAAGTGTATAATGTGATGTCATTCTTATATATAATAAATGTGTACCACCCATCCCATCCTTGAACACCTAATCTCACTAGTAAGTGTATAATGTGTATTGGGTTTTCAAGAAAATTTCGACAGCATTTCCCCGCTGTTCTCTAAGTACATATGTACTTAGTGAACAAATGGGGAAATGCTACCGAAATTTTCTCGAAAACCCAATACACATTATACACTTACATCCTAAGTGAGATTAGGTGTTCAAGAACAGTCCCAAACCGGGGACTATCCAAGATTTACTCCTAATGAGTCAATCTTGGATGGGTTTCTAGGCCAACAAACACAATAATAGATATCTACAATGAAGCCGGACTCCATACAAACAATATATAATTTAGTGATTGTTCATTCTAATTTATACCAATGTACAAGTAATATAAAGAACAATGATTGTTCACTTTCTAGGCCAACAAACACATGTGATGTCATTCTTATATATAATAAATGTGTACCACCTATCCCATCCTTGAACACCTAATCTCACTAGTAAGTGTATAATGTGTATTGGGTTTTCAAGAAAATTTCGGCAGCATTTCCCCGTTGTTCTCTAAGTACATATGTACTTAGAGAACAAACGGGGAAATACTACCGAAATTTTCTCGAAAACCCAATACACATTATACACTTACATCCTAAGTGAGATTAGGTGTTCAAGAACAATCCCAAACCGGGGACTATCTAAGATTTACTCCTAATGAGTCAATCTTGGACGGGTTTCTAGGCCAACAAACACAATAATAGATATGTACATGTTAGGCTTTCATCACAATTGATGTTAGGGTTTCATCAATGTTAGTGTTTAATCAAATCAAATTAGGATGCTAGAATGGACAAGTTTAAATCAAATTAGGGTTTAAATCAAATCAAACACAGCCGTGGCTGTGTTGGCCTACCACGGCCGTGCTACCCAGCACGGCCGTGGTAGGCCATTCTTCTCAGTTCTCAGTGAAAGAAGTAGAACACTAACTAGTCTTAGGTTTTGAAGTCAGAGCAGCAAGCAGAGCAGAGCAGCGGGCGGCAAGGAAGAAGACAAGGAAGAAGGTGCTATGGCTAATACCTTGTGAGCAGCGGAGGCAAGCAAGAAGACAACGCCGCAGTAGGGCGTGAGCAGGGAGGAAGGAGCGGGCGGCGGCGGCGCAAGGAGGAAGGCGGCAGGCGGGCGGCGGCGACGCAGAGCAGCAGCAGGGATCGGAGGCGACGAGCGAGAAGCAGTAGGCACCAGGCACCAGGCGGTGATTTTGGGAGAGCGCACAGAAGAATCGATGAAACAGGAAGAAAGGGGGAAGAGTCGGGTGATCGGGCCTCTATTAAGTTGGTCAACGGCGTCGGTTATCTAGGACAACCGACGCGTATTATCTTCAGTGTCAGTTGATCGTAATAACCGACGTCCAATTAGACAATATTTACCCCAAATTAATTGGCGGGAACTATTATCAGCGTCGGTTATCCTAGGATAACCGACACTGAAAGTGGAACTTTTCGCGCAAAATTTCATTTCACATAGGCGTCGGTGAATTGTTAAACAACCGACGCTGTATGTGACCCATATTTTTTCGCTCGAAAATTGGATTTTGCGGGCGCCTTTAGGCGTCGGTTTGTTACACTCAGCCGACGCTGAATACAAAACGGTACCCATGTCTGGCTGGTCTTCGAATATAGACGTCGGTTTGTATAAATAACCGACGCCGAATATTATAGGCGTCAGTTGTCCGAAATAACCGACGCCCAGAAAAGTGACACTGAACGCTATTTCTGTAGTAGTGATAATCTTTATATCCCAACTCTAGAGGAAGGTGGAAAGATTTTCCGTATATGAGACGGTAAGGAGTTGTTCTGATGGGAGTTTTTAAGCATTTCGAAACACCTAATGAGCATCATCGAGTTTTGTGGACCAGTCCTTCCTAGATTTTACCACAGTTATATATAGGATTTTTTAATATACAGGTTAGAGATTTCCACTTGGCTTATAGTCTGAGGATGGTATGGGGTAGAGATCTTATGTTTTACTCCATACCACTTCAAAAGTATTTCAAACTATTTTTTAATAAAATGTGAACCTCCATCACTAATGACGGTTCTAGGAACTCCAAACCATGGAAATATATTTTTCATGAATAAGTGCATTATGATCTAAGTGTCACAATTTGGTGATGGTATAGATTCAACCCATTTAGAAACATAATCAACTACTACTAGTATGTATTTGTTTTCAAAAGATGGTCAGAATGGTCCCACAAAGTTGAACCCCTAAATGTCGAAGATTTCAACCTCTATCCATTTGGCTAACGACATATTGTTTCTTTTGTGATGTTCCCAATGCATGGCACACATCACACTATTTGACATAGGCATGAGAATCCTTAAAGATAATTGGCCAATAGAAACTAGAGTTTAGAATCATCGATGCAGTTTTCTCAGCACCCAAATGTCCTCCATAGGGGACGACATGACATTTTTCTAGTATAGAATGGGCTTCATCAAGATCGACACAAAAGAACTAGATGTTATAAGAAAAAATCCTGAATAGAAGTCGGTCTTCCCAATAGTAATTCTTTAGGTCAGAAAAGAACTTCTTCTTCTAGTTGCATGTTATCCCAAGAGGCAATTTTTGGCATGTCAGGTAATCACATAAGTTGGCATACCATGGCGTTACCTGGTATAAACTACAGATGAATAATAAAGATTCTTCTTGGTAAGATTCATTGATGGGGAGAGGATCATCTTCTTCAACCGTATATAAGAGAGGTGATCCGCAACCACGTTATCAAAACCCTTTTCTTCTATGATCTCATGATCAAATTCTTGTAGTAAGAGGGCCCACCTGAGAAGGCGAGGCTTAGTATCCTTTTTCTGCATGAGATATTTTATTACTCCATGGTCTATATTGAAAACCTCTAGAGGGGGGGTGAATAGAGTTTTATAGAGATTTTAAAATAATTTAAACTCAAACAACCAAAGTAAAGATTGAGAAGAGGAACACAGGTGTTTAGAGTGGTTCCACCTTAGCAAATACTAAGGAGTCAGTCCACTACCCGGTTGCTTACCCAACCGGGATTTTGAAAGTACTAAATTTTATTACCTCTCAAGGATGTTACATAAAATTTACAATACTTTCTAAACACCCTTTGGACAGCCTTCACCCTGAAGTAGTCTTGCCAACCTCGAAGCAGCCTTCCTGAAGTAACTTCAAGCTCCCCCTTGAAGTAGCCTTCCTCCTGAAGTAGCTTCCCGTCAAGACAGCCTTCCGAAGTAGTCCAAAGTCCTCCTCTTCACACGAAGAGCTTCAACCTCTCCAATCCGCAGCCTCCTACCTGGAGTAGCAAGGAGAGTACAAGTAATACAAAGGAACGAGAAAGGAATAAAAGAAAATACAACTTATCCTTGTAGCTCAAGGCTTGATTTCCCTAGATCAAGCGTTTGGATTTTCCTAGCCAATATGATGGACTTGTGATTGCTAGGGTTAGGAAAATCTAGCCTATAGGACGAGCTTGAGCAAAGGAGAAAAATGGCCAATTGATCACACAGCTCAGTTCACACAGATTGCACAAGAGGGCTCAAGTATTTTCTCAAGTATATCAAGTGTAAGTAGTGTTTTTTAGTGTCCCTTGGCTTGTCCTATTTATAGGAATGGCCTAAGTATACTTAAGGACATTCTAGACAACTTCTAGGGGGTTCCTAGTGCTTAACTAGCCGTTAGGAATAAGTTAGATGCATTAGCAACGGCTAGTTAATTAATTCTGCAGTTGCTGTCAGAGACCATCTCGGTCGAGGACTTGTCGACCGAGATGTCCAGTCGGTCGAGGATTTGTCGACCGACAGGCTCTCTGGATTAACGTTTATTTGCAACTGTTAACTGCTGTGTCTAACGGCTATTTTTGGTCAATCTCGGTCGAGAGGTTTGTCGACCGAGAGTGTCTCGGTCGAGGAGTGTGGTCGACCGAGATTGACTCTTTTTTCAATCTTTCAATTAAGATACTAAGTGTGTGCATAAGTGTGCATTATGTGATCCTATTGAATGGATGACTAAGGTGTTTAGCTAGGGAAAATCCAATGCTTGATTTACATGCGATTCTAAGTACTTGTACATTATAATTCTGTACAAGTTTTTACAATGATTACATTTGCATGAAAATATAAATACTTCACGTTGGATTTCCCTTATAGTTGTGTCATCCTGCACACTCAAGTAGCTCGTTAGATAAATAAGAATGAAATGTTTGTCATCATCGAAACAAAGGGGATTTATCATAATATCCAATTTATCCAACAATCTCCCCCTTTTTGAAGATGACAAACATTTCTTAAATATGAAATAAGGAAATATAAATCATGTGAGTTTCATACCTGGAAATTTACCTTTTGTAGCCATTTATGTTTTTCAAGTGAGTGCTGGCCAAGATATGATGAAAACTCCTTTATATATACTTTTATATTCTTTCTCCCCCTTTGTCATTTCAAAAAGATATCCAAGTTGAATGTTTTATTGATCTTCTCCCCCTTAATGTAATGCTCCCCCGTAATTAGATATCCTATTAGGAACATGGATTTGTATCTAATTTATCCACAATTTGTTTCTCAATCATTTGCAAGGATGTTAGGCCTTGAAATGATATGAGATTCCCTTAAGCATATGATGAATGGATTTCTCATATAGCAAAGAATGTTAAGTTATAGATTAAATGAGAATCCTAAAAATATCTCCATCCAAAAGCAAGGGATGTTAAGCCCCATTTTGGGTAGAGAGTTCCTTCAAGTACACGATATAGATTTCTTAAAAAAATATTCAGCTACACATAGTGATAGCAAAGTTTTTGTAAGCTTCTTTTAAACAATTATCAAAGTTTTAATGATCTCCCCCTCTTTCTTATGCTTTGCTCCCCCTTCGATAGACATCTCAAATGAAAGTTTGAATACTCAGTGAATACATAAAATGTCCAAGATTTTAAAGATGTATGCAATTTTGTCAACCTGGAAAAACAGAAACCCAGTCGGTCGACAGTTGCTCGACCGACAATGTTCTCGGTCGACCAGTTGCTCGACCGAGAGTGTTTCTGGAGAACTATTTTGTTATTTTAATTTGTAATAGTTGCCTGTTTTAATTATTATAATTCCCTTATTTGTTATGCTCTACAATAATGAACTGATAACCCATATTTTGAAGATAACATCATAAGCCAAACAAATAACCATGTAAATAAAAATGGCAAATTTCATTCAATAACATGAAGAAGATTACAATCATATGGAATACAACTATTACAACACCAACACTTCACAGGAAAGATTTAAGAATTACATCAATGTCCGGATCTTTCCCAAGAAATGGCTCAGCTCCATAGTATTGGACCAAAGTTTTCCAATCCAAAGCACCAGTTGTAGTCAACGCATATGCTTCCAGGAAAGTGGGAACTCGGTCAAAACGGAAGTGAGCAGCTATGTCTTGCAATTGTATGGACGAAAATTGAGTATGTGCAAGATCCATTGATGGTGAAGGTGGAGGTTGATAGTAGTTGTATGAGGGGTTAAATGGGTCGAGCATGCCAGGGTTTAAAGAATGCGGATATTCATCGGTTTGGCCAGGAGAAAGGTTTTGCATTCTTTGATTCAAATATGTCATGGCATGGTGATTGTAGTTTAATTGTTTACTAAGATGGTATTGGGAGCCAGCAATATAAGTAAGGGTATTTTGGATGGGATCAATGGAAAGGTTAGTAGAAGGAGGGGGTGGTATATCCTGATGTGATGACTCTCCTTCTACTCTTGCCTTTTTATGGCCAAAGTCAATCCCCATCTTCTCTACGGTGTTCTTACTTATCTTTTGTGGTCTACGCTCCCATATATATCCCATATCTTCAAGGTTTACCTTAAGACAATGTTGAGTAATCTGGCATACAAAATCGGCATATGGTGGATTGCCAGAAAACTCAAGCATATTTTTAAGTACTATGCGAATGAAGTTGATGGGAATTTCTTTTATGATAGCATAAATGAGACACATACGGAAAATGGGAACCTCTGATTTATTGGCTCGTGGATGTATATTGGTGGAAACAATGAGGTTTACTATTCTACATGCCGGTTTTAGGTTTATAGCATAATAGGTTCCCCTATCTTCATGACACGTGGTATTGGCTTGAAATATGGCTCTTTTGATATCACTTAGGCTAGTGGTGTGGTCATCATGGGAAAATAGATTTATTGGATTGCTGGAGGTAAGGTCAAGGAAATCTTGATACTCATCTATATCAATTTCAAGCATGTCAAGAATATCCCCTTCGGAAAACTTAAAACTATGCCCATTGACCATGGTGTAGAAGAAAGTGGTGTCATTTTCGGTGTGAGATAGAAGATTGGCATAAAATTCGTTTACTACCTTAATGGAGTAGGAAGGAAAGGATTGATTGATGAAGTCCTTCAGCTTTTGTACTCCAAAGAGATGCTCCAGGTCTACGATGTTGATGAAGTCCATCACTTCGACCGGACGTCGGGGAAGAGGAGCTTTAGAAGAAAGCCGAAAGTATCTATCTCCAGCATCTCCGTCGACGAAAGCTATGTCATTGATGATCGTCAGTGGCGGAGTGGCTTCCCTTTCTTCTCTTCTTTTTCTTCCAGCAACTTTCTTCTTCCCTCGGACAGTTGATGATGAGGCCATTGTGTTTCTTGAGAGTGGAGAAGAAGCAAGGAAGTTTTGAGAGTAAGAGTGCTGAAGGATTGCATGAAATTGCACTAGAGATGGACTATGGAAGCAAGGAAATGCAAGTGTGAGTAAGTGGCTCGTTTTTGCACTTATTTATAGAATTCCAGCGACCCGGTCGGTCGACGGCTCGTCGACCGAGCGTCCGCAACGGTCGAGTTGCAGACGCGCCACTTGGTCCTCCAACGGTAAAGAAAACGGTCATAACGGTCGAGTCGCAACGGTCATATCCAACGGCTATTTCTCGGTCGAGCGCTTGTCGACCGACATTGTCTCAGTCGAGCACTCGTCGACCGACAGTTTGTCTGAGACTGAGTCTGTTTAGAAATTTATCGGTCGAGTGAGACGGGCTGACCGAGTGGTTCTCGGTCGAGCACTCGTCGACCGACTAACTTTCTGAGTTCAATTTTTTTACTGAATCTTAATGCAAATCATAGAACATTTTTGTAGAGCATATGTATATTCCAAGGGAGTAATAATATTTAAGGCTTCTGATTACCACAAATGATTTGACGTTTTAATTTAAAAATATGCTAAGATAAAGTTCAATAAAATGATGTTCAAATAAACAGTTTTTATCAAAGTTTATTTTAGGTCGCCCTTGATTACGACCATAGCGCCCCTTGGTCAAATTTTATTTTAACCAAGAGGCATATTTTGCAGGTTTCCAGTATGAATCATTTATATGCAAAGTATGAGTTCTACAGATAGCTTGCAAATATCAATTTGAGACACATTAAAGTGTACTAATTATGAGAGCTGAAGCATATTCAAGAATAATATCCATTCATGAATTTAAGATTACTTTGGATAGAATATAATATAAAATATAAAAGCACACAAAAATTTATTTGAAACATTTTATTCATTGTAAGTATTTCTGAAAAATGTGCAATAAAAGAATGATTAAATAGAATCTTTCAAGAATAATTTTCACATACAATGTAAAGATTTACAGCAGTTTGAGATAAACGTATGTGTATCAAGATGCTATTAAATCTTTTTAATTTTTGTTATCCCTAAATGTTAAGTTGAGATAGACATAAGGATATACAACTTAAGGTCTAAGGTCATATCTCAACTTAGCCTAACCTATTTAATTTGGGATTTTTGGAACCCATACCATTTCGACATGCTTTTTCTTGTATGGGCATGAAAAAGAATAATGTCCAAGGCGTGAGCAATAATGACAACAAATTGAATCAACCTCAAGCCTTTTTCTATGGTTTTGATTTGGGTTATTCTTGGGTATATACATTTTTGTGCCTCTAGGTATATAAGCAGATTGACTCGCTTGTGTCCTTCTAGGTTGTTGATGGGATTTCTCATTAGGCTTATAACCTAGTCCTCTTCTCCCTATTTGATGATAGGAATTTTCTAGTATATTATCAAGGATTCCATTGTTGCTTAACTTGCTAACTTTTTGTTGCAACTTAACGATCTCATCCATTCTTTTCTTGATATCTAATTTTGCTTGATCTAGATTGGATGATAACATATTTCTTTCTTTCACTATATTGTCATATTCTACATGGGTGCACAATATAGGTTGTTTTTTAATATCATTTAACTTTGCAAGCAATTCAGTCTTTTCTTGACATAGAAGATCATAGTTAGTCTCTAGAGTGAAAATTTTCACTTCACTATTACTCAGAGATGATTTCAAAATACGATTGTCAGACATAATGCTATCTTTTTCAAAACCAAGAGTATTCAATTTAGCATATAAATCATCATTTTCAGATGTAAGCTCAAGAAGTCTAGCATTTAGATCATCATTTTCTTTATTTGATTTCTTTAATTTCTTTTTGTATTCAACATATTTGTTATGTGTTTCTTCAATAATAGCAACTAACTCCTCCTTGGGTAAATCAAGCAAGCTTACCTCTTCTTCTTCTTCCTCACTTATTGTAGCAACGAAACACTCTTTATGTGCATCTCCTTTCTTTGACCTCCATGGACATTTAGACGTAGAGTGCTTTGTTCCTAAGCACCAATTGCAACTTGTCGAACTTTGGTCCATGCTCCTTTTCTTGTGGTTGTAGTTACCTCCTCCCTTTATCTCTTCAAGACCTTGTTAGGGCTCCTTGAAGCCTGCTCTGATACCAATTGAAAACCTCTAGAGGGGGGGTGAATAGAGTTTTATAGAGATTTTAAAATAATTTAAACTCAAACAACCAAAGTAAAGATTGAGAAGAGGAACACAGGTGTTTAGAGTGGTTCCACCTTAGCAAATACTAAGGAGTCAGTCCACTACCCGGTTGCTTACCCAACCGGGATTTTGAAAGTACTAAATTTTATTACCTCTCAAGGATGTTACATAAAATTTACAATACTTTCTAAACACCCTTTGGACAGCCTTCACCCTGAAGTAGTCTTGCCAACCTCGAAGCAGCCTTCCTGAAGTAACTTCAAGCTCCCCCTTGAAGTAGCCTTCCTCCTGAAGTAGCTTCCCGTCAAGACAGCCTTCCGAAGTAGTCCAAAGTCCTCCTCTTCACACGAAGAGCTTCAACCTCTCCAATCCGCAGCCTCCTACCTGGAGTAGCAAGGAGAGTACAAGTAATACAAAGGAACGAGAAAGGAATAAAAGAAAATACAACTTATCCTTGTAGCTCAAGGCTTGATTTCCCTAGATCAAGCGTTTGGATTTTCCTAGCCAATATGATGGACTTGTGATTGCTAGGGTTAGGAAAATCTAGCCTATAGGACGAGCTTGAGCAAAGGAGAAAAATGGCCAATTGATCACACAGCTCAGTTCACACAGATTGCACAAGAGGGCTCAAGTATTTTCTCAAGTATATCAAGTGTAAGTAGTGTTTTTTAGTGTCCCTTGGCTTGTCCTATTTATAGGAATGGCCTAAGTATACTTAAGGACATTCTAGACAACTTCTAGGGGGTTCCTAGTGCTTAACTAGCCGTTAGGAATAAGTTAGATGCATTAGCAACGGCTAGTTAATTAATTCTGCAGTTGCTGTCAGAGACCATCTCGGTCGAGGACTTATCGACCGAGATGTCCAGTCGGTCGAGGATTTGTCGACCGACAGGCTCTCTGGATTAACGTTTATTTGCAACTGTTAACTGCTGTGTCTAACGGCTATTTTTGGTCAATCTCGGTCGAGAGGTTTGTCGACCGAGAGTGTCTCGGTCGAGGAGTGTGGTCGACCGAGATTGACTCTGTTTTCAATCTTTCAATTAAGATACTAAGTGTGTGCATAAGTGTGCATTATGTGATCCTATTGAATGGATGACTAAGGTGTTTAGCTAGGGAAAATCCAATGCTTGATTTACATGCGATTCTAAGTACTTGTACATTATAATTCTGTACAAGTTTTTACAATGATTACATTTGCATGAAAATATAAATACTTCACGTTGGATTTCCCTTATAGTTGTGTCATCCTGCACACTCAAGTAGCTCGTTAGATAAATAAGAATGAAATGTTTGTCATCATCGAAACAAAGGGGATTTATCATAATATCCAATTTATCCAACATATATAGATTGTCACCTTTCCTCCGAAGAAATACGACCTAAATTTGTCAAAAGCATAGATGATGGCCAACATTTCCTTTTCTCCTGTAGTGTAGTTGACTTGAGATTCATCAAGGATTTTGTTGGCATAATATATAACATGGTGTTTCTTATCCTTCTTTTGCCCTAGGATAGCTCAAACATCATAGTCTCTAGCATCACACATTAGCTCGAAGGGGAGGTCCCAATCTGGAGCTTGTATAATAGGTCTAGAAGTTAGGGCATTCTTGAGAGTGTGAAAGGCATTGAGGCAATATTCGTCAAAGATAAGTGGTGTGTCCTTCACAAGAAGTCTAGACATTGGTTTTGAGATTTTTGAAAAGTCTTTATTGAAACGATAGTAGTATCCTACATGTCCCAAGAAACTATAGACAGAATAAATTGACAAAGGAGGCGGGAGCTTAGAGTTATCCTCTATTTTTCTCTTTTATACCTCTATGCCTGCCTCAGATACCTTGTGTCCAAGGACTATCCCTTCCCAGACCATAAAATGACACTTCTCCCAATTGATAACAAGTTGCTTTTCTTTGCACCATTGGAGAGTATAGATAGGTTCTTCAGATTGTCTTTGAACGATGACCTAGAGACTAAAAAGTCATCCATAAAGACCACCATGATCTCTTCTATAAAATAAAAAAATATAGCCAAAAACACCTCTGAAAGGTGGCTGGGTCATTGCATAGACCAAAGGGCATACATTGGAATGCATATGTCCCATCAAGATAAGTAAACCTGGTATTTTCCTGATCGTCTAAAAGGATGGGCATCTGATAGAACCCAGAGTACCCATCTAGGTAGAATAAGTGTGAATGATGCACCCGTTTTTCGAGGACTCAATCAATCAATAGGAGTGGAAAATGATCCTCGCGTGTTGCTGCATATAATAGTCTATAGTCTATGCGCATACGCCAATGGATCACTGTGCAAGTGGACAATTCTTTTCCATCATTGTCCTTTACCACTATAATCCCTCTTTCTTGGGGACAACATGTACTGGACTTACCGAATTACTATTGCTAATTGCGTAGATGATTCCAACCCCATATAGCTTAATGACTTCCTTGCATTCCACCTAACACATTTTGTCATTTAATTTCCTTTCTCCTTACACACATGATTTTGCTTATTCTTCAAGGTTGATTCATTGCATACAGACTGTCACGTGGAGACACTTGATGTCATCTATAAAATATCCAAGGGCCTTTCCTCAAAACTTGAGTTCAGACATGAGTTGTCACTGTTGTCCAAAAGATAGTTGTGCATTAATTAGCATTGGATTCTTCTTTTCATCATCAAGAAATTCATAATTCAAACCCTCAGGGAGTGGCTTGAGCTCTAGTAGAGGCCTTGCAGCGGGGTTCTCGCCAAAGGGGATCATACTTGGCTGTTTCGATGGATCCTTGAGATTCTTCTTCTTCGGCAGCTTCTAAGTAAGCTAAAATTTCTTCAACTTTAGGATCTATAATCCATGAACCATGATTAATTAGGGCCCACATCAAAGGATCTACAATTGCATCATGTTCTTGAATTTCTATACACAACTAACTATAATAATCAACAATGTAACTTGTATCCATCAGTGAAGGGCCCTTCATATGGTCAAGCACATTAAAGTCAATGGATTTGTTGCCAAATCTTATAGTGATTAACCCATCTACAACATCTATTAACCACAAGCTACAAAAAGGAAAGGTCGCCCAAAGATCAGTGGACACATACGATCTTCAATCATGTTGATTATGATGATATCACAAGGGATAAAGAAATTTCCGATCCTAATCTTGACATCCTCCACTATACCTAATGGCTTGGTAAAGGAATTATCAGCCAACAAAATTCTCATGTTCAGATTAACATTATCAATTAGGCCCAATCTGATGGCTAAGCTATGTGGCATGAGACTCATGCTGGCACCCAAATCTTCTAGACCATATCTTGCTAAAGTATCCCCAATAAGGAAAGGGATGATGAAAGCTCCAAGATCTTTCTATTTTGTCAGCATGGCAGATTGACAGAAAGTGGACAGTGTTTGTGTGAGATGTATTGTTTCTGTCTCACATCTTTTTCTCTTCTTTGTAATAATGTCCTTCAGAAACATAGTCTATGTATGCATCTTGTCTATGACATATAGAAGAGGGATGTCTAAGTATCTTTTCTTGATTGTGTCCAAAAATTTGCTGCATTTTTTTTCTCCAGTTGTGCCTTGATGAAGCGATGAGGAAAAAGTGCTTCAGAAGGAATTTTAGACGTTCTAAGGGATGACATAGGATTAGATGCCCCTCTTGATTTCTTTATTACCAAATTTTCTCCTTTGTTGGTGATATCTTCTTCAATAGGTGTCACTTCTGGCTGTGGCATAGAAGAGGTGGTTCCTGAGCAGAGTGTAGCCATCTTGGTAGTTTTGTTCTTTGGATTTTGTTTGTTACTTGAAAGAAATTGTCTGCTTGGTTGCTCAATGGATGCAACAATGGAGTCCAATTGTTGATCTATCATCCAGTTGTGTTGTTACAAATCACTATATGGATGTTCACATTGCCCAGTTGAGTTTGCATGTTTGTCATCAGATTACTATTGCTTACCATGCATTCTCCTAGTCTTTCAGTCAGGGAATGCAACTCAGTTATGGATTTTTGATGTTGTCAAAACAAGCTCCTCCTTTGTTGTCAATTGAAGTTCCCTTTTCATTGTTGTTGTTGAGGTCTATTATGTCGAAATCTGGGTGGAGTTCCTCTTCCCATAGCTTTCTCTCTGCCCAAGGATTGAGATGTTTGATTTAGTTGGAAGGATTTTTTTGCAACAAGGGTATTTCCATAGGAAAATCCAGGGTGGTCGGGAGGCTTGTAATTCACATAGGACACATTTTCTATTGGAATAGTTTGCGTATATTCTACTTCATGAGTGTAGATATAGTGATCTATTTTGTGACCACCCTTTCCACATGTAACACATTTAACTGTTGCATTAGAAAAATATCTTGAGTTGGCTTCTTTTAGGTTTTGGATGTCAGTTGCCATCCTGTCAAGTTTGTTTTGGGATTTTGAGTAACTTTGACTCTAAGGAACTACTGACGGTTGAAATAGTTGTTGTAGAACTTCAATCATAATCTCATCCTGGTCAAAGTGGGGTCATATTGTTGATGATCTCCTCAGTAGTTTCAACATCATGCTTCATAAAGTCACCCATGGCTGCTTCACTTAGTGATTTCCTTTATGTGAAGGTGAGACCTTCATAGAAACTGGTAATGATGAAACCTTCATCATATCCATGATGTGGGTAATCTCCCAGATTTTCCAAATATCTCTGCCATTCTTCATACAAATTCTCAGAGGGTTTTTTTCTTAAAACCCGTGATCTTGTGCTTGCATATGAGGGTCTTCCCAATAGGGAAGAATTTGTTGACAAATGCTTCTGATAATTATTTGCAAGATATAACACCTTTTTGCAAAAGGTACCATTATAAAGCTTTGTATTTTAGAGAGAAATGAAGCCCTTTCATATAGATGATCTCTTGATGAACCATGTTCATCTTGAGGGTGTTGTAGATATTTTTGAAAGCATCAATGTGATGATATGGGTTCTCTTCGATAGAATTTCCTCCAAAATTATGGTGTTGAATGAGGCTGGCAAAAGTGAGCGTTAACTGAAAGTTTGCCACTGGTATGCGAGGCAGGATGATGGGCTCTCTGTTGTCAATGGCACAAATTGTGGCCAATGATCAAAGTGAAGGCCTATTTTTAGGAGCATTTCCAATAGGTGGTGGTTGTATGGCCATTGAATCGTCGAGGAGAATATCTACCTCTAGAAATTCAGCAAGGAACTTCAGTGTTGAAAGGAAATGATATTTGACTACCTATAAACAAGATATCAAATGGATCAAAGTCTTTGACTGGAAATGTAAATGATACTTTTGCAAATAGATAATTTATTGTGGAAAGGGATGCTAATAAACATTTTGGAAAATTTAAAAGCAATGACTAGTGCAAAGTAGAACACAAGTTCTTAGAGGTTATTCATTGCCCTGTCCCCGACAATGGTGCCAAAAGTTGATTGCTCTTTTTTGTGGGTAAAAAGTGTAAACACAATTTCTCAGTAAAAAATATCAAACTTTAAATGTATACCCAACTATAAGAGATGTCTACAACTCAATATGGACTCTATTGTAGTAGAACATGGTCGAACATAGGGACAAGGTGAATAACAAAGTAAAAATGAAGGCCAGTCTTAGCTTAGTCAAGTCGAATCAAATAAGTGAATTTGATGTTCCAGTTAAAGAACACATTTATCTAATCAAGCATTAAATCTAAGTTATGGAATACTAAAGGAAAGAAACAAAATAAATTATGGAATGATGATAAAAGGGAATTAGATCAGGTTTCATCAATTAGACTAACCACAACCATGTAAAACTGTCACTCCTAAATTATATATTTTCTTA
Source organism: Alisma plantago-aquatica (assembly GCA_963693085.1). Lineage (NCBI taxonomy): Eukaryota > Viridiplantae > Streptophyta > Magnoliopsida > Alismatales > Alismataceae > Alisma > Alisma plantago-aquatica. The sequence goes on from OY856415.1 coordinate 187,712,154, forward strand.
ACTTATTTTGCAAACAATCATTAAAGATATCCACTCCTTCTCTCGAGATCTGGGTAGATTTTATCCAAGGGGTTCTCTCTCTCGAGATAATAACTAAACGACCAAGAATTATCATATGACTTTTGTTATAAAAACTCCTCACTCTCGTGTCTAGTTACTATCCTATACTCCAGATCTTTATTGAAATCATTCTCTTGAATAATATTCACATCAAATGTTGAAAGAGGGTAGCTAATTGTTAAGAAACACAATAAAACAAAAGTATAGGAATAAAAATTGTGAAAACATATGCCAAAAATAGAATAATGAACAATTACATGGTTGGGAGGGCCTGGCGGATACTCCTAACCCAAGTTATAGCCACACATGGAACGATAAAGAAAAGATTGTAGCTTGCACAAGTCATGATAAAGAAAAGAAGAGAAAGAGGTTGATGCAAGGTAGATTGAGTGATCAATCTACCAACCTTTTGGCTTGATCAACAAGAGGTCGATGGCTAGCTATCAATAGCCAGTGGTCTATGGCTCTATCTTCCTTTTGATCTAAGCTTTTTACAAAAATGCCCATCAATATGTCGATGGAAGTGGACTGAGCCACTAAAAATGAGGTCGACATCCTGCTAGGTTGATAGATCTAGACTAGTCGATGGCTCTAGTCCTTGAGCTTTGAACTTGTTGGCAACTTTTCAGATTGTTGACTCCAACAGCCCAAGATCTTTTAAAGTGACACTTTGGGGTATATTTATAGGGTTTGACATGTGCCTTATCGATCTCTAAGTGTGTCAATCTCTTTGAGATTGATGTGAAATATGTCGATAGGATGATCAATATTTGGTCTCTCAATGAAGGCATCAAGGGGTTGCCTCATTGACAGAGTCTTTGATGGTTTTGTTTGATAGCTTGGAAATAATGAGGATATATTGATGTAAACATTGATGAGTTGAACTATAGATGAGAACTCATTAAGGTACTATCAAAGCTTCCTTGAAAAGTTTGTTGACCCTCCTACTCGATAGGTTGGAGCTGGATGGGTCTATTGATGAGAATTCAACAGGGTATTATCGACTTCTATAAGCAAAGGTTGAACTGTCGACATAATTGATTGATGGTCAGAGGGAATCTGTCAACTTCTGAGTGATGATTTTAGAGCATCAACGGTTACCCATTGAGTTTGCTATTTTTGCATTGAATTCCTTCAAATATCAATATGACTTAATTAGAACTTGGTCTTTGATAAACTGGGAGAAAAATGAACAGAGCTAAACATCTAAACATTAATTTTAATGATTTTAACTATGAAAAAGACTATGAAAAGTGCATCAAAACTGATGTTATCAATTACCCAACCATTCTCAGTAAAGCATCTATATATTTTCAATGTTTTTAATAAAGTTTTCTCAAAATTTTGTTTCAAGACATTAATATAGATTTTTATTTCTATCATATTTATCTTCAAACTGTATTCTAAATCTATTTTTATTTATTTTTTCCCTCTAATGTTTTCCTCGACATTTTGCATCATATTTTTCCTAAAAAAGGTCACAGATCAAACCTTCATATAATTTAAGTAGAAAAAAATAAAATGGTACAGTTTGACAAAAAGAACCGAGTAGTGCACTCACGTGGAGTAATTCTCAACATTCCACTTTGATGTAAAACCATGTTGAATAGAAGCAAAATCCTCCCCATTTAGCACTACTAATCAAAAATTTAAAAACACAAAAACAAAAGTCAAATATGAAAATTTCAAACAAATGGGCTTTTCACCCTTTCATTTACTTAAGGGTTTTACTTTTATGTTTAAGGGTAAAAATATCACTTATTTTGACTTTTTCACCTTTGTTTATGGTTTTTTAGTTATAAAAGTGCACTTGAGATGCATTTTATTTTGTTTAACCTAGACACCAATCTAAGTGAAATTATTTTACCACGCTATTTTGGTATTTTATCTCTTTTCACTATACAAGGTTACTTTTGCCCCCTAAATTCTGGTTGTCAAAATCCTCCATTGCTCGGGACCATACTTGAAAGCGAGCAGAGGACCATATTGGTTGGTTGCCTTGAAAGGAGCTAAAAGTGCAAGCATCCCCATGCGCAATGAACTACAGTTACATTGATCAAGCCAAAAAAAAAGTAAACTTAGCATTTCTGTGTCTTCCTTTCCTCTTTCTACCAGTATGAAACCTGATCTTGGATAGGCTTGGTTCTCAATATAGATGAACCTATTAGGATGTGATTGTCCCACTAACAAACTTAATGGAATTTCACAAATCCTAAATAGAAATATCTATATTCACTCACTACAGGCTTGATCATAGAAGAAACCTTTTCATATAGTTGCGATCGCATCAACTACAAATACTCATTAAAGACAAACATTAATTTCAATCCTGCAGCTAAACCTTGGAAAGGGCTGTAGCAACTACATCAAATTGGTGGAGAAAAACCCATTGAGGGACATATCCGTATGTGTCACAAAGTCTTGAAATATATATATATATATATATATATATATATATATATATATATAATATCTAATCATCTATATATTCTGTAATGGAAGTATATACATCTACATCACAATTCTAAAACTAGTATTAATAACATTGTATTCACTCTGATATGTGTCTTACTTGCAATTTGTTTATATTATACAGGTGGTGTGCTGATATGATACAATATTTAATGCATGCTGGTAAATATGTTAGCCTCAATAAAAGGAAGTTTATCAACAAATGATGAAGAAAGTACTAAGCAATCAAAATGAAAAATACAAATCAAACAACTTTGAAAGATAATATTGATCTTACTTAAAGAAATTATGTGAATTCTCTTTTTGCACCATGCTTATTGACATCATTTTGGTATGCAGTAATACAAGAAAAAAATTGTTTCCAAATATAATGTAAATAATTAATCACCACCTTCTATAGTAATTCTATCAATCACCCACTCCATTCCTCAATGCAATACAAAACATACACTTTTGGATATACTATTTGGTGTCTGAAGTTATTGACCCAATCTTTAAATATCAACTCTAGTGTACCGTTGAATTTTTCAATGTCTATCATAATTCATTTTAGTCTTAAATTTCATTTGTGATGAGACTAGGATTTCTAGTACAACTCTGGTATTGAAACTACTTGAGAATTTTGATAGCCAATTACAGCTGGTCATTTTGTTGGTTATAGTTCTTCAGTTTGAGCCATACATTGAGGTTATCAAGGTAGACTATTGTAAGTTTAATGATATCCCAAAGAGCATGCATAATGGAAAATAAAAAAGATAGCATGCTTAATAGCAGATAGAAGAATATGTCAGAATTTACTAGTATATAATGTAGTATTCAATTGTATATGTAGTAGCTAATATCCAAACTTCATGTTCATAATCCAGCTTCAAAAAATGTCTACCCTTTAGTTGCATGTTTTTTCTCCTTCGGTACAACATCATTATATATGGATGTTATTTTATGTGCTCCTATGCTGGAGGACTCCTAAATTTTACTAGGCTATCCACTCCATTGTCAACACCAATACATATGATCTATGGTTTCATTAACACTATATTAAACTTCAACACTTGCTTTCTCCTTTGGTTTATTGGCCTAAATGGAATGAAGGTCAAACTATTTATTTCATGGTCTAAAATTAATATTTTGGAATATTCAACCCTTGTGATGCACAAGTTTATGCCTAGTTGTATATAAATAGTTGGGGGGGGGGTTCAATTGGGCTTTGTGTGTTATGATAAAGTTTTATATACCGCCTCTTTACGTGGTTTTTAAGTTTCAAACTTTGGTTCTACTCCCAACTTGTATATAACTTAGAATTAAATCTTGACACTTTTATGTGACTAAAAGCGTTACTTAAGCTAAAACTTCTCAAGATTCTAACTCAATTATTGAATATACACATAAGATTTTTTTTCTATGCTTAACTCACAAATTGACAAGAACCCATATGTAAGTTTCATGACCCTAGAATTGACAGTATTACAAATAACCCCTTTCAACTTCATTTTCCTCTTAACCTGATTTTAAGTTAGAGGCAAAACTTAGTTGTTAATCATCAAACCAAGTATCTACTTTAATCAAGTTGTGTGTATCTAAAATAGAAAGAATAAAACTAGAGAAACTTTAATGAGTCCTAAATGCTATGAATGACTACAAGTACATGATGCATTGTATTCTTAAGTAAAAAATATAACCTGGTTTATAACTAATACTTTAAGGGATATTTACATAAGAATGGCAATGATTTTTGATACGGGAATAGAAAAATGATTTTTTATCGATATAAGATATTTGCTCATATGTATTTGGATTTTTTCTTCAGACGATATCACCTTAATTGTGACAGAGTATATCATTACACAAAACCTCATTCACTTCTATTCTAGGAACCACACATGAGGAAACTCAACTCATTTAATTAGAAGTAGTCTAGCTAGGGACTCATCATCATGTATTTCATCATGGACATATTTCAATATTTTACATATTTTGGAGGTTGGGCACCTGACATTCTCCCACGTCAAGTTTATCCATATCAAGAATTCACCTTTATCGTATGTCCCATACTAGATCTCCTTCTTCCTAAAGATATTGAGGCCTATGTTGGTCCTAATCCATATCTCATGTATTGCGTCTTGACATATACAAGACTAGGCACAAACAAGAAAGTCAACCCAGTAGGTATCTTTAGCACATCAATGAAGGAACATGTTTCATACATGGTGCTAGGTTTAGCTACGGTTGCATGATCACACTCATCTCATGTCATCAAAGCATATTTTATCCTGCCAAAACTAATGTAGGTCATCATTAAGCAAACTCATATCATCAACATTAATACTGACATCATGTAGTCCAAATTTTGTTATGTTTTGACCATGTTTGACCCTCCAAACTAACTGGGGAAGTTTGAAATATGTTTGACCAGAAATTAATTACAAATTCAATTAATACGAGCATAAAGTCAACGGTCTGAGTATTTTTTCTACTATCATGCCTACCTTTCTCATTCCCTTTTTCTCAAGTGATCTAAGGTCTAGAATTTAAGTTCTCCCTAATCTAATGGTTGTGAATTCATCTCCCACCTTTGATGGTTTCACAGACAGTCCCCACTTTACTATGTTTCCTTTTGAGATCCCTCACTCCCTCATCTTTGCATCTCTTCTCGAGATTTCTTTTCCATCAAATTTTCCTTTCTTTCTGGATTTCATCAAGCATTTGCTTGCCTTCCCTACTGGGCTATGGAAAAAATGTGAAATTTTGACTCCCTACTCCTCATCACCCTCGAGTCACAACCGCTACCAGGGGCCCCCTCTTGCCTATATATCTATGACTAAAGCACCACCATCTCAAGGGCTTTGCTCCTCCACTTGCAATTGAACCACCATTGTTCTAGAGTAGCCTGACCTTCTTGACTTTCCTCTCTGGAAACCTTCACCACATTCATACTCTCCCTACTGCTTCTTAAGCAATTAAGAAATCTGTGAGCATGTATGAACTCTAGTCTTACTTTTCTGATCATTGCTTTACCTTGATTTTTCACCATTTGTCATAGGTTGTAGGTTGATCTTGAGGTCCTTGCCATCACTAGTTGTGTTGATACCTTAGGGCTCCTCTGACCCTAGAAATGGTTGCTTTGAATTTTCCTCATGTCTAGGATCATTTCTCAATTGTTTGGGGAGTGGTTTACGGGTTTTGTCGTATGGCTTAGACTTCCAACCATTTTCCCTATTTTGGTGATGTTTCCTAACAAGTCGGTGATCCACTACTCTTCCGGTTCACATTGTAGCCCCTACAACTCTGACGTGGTTTCACAAACATGTTTGTCTCATCTTATTACTTCTTTCATAGCAATTTTTTGATTTGGATGTCGACGTGTCCCTCAACCATCTCTTGAGCAGGTCATCAAGATCAAGTACATCCTTGATCCCGATATTGGCTCTACAGCCTCAATTTAGAGGATGCCTATGGTAGTCTCAACTTCTTGCTAATGACTTTCCTTCAAGAGATTTGGATCGGAGGTAGCACCTCCAGAAGTGGTGCCCCAGTATATGGCTAAAGGGAAGAAACTAGGTCACAAATTGATATTGGTAACCATGCATGTTTAATTGGGTATTTAATCTTACAAGGGAAATATAGGTATTTCGACTTCATGATTCATTTTCCTATGCGCTACTTATAGCTAGGTCTAAATGACACATTTACCCTCATATTTTGAATCATATCTCACGCACATCTATGTTTTCCCATATTTCACATTTTATCTAAATTAGGTTTATCTTCATTTTAAATGATGTCGCGCTATAGTTTTGCTAATTCTGATTGGCTCATTTTGCAAAGTTCATAACTTTTGCATATGACCTCATAAAAAGATGGAAACATATTCATTGGAAAGGTGATTTTGATTTTCTATTGATATAACTTGCTTTCAATCATTGTTTACACATTCAACCTCTTCAATAATTCAAATACTAAGATTATGGTTTAAGGATTGTGAATTTATGTACAAATTATGTTTTTAAATCATATTACATGTCATTAAAGGCTCAACCAAGTCATATGACTTGACCTAAGAGGTTTATTCTAGGTAAGTGGGCCATGCATATTTGGCACAAGTGATTTTGGCTTAATGCATGTTTATTTTTTATAATGCACATTAGTTGATTTCATGAACTATGAATTTTTTCTCAAGAATGCATCATGTATATCTATGACTATATGATTGGTTGTTTAATTATAGTCTATGGTAAAATGCTAATTAAGATTATGATTAAAATTAATGAATCATGCTCAAGAAGGGGAACTCCGTCATGGTTAATGATGCAAAAATCCCATCATGAGATTTAGAGGGAGAAATCCCATTACGTTCAAGATTAAGATTAGGGAAAGTTAAGGATTCAGTCGATATATAAGTTAATGATGAAAACCATGGAATTGGTTAAGATTTTGTATGTGCCTCATTCATGGACCTTACAAGTTGGATGTTTTCAATCCATGAATGGTGGGGTGCTATTTATCAAACCGGTCCTGATATTTAGATATCAGTTACATTATGTTTAATCATGTTACCAAATAGATTAGATTTCATAGATGAACATTATGTAGTTTCTTTTACCCAAGAACTATGTATGAATCTCATTTCATTCAATGCAAAGTGTTTCATTATTTGAAATTGCTAAGATCAGTATATTGTGACACCGGCTTGTCTAAGAATGCTTCCTCTTAGTGATATTTACATGTTGTGAAAAGTGGGCTGTTACATTAATGTATCAGAGCAATTTGGTAAATGGCCACTTGGAAAATATGATTCTCATAGTTACCCTAGAATTAAGATATGAGACTAGGTATAGGAGTTAACTCCCAAGAAAATATATCATGCCCTAGAATGATTGTAGTCTACATTTATAGAAGTGACAAGACATCATATGGATAGAGGTTTATCCACTTAGATCACAAGTATTAACCTAACCCTAGATAATGAGATAGCCTCTCCATTCTCAATGGTCATGTCCAGTTAATTTAGAGTTATAGAGAAATGTCATAAACATGAGACATTTTAATGCATTTCTAATTTATTACTAGTCCATGTGGTATGGGACACGTGTATTAGTAGGTTAGTGAGAGATAGGATGGCAATATCTCACATCTCTGGGTATGTTCCTGATCAACACATATCTAGAAATGTAGGAGGTACCTAATGGCATAAGGGGTATATAGTCACCTATGTCGAACGTTAGAAATTTATGACAAGTTTGAGGTAGATGCCCAAAGAGTAGTGATAAGTTAGCTTTATAGACCCTGAATATAAGTTGAGAACAAGACCAAAGTAATGGTTAATCCATGCTCACATAAAAATTTTGTAAGAATAAGATGCCATATGTTACATATACCTTTTCACACAAAATTTTGAAAATAAATGAAACATGAAATATTGAAGAGGTAAGCAAAAGCCTAAGGTGTGTAGTAGCACATAGAAAATTTTGACGACAAATTTATTTTAAGGTGGGTAGAATTGTAACACCCCAAATTTCCAAAATTCATTTGAGCCTGAGAATCTAGTTTTCTTTTAGAAAATTGTAATTGAGGGATTAACATAAAAAGACCATGAAATAAAATTTCTTAAAGGATAATAAAGTGAGAAAACAAAACGAGGCTCAAAATAATTTTTTCTTTATATATATATGCATTATGTTATGAAATTATCTTGAAGAGATAAATGTTGGTTTCCTTTTTTCTTTTTTTTTCCTACCATTCATGATGCTTAAAGGACATAAAAGAGAAAGATAAAAGATTTGAAATTCTAAAATATACATTAGATAACTTAAGCAAGAAGAATTACTTTTCTTTTATAAAGTTGTTACATAAGAAGAAATTATCATTAACTTCATTTCTCTTTCCTCCAAAAAAAGTTCTCCAAAAAGGCATAAAAGGTTAGTGACATAAATAATGATTAGGTAATAAGTGTTTATTTTGAAATTTGACTCAAAAATTAACAAAGGAAAGTGTTTTACCTTTTATCTCAAACTATAAATGCATGGGAATTAAGTTGAATGTCCTATATGAAAACTATGGACAAAACTTATACAAAACCTAAATCTAATTGGCTAGAAAGAACTAGACCACTTTTTGGACGTGGTCCAAATTTAGTTGTGTTTTGACCATGTTTGACCCTCCAAACTAACTAGGGAATTTTGGAATATGGTTTGACTAGAAACTAATTACAAATTCAATTAATGTGGGTATTAAGTCTACAGGGTATTTTTTTCTACTGTCAGGCCTTCCTTTCTCCTTTCCTTTTTCTAGCATGATCCACTATCTGACATTTAAATTCTCACTTATGTAAAGTTTGCGACATCATCTCACACCTCTGACAGGTTTGTGAGCAAACCATGCTTTATTCTGTTTCCTTCTATGATCCCTCACTCCCTCATCTTTGCATCTCTTGTTGATATTTCTTTCCCATAGACTTTGCCTTTCGTTCTTGATTTGATTAAGCATTTACTTGCCTTCCCTAGTGCACTATAGACAAAATTCCAAAATTGGGCTCCCCACTCCTTGTCACCTTTGAGTCACAACCACTACCTAAGGCCCCTTCTTGCCTATATATCTAAGCCTAAAGCACCGCTGGCTCAAGGGCTCTGCTCCTTTGCTCACAAGTGAACCACCAATGTTTTAGAGTACCCTAGCCTTCTCAACTTTCCTCTTTGGCAACCTTCATCATGTTTTTTCTCTCCTCATTTCTTCCTATGCAATTAAGTAATTCATGAGCATGTACAAACTCTAGTCTTGCTTTTCTGATCGCTAGTTTTCCCTAGTTTTTCATCAGTCATCATAGCATGTAAACCAACCTTGAGGTCCTCGTTGATGCTAGTTGCCTTGACGCCTCAAGGCTTCTCTGACCATGGAAGTGGTTTCTTTGAATCCACCTCGCCTCTAGGATCCTTTCTTGAGTGTTTGGGGAGTGATTTATGGGTTCTCTTATATGGTTTTAACCCTTTTCCCTATTTTAGTGATGTTTCCCAATGAGCCGGTGAACATCTACTCTTTTGGTTCATGCTATTGCCCCTTCCACTCTGACTTGGGTTCATGAATGTGTTCTTCTTGTATTGTTGCTTCTTTCATGATGATTTTTTGATTTGTATCTTAACCTACCCCTCGGCCATGGCCTGAGCCGGTCATCAAGCTTCAGTACATCCCTGGCCGTGAGTTTGGCTCTACGACCTCAATTTAGATCAATGATGCCTAAGGCAGTCTCAACTTCCCATAATAAATTCCTTCATGAGGTTTGATCAAAGGTAGAACCTCTACAAGTGGCTCCACATGCCATGGCTAAAGGGAAGAAACTAGGTCACAAATTGACATTGGTAACACTGAGTGTTTATTTGGGTAATTAATATTACAAGGGAAATATAGGTATTTCAACTTCATGATTCATTTTCCTATGCTCGACTTATAGTTAGGTCTAAATGACCAGTTTACCCTCACCATTTTGATTCATATGTCAGGAGCATACAAGTTTTCTCTTATTTTGGCATTTTCTTTACATCAGGTTTATCTTTGATTTAATGATGTCACATTATAGTTTTTTCAAACTTTGATTGGTCCATTTTGCAAAATTCATTACTTTTGCTTAAGACCTGTGAAAATGATGGGAAAATATTAACATGTTTCCAAACATTGTTTTACATATTCAATCCCTTCAATAATTCAAAGACCAAGATTAGGGTTTAAGGATTATGAAATTATGTACACATTATTTTTTAATCAAATTATACGTGATTAGAGGCTCCACCTTGTCGTAAGACTTGACCTAAGGAGGTTTATTCTAGGTAAATGGTCCATTCATATTTGGTACAAGTAATTTTGGTTTAATGCATATTTATTTATGATTATGCACATTACTTGATTTCATGAACTATGAATGCTTTCTGAAGAAGACATCATGCATATCTACCATTGTTCATTGGTTGTTTAATTATATTCTACGATAAAATCCTAATTATGATTATGATTAAAATTAATGAATCATACTCAAGAAGGGGAAATTGTATCATGTTTTATGAGGGAGAAATCCCATTATGATCAATATTAAGATTAGGGAAAGTTAATGTAAAAGTCAAGATCATGTTAATGATGAAAACCATGGAAATGGCTAAGTTTTTATATGTGCCTTTTTCAAGGGCCTTAAGAGGTCGTTAATGGATTTCCTACCATTATGGGCTTCCTAGAAATTATGTGCTCCTATGGGACATTAAGACAGGTGTCATATATCTACTGCTTCAATTCATCATGTTAAAGTTATTCAATGAATGCTTAACATAATCCATGTTCATGTAAACTTCATTTCATGTCAAGCTAACTTCAAGTATTATTATTTTTTGTCTTATAAAGTTCCAAATACCGCTTATTGATGTCATGTTTGTTTTGCATGGCTGGGGACGTGATGTATGCAGGACTTGGAGCAAGTGAGGAGTAGAAAGGACAACTAAAGACTATGAGCTTTTCAAGCCTTTCCGGGTGGGGTGCCATTTACCAAACCAGTCTAGAGATTTAGATATCATTTGCATTATGTTTAATCATGTTACCAAATAGATTAGATTTTGTAGATGGACATAATGTAGTTTTTTTTACCCAATAACTATGTATGAATCTGATTTCATTCAATGTAAAGTGTTTCATTTATCTAAATTTCTAAGATCAGCATATTGTGACACCCCTTGAGTAAGAATGCTTCCGCTAAGTGATATTTACATGTTGTAAAAAGTGGGGTGTTACATGAAATATCAGTAGCCATAGGGATTGAGAACTCCCTATTCTTCTTCAATTTCTTAGCCTCCTGTGCAGATGCTTTGGTTACAGAGATTACCTATTGAAGAGAAGCTCTAGCTTCTTGAGTAAGCCCCTCTTTCTCTATGTTGCAATGGCTAGTTTCACCCTTCACATGATTTCTTTCTCCGCCATTCTAGTGTGGTTCTCTTTGTTCCAATCGTGAAAGTTTTGGTCTAACCCAGGGCATAGCTTAATGCAAGGTTGATACTAATGGAGCATCACATGCACTAGTTTGTGATACCTAAGATAGAAAGATCTTTTACAAGTCAGATGATTGTAGAAGGTTAAGTATGAGTGAATATGCAATAGTATCAAAAACAAAAGTAAAATCCTAAATTAATCTTAATATAACGAAATTAACTAGATGATTCTATTGTCCCTAGAAATGGTGCCAAAATTTAATGCATTTTTATTGCACTAATCTAGGGTTTAAATCCCTAAGTTTTCACCAAAACAACGTGAAATAATACCGCCCGCAAGCAGACAGGTCTTATCCCAGTATAGTTCAAGATCAAATCCCAAGGGACAATGTTATTAAGAACCTTGATATCTTGTATCTAGTTGAACTAAGACTAAAATTTAGAACCAAAAGTTGATTGGATTGACTTCAACTAATTGCAATAAAAAGTAAAAGTGTAGGTTTAAATAGGATCTAGATTAATGATGGATTCACTAGGATGGTATCGGGTTTCAACGTTGCTACATGCACAAACACATCTATAACATAATTATGCTTGATAAAATCATTCAAATGGCACTAAAGAAATAGCCACCCATAAGGTATAGGAAATTATGTAAAAATCTCTATGCACTTGATGTCTCATTACTCGTAGATCATGTACCTACTACTCCAAAGACATCCCTTCTGAAGTTCTCATCCTAGCATCAACCACTTTAATTGATATTAAAATCCTAAATATTTAAGATCTTTCTATTTAGGAATATAATAGATTATGTAGAGCAGGTGATCAATTTACAAAACATGCCTTAATCAATTAAAATATAATTGAAAGAGTTATATACATGCCATGAAATACCAAAAATGGACATGCAAGAATGGGTAGCGAGGCTAGTCCCCACACCTTAGCGATAAGGAGTACTCTCTCTTCATAAGAGGGACAGATAAAATAAAGGAGAAGGAAACATAAGCCATAGGCATGATGAAGAAAAGGATTGTATCTTTGTGGAGCATCAGTCTTTCACTCAATAAAGAGGTTGATTTGGCCGAGGAAAGAGATGATACTAACAATAGGCATCGATGGGGTTGGTCTCTTCCTTGGTTCTTCACTCCTAAACTCTGATTCATGAAGGAAGAATGGTAGGTCGATTTCGATGATAATGGTGTTCAAGATCTAACCGCTTTTGTGTCTAGAAGATGATCTTGATGAAGTAGAGGTGGAACAAATGTGTTGCAATGATGCTACAAAGCTCACCAATGGAATACAATTCAGGATTGTATTCCTTGGATGAGCATAGAGTAGTAGTCTTGTGGTGGAATGGAATTGAAGATATTACCCACAATGGAGGAGGGGTATGAGTATATATAGGATGTGGGGTATGGAGTAGTAGGCTTTTCCTTAGGCTATTGGTGCATGCAGATTTTTTTATTGACTAAGAAAGTGTGGAATCAGTTGTTCTCTCAGAGAAATCATTGTGCAACATTACACTAGTCCCATTAGACATCATGTTTGTGAGTGTAGTAGTAAAGGGGGTTCACAGCAATCCCTTCGAGCAAGAGGATTGCAAATCTTCATCAGCTGAGAGAAAGTTGGGGTCTCATCAAGCTACAACTGATAAGTCATCTTTGGTGGTATTCTCATCAAGATATTGCCAGTCAGTCGATGAGATGACTGTCCATAGGGGCTCTTTCATTGGGTGATGGGATTCTATACAAGTCCCAACTTTCTTGTCTTTGTTGATCGATGATAGCACATATTCCATTGGACGTGGGTCGATGAAGGGGCAATCTATTTGTTGTTGGATAGGTCAAAAATGATAAGTGGTTGTCTCTTGGGCTATTAGTGTGCCATTGGAGTTTTGCATCGATGAAGTCATAGGTCAATGAGGTCGTGGGTCGATGAAGGGACTAATCATTGAAAATTAAATCCAAAGTATAGAAATGATCTTGGGTCTTCTAGTCAGTTAGTGGGACTACCTTTTCCTAAGATAGTTCACATGATGTGAATCTTGATTCTGCCATGGAAATCGATGAATTTGATGAAAACCATAAATAGTCACATAAATCTAAGGAATACTATATAGAAGCAAATTCAAAGGTAAATTGAGGGATCTAAGTTCAAAACTGGACCAAAAATGTGTGTGAAACTAAGATGAATATGCATTCATCACTTATGTAGGGAACTACAAATTAATTGTAGTGTGAGATGTTAATAAATAAAAATAAGCACACTCAACATCAGATTTGGAGTCATTAAACTATCTTAACATTCTTCAAGGATAATGTTCTCTTTTATTTATCTAAAACACCTCCACCCTCACATAATTCTTTAATACCCATATTATTGAAAGTGATACATGTATTTGTATGATTAAGTAGTTATATAATGACGCAAGCATTAAAAAATATGTTGGTGAATAAAAATTATAGTTGCATAATTAAATAGTTATATATTGATGCAGACTTCAATAAATATGTTGATGGATAATAAAATTATAATTACACTACAATTGGGAGATTCAGTTGGTGTATGCTACTCTATGATTAGCCTACCCAATGGATCAAGATAATACACATTTAGTATTCTTGTAGTAATCGCCAACAATTTACAATGCTTGTTGCTGAATAAAGAACAAGGCAAAGAAAAACAATCAAATTCCATGATAAAACAATTAATAAATTAACATTACAAGCAAAGAAATGGAAACTTACTCAACAATAAGAGGAGACAAAATCAAGTCCTTTCCTATAGCAGTAAAATTTTTTAATTAAAAAAGAGAAGACAAATAATGAAATTCAAATTGTTTTTCTCTATGTATGCTAATAATTTACGACATAAATAGGAATGCCACATTGACTATTTGAAACAATGTAGTCTCTGCATATAAGTAGTTCTAAGAACATATGTAATAGTTTAATATATAGAAAACAATTGAAGATATATATTTGTGCAAAACAAGATATTTAGCCATAAGATCTCACCATGTCCAAAGTCCTTTATGGAGTTATTTAGCCAATCGTATTGAAATATGTCTATAATATCTTGAGAAAATACACTTGCTTTGACACAATCAGATCCACTAAGGACCTAGTGACTCCAATAGGTCATGCAAGATCTTAGTAGGTGCATGGAAATTTGGAGGAGGAATCGTAGGGGGATTATTACGTATTGTGGTCTGGTAATATTCTTATATCAATGGACAACATATATACACCAATAAAAAATGGTCACAAATACAAATGCAATTAACATATGTTATACCTTTGCATACACAACCTATGTTTTAGGCCAGCCAACCACGATGCCTTCTGCCTCTCCTATTGTATTTTAGTCCTCATGAGGTATCTACAGTGTTGTGTCTTTCATTGTTGGATAGGAAAGTTGTATAGACACTGTTACAACCACAATTTTTGGGTTCATTTGCTGAGAAATGTAATTTCTCATATTAAAGATAAATGAACAAATAAAGATTTACTACATGAATTTCGTTACAATAGCCTTGATGATTGCTTTGTGGGCTTTATTGGCTATTGGGCCCAATAACAAGGAAATTCAATTAATTAATGAATATTTGAGAAATTGAGAAAAGAAAGGTGTGGAAACCTCTAGAAGGCAAAAGAGTTTGAACCAAAGTTGGATTTCGTACCTCTTGGGTTCCTTGGGTTCCAAGGAGTCCAAAATTGCAAAGAAAAAGTAATAAGAAAAGAAAAGAATAATTAAATATTTCTTGATTAAGAAAGAGATTGAAAACAATGATAAAATGTACAAAATAAGTGGAAAGAGGTATAATTGAGTTATCCTTAGTGGATTTTCATATCCAAAGGATTCTTAATAATTCCTAAAAGACAAATAAAGAGAAAACCTCAAAGAGAGATATTTTAATGAGAAATAAACCAGATAATGTGAAATAATGCATATTGATGCATTTAAGGATAATAAGTTTCCTTAAAAAGGAATTTCAAAATAATATAATTTCTTGGGGTCCAAGGAATCCCAATGAAAAAGAAGAAAGAGAAAATACAAATAATAAGAGGATAAGGTGATATACATAATTAATGACTTTTTGATAATATAAAAAAGAAGTATTGTTTGTTTTAAGAGAGAAGGATTTAAATGGCCAATGGATTAAAATCCAAGCACAAAGATGACGAAAGAAATAATTGTCGGACTTCCTAATAACTAAGGAATATGAATAAGTAAGGAAGGAAATAGACACGAAGTCTTTGTACGACAGCAATACAAGAAAAGAAAATTTAGGGAACCAGCCTTTCTTAAGAACAAGAATATTCCTTGTTATTTCTTCGTACCCCCTCATATCCATTAGAGTTTCCTCCAGGGCATGTATATATAGAGAGAGAGATAGGAACCCTTAAAAAGGACCCAGACTTCTCAACAGTCCCGGTTGTCCATGGGAAGCCCAGAAAGGAAGGCTCCTTCGTAGCAACACTTCCTTGCTCACGTTCTTCCTATCTGCACCTAATCATGCCAAAGATGATATAGACATGAAGACGGTTTGGAATCATGGATTACAGAGCCGAGTTGAGTTCGTTAAAACATGGCCTCACCTTCCTTCTTCCTCCCTTCTCGTGGGCGCGGTGAGGGTCGAGACCTGCTCACAACAGATTTGGTTCCAGCCACCTTGGCTCTACCTTGCAGCTGCTAGCACTGAGCAAGTAGAGCGGGGGCTCTCTGGCCCTTGCGGAGACTGTGCAGGAAGCCGCAGTAGGAGGGGATAGCAATCGGATGAGTCGGGAAGTAGCCCTAGCCGAGGTGCAGCAGTGACTGAGTGACCGGAAAAGGCAGCCGCACGTCACAGGTCTGAGGGGCGTGAAGACGGCCATGATGGCTGAGACCGGGTGGCGCCCCAGGTGCGGCCGGAGGTGGCGGAGGCTATCTATGTGAAGGGAGCCACTTCTGGTCATCGTAGGGGACCAGGGGAGGAGCCGTAGTCACGCCTTGCAACCGTTAGGGCGGCAACAGGCTGCTGGCCAAGGTTAAAGATGAGTGTTCACGCATTGGACAATTCTACCCTCCACACACCAAAGTAACCAATTGCTTAACCAGGGGTACGATGGTCTTTTCGAAATGTTTCCAAGCAACCAAGCAACGATTGCATGGCAAGTCCTACGTGGCAGCCTCCTATTGGCCCAAAGTAAGTGATTCTTATTAAATTTGTATCTCCTCAACCGTAGCTCGGATAGATGCACTTTATACATGAATTTTGATCAGGAGAACTCAAGGAATGCAATAAAAATATCATTGGAGCTTGATTATGCTTGCAATTCAAAAAGTATATAGAGATACTATCTTTAATAGTTTAATCAATGAACAACCCTAACCTTTGATGATTAATGAATTAGAAAGGGTTAGATGAGTGTTTAAAGTTGATTTTAACATGTTAATGATGAAAGGGCACATTAGGAACAAAAAGGATGAACTTTGCATGTAATTAGTTAATTTCGAGTTTAATGTGCATGAATAATTCTTTAATGGGCCTTGAAACCCTAATGTTGGTAATTAGGACTACTAATGGCTTTAATTATTCGATTTCATGCATAAAACTAAGTTTTCAAGGTTATAAGCTATTTCAAGCATTAAAGTTCCTAATTTGTGGATAAATACCCTAAATGTAATAATTAGGGTTTTCTCATGAATAAAGAATAGAATTAATTGCAAATCAAGTTCATATGTGAATCGGACCATAATGAACTATGAATTGATGGTAAATACATATAATGATCTTGTCATAGATTAAAGGGATAAAAATGGTAGCTTTAATGAAAAAGAAGCTTAATCGATGATTAATGTGCCTGTAACATGAAAATAGGGTTATATGTTGTTAAGATAACCTTAATGTTGAAGAATAGATGAGATAATTAGGGTTTGTGATCAATTGCGTTAAATTAGGGTTTAAAATAGTAAAAGATGAAGAGAAACCCTAATTGCAATGGAAATCCTAAAAGTGGACTAGAAACCCTAAGAAGCGAGCTAGATTTGATAGATCTTAATGACATGAGTAATAAAAGGAAATTGAATAATTGTTTCAGGATCTTATTGAATGCTTGCATGCTCATTGTTGTTTGGATTATTCCTGCACTTGAATCTACATGTACAGGTATGTGGTTACGCTTATGATTATCCCGCATTAGTTTGCCGAGGATTTTATCGATGTTTACATCGTGGCTTGAATTAATTGTTGGATGAATTTAATTCTTGCAAATTATAATGTGGATATGACTATCACCTAAGATAAGTGCCTACTAGCTCAGATCCTAGTCCCCTATGTAGCTTTATAGATTGACCTAGTAAATGGCTACCAATGGGGTAGGTCCATCAGGTCATTGAATGACTTAGTAAAAGGCTACCAATGGGGTAGGACCATCAAGTCATCATGAGTCAGGGATTGGGCTACCCTTGGGTAGGACCATGCGACTCCATA
Source organism: Alisma plantago-aquatica (assembly GCA_963693085.1). Classification (NCBI taxonomy): domain Eukaryota; kingdom Viridiplantae; phylum Streptophyta; class Magnoliopsida; order Alismatales; family Alismataceae; genus Alisma; species Alisma plantago-aquatica. The sequence continues at coordinate 187,730,118 of OY856415.1, forward strand.
ACCCTAAGAATTGGCTACCTGTGTGGTAGGGCCATGGGGGTAAGGATCTACCACATGAGAGAGGTAGTATCCATGTCCACTATAGGGACATCACAAAGATAGGGGATAGGAAAGGATTGAGTAGTATCGCTTAAAATGTAATCTTGGATGTTAAAGGATATTTGAATGACTACATTGTTAACATAGTTGCACAAATATTGTTTCCCCCCACATACCAGCTTCTTGCTGACCAACATTTCGTTTGTCAGCATTTTAGCTACAAATGAAAATAACAAACAGTAAAGCGGCATATGTGCAATTAAATGAGAAACAAAGTTCTCAGGAGGATTAGTTAGATTAGCATCTTCATGGATAGAAGTCTAGAAATCCCAGTTTTTCCAAGATAATAAAAGTTTTATTTTTATACCCATTTTCAGTTTAGTTGGTAAAGTTTATTAATTGTTATTGATTATTTGTCGAACCTTTGATCCAGTTAGTTGAATAACGGTTCTGATCTTCGGGTCTCCCTTAATTGGGGGTTACCGGGAGGCGGGCTCGTTAAAATTGGTATCAGAGCCTAGGTTCCTCAATTAATCTTTAATATTTATTAAATTTTACAAATTCTATAGAACCCAAGGGAGTTATTAGAGGATTATCCGAAAGACAGAGGTGTCTAGAAAAGGATCACAACTGGGGGATGGCAATTTTTTCCTCCGCACTGCTAGTCGGAATATGAGGACTCCCGGATCTGTGTGACTGCCTGGCCAAAGTCTTAGGGTATGAATCGAAATAAGATACCTTTAGGACTCTCTCATCTTGTTCATCCCTTCTCAACTCAAATGCTGATAAGGACCTTAAGGATTAGGGTTTCCTCTCTTCCCCTCACCCTCTTGAGGTATGGGTAAGGTTGATAAGGATTAAGGAATCCTCCACCAAATTAATAAAAAGCATGTAAATAAGATGTCATGGACATAAGCTTAATAGAGTAAGCGTAAAAGGATAGATACATGCTTAGGTCGTATGACATAAGTTGTCATTGCCCTCATGAGAGACATGAGGCTAGACCTTCTTGTCAGGAGGATGAGTAGAGAAAGTGAGTCTTGGAGGTAGAGATCTCCATTAAAGTAGAGACCTAGCACATCCTCTGAGGATGATGTTAACCCTAACCCTAAGTGAAGGTTAGAGAGAGAGATGGCAAGATGAGATTATACCAGGTGTTTGGATAAACGTTCCTTGGATGCCATATGAGCCATGAGAAGTTGATGACCTAGCACTTTTGGCAACCCAACCCTGGGAAGGGTCGTGCATGTTTGAGCAAAGGATAGCTCCTTCATGGATGAAGTTAGAAAGGAACCTATAGAACCCTATGGGCTTGTGCAAGTAGGGTGTAGCTTGCACCCAGAGTACTTCAGTAGTGCTGACAGTAGGATGAAACCCTGGACAAGGAATCATGATGGATGTCTTATGAGATAAACATAAAGAGCTAAGGATAATCTTGAGCCAAACATGAGTTGAGCAAAGGCTTCACCCAGGTAGGGATATGCTGGTAAGCTTGATCCAACTTCATGAAGTGAGGATGGATGTGGAGTTAGATCTAGAGAGAGAAAGCAGGACCCAAGAAAGAAGGTTGGAAGCTTAGATTCTGAGACATGAGGAATAGTGGATGCTTCTAGTACCTATGGTATAAGTGATTACCTACTGGATGAGATGAAGAGTTCTTTAGACTCTGAGAAGGTTTAAGTAACCAGTTGTGAGGCTTTATACCTAGTTGGTTGTCCTAGAAGAGGACTCAACTCCGAAGTGTTGCTCGAGTAGAGGGATCATGAAAGTACACGACTTACCTTGGACATGCTTGATTCATGGTTAAGAGATTGAGCATGCAGTTGGATATCCAAAGGAGAACCTAGGGTTCCTAGGCCTAAGAGGGGAAGCAGTGTACTCGATGCTCATGATGAGATTTGAGTCTCTATAGTTTCGAGCACGGTACTCCTTATGTGTAGAGGTAAAAGAAACCCCTTAAGTTAAGAGTATGTTTGATGAACCCCCTCACAACTAAGTTGATCTAATGTTGTGGAAAGAGAACAAGTATGACCTAGTATGGTTTAATAGGTGGTCTGCTTGTGCTTTAGTAGCTGCTAGGTTAGGCATGCTCATGTGAAGGTAAACCCTAAGGATGGTTGTGACCTTGTTGTCAAGAGTTGTAGTTTCCTCCCATCCTGGGAGAGGGAACCTTTGGTTGGGTGTATACCAGTTTTGTTGGTGTTGAGGTAACCTAAAGAGGTTTCATGGGATCTTGAGAAAGATAGGTGAAAAGTACATGGTATAAGACTGAACCTGTAGACCCATAGTTAACCATCTCTAAGTGCATATGGATGTGTTACCATGGAGGTAACCGGTATGGGGCCTGACCAAGGTAGGCAGGTTTCCATGATCCCTGAGAAAGGATGAAAGACAGCCCAAGAATGCAGAGAGAGATGATGAAGGCTTGGGCAAGGTTCAAAGTCGGGCATGTACTATAATAGAATCATAAGTTTGTCCTAGGGTCAGGTGGGGATAAGATCGATGGAAGAAGGATTTGCCTAATTCCCTAGTTGCACATGACCATGGGGTCGGGAGGTAACAACTATCATTGTCTGAGGGCCATGGGTTAGGAGATTGATCACCTTCATGAACTCATGGGACCCAAAGGGTAGATGAGTAGGGCACTCTCTGATGCATAAGGGAAAAGGGATGACCCCAAAAGTGTCGGCTCCCTATAGACCTAGAGGAGATGACCTAGGATTATGCTTGGACCAAGTAAGTTCGAGATCCGTTTTCCATGGAAGTAATGTGGATATCATGATGTTTGTGATATAGAGACATAAGTTGCACGTTTCAACTTGGATTTGAAAGTGTATGGGCAAGGTGGGTTGTACCATCTCTACTCTTGGAACATGAAGAAATCTGTATTTGGACTGCAGCCAAATGCTTATTTCCTCTTGTTATGGGAGTGAGAGATAGGACAGTACGCATGTCATACACTAAGGGTAAAGATGATGTGAGTTGGAACGTTGCTACAAGGTATGAGGATAGAGATGATAACATACCCTAATGGAACAATGATACATGGATGGTTTACAAACACTAAGAGTATTAAGGAGATCATCTTGTGGGGATGTGATACCATGAGCTATCTGGAATTTGCAAGATATGCAAGGTTGAGTTTGACCACCATGAAGAGGAGCTCAGAGTTTCTTGATGAAGACGAACTTAGGGTTTGAGATGAGATGATAAGTAGAATACATGGAGGTGTATGTCTTCAACTTTACCTAACACCTAAGGATAAGAAGTGGTAATGAATTCTCAGGATGAGGTATAGCTTCCTAGTTTAGCTGGGAGCTAGAAGAAGTTGAGGTTGTTCGACTAACCCTAAGTTTGGTAAGAAGATGTGTTTTGGCTAACACATAGATGTAATAAGAGATGTTAAACAATTTAATGGTTGTTTGGTTAGTCAGTTCAGTCCTTGATATAGTGAAAGAACCTCGACTACACTTCTTTGGATAGGAAGGTAATAAAACCCTGATGAGAGTGGTTTAGGGTTTCTGAGGAATCGATCTTGAGGAATCATGACATACATGAGATCATGGTTTAAGATCACCAAACACCGTGGTACTACAAAGATAGTAAGTAATAGTAGTACTTAGGATGCTTAATATGAATTGCATGTAGCATGTGGCCATGCAAGTCAGGAGGTGAAGGACGAACACCAGTAACCCAGTGCATGGATATAAAGTATAAAGAGTTCCCAAGAGGGAATGGGAGTGCATCACTATGGATGTTGTGAGTCTCCCCTAGACCAAGGGAGGTCAAGATGCAATATGGTTATGGTAGATCACCTTATCTAGATGACATAAGAAAGAAGGAGTACTGTCAAGAGACAGATTTTGTTGAACTACATAAGAGAGAGAGATGGTTCAACTACGCCATGATGTGAGTTCAAAAGTTCTTGAGTATGACCAAGGTTCACTTCCATGAGGTGGAAGTGGATACATGAAGAACTCGATGTTAGTACAGTTTATCACCCCATACTAATGGACAGTATGATCCAGATTAGAGGGTCTGATGGGAGCATGTGTGCTCATTCAGGGTGATACATAGGGATAGTTTTTAAAGATGTGATGTTAGCCACCATAGCCTTTATCGGGATACAAGAAGTCTAATACTGAGGTTGTGTCGGTCACCACTTCATTAAGATGATGTGGTGAAAGAGGCCTCGCGAAGGTCAGAAAGGAACCACAGTGTGTGCAGATGAAATCGCTTTGATCATTCAATGGCCAAGAGAGAGCCCAAGGGTGACATGAGTCACGAGCTGATGCAAAGCAGACTGACATGCAATTCACTGTGGGGGAATATAATGTGCAAATCTGACCCCTCTGAGCTACAGCTGAGAAAGCTGAGTCCCTGATATATGGGTCCATTTGAGATGGATTGGTGGAGAAGGTTGTGTTTAGCTTTACCCCTCAGGATAACATGATGAATAATGTGAGTCTGATCTAGAGCACTATGTGAGGTACCCAAGCCATGTGATGAACCTTGAACCTATTCAGCTTTTGAGAGGCTGAAATGTCATGAGTCACCTATGAGGGTACGATATACCAAGGTAAGAAAGAACTCAGATGGAAGAATATGATATGATGAAGGTTCTTGGGAAGCACCATGGAAAGGGTGAAGCCACATGGGAGCCATGATGGACATATGAAAGGCTTATCCTGTCTGTTTGCTTGCTTGATGGAATTTTGAGGGCAAAATTCTTATAAGAGGGGAAGAATGTTACAACCACAATTTTTGGGTTCATTTGCTGAGAAATGTAATTTCTCATATTAAAGATAAATGAACAAATAAAGATTGACTACATGAATTTCGTTACAATAGCCTTGATGATTGCTTTGTGGGCTTTATTGGCTATTGGGCCCAATAACAAGAAAATTCAATTAATTAATGAATATTTGAGAAATTGAGAAAAGAAAGGTGTGGAAACCTCTAGAAGGAAAAAGAGCTTGATCCAAAGTTGGATTTCGTACCTCTTGGGTTCCAAGGAGTCCAAAATTCCAACGAAAAAGCAATAAGAAAAGAAAAGAATAATTAAATATTTCTTGATTAAGAAAGAGATTGAAAACAATGATAAAATGTAGAAAATAAGTGGAAAGAGGTATAATTGAGTTATCCTTAGTGGATTTCCGTATCCAAAGGATTCTTAATAATTCCAATATGGAAAATAAAAGAAAAATAAAGAGAAAACCTCAAAGAGAGATATTTTAATGAGAAATAAACCAGATAATGTGAAATAATGCATATTGATGCATTTAAGGATAATAAGTATCCTTAAACAGGAATTTCAAAATAATATAATTTCTTTGGGTCCAAGGAATCCCAATGAATAAGAAGAAAGAGAAAATACAAATAATAAGAGGATAAGGTGATATACATAATTAATGACTTTTTGATAATATCAAAAAGAAGTATTGTTTGTTTTAAGAGAGAAGGATTTAAATGGCCAATGGATTAAAATCCAAGCACAAAGATGATGAAAGAAATAATTTGTTGGACTTCCTAATAACTAAGGAATATGAATAATTAAGGAAGGAAATAGACACAAAGTCTTTGTACGGCATCAATACAAGAAAAGAAAATTTAGGGAACTAGACTTTCCTAAGAACAAGAATATTTCTTGTTATTTCTTCGCACCCCCTCATATCCATTAGAGTTTCCTCCAGGGCATGTATATATATATAGAGAGAGATAGGAACCCTTAAAAAGGACCCAGACTTCTCAACAATCCCAGTTGTCCATGGGAAGCCCAGAAAGGAAGGCTCCTTCGTAGCAACGCTTCCTTGCTCACGTTCTTCCTAACTGCACCTAATCGTGCCAAAGATGAGATAGACATGAAGACAGTTTGGAATCATGGATTACAGAGCCGAGTTGAGTTTGTTAAAACATGGCCTCACCTTCCTTCTTCCTCCCTTCTCGTGGGCGTTGTGAGGGTCGAGACCTACTCACAGCAGATTTGGTTCCAGCCACCTTGGCTCTACCTTGCAGCCGCTAGCACTGAGCAAGGAGAGCGGGGTCTCTCTGGCCCTTGCAGAGACTGTGCAGGAAGCCGCAGTAGGAGGGGATAGCAATCGGATGAGTCGGGAAGTAGCCCTAGCTTTGGTGCAGCAGTGACCGAGCGACTGATAAAGGCAGTCACACGTCGCAGGTCTGAGGGGCGTGAAGACGGCCATGATGGCGGAGATCGGGCGGTGCCCCAGGTGAGGCCGGAGGTGGCGGAGGCTATCTATGTGAAGGGAGCCGCTTCTGGTCGCCGTAGGGGACCAGGGGAGGATCCGGAGTCACACCTTGCAGCCGTTAGGGCGGCAGCAGGCCGCTGCCCAAGGTTGAAGATGAGTGTTCATGCATTGGACAATTCTGCCCTCCGTGCACCAAAGTAACCAATCGCTTAACCAGGGGTACGATGGTCTTTTCGAAATGTTTCCAAGCAACCAAGCAACGATTGCATGGCAAGGCCTACGTGGTAGCCTCCTTTTGGCCCAAAGTAAGTGATTCTTATTGAATTTGTATCTCCTCAACCGTAGCTCGGATAGATGCACTTTATACATGAATTTTGATCAGGACAACTCAAGGAATGAAATAAAAATATAATTGGAGGCTGATTATTCTTGAAATTCAAAAATTATATAGAGATACTATCTTTAATAGTTTAATCAATGAACAACCCTAACCTTTGATGATTAATGAATTAGAAAGGGTGAGATGAGTGTTTAAAGTTGATTTTAACCTGTTAATGATGAAAGGGCACATTAGGAACAAAAAGGATGAATTTTGCATGTAATTAGTTAATTTTGAGTTTAATGTGCATGAATAATTCTTTAATGGGCCTTGAAACCCTAATGTTGGTAATTAGGACTACTAATGGCTTTAATTATTCAATTTCATGCATAAAACTAAGTTTTCAAGGTTATAAGCTATTTCAAGCATTAAAGTTCCTAACTTGTGGATAAATACCCGAAATGTAATAATTAGGGTTTTCTCATGAATAAAGAATATAATTAATGGCAAATCAAGTTCATATGTGAATCGGACCATAATGAACTATGAATTGATGATAAATACATATAATGATCTTGTCATAGATTAAAGGGATAAAATGGTAGATTTAATGAAAAAGAAGCTTAATTGATGATTAATGTGCCTGTAACATGAAAATAGGGTTATATGTTGTTAAGATAACCTTAATGTTGAAGAATAGATGAGATAATTAGGGTTTGTGATCAATTGCGTTAAATTAGGGTTTAAAATAGTAAAAGATGAAGAGAAACCCTAATTGCAATGGAAATCCTAAAAGTGGACTAGAAACCCTATGAAGCGAGCTAGATTTGATAGATCTTAATGACATGAGTAATAAAAGGAAATTGAATAATTGTTTCAGGATCTGATTGAATGCTTGCATGCTCATTGTTGTTTGGATTATTCCTGCACCTGAATCTACATGTATAAGTATGTGGTTACGCTTATGATTATCCCGCATTAGTTTGTTGAGGATTTTATCGATGTTTACATCGTGGCTTGAATTAATTGTTGGATGAATTTAATTTTTGCAAATTATAATGTGGATATGACTATCACCTAAGATAAGTGCCTACTAGCTTAGATCCTAGTCCCCTTTGTAGCTTTATAGATTGACCTAGTAAATGGCTACCATTGGGGTAGGTCCATCAGGTCATTGAATGACTTAGTAAATCGCTACCAATGGGGTAGGACCATCAAGTCATCATGAGTCAGGGATTGGGCTACCCTTGGGTAGGACCATACGACTCCATAACCCTAAGAATTGGCTACCTGTGTGGTAGGGCCATGGGGGTAAGGATCTACCACATGAGAGAGGTAGTATCCATGTCCACTGCAGGGACAACACAGAGATAGGGGATAGGAAAGGATTGAGTAGTATCGCTTAAAATGTAATCTTGGATGTTAAAGGATATTTGAATGACTGCATTGTTAACATAGTTGCACAATTATTGTTTCCCCCACATACCAGCTTCTTGTTGATCGACGTTTCGTTTGTTGGTGTTTTAGGTACAAATGAAAATAACAAACAGTAAAGCGGCATATGTGCAATTAAATGAGAAACAAAGTGCTCAGGAGGATTAGTTAGATTAGCATCTTCATGGATAGAAGTCTAGAAATCCCAGTTTTTCCTAGGTAATAAAAGTTTTATTTTTATTCTTGTTTTCAGTTTAGTTGGTAAAGTTTATTAATTGTTATTGATTATTTGTCGAACCTTTGATCCTGTTAGTTGAATAACGGTTCTGACCTTCGGGTCTCCCTTAATTGGGGGTTACCGGGAGGCGGGGTCATTACAGACACACAGACTGTATCATTTGCTATACTACAACATTGAATTTAGGTTCATAAAATGTAAGAGAACATTTTCTAGCCACCAACAATTTCATATAGTATTCTATATATGAACAACACAATATATATACATTGAAGTGGAAAACTATTATATCACAAAGAAACCTACATTGGACGGGACTGGAGGGTCCATGGGAGTACTCCTAATATCTTCATGTACCTCATCAGAAGAGTGCTATATGTGAGTCTGGGTATGTTGAGATTGAGAAGGCTAAAAGAGTCTCATTGATTCTTGTATTCTCATTTGTATCAGCTCATCTATCTCCTCCTACATCATATTGTCGCTCTTAGTAGAACTACATGTCCGTTATAATGAGGAAAACATGCTTTTATCCCAACACCAGCTCCAACACCCCTAACACGGATAGGACGCTCTTGAGTTCCAAAAGCAATTGTCAATTCATCCATTCATCCATCAAGGATGAACCTAGCTTATTTTCTTTGCTCATGGAGCTCCTACTAATCATCATCAATGAAACTAGTCAATAAAACATATGTGACGTCCCATGATTTCAGGCCTCAGATAAAATGATCTTAAAAGGAATGATTGGACTACGCATATCAGAGAGGTACATCTCCTTTATAGGGAGCCCATCACTAAAGAACTATGTGGTTAAGCGTGCTCATCCCACACTAGTACTAGGATGGGTCACTAGTCGGGAAGTTTATCCTAGCTTGCACGTGAATGAGAAAAAACCATGTGGCTAAGGCTAGTGGTGGTCTTTGAGGCAAGTTTTCATTCCTAAAACTCTATTTGAGCCTTAGACAGCGGTCCCGGGTGTTTCAACTTAACTATCATAATGAAAATATACATGTTTTTTGACACTTGAACTATACCATTTTTTAGCCATCTCAGTTGTTCTGGGGTTGGGAGTTACTACTTAGCTAATCTTTCTAGAATTTATCCAACCCTCATGTCAGAGTAGTGTGTGTGGACTTCAAGCATTCTTCATTCTTCCTTAGATGACAAATTTTTTTCCATGTTTTGGTGGTGAAAGGAATATCCAGCGGGACCCAAGTTATGGTCATGCATATTTTTAACATGCCTTTCTTTTTTAGCCTCAAGTGCAGTCTAGGTAATCCATAAGATTTGAAAATTACTTAATACCTTGAACTCATCTAATTAATCATAAGTATAAAATGAAATTACTTAATACCTTGAACTTATCAGATTGCCTCGAAGCATAAAACTTCTCGACATAGAAGCATCAAGATACTTGTGTTGCTTAATGCCAGACCTCTTATTCTTGTCTTTATTTATGTATTCTCTTATCAGATTAGTCTTAAGATTCCATCACATCTTCCCTAAACATTGTATCATATTTTCTATAATAAGATTTTTTGTCATGGTGAAAACTACACTACAAAAGTAGTTATACCATTTTTAAGAATGAGAAATGAAAGAATAAGAAAAAATTATGGAACGTAGTATAAATTCATATAAGTCATAGTTATGCCCTTCTAGATTAGGTCTTTTTGGGAAACATCAACTATATACTTAGATTGTATGACTATTTGCACTTTTTTTTAATACTAACCCCACAATAGTACATGATACCACTATGATTACCCCCTATAGTGTTTCTTACATTATCAAAAGTGATAGCCAACTTCTCACCTTTGGCCCTAAGTGTCAATAACTAGTGGATGAGCATGATGTCTCTATTGTGTGAGGAAGCACCACTGGTACCGTTGCCAGCAGACTCAATAGTATCCTCCTCAACATCCTTGTACTCAACAACCTCATAGTTCCTAACATCCTCCTAGTTAGAGGTCATGCTATAAAAATCTACAAAATTGAAAATAAAAATTAAGTGTTATAAACATGTACATCTAGCATATAAATCATAAATAAGTGATAGAGAAACATGCATAGTATTAGTATCTAAAAAAATGCATTGTTTGCAATATAAAAGGTATGCCTCTACATTGTTTCAATCACATGTCAATTAATATTCCTTTTGTGTGATCTTGACGTATATAGTATTCATCAATTGTTAGTTTCAACATTTACACTTGGATATCAAATTGAGAAGGGGATGGAGTAATTTGATTGGTCTTAGTATTTTTTTCCATCTATAGGATCTTGAATGAGCTACCTTTTCCCATGAATAATGACAAAGCATTTTTTATTTGTAGGATCTTCAATATTACATAGTTGTTTTTCACCTGATGCCATGATGAATGTCTCATCCTTTTTTTCCTTTAATTTCCAATTTTTTTAATGTGAAACCCAACTCATCCACTCAAACTCCCTTATTGTCATCATCCCAAATACACCTTAAGATGAGAAATGTACTATGTGTAGTCAAATTCCCATATGTATTGAATGAAACTGTAATAAGACATATTACATTCTCATGGACTCTTATCCTTTGCATTAGAAAAATACACTAAAGATGCTTGAAGGGTGACCCAATATTATGGACGAGACTCCTATCATCTAGACGCTTTGTGTAATATGAAAATCAATTTATATCACTCTTCCTAAGATGTACCATCTATTTTTGGTTTAATGGCGAGACATTTGATATTCTCATCAACATCATTTACTATTTTAGATGGTTGATAGAAGAATTTATCTTCAAACCGTCTAACAAATGTTCGATTATGCTCTCTAACAAGCCACATTGAGTTGGATCGAGGATATTTTCTATGGATAAATTTGTGTGTTTGGTGATATAAATAACCACTTCATTGATGTTGTGTAAAACATACAAATGTTCTTATTCCCACATCTCATGAATAAAATCTTTAACTAATGCTACTAAAGTCCCTTTTCTAGAATAACTGTCAATATGATCAGATTTTGCATCGGCATGAGTTGTATTGCAAGTTAGAAAGTAATTGCAAAAGTCTAGTACCTCCCTAACCATGTAACTCTCAATTATTGTCCCTTTAGTATGACAATCATTTCAACATCAACTTTAAAAACACTATGTACCATTCAAAAGAGTACATCCAATCCAAGAAATCTAGAATAACATTTTTTATTCCCTATTCAAATGGACAATAAGATGTACCATTATATCAAAGCATGAATGAGGAAAATATATCTCAAGCTAGAAAAAGGTAACAATCACTTCACTTTGCAACTTATCAAGATTTCCAGATCTAAAACTTTACTGCATAAATTGTTGAAGAAGAAATAAACTTTGCTAATTGCAAACCTTACTTGCTTTGACAGTATACATCAAATAGCCACATTGCATTTTTTTGCATTAGGGTGTCACAATAATGAGATTTGAGACCTATTAGTTTCATATCCTTCATTCATGCTATTATGCAAATATTGTAAGAGTATCCTTTTTGTACATTAAGTAAACACTCGCAATATTTTTTTTATTTCTAGACAAAGTGTAACAAGTAGGTAAACATGTGGGATAGTCGTTGATAACTCTTCTATTAATTCTCTCCTTATACCCATTTTATGTAGGTCCATTTTGGATTTCATGCCATCTTAAGTCTTTCTAGATTTTCAATTGTGTACCAATGACACTATCACATACATTTTACTCATCATGTGCGACACTAATACAATGCCTAATTGTTAAATAACTCCAATTAAAAAGATCCTATACTATTGACCTCTTCTTAAAAAAGTATTTATCACATGCGGGGGTAGTAATTCATTGACAATGTTGTCTACTCTTTTATAACATCCTCCCCTAACATAGGTTTATTGGTACTCTGTTCCTCCTCTGAGTCGTTAAAGGAATTGTGTAACCATCAGTAAGGATGCACTTTTGGGAGAAACTTCCAATGACCAAGATATGCAGTCTTTCTTCCATATTTTAGTCGTATTAAATTAGTGTTTTCCTCACATATAGGGAATACTTTGGTTCCTTTTTTTGTATATAGATGAATTCATGTATGCTTTAGATGAATTCATTTATGATGGAAATTCTTTAATTATACAAAATAACATAGCATGAAAATTAAAGGTCTCTCCAGGTAAAGAACCATAAGTCATTACCCCATCTTCTTAGAGTTTCTTTAAGTCATTAATCAGAGGTTCAATGTAAACATCAATTTCATTTATAGGTTATTTGGAACCTTATATCAATATTGTTAGTAATGTGCTTCCTTTTTATATGCAACCAAGGAGGAAGATTGTATATAACAATCATAACAAGACAAATGTTATGTTGGCTACTTAATGTACCTTATGGAAAAGTTTTCAATTCTTGTCTTCTTCACCAAACTGAGGGTACAAAAAATCAATTCTCTTCCATCATAGGAACCACAAGCATGTCGTAGGACTGCTTCGTTGTTTGTATTTACCTCTGCATGTCAGGATAAATTCTACACATCTATTGAATTAGAATATAAGTGTCAAAACTATTGTATTATATGTAGATACCGCATCACCTTGGTAGGAGAGTCGGTCTAGGTCTTACTCAAAGTCATCATTTTTTACCTTGATACCCGGCAATTTAGACAATCATTCCAATCGATATAGTCATTTTGAAATAACACATAGTCATTTAGGCATGCATGTATTTTCTTAGCCTCCATTCCCAATGTTCACATCATTTTCTTTTGTTTGTATGACTAGATTGAAAATTCATACCTTTAGGCAAAAATTTTACCAAAAGAGACATGAAACTTTTGTCACTTCACTTATTTTTAGCCTTTAGGGTATTTGATTTCAACATAATGCTCGTCCTTGTACACTTAGTACTCCCTAAGTATTACTATTTCACAATGTGATCTACAATGTGTTGAAATAAGTAAGATGAATCAGTTATATTTATTCAAAAACTATATAGCATCACAACATCCAAGTTGTTAGGAATTAGTTTGTTTGCATCAAGATTGTTGGACATTTCTTCTTCCACACAAGTACTACTATCGACCTATACTGATATCATAGTAGAAATATCTCCATTCCAGTTCCATTTTGTATAACCCAGTTAACTTGAGATGCATTTTTATAAACTCATCAAGACCAACTATAAACTCTTCAATTTAGTGATTAGGAATTAACATCCAACGTCGATCTGATCTAGCCCTAAACTAACACTACAATGAGCATTGAATCAGTATGGATTTAACAACATCAACTTTTAAATAAAATTTGTTTGAATTGAGACCAAATTGCGTATTAGTTTTTACAACAGTAATTAGCATTGATATCGACGAATGTATAGTTCCTATATTGTTCTTGAACACTTAATCTCACTATTAAGTGTATAATTCATGTTTGGACGTTTAAGAATATTTAAGCATCATGTCACTATAGTTATCCAAGTACAATAATGTAGTTGGGATAAATCTACCTACATATGTAATCATAGAACAAACGGGGAAACAGTTGTCAGAATATTGGTGAAAACCAAACATACACTATACAGCCACAACCTAAGTGATATTAAGTGTTTAAGAACAACCCCAAACTATGGACTATCCAAGGTTTACTCCTTTTGGTTGAATCTAGGACGGATTTCTAGGCTAGCCGAATATATGTAATTAGCATTCATATTGATGAATGTGTACCACCTATCCAAATCCTAAACATGTAAACTTACTAGTAAGGGTATAATATGTGTTTGACTATCAAGAATATTTCCAAGGTAGTTCCCTACAATACTCTAAGTACATATATGTAGATGAGAAAATACCCACCTACATATGTACATAGAGAATGAATGAGGAATCCACTATCAAAATATTCTCGAAAATAAAAAACACATTATACACACACATACCAAGTAACTAAATCATGGGCATATTTATAGGCCTACATGGTTTAGGATATAGTATTATGGATTAGGGTTTATCGATAATAATTTAGTATTAGGGTTTAGGGTTTATAATTTTGGTAAATTCATATCATTTTTAGTGTAAATCAAGTTATTTCAGGTAAATCCATACCATTTCATCATATTAATTATTAGGTAATTATATACACATACAACATTCAAATAAAACCATGCACTCAAAAATTATTATAAAAGAACTTTCATCATACATACATTTATATAATTGTACATTCTAGATAAATCAAAAAATTATACATGCATTCTAGACAAATCAAACAAGCAATATACATGTCAACAAAGCAAACAAGAAGTTATACTCGAAAAACAACCATACAAGCACTCTAATTATGCAAACAACAAACAATTACTACCTAAGGTGATGGCGAGCATCTCCTACAATAGAGGGGGCAACAGCAAAAAGGGTAGTATGTGCAGCGGGAACAAGAAGAAGGAAAAAGAAGGGTAGCATGGGCAAAAGGGGAGCAAATGGCTTAAGGAGGAGCACTGCTTCAAGGGTGGAAGAGACAAAGATGCAGTCAAAAGTTATGACAAAGAGTACAATTGACACAATAAAGACAAAAACAACTAGGGAGAAAGAATCTTTGAGGTGTTACTAGTAGAGATATAGCATCAGTTAGAAGGTAACATTTGATGTGTTGTTAAAAAATGACACCCATGTTTTCAATTTTATGTTAGTTTTGGTCAAAAATATATATTATATTTCAGCAAACCCTAGGACAATCTGTGTCAGTTTGGGGAGACATCATATTAAGTAAACCCTTTCATCGTAAAAGGATAATTTGAAGGGAAAACTTATTTTGTAGGGAGAATCGTGGGAAATTACTAATATATGTTTAGTAAGCCAAACTAATGTAAAATATTAGCAAACCTTCAGAGATTCTATTTGGTTTACGAGGCAAAACCAATGTAATAAGCTAATTTGGAGGGGACATTTATTTTGCTGGAACTACTGTGGTAATACTCCAATGTCAGTTCTTGGTAAGATGACGTGACATTTGTTGTCCCAAAATTTTTTGAGAAATTCAATTTGCCAAACTATTTTTAACACTAGTTTCCTTTTAGCAAACCGACATTGTCTCTAAAGAGCTACCTGAATATATCTATGAATGACCACTACAGAACTATTGTGATGCTTTCTTTATGGAACAAACTTTGTATTAGTGTTGTGTTAGTTTTTTTTCAAACCAAAGTTATACTATGTGATGCTAGAGGAAAAAATGTACTATAGAAAATTCACTTCTACTAGAATTTGCTCTTGTGGATGCCTTTGTGATCTCTTTATTTGTTATCATTCTACTTCAGTTTCTACCATCATCTCTTATTGTATAACCACATATCATGGCCCCTCATGATTTAGATCATCCAACACCTATGATCTTTCCCTTCATTTGGGATGACCCACAACATTTATGAACAACACTCCTTAAAAGAGGATCAAAATATTTCCTCATACTAACAACTTATTATTTGTGTTTTTCATATTTGCATAACAATCTATATGTATTTTAAACTTCTGAATGATTTCTCACTTGTACCTTATGTACTTGCATGACTATATGCATGTACCTCTAGTACTTAAATGATTGCATACTTGTATCTGACCTACATGCATCCATGCAAATCTACTAGAAAAATTGGTAACAATAGATGTACCAAACTTATTTTGGTTTTGAAAATACTAATGTTAATTCCATCCACTTATCATACTATTCCAGGATGGATTTTTCTAGCTATGATAGATGATCAAACACATGCTTAACTTCATTATTTGTCCTTCCAAGTCTTTTTCCTTCATTATGTCTCTATAAATCAATTATCTAGGAATTACTTAAATCATGATCATATTATTACATGATTATGAAATGTCAAAATCAGTACAAATACTTCAATACATAAACCCAACAAAGTACTTGCCAAAGTTATGGAAGGATTGGTGACTTATATTTTATAGTAGTTACCTTTAGTCAAGGTTCTCTTGAGAACATAGGGTGGTTGCCACGATATATTCTCCTTCTAGATTTAAAGCACACTATCTTGTCATAGAATCATGCTTTAGTGAGGTGTCATTTATAGTTCTAGAACATTGATATTATCTATATTCCTTATTCCTATATTTACTTAAGAAGGTTCTCTAATCATTGGTTTGACCATGGATATTATTGAACTCCTTGAATGTCTGCTTCCTTACCTAACCATAAATGAATTTAAATAGTTGATATGGATTTTATAACATAAGAAAATCTCTAAAATAAATTGAACCTAGGTTTTAATCTTTTTTCCACATGCAATTCCACTCATCCACAAATGGATGAGTCTATCACAGTAATGCTAAAAGGGTCGAACCCAAAGGACAACTTGATTAAGAATTTGCTCAAAAATTGATGATTAAGAAAAATATTTAACTCCAATTGTTGGGAGAGTTTGATGACCTAAGATTTTACTAATGATTGTAATTGAATTGAAACGATTCAAAGAGGGATGCAAACAATATTAAAAAGACACTGAGGAAATTGGCTTTCACCATCGCCACAGCTAACTAGATTAGGACCATGTTAATTTGTGTCCTTAAATATCACAAATTTTATAAGAATCAATTTCCTTGTGGGCTCAAAATCTCCTTACCCATATACCAAAAACTAATCGTCTTGGTAGATCCCTTTTCTAATCTCATCTAGAGTTTAATGCTCCCACTTAGTAATCTAAACTAAATTTCGTGGTCATTGTGTTTACCAATATATCAATAATGTTAATTGGCTAATCAATTAAACCAACAAGAAAAAAATGAATAGGAAACAATGTAGAAACAATAAGCCATGAGTTTGATAATAACTAGAACAAAATATAGGTGATGGAGAAACTCAATGTGCCCCTGTGTAATAGCTACTCACTCATATCCTTGAATTCAATACAAATATAGATGAGAGAAGAACAAATCAATTCGTTTGAGAGACAAAGATTAAGGGTCAGTGATCTCTCACAGAAATATAAGTTCTAGTAGTAGAAATATGCAATCTTTAAGAGATGCACGTCATATCTCCTTATTTTATCCACTCTATGCACCAATATGAGATTTTTATGGTAAGAGGTCGATACACTGATCTTAGGTCAACATCTTCAATATATAGGGTTTCCTTCATACCCACTACAACTAACTAGAATGGACTAACAACACCCTATTTGTTTTCTGGTCTGTCGTGTTTGTCAGTCAAATAGCAAGCCACTAGGTCAACTGATTTTAAGTGGGTGTTTGATGAATATTTGCATTAACTGACCCATCACATGGGTCGACTAATGGTTGTCACTTCCCCAACTTTTGTGGGTATTTTCAATCACATGAGTGGCTAACCAGTCAGCTAATAGGCTTCTAATAAGCTTCTTCAGCGACATTCATGTAAGTCGACCATTCACCCCAATCAATTGATTGGGAATTGATGGGTGTTGAACTGTTACAGACGAGTCAAGTGACTCACCCCATGGGTCGACCAATTGGAAATTTGTGAAGATGTCATAGAATCTTAGTAAATATTAGTGAGCTTTCTCTTCATTTTGGGTTGATCAACCCACCTGGTTGGTCAATCAGTTGGCTTCATGCATGAGTTCCCCTTTTAGCTAGCTAGTCGATCGATCAACCAATGGAACGGCTAATGTTACTAGCTTGCCTGGATGAGTGTAGAAGGACTTTTGTGCCTTTATTTTCTTATGAACTTTTTTGATGAGTCAAGGATGATAGATCTTTGCATTATTCTCCTAGACATTGAAGTGGAGTGATAGGAGTAGTGCATTTAGCACATTCACAACCACCACCACAAGAGCTTAACTAGTGGCAAGTTTTGGGTGGACATATCCAGGTTGCTACCTTCCTTCTCTAATGGATCAAAGACTTCCTTCATACACAACCTCATGTTGCAATATATCCACCTCATTCTCTTCTACATGATCTTCACCAAAGGTGGCATGTGGGTGTGGTCGCTCTACTTGACTTGTATTGCATCTGGAGACTACAGAACTATGAGCCCTACAACTAAGAAAGTGTGATGATAAAGCATCTACACCTAGTGGTCCAGTGCAACATACACTCTATGTTCAACCAGGGCATCTTGGTCACTGCCATCTCACACTACTTGGGATAAACTCATATTCCTTATGAGGAAGTACAATAGAGAAGGAAAACTACTAGATTGATATAAAGTACCTACAACAATCAATAATGATCCACCCAGTCAAGATTTGGGGATCTACTACCTACTATGGTGGGATAGAAAGGCTTTTATTGCATTGCCAACACCCTCCTACTATGCAATCAAAAACCTCTTCTACAACCTCCCCAACCATACGGAAAATATCGAACATTTTAGGTGTGACCCCCCAGTCCCAGGTGAGATTCTTGAGCCTTCGTAAGGACGATATAGTACCTCCCTGGAGGCCAATGATAAGGAGACGGAGCCTCCACTGACATATTCTTGCTACACCAAGTGACACATTAGTGTTGGCCCTTCTGTCCCCAACAACTTTGATGATCTTGAGCAATTGATGGACCACATCAAAGGCACCCTGACCCACATGGAGTAGAAGTAGTAGTGACATTCAATTGAATCACATGTACCACATGTCGTAGATGCATGAGAAATGGCATATGGATTGGGAGGACTACACACATACCTAAAATTACTATGAGGAATATAGTTTTGGATAAACCTATCCCTTCCCTACTTAATATAAAGGACTCCAATACACGAAGCACCCACAATATGAGGAACTGGAGTTTACTCCCCATTGAACATGCAACACATATAATTTTATCATTTTGTGTTTTTTAAGCACCTATGTAAAGTAGTGTGGAACTCAAGAGTGAGATCTTTGTAGACTTGTCACACTTTGTAAGGGAAAAGAGAGATGTGGTTTTGTTACAACACCCTATCCATGACCTCTTGGATGCCCCATACCTTGAGTGTATATATGCATGCCCAACATGGAAGTTGTACCCTGAGTGACTCCATTGACTTGTAATTATTCTTCTTATTAATGGTGGTAGTCAGTTTGTACTTTCTCAATATAAGGGTGATGTGGGGGTTGTGTATATAAACCCCCACACTTCTCCTCCTGTTGAAGAGTTGTGATGATGTGGTGTAGTAGTGGTGTCTGAGTGGATTATGATTGTCTTGTATTGAGCATTGATCTCAATGATGAGCTTTCCAACTATCATGGAATTAGTGGAAGAAACTTCAAGAGTGGAGGACTCACACCCCCCATTGGCATCATGCATATGTATGTCATCCTCTACATGCTTCTGTCTGATGTGGATTTCACATGTGGCAAGGTGCTTTTATTTAGACTAGAAAAGGAAAAATGTGTTGCTTATTCCTTCTCCTTACCCTTCTTATTCTTAAAACTAAAGCAGTTTAGCCTCTACCCCCAACTATGGTCAAAACCACTAGATGTGGTCAAAACTACCTTTCGTAGAACAAGGCATCATGTACTTTTGTTGGGTCTGAGTTGATCGGTTGGCGTCGTGGGTCAATCGAATGGAAAATTTGTTGAATCTATGAGCACATCAAGTCAGTCGGCCAGCCCTACTCATCGGTCGATTGGAAAATGACGTTGGCGTAGTGATTGTAGTTGGTTAATTGACTAGTTTTGTGAGTTAATTGATTGGAAAATTGTGACTGATATGTTGTTGATGACCAATCAATAAACTAGAATGTGCGTTGGGCGATTGGGAAATGGTGGATGGCTGGTGTAAAATTTAAATTGGGTGATGAAATGAGTGTGTTGGTTGACTATGTAGGATGCGACTGCAACATCCCAGGATTTGAGGCCTCAGATAAAATGACCCTAAAAGGAATGATTGGACTACCCATATCACCATGTACACCTCCTTTTTAGGGAGACCATCACTAAAAAACCTTATGATTAAGCATGCTCAACCAAGAGTAGTACAAGGATGGGTGACCAGTTCGGAAGTTTATCCTAGATTGTGTGTGAGTGAGGATAAAGCACACACTTAAGGCATGTGCGGGTTTGTGGGAACAACCATCATTCCTAAAACTCTACAAAATCCATGGACAGTGGGCCCAAGTGTTACATTGACATGGAATGTCGATGGACTAGTGCTTTTCAAATAGTGTTGAGGGTATCTTGCAAGCCTCAACTAGTCAGATGGATGCTATGAGACACCCAACTGGCAGGTGATTGGTGGCGACTAGATGTGAGGAAAAAGGTAATGAGTTGGCCAGCTGAATGGTGATGGTCATTGGCTACTTTGCTCTTTAGTATGAAAGAGGGCGGAGAGGCTAGCAAAGGGGAAGATGTGCATAAGGTGATGGTAGTTTCTCATTACTTGACTCATGTGGCGGGAAGCTTTAGAAGAAATAGTTGGTTGGTCAACTAACAAAGGAGGGGAACTCTGTCTAGGATAGGAGGGTTTGTTGTGATGATGAACTCCCTTGCCTTTTGTTTTATTTTATAGACGGGAGGTGTCCAGCCCCAAACTTACTAGAATTAGTCGACTGAATGGCCTTATACATGAAATAAGATGTAGGTCAGTCAGTTGACTCATCACATGAAGATGATGACTGGAAAATGTTTCAGTGTTAAGTAACTTATAGGGGTGGGATTAAATTTCCAATTGCCCTACTGACATAGTGGGTTGGTCAATTCACTTTGAATGACTATTAGGTTCTACAAGTGAGTTGACTGACTAGTGGGACCAGTCGATCGACACGCCTCATGTTGTTCTTGAAGAAAACAACTAAGGTGAGGAAGGGTCAATGTTGGACTTGCATCATACGAATGATGTGGCATGTCGTCGATTGGAAAATCATGAATTGCCACTCGCCCAATGTGCCTTCTTGAGATTAATGGAGTCGGGAAACGAAGCTTCTCGATTGATCAGTTGGCCTTGAACTGCTTGCCAAATGCTATAGGTTTGTTGGTCAACCAGTGAACCTAGTTAGATAATCCATTTGTAGGACTTGTTGTGTTTCAACTGACCTTTCCAATCACCCAATTGGTTGACTGAATTGACTGACTAGAAATTGAAATGACTAGTCGGCTGATCTATTACTTGTGATTTATGAAAACAAGACTAGATTAGACATTTGCAAAGTAAAAAAATCATAATATAAAAAATGAAAATGCATAAAATGAAATGGACTAATGCTAAGTATAGAAAAAGGAATCTAACTAAGATAATCATTGGGATTCCCCCAACAAGAACATTATTTTACATGGTTGGCTCGACACCTTAATCCTTAGATGCTCACATAATTTGAAAGGGAGAGCGGATTCACTTCCTTTATTGCAAGGTCTCCAAGGGTAAGTTATTATTTTAGTCTATGGTCATTCACCACAAATTCTCCATTTACCTTATCACATAATACAAATTTCCCACGTCTTCACCATATATCTCCCATGCCATTGGGGCTTCAGCTATACTAAGAAGAACCTCAATCGAGAGTTGTAGAGTAAAGCTTTATATTCCACTTGGATGTCTTTCCTCTTAAACTGGACAACATGCCACCTCTTGGTGTGCTCCTTTTAGATACATGCATTCTCGTAGGCATACATTAACACCATCCTCCAACTCTTACAATTGATGGAATCATTTTTCTATAGAAGATACAAATCAAAATTCAGAAAATGAATAGCCTAGATAGCTTTATTCCCATATCAATACGGATATGACAAGATTTACCACAGATAACCTTGAATGGTGCAGTGCTTAGAGATGTCTTTAATGTTTTCTAGTATACCCAAGAGCATCATTATGCTTCAATGTCCAATGCTTCCTTGCACATCCCATTGTCAATACAAGCATGGCCTTGATTTGTCCGTTTGAGACATGGACATGACTGCTTATCTGTGGATGGTAGGGGGAGGCCACTAGATGATGGATTCCATATTACTTAAGTAGTTGCTCAAACTTTTTATCAAAAACAATAGGATCTACCATGAAAAATAAATGTGTGTGGTACCACAAATCTAGGAAAATGTGTGTCCTTAAAAATCTTCATGACAAGCTCAGAGTTGCTTGATATAGTGAAAATTGCTTTAACTCACTTTGAAATGTAGTCCAATACAACCAAAATGTAACAGCACCAACAAGATGGGGGAATTAGACCCATATAGTCAACTCCCCAAACATCAAAGATCTCAACCTCCTACCAAGTTGTCATGGGCATTTCATCCCTCTTCAATATATTTTATGACTCTAGTATCGATCACAAGATGGAATGAATTTATACACCTTTGAATATAGAATGCCAATAAAACCCACATTGAGGACTTTTTGTGTTTTTTTTTGGTGCACTCATGTTCCCACCTATATGGCCTGAGGGACACTACTCACAAATACAATGGTCTCCAGTATGACATAACTTTGATATAACCCATCAACACCAAATGGGAAGATATATTTCTCATCCCATTTCTAGTTCTTGACATCATGTAGGAACTTTTTCTTGTAATGACCCATGTACTCTAGGTGTAGAACTCTAGCTTCTAGATAGTTTGTAAAATCTGCAAACTAGGGAATACTAGAAGAAATACGCTAGCTACTTATCAAGGAGATATTCTTCTTTTGATAAAATATCACTATCAGAGAGATGAATGTGGCTAAGATATTAACCAACATGTTTTCGCTCCCTTTCTTATCACGTATCTCCAAATCAAACTCCTTGAGTATGATGATCCACCAAATCAGCCCGTCTTTGGCTTCTTTCTTCTTCATCAAGTAGAAAATAACATCGTGGTCAATGTAGATGATCACCCTTGAGCCAGCTACAATCTAAATTTGTCAAGGCATACACAATGGTGGTCATCTTCTTCTCAGTTGTGGTATATTTTTGTTTTGCTTCATCTAGTGTCTTTGACATAATATATCACATGGTGCCCTTTTCCAATGTAATGTGTTAGAACAGCTCCTAGTGATAGTCCATGTCATCACCCATGATCAAAAAGGGTTGAGGCCAATCTGGTGCCCTAAAGATAGGTTTGGTAAAAGAGCAACCTTCTTAGTGTTAAAACTATCCACACATGTAGAATCTAATGAGAAGACAACATCCTTTAGAAGAAGGTTTGTAAGAGGCTTTGCAATCCTCGAGAAATATTTGATAAGTTGATGTAAACTTGCATGTCCCAACAAGACCCTAATTTGTTTCATTGTAGATGGTAGTACAAGTTTGGCGATGACTTCAATCTTCACCTTGTCTACCTATATCCTCTTGTTACTTACTCTATGGCAGAGAACAATGCCCTCTTTCATTGTGAAGTGTCACTTCTCCCAAATTAGCACTAGATGTGCTTCTTCACATTTAGCTAATACAAAAGAATGATTATGTAATCAACAGTCAAATAAATCTTCATATATGGAAAAACCATCCATAAAAACTGCCATCACATTTTTCTGTCAACCCAAAAATATAGTTTTTGTATAGTGTTTGAATGTAGCAGGTGTGTTCCATAGCCCAAAGGGCATCCTCCTGAAGGAATAAGTGCCAAAAGGATACATCAAAGTAATATTCTCCTGATCGTCTAGCGATAGGACCTAGAATATCCATCTAGATAGCAGAAGAATTTTTAGTGGGCTATACACTCTAACACATAATCAAGGAAGGGAAGAGGGAAGTGACCCTTCTTTGTGGCTTTGTTAAGACTGATGTGGTCTATGCACATCCTCCACCATGTAACTATAAGAGTGGGAATGAGCTCTTTCTTTTCTTTCTTCACGATTATGGTATCATCTTTCTTTGTAACAAATTATGTTGAACTCACCCAATGTCTATCTAAAATAGGATAATGATCCCCATAATGAGAAATTTTATGATGTCTACGCATACCACCTGCATGTTGGGATTCAATCTATTTTGGGGTCTCGAGATGGATTATATTTATACACCATCAGTATCTTGTGCATGCAAATTGCATGACTGATACTTGTTAAATCATTCATCTTGTATCCTACTAGAAAACTTCCTTTTCCTTAGCTTAATCATCTATCTATCCTCCTAGTCCTACGTGAGATCTGAATTTAGAATCATGGGGCAAGACTTCTACTTGTCAATAAAGACATACTTCAATCCCTTTGGTAGAACCTTCATCTCTGGTTCTTTAGGCATCTTTGGCACCTCTTCAACTATTAATATCATCTTCTGATATTTGAGTTCAGCATCTTATTCTCTTCATAGGTATCCAAGTGAAACTGGTATTGATCGACTTGTGCATCAAAATGTGAATTATCTAAGATGGTTATGGCTAGTTGCAAGAGTCCTTCAGACATTTGACTGTCTTGTATATGTAGAAGTAGTTTATTGATGCAGTCAATTAAGAAGACTTCCTTATGAATCCTAGTCCCTTTAAAGGTGTCACACACCTTGAACTTGAGTGTATCTCTTTCTAACCTTAGAAGAATAGTGCATGATTCTAGATCAATGAAAGTTTTATCTTTGGAAAAGAATGGGCGGCCAAAGATAAGAGGCTATCTAATATCCTCCTTAATATTCATGATAAAAATTGCATGATACATAAGCATCCTCATCAACCATAACTGGATCATGCTCAATGATTCCCATAGGTTTTTCATTAAGGAATATGCTAGCTGAATTGTCATGGTCGTTGGGAGTAGATTAATGAATCCCAATCTTTGGTAAATATTGGACAACATGAATAAAATATTGGCTCCAAACTAGCTTTCCCCTTTCTACATGTGTTGTTCCCAGAGTAGCACCCAATCCTATGTAAGAATCAGGATCCTTCTGCTTCTTAGACATCTTGTTGAGGACAATATTTGAGGTTTTTCTAGCTTGCTTCACCATTTTATAATCCCTGAAGGTGTATTTCCTGGTCAAGAGAATTTTCAAGTATTTTGAATAGGATGGTATCCCACAAAGGGCATCCACTTGGGTATGACCACATAAAGATTCTTCATGGCTTCCTTGAACTTCATCAACCTAGCATCCAACTTTGTCTACTATAAACATTCTTATTATAGGGGCCTTGGCTTGTAAATTAGCATGTCTAATTCAACAACATAGACGTGTGGTTTCTATGGATCATTTGCATTTTTTGTTTTAATAACAACAAAGGTTTCAAGTGCCTATTCTTGTTCACTCATCATTGTGTCATCATTGTCAAAGTCAATAGGAATAGTGGCTGGTGTAACTGGTGGCATTGGTACATACAAATTGTCTAGACGTGTGGAGTTAACCTTCAGTTGTTCGGGATATTTAGGGTTGATATCTAGTAGGTCAATGGAGACACCTATAGGAGGGTGCAATGAAGTTGAGAGTACAGCCAATTGTGAGTCAATTGCCTTCTAGTTAGACTTTTGATTTGATATCATCATCTACTATGACAAAAGGATCTTTTCTATTGTTGAGAACCTATCATGGTCGGCACAAGGAGTGCTATCCTACTATGCTTGTTGTGCTTGTGTTGGATTCTAAAATTCTTCACCTTTTTTGTACCCAATAAACTCCCACTGACGTTGCCTTAGTTCCAAAAAAATTTTTGTTGATTGAATTGGAACTAGGAGGTTTGTGTCCTTGATTGTTCATTCGAGGTGGTCATTGTGGTGATGTATTTTTTTTCTCTTACTGGATTACCCTACTAAAAACTGGGGTGGTTTCCCTATGGTTGGGGTTGTAGTAGCCATGGCATGGAATGTTGGGGATGCATTTTACGTCTTTAACTTGTTTCCTCAAGTACTATTTGTCATCTTCTGGTGTTTGGTCATTGTTGAGAACACCTTATACAACTACAAACAATTAAGAGTAGCATGGCCAACTCCATGGCATGCATCAAAATAAATTACAACTATCTTAACATGTTTTTGAGATGTAGAGACCTTTCTTTCATATACATTGAAGGACTTTTGAAAGTTTTCCTTCTTCATAGAAAGTGCCTTCAGTGAATCAGAATTAGATTTCAACTATGACCTATCATCTACCATGACAACCTTGAAAACTCCACCTCTAGTCATCCTTCCCCATTTATACTATTTTTTAGCCCCTAGTGCCACCACTCACCATACAGTGTCATAACTTTTCTCATGAAATTTCCTCTAGAAGAGGAATCTAGGAACCTCTTGAGTCATCTTCCACACCCCTATGGGCTATTTGACTAAGTTATTCTTAGGTATCTCATGGTGTGGGCATTTAAGAATAAGCTCATTGTAATGTTCTCATGCCTCTGGGAATGACTCCCCAAGAGCATGTGAGAAATGAGTGATCTGACCCTAGATGTCATAGGCAACAAGGGAAGGTAAACCTTCTTGAGAAACTTGTTCTCAAGTCTAGGTTCTGATTGGCTCTCTAGAAAGTGACTTATGCCAGTTCTTTGCATGGACAATCAATGAATACTTGAATATTTGAAGGAAAATTGTGTCATCATCTACACTAGTAGGCTCACTCATGATACAAATATACACAAACTTTACTAGGTGCCCTTGAAAATCTTCACCTATCTAGCCTGCAAAAGCATTGTTCTGAAGCAATTTGAGCCAATGAGATTGAATCATGTATGTTGGCCCTAGTAGCTTAATCATGAGGTTGAAATTTCAAGTTTTCTAGATTGAAAATTCCCTAATTTCCTTGCCCCTTTTAGCCACATGGGTTTCCTCCTGTGTAACCTCCAATATTGTCCAAGCAGTTACATGAGCATCTGCTATGATGTGTTCCCGCTACTCAATGACAATTTCTATGACAATCTTTGTATTTCTTCATCATCCATACTTTCTTGATGTTTTTTGTTCAACCTATGAAACGTCCTCTCTATTTCAAGCTTAAAAGGAGGGAATGTGGGATTGAATCAATTGGAAAAAAATTCCTAATTATTTAAAGCAAGCAAGTTCATAGGCTATTTCATTGTCTCCAGTAATGGTGCCAAAATTTGTTGTGAGTTTTATTACACAAGACATTTTCCTATGAAAAATTAACCCTAGGTTTGAATCCTTTTTCTATGTGCAATGTCATTCACATATAAGTAGATGATTCTATCACATTATAACTAAAAGGGTCTATCCCAAAGGACAACTTGATTAACAATCCATTCACAAATCAATAACTAAGCATAACAATTAACTATAAGTTTTGAAAGAGTTATGTTAACTAAGATTGTACTTATGATTTCAATGCAATTGAAACGATTAAAAGAAGGTTGTAAACAATATTGAAATGACATTGAGGCAATCAACTTTCATCTTCTCTGCCAGTGTAATTGTTACAAGTCATGGGATTATGGCTAACTAGATTAGGACCATGTCCATTTGTGTCCTATTGAAGAAAAAATTGCATAAGGATCAATTTCCTTGTGGGCTTGAGGTCTCATTACCAATGTATCATGAACCAATCATCCTGGTGAACCCCTTGAATGATCTCATCTGGGGTTCAAAGCATCCATTTGGTAATCTAATACTCCATTTTGTGGTTCCACATTTAGCATAATGGCTAACATGTTAATGGAGAGGTTCATCCAACAAACAAGCTAGAAAACAAATGGGAAACAATAACCAAGAGTTTGATAACAACTGGAAAAAATAGGGGACATGACTACTCCCCATCCCCCAACAAGAGAACTACTTGCTCATATACATGGAATAAACACAAGTATAGAGGAGGGAAGAAGAAATCATGTCACTGGAGAGATGGAAGAAGAATGTCCATTGATCTTTGATGAAACTTTGAGTTCCATCAGCACAAATTTCTTATTTTCAAGGAGGATAACATATCTCCTTTTCTTTTTAGTGTTCATTTACAATGAGATTCAGATGAAATATAGTTCTAAAACCTAATGTTAAGTCATTTTACATTATATATGGTCACCTCTAGGCCCAATTCAACTAACTTGAATGGCGTGAAAATTCCCAATTTCTTTTATGGTCTTCAATGTTAATTGGTCAACTGGAAAGCTAGTAGGTCCAATGACTTCAAGCGGGAACATGTTGAATATTTGCATCACTTGACTTGTCACATGGTTTGGCGGACACACGACTCTTCTGTTGCTTCTATGGGAATTCCTAGTTTCCCAACTCGCTACAAGTGAGTCAAGTCACTCACCCCATGGGATGACTGATTCAAAATGTGTGTAATTGTCAAAGAATCTGGGAAAATTTCAACAACTTTATCTTCAACTCAGTCGATCGATTGGCTTTGCACATGAGTTCCCCTTTGGGGTAGCTAATTAGTCAGCTAACTGGTGGAAGGGGTTGCTCAAATTGCTTGATTGAATTAGTATAAATGCTCCATTGTTGGGAAATTGGAGTGACGTATAAGGTAGCAGAAATAAAAATTTAAAGCTTGATTCGCTAATCAACAAGATTGCATCAACAAAAATGTATCTAGGAAGGAAGGTAACAAGAGATATACTTGGTCCTCAAGCAAGTCCAGTGAAAACTCTTGATATAGTATTGTGCTTCTTCTCCTAGTAGCAAAGTGCTTATTCTTTAGGCAGGAGCATGCTCCTTCTTTAGCAAAACTCAAACAGTCATCAAGAATGTCCTCTAGGTGCAACACCATGGACAGCGGTTGAAGGTGTTCTCCTAGCAGTAGGCAACAACCTCCTCACCTCTAAAGTAGTCAACACAGACCACCAAGAACTCCACGTTGTGCTACCAGAGCCAATGGGAAGGATTTGTCCCTTCGAACTTTAGTGTATTAGCACTAATTTTCTCTCCCACAATTGTCCCTCCCTTTTTGGGTAGGACTTTCTCGGGATCTCTATTTCTTACCACAACGAGAGAGGACAACAATTTTCATAGCTAATTGTTGTGTTTGGAAAGCCCCACTACCCCTCTATTTAAAGAAGAAGCTAGGCTCATGGCTTTCAGTTGGTATGGGAGTCAAAGAGACACAATTCATGAATTTCCTAGAAACTTCGAATGGTGAACCGGTCATTTAACCTACCTAACTGGTCAGTTTATAGGTGAACCACTCAGTTCATCGCATGAACTCGGTTTAGTATCTTTCATGTTGTAAATATGTTGGCTTTTAATATTCGATTAATGCACAATGATAACATCAGCATCAATCCTTGATTGAATCAAATTGGTCATTTATCTAGACTACACATATGATGAAATAATCAGTTCACATCATGAAATGGTCATTTCATAAGTGAAATACTCATTTCACATGTCTAGGTCAGGCAAATATTCAGCCAATTGTGTTTCCAATTGACCTGACACTCCAACCAATCAGTTCAACACTTATATCGGTTGGTTCAAAATCCAGTCACTCAATTTTGAACTTATGTTGTTTAATTGAATACCTAAATACTTTTAGTAATCAAGTTAAACATCATTCAAGAATAAACTCCTATTCCAAGTGAATCCTATGTGTGTGACCCTATAGGTCCCAAATTATGTTTGTAGTAATGTCCATAACCAACTTATGACACCATAAGCAACGAAAGGTATCTAGAAACACATCATTGCTACCCAAGTAATTTGAAAAGTTGGAGAACAACTTGAACCTACAATTTATAATCAGTGTTACTGTGATTGTATAGATCCTTTGTCTTTGATATCTGAATTGAACTCGAGGCATGGAATCATCATCCTCTTCAACGTTCAATCCATATTCCTTGAACTAGAACAGTTTGGCTAAGATGCATGTGACTTCACATATCACATATTAAGTCACATGAATATGGCCAAACATTTCTGATTCTTGCTTATCAAGAGGCATGGATATCAATCTCCTATATGAGGGATAAATCCCATCTACATCACTCTCATTCATTCCCATGTGTCAAAATGCACCTGAGCATCACCTTTATGGAAACCCTTATTCAAGATCACATTGTATGAAATATAAATACAATGAACAACATGTGATGGTTGTAGTGACTTTAGGTCTAAGAACCACAATCGCCACTATCATTATGAGAGTTGATCCTGACTACCATTCCATGATATCCATGTATCACTCTCAAGGTGGGTCTATCTGATACATTTTTCTCTAACATGTACATGTGTGCTTGAATTGATATCATAGATCATGACTACTGAGACACTATCATCAATCAACACACAATCTAGTCTTATATATTATTTTCATTTATTTTGCTTCCAATAATATTTGACTAGGGACATAACAAGAATGTATGTACTATTATCATAAAAATGATCTTGTTGTTCAGGTCATCAACCTGAAGACATATGTCATAGAGTAACATTTTATTTAGACATCTATCATGATTGTGTCATCGTCTCATTATTGAGAAAAACATAATGACAGAATTAGCTTTATTATTATCAAATCATGTATCTAATGTTTCAATCCAATCATTGTATGATTGTCTCTATGGGTATATGTACCAATAGACTCCCACTTGCACTTAGATCCAATCACCCATAAATCTTATTCTATGTGATCTTAACATGTCCATCATGTTTTTGGTGTGCATGCGCTTATGTAGCGGGTTAGCAACATTTGCTTCAAGTCAATATTTTACCAGTTTCTGATCTCCTCATTGTATGACATCTTGTATGATATGGAGGTGATGTAGTATGCTATCTAAGATTTCTTGCCTATCTAGTAGCTCCATTATCGTTACAGTATTTCTATTGTGTCATCAATGGTTGGAACTACCCACAGGTTCATCTGTATGTACTTTTGGATCCATATAGTATCCTCTGGTCTTCTCATAACACCAAGATAGTCGGGTTCTATTGTAGGATTTATACAACTGTCTCTAGCTCAAAAAATTCCATCTTACAGTTCTCATTTTAAGGTCAAACACACATTCAGATTGTGATAATTAATTTTATTTGTCATTTTGGATGCTTGCATCGGTGTAACCCTTTACACCCAAGTCTTCCTTATCCCCATAATCAAGGAACTGATCCTTTTGATGCTTCTCAAGTACTTAAGGATGTTCTTGTATGGTAGTCTAGTGACTCTCATTGGGATCTGACATATATCTAAAAAACACTAGAGGGGGGGTGAATAGAGTTTTAAAACAATTTTTAACAATTATTGAACTCAAACAACCAACCACAAAATATTGGACAAGGGGACAAGGATTTAGAGTGGTTCCAACTTTAGCAAATACTAAAGTTGTCAGTCCACTACCCGGTTGCTTACCCAACCGGGATTTGGAAAGAATTTAATTTTATTACCTCGCAAGGACTTTACATAAAATTACAATTCTCTCCCTAAACCCTTCAAGCAGCCTTCACCTAGAAGTAATCGCCCAACCTTGAAGCAGCCTTCACCTAGAAGTAATTGCACCACCTTGAAGCAGCCTTCCTCCTGAAGTAGCTTCCCGTTGCAATAGCCTTCTTGAAGTAGCTTCCCGTGCGATAGCCTTCTTGAAGTAGCTTGAAGTCCACCTTCTCCTCCGAGAAGAACCTTCTCCAATCCGCAGCCTCCAACCCTAGGAGTAGCAAGGAGAATACAAAGAATAAAAAGGAACAAGAAGGAAAAATAGAAATTACAACTTATCCTTTTAAGCACAAGGCTTGATTTGCCTATATCAAGCGTATTGATATCCTAACCAATGAGTGTAGAAGTGTAAGTGATGTGGTAAGGAGATGCTATCCTATAGGACACGAAATGGGAGCAATGGAAATGAATAGCCAATGTAGGAATTGCTCTATTGCTTAAAACAGATTGCCAATGAGTATTCAAGCTCAAGTATAGCACAAGTGTAGCTTAGGTATATATAGATGTCCTAAGGCATGTCCTATTTATAGAAATGACCTACAAGTGCTTAAGGACGTTCTAGACAACTTCTAGGGGTTTCTAAGTGCTTAACTAGCCGTTAGGTACAAAGTTGTTGCTTTAACAACGGCTAATTAATTAATTCTGCAGTTGCTGTCAGAGACAATCTTGGTCCAGGAATGGTCGACCGAGACACCTACTCAGTCGAACTTTTGTCGACCGACAGGCACTCTGGAACAAGTGATTTGCAACATCTTTCTCCAACTGCCAACTAACTTGTCTGTTGTGTCTAACGGCTACTTTGGATCTTTCTCGGTCGATAAGATTGTCGACCGAGAGTGTCTCGGTCGAGGAGTTTGTCGACCGAGATTGACCCTGTTTCAATCTTTCAATTAAGGCACTAAGTGTGTGTATGAGTGTGCATATGTGACACTATTGAAGGGGATGACCTAACTAAGTGTGGTGTTTAGCTAGGGAAGATCTAACGCTTGATTTACATGAAGTCTAAGTACTTGTACATTATATATTTGTACAAGTTTACAATTGATTACATTTCATGACATTTACAATCATTCAAGCATATAGATTCCCTAGAGCTTTGTCATCCACCTTATTCCTACAACACTCAAGTAGCACGTTAGATCAACAAGAATGAAATGTTTGTCATCATCGAAACAAAGGGATTTATCATAATGCCCAATTTATCCAACAATCTCCCCCTTTTTGAAGATGACAAACATTTCCTAAATATGAAATAAGGAAATATAAAGCATGTGAGTTTCATACCTGAAAATTACCTTTTGTAGCCATTCATGTTTTGCAAGTGAGTGATGGCCAAGATGTTATGAAACTCATTTATATTTTTGATTTTATATTCTTTCTCCCCCTTTGTCATTTCAAAAAGATATCCAAGTTGAATATTTTATTTTTCTTCTCCCCCTTAATTTTATATTATGCTCCCCCTTAAATAGATATCCTATTAGGAACATGGATTTAATATCATTTTTGTCTAATTTACCCACAATTTGTTTCTCAATCATTTGCAAAGGATGTTAAGCCTTGAAATGATATGAGATTCCTTTATGCTTATGATGAATGTAGATTGATTTCTCATCTATCAAGGGATGTTAAGCCCTAGGAATTAAATGAGAATCCTTTAATCTTAGATTACATAAAAATGTTTCCAACCAAATGCAAGGGATGTTAAGCCCTGATTTGTTTAGAGAGTTCCTTTAAGTACGAGATATATCATTTTTATGATATTCATAGATTTCTTCATAATCAAGAGTAAAAGTACTAAGGTCGTAACAAGCTTCAATTGATGTTTACAATGTTTTTGTAATCAATTAATCCAATTTGTTGTTATGAGCTCCCCCTTAATCTTACAATTAAAGCAATTTAAAGCTTCTAAGATCACAAATGATTTTAAATTTTGATTTTGACTTTTATCAAAAGTATACTAAGATTAAGTACAATAAAATGATGTCCAAATAAGCATTTTGTCAAAGCTTATTTTAGGTCGCCCTTGACTACGACCATAGCGCCCCTTGGTTAAATTACATTTCAACCAAGAGGCATAAATTGCAGATTTCCAATTAAGCATTCATATCAATTTTTGATGTATGTTTAAGTGATACTCAAATATAAAAACATGAAAGCACGATGAATATTTCAAATCTTTTAAAGATACCAATTGAAAAAATTTTATTAACATTGTGCTCTTTGCAAGCATTTCTAAGAGATATATCACTAATGAATCATTTTGCTTGCCTACGTAATGATAGAACAATAAAAGCATATGATGATAAAACAGAAATTTCCTTTAAACTAAGCATAATTTTAGTTTTTGACTTAAATTATTTAGAGAATAAACCAAATTAATCTCATATAAACTTTCAAGGATGATTTCCATGATTTATACTTTATTGTATAGTTATTAATCACAAATAGATAGCAATTTTGATCAATTTCAGCAATTTTACAGCAGTCTGAAAATCAGTGACATGCTCGGTCGACAGTTTCTCGACCGAATGTTCACTCGGTCGACAAATTCTCGACCGACTAAGTTTTTGGAATATGTTCAGAATTGTTAATCGATTTCAAACAAAAAGAGATAATGCAAATTAGAGCTCGATTTTGTTGAGATAAGATATTATGATATCAAGAATCAGTTTAGGTCAAATCTCAACTAGTTAATTTTAAGCTACTAAGTCTTAGGAAACCAAGCTAACTCATCATTCCTTTTCTTATATGGGCATGAAAATGAATAATGTCCAAGACGCATACAATAATAACAACTAATAGAGTCAATTTTATTTCTCTTTCTAGGAATTGTGTTCCTAGGTACAAACATAATCTTAGTCTTGGATGCTTTAACTCTTTTAGGTTTATTTCTCCTTGGATCATATCCTAATCCTCTTCTTCCATTATAACTAGAGGAAATTTTCAGAATATTTTCAAGCATGTCATTTCCTCTTAACTCATTTACATTTCTTTGTAACTTAGCAATATCTTTCTTTGCTTGATCTAAATCGGATACTAGAGAGTCTCTTTCTTTGACAACCTCATCATAATCTAAATGTGAACATAGAATGGATTGTTTCTGAAGATCATTCACTTGAGTTTGCAACTATAACTTTTCTAAGGAAAGAAGATTGCAATTAGCTTCTACTGATTTTAACTTAAGATCATAATCTTCATTTTCCTTTTTGAGATTTTCATTTTCGGATACAAGAGCAAGAAGTTTAGCATTTAAATCTTTATTTGATTTCTTAAGTTTCTTCTTGCACTCAATATATTTCTCATGAGTAACTTGAAGACTAGCAATTAGATCTTCTTTTGGTAAATCATAAAGACTTACCTCTTCTTCGTCTTCATTTGTTGTAGCAATGAGGCATTCTACTTCTCCTTTTCCATCATCATTATCATCACTTGAATCATCCCATGCAGCTCGATATGCTCTTTCTTTCTTTTTGTGAGATTATTTCTTCCCTTTCTTGAGTGTTGGACAATCACCTTTCATATGTCCTTTCTTACCACATTCAAAGCACCTGGAAGAAGAAACACTAGAAGTTTTATTAGTTTTAAAACTTTTATATTGCTTACCATTTACAACGAGAGTTTCTTCTTCACTATCATCTTCACTTGTGTCATGATTGTCTTTAGTTGAAGCTTTGAATGCAATATCCTTCTTTTTCCCATGTTGACGTTCACGTTCTCTTCTTTCTTCTTCTTCTAGAGTTGCCTCATGAGCTTCTAAATTGCCAATGAGTTGCTCCATTTTCAGTTTAGTGAGATCATTGGCTTCTTCAATGGTTGTCACCTTGGGCTTGTATTTGGGAGGAAGTGATCGAAGTACCTTTGACACCTCATCTTCTTCAAGAACAGTTTTTCCTAAGGCATTCAAACCATTAACAATAGAAGAGAATTTTGCAAACATTTCACTAATGGATTCATTCGGATGCATACGAAAGTGTTCAAATTTCTGTTTAAGCATACTAATCTTAGAGTTCTTAACTTGAACCGTACCTTCATAAGTTATGGACAATCTATGCCATATTTCATAGGTTGTTTCACAGTTTGATATTCTATTGCATTCTCCTACTGAAATTGAACAATAAAGAATACTTACAGCCTTTGCATTCATTTGAGCCGATTTTACCGTGTTTGCATCCCATTCTGCATATTGCATTTGAGGAAGCTCGTATGGTGTTGACACCATCCTCCATAAGTCCCAATTTATGCCTTGGAAGTAAAACTGCATCCTTCTCTTCCAATATTGGTAGTTTGTTCCATCAAATACTGGCGGCCTAGCAACAAATGTCCCTTCAATGTTGAGGTTGTTGAGCACCCCGTCACCCATTCTTCAAGACCTTGTTAGGGTTCCTTGAATCCTGCTCTGATACCAACTGAAAAACACTAGAGGGGGGGTGAATAGAGTTTTAAAACAATTTTTAACAATTATTGAACTCAAACAACCAACCACAAAATATTGGACAAGGGGACAAGGATTTAGAGTGGTTCCAACTTTAGCAAATACTAATGTTGTCAGTCCACTACCCGGTTGCTTACCCAACCGGGATTTGGAAAGAATTTAATTTTATTACCTCGCAAGGACTTTACATAAAATTACAATTCTCTCCCTAAACCCTTCAAGCAACCTTCACCTAGAAGTAATCGCCCAACCTTGAAGCAGCCTTCACCTAGAAGTAATTGCACCACCTTGAAGCAGCCTTCCTCCTGAAGTAGCTTCCCGTTGCAATAGCCTTCTTGAAGTAGCTTCCCGTGCGATAGCCTTCTTGAAGTAGCTTGAAGTCCACCTTCTCCTCCGAGAAGAACCTTCTCCAATCCGCAGCCTCCAACCCTAGGAGTAGCAAGGAGAATACAAAGAATAAAAAGGAACAAGAAAGAAAAATAGAAATTACAACTTATCCTTTTAAGCACAAGGCTTGATTTGCCTATATCAAGCGTATTGATCTCCTAACCAATGAGTGTAGAAGTGTAAGTGATGTGGTAAGGAGATGCTATCCTATAGGACACGAAATGGGAGCAATGGAAATGAATAGCCAATGTAGGAATTGCTCTATTGCTTAAAACAGATTGCCAATGAGTATTCAAGCTCAAGTATAGCACAAGTGTAGCTTAGGTATATATAGATGTCCTAAGGCATGTCCTATTTATAGAAATGACCTACAAGTGCTTAAGAACGTTCTAGACAACTTCTAGGGGTTTCTAAGTGCTTAACTAGCCGTTAGGTACAAAGTTGTTGCTTTAACAACGGCTAATTAATTAATTCTGCAGTTGCTGTCAGAGAAAATCTCGGTCGAGGAATGGTTGATCGAGACACCTACTCGGTCGAACTTTTGTCGACCGACAGGCACTCTGGAACAAGTGATTTGCAACGTCTTTCTCCAACTGCCAACTAACTTGTCTGTTGTGTCTAACGGCTACTTTGGATCTTTCTCAGTCGAGAAGATTGTCGACCGAGAGTGTCTCGGTCGAGGAGTTTGTCGACCGAGATTGACCCTATTTCAATCTTTCAATTAAGGCAATAAATGTGTGTATGAGTGGGCATATGTGACACTATTGAAGGGGATGACCTAACTAAGTGTGGTGTTTAGCTAGGGAAGATCTAACTCTTGATTTACATGAAGTCTAAGTACTTGTACATTATATATTTGTACAAGTTTACAATTGATTACATTTCATGACATTTACAATCATTCAAGCATATAGATTCCCTAGAGGTTTGTCATCCACCTTATTCCTGCAACACTCAAGTAGCACGTTAGATCAACAAGAATGAAATGTTTGTCATCATCGAAACAAAGGGATTTATCATAATGCCCAATTTATCCAACAATATCCACTCGTCATGTCCAATACATATGAGATAATGAGATGATTACATAACATTTCATACATGATTGATCCAATTACAAATGCGTATGTTATCTATACATGTGTTCTTGTTCATCACAATAACTGGGATACCATGCTACTAAGAGACTAACTTTCTTGAATATGGACAAGTTTTTCTCTCATTGAGTCTTGCATGCTGAACCCTTTCAGCATCTTGTCAATGTATGTTCTCATACTTAGGTCAAGAAGCTTTCCAAATCTATCTATATAGATCTTAATTCATATCACATAGGATGCTTCACCTAAACCCTTTAGATAGAAGGTACTTTCCTTTCCAGGTTTTACCATTTGTAGTATAAGGATATTATTTTCCATCATTATGTGGAATATAAATATGCTCCCACTAAATCTTTTGTAATCATTGATTTCATCTTCATTCTGACTCAAGTCAAACTCTTTGACTATCTTGTCAAATTGAAGATTCTAGCTCTAGGATGCTTGCTTCAATCCAAAGAATGACCTTTGTAACTTGTAGACTTTATATAAAATAATTAGATTTATAAAACCTTCTAGTTTGTGTCATGTACACGTCCTCCACAACATTCCTTTTAAGGAATTCAGTTTTAACATCCATTTTGCCAAATATTATAGTCATATTAATCTACAACAAGAATCATGGTCCAGGTGCATTTAACCATGGAAACTGGTGAAATTTTTTATCATGTTCTACACCTTGAACTTGTATGAAACTTCTTGTATCCATTATTCTCTTATAGGTTTGTACATTACCATCCATGTCGGTCTTTTCCCAAAGGTGGTACCCAAATGAGAGGAAGTTTCTTCTCTCTTTCTCCCTTCTTTTGGTTTGTCCTAGAGTTTCCTACCCTCTTTTCTTGAGCTACCGTTGACCTTAGTATCTTCTTCTTCTTGAGGTGATCGTGTGGTCAAAAGTGGAGCCTTTTTTTGGATCTTCATCGTCCTTGGTGATCGTGTACATGGAGCTTGTGATCCTTAGAGTTGATCTTCCTTAATGTGGGTTATAAAACACTCTACCCTCTCTATTATTACACTTTTCATTACATGCATGTTGTTTTCACTCTCTAAAACGTACCCTTAACATGCTCCTAGATAATACTGTAAAGAGGCGAGATCACCTCTTTACTAAAATTTAAAGGAAATACAAAACATTCACAATTTTAACAAAAATAGAGACTTTGAGGATGATTGCATAATATTCCAAGTAAATAAGCATGATTCCAGATACATAATAAAATGTCAATAGCAGCGGAAATAAAGAAATACTAAGCCTTCACATGGCTTTTATTGTTTACTACAAGATTGATTTCTAAAAGAAAAGATAAGAAAAATAGGATCTAGCTATAGCAACCTAGCCATCTTTTTCAAAAGCTAAAGATCAACTCCTGAGGAAAACCTCCTTCAAGCTTGTCCTTCTCCTTGCACAGCACCGGCACCTGGGTGGTTGGGAAAACACCCAGCAAGAGGGAAAACAAGAAAAAGTATGTGTTACAAGATTATTCTAAAAGTGACAAGAAAAATTTAACAAGTAAAAATTGGCTAGGGAATCATCAAAAGATGAGGCATCAAGAGTATGAGGCTTTAATTAAGGAAACTTGCCAATAACAAATAAAATAAAGGATTTGCATGTCAATTAATATGTCTACCTAATTAAGTAGGGTTGAGGCACCTACCAGACCTCTAACCTTAGGTGAGGGGAGAATAAGACATTCCCAGTCACCTGTAATATTATGGGGAGAATTATAAACATTCCCCTAGGGCGATTATATACATGCCCTCTGTGGGTGGTTGTACATAAGTACCTCTACTTTAAAATTAAATAGAACATATAACTACATGCTAGCAAAAGAGTTAGGGAAAGATTAACCAAAGAATTTATATAACATGGCAGTGGGGTATAAAAACCCAAACAAGATAATACCACAACTAAATTTTGAGGCATGAATAAATTAGGTTTCAAGAATAATGGATTAGGTTAGATTAAACCTCATTAAGGAACATAGGTAATGGTATAAATAATTTCCCAATTGAAGGGGGTAGATGCACATACCTCAATCCTCCAAACCCTATAACTCATTTTCAGATCCCTAGACCATATTAGAGTCCACTTTCCCCTATTACATAATCTTATACATGCATGAATGATAAGTTCATTCATTAGAAGGTTAAAACCCTAAAGTTACTATCCTTTTGCATAAACCTTCAAATTTCGACTCCTAAAATATCACCATTGTCTTAGTTAGGGTTTTCTGATCAGAATGACATATAATATTATATATTTTGGAGATATGGATTTCTCACGTTATTTTTGGTGGTTTTTAGTTAATTAAATCATTCTAAAAATACTTTTTTGCAAACATCAAAATCAAACCTCAAAAATATTTTTAATGGGTAGATCTCATTCTCTTGATATCAAAACACTATTTATTTTCTATTTTTAACCACTGGAATAATTTATACGATTTATTTTACTTCGACCAATCATAGCCAGCCACGTAGGCAAAGCATGTGTGCAAAGAACAAACGGAAGAGGGGAATGGGCCCCGTGCTACTAACCTAGCCCAATGGGGGCTGGCCTCATGTGTGTTGGCACCCAGTTGGCCTCTCGGTTGGCGCTAGCTAAACTGGGTCAGTGTTGGGTCAAGCAAGTGTAAAAATAGGCAAGAACACGTGAATACCCTCGCGTGAAAACACAGCAAAACAAAACAGATCGGGGGTGATTTGGTAAAATAGTGGGGAGTTATCTTCCTCTCACTTCCCATTCCATGGCAGCGAGTTGTGAGCAGCTTGCTCGGGCTTTGTTTGGGCAAAAACGCCACACCCAACAAAACTTGACGTTTAAGTACTCTAAAGAAAGAAGATGAAGAGACAAATCTATAAGTACCTTGTATTTGAAAGGAGACAAAGAGAGCAGAGTGTGAGGGGAACCACAAGGTGGATGTCTTCAACGGCAGGTCAAGGGTCTAGATGTCAACAAAACTCCAAATCAAAAGTAGGGTTGAGTTGCTAATGTGACGGCAGACCTAGGGGTATGGATATATATAGACAAGGATGCCTAAGCTAGGGTTTAGCTAGGTGGGGTGAGAGAGAGGAACCACACAATTTGGGGGTTTCTCAAATCATCGTTAAAACACAAAAATTTTGGAATAAAGTTGAGCGGAATCTCGTGAGGAACTCGTAAAAGCAAAAATCATTGAATTTCATCGAGTATTTCTCGAGATAATTGGATTTGAATTCTTGGAAAGCAAGTAACATGTTTCCTAAATGAACCGAGGAAGAAGACGGCCATTAGCCATCTGATACATGGACTCGGGTCCATGAAGGGCCATGAGCCATCCGATCTCATGGATGGGGAGAGTCCTTGTTACATTGGAACTATGTTAGTATTAAAATGCGACCAAAGTGTTTTATTAAATTTAAATGTTTTCTCTCTCCTCGTTTGGCAGCACAAACATTATCCAAAATTAACCAAATTTTATATTTTGACTGATTTTGATGCGTAGAATCCAAATATGGAGTTATTTTTGCCTTTTGGAAAATTTTAATATGTTAAAAAATTAATATGTCATTTTCTCTTTCCTCCTTCAAAAGAGGTGATAACATTATTTAAAATTTGTGTAACTTCACCCATAAGTCTTTCTAAGAGGTTAGAACACAATTTTGTCATTATATTCACAAGTTGAGATTATTTTTTATTTATTAAATAAATAAATAGAAGATTCTACACACTTTCTCTCTCCTATTTTACTCAGTATTCAAACATTATCCAAATTAGTTGCAAATTTACCCAAAGGCTTATTTTTATGTTTAGATTACGAATTTGGAGTTAGTTTTCTATTTTGAGGGCATTAAGTATTTTATTTCACTTTATTGGCTTATTTCCTATTTTCTTTTGATAAGGACATTAATATATACATTTATCTTTGAAATTAAATGATACTTGGCCCTTAAGTTTCTTTTAAGTCAAGAAAATGAATTTGAGTATCAAATTATCCTTGTGGGTTTCCAATTATGATTTTTAGAATAATTTGTTCCTCATTATCTTCTTTTATCCATTAAATCCCATATTATCTCTAATTATTGCATTTATCATCTCGTTTATATATAATTTGGATTTTCTCTTCTTTTTTTCCTATTCTACAAAGTACTAGAAAGTTCTAGGTTGAAATATCTTATTATTTTTATTACTTAGTGTACAATTTGCACTTCAAGCCCATTACTTAAAATCTAACTAAGGTACTTGTGCATACAACCCTATATTGAGAATATATAGGAAATATTTATCCAAGAACCATCATAATTCCACTAAATAAATTCCAAAGACATATGGGATGAAAATGAAGGACAAATCTTATAGAAAAGAGTACAAAGAGATACATAGTGGATTTTGGTATGTTACAACACTGCACCCCTTAAAAAGGATTTCATCCTCGAAATCTCATACAAAGAGTGAAGGGTGAGTAGGTAACATCTCGTCTTTCAACTCCCAAGTGGTTTCTTCAAACCCATGATATCTCCACAAAACCTTCACTAGCTCTATCTCCTTATTCTTCAGTTGCTTTACTCGGCAGTTGAGGATCCTCATAGGTAGTTCTTCATAGGTTAGATTCTCATGAATCTCCACAGGTTCAATAGCAAGTACATGAGAAGGATCTTTCACATACTTCCTCAACATAGAGACATGGAACACATTGTGGATGTTGTCATAAGAAGGAGGTAAGGCTAAGCTATATGCACAGTCTCCCATCTTATCTAAGATTTTAAATGGTCCAACATAGCGAGGACTCAACTTGACTTTTCCTTTAGATCTTGCAATAGAACATATAGGCTTGATCTTCAGAAAAGCATAGTCTCCCACTAAGAAGCTTACATCAGACCTCTTTTTATCAGCATACATCTTCTGTCGGTCTTGAGCAGCTTTCATCTGTTTCTTTATTAGTTGTACCTTCCCAAGCATCATCTGCATGTCGTCGGTCTTCACTAGGGACCGTTCACCAACATCATCCCAATGCAAAGTTGAACGACAAGGACTACCATAGAGAGCTTCAAAAGGTGGCATACCAATACTAGCTTGGTAACTGTTGTTGTAAGCAAACTCTACTAATGGTAGATATCGATCCCAGGCACCACCCCAATCCATCGCAAAAGTGCGTAGCAAGTCCTCCAGAATCTAAACTGTTATCTTGGACTGACCATCAGTTTGTGGGTGGTAAGCAGTACTGAATCATAGAATAGTACCCATCTCTTCTTGAATCTGACCCCATAAGTGAGAAGTGAATTTCAGGTCTCGATCAAAAACTATCACAGTAGGAACACCATGCAGACAAACTATCCACTCTACATATAATTGAGCCATCTCATCAACTTTATATGTGGTCTTGAAAGGCAAAAAATGAGTAGATTTTTTAAGCCGATCAATCACCACCCAAACAGCATCATAACCTTTCTTGGACTTAGGGAAACCAGTAACAAAGTCCATTGTGATCTTCTCCCACTTCCATTCTGGAATCTCAATGGGATGAAGAAGACCACTAGGTCGTTGATGTTCAATCTTGACTTGCTGACATGTCAAGCACTTTGCCACAAACAAAGCTATATCATTCTTCATGTTCTTCTACTAGAAGCTTCGTTGTAATTTCTTATACATCTTTGTTGTGCCAGGATGAATAGTGTACTTGGACCCATGAGCT
Source organism: Alisma plantago-aquatica (assembly GCA_963693085.1). Taxonomy (NCBI): domain Eukaryota; kingdom Viridiplantae; phylum Streptophyta; class Magnoliopsida; order Alismatales; family Alismataceae; genus Alisma; species Alisma plantago-aquatica. The sequence continues at coordinate 187,773,084 of OY856415.1, forward strand.
TCACTCAGAACCTTCTATCTCAAATCACCAACATTAGGAACCCACAACCTTTGTCTAAAGCGGACATCACCATCCACTCTGACAGAGAAGTCAGATTGTGGTTTCTCAGTTAAAGCTTTCATCTCTTCAAGCTCAGAACTCTCCAACTGTGCAGCCACGACTTCCGAGATCTAGGTTGGTAGAATGGTCAAGCTGGCCATATGAACACACAACTTGTCTTCATCCACTGAATCAACGGGCTGAGGTCTCTAGCTAGCCACATGTTCAAGGTTTTCCCACACTGAACATCTCAGAGCAGCACAAATAGCATCCTTCTTGCGACTTAGAGCAACAGCTATGACATTCGCTTTACTAGGATGATAGGTAATGGTGAAGTCATAATCTTTAAGATATTCCATCCACTTATGTTGTCACAAGTTCAGATCCTTCTGAGTCAATAGATATCTCAGACTCTTGTGATCAGAAAAGACTTCAAACTTTTCACCATAGAGATAGTTTCGCCACATCTTCAAAGCATGCACTATGGCAGCAAGCTCCAAATCATGTGTAGGCCAATTAGCTTCATTAGGTTTTAACTATCGAGAAGTATAGGCGATTACCTTTCCATCTTGCATCAAAACACACACTAAGCCTTGTATGGATGCGTCGATGTAGATGACATAGGGTAAGTCCTCAACAGGAAAAGCAAACATGGGAGCAAAAGTCGGGCTCTTCTTCAACTTCTAAAAACTATTCTCACATTCAGGAGTCCATGAGAACTTGACCTCCTTTCGAGTCAGCTTGGTCAAAGGTAAGGCTAACTCAGAGAAACCTTTGATAAACTTCCTATAGTAACTGGCTAGACCAAGGAAACTACAGATTTTAGATGGGTTTTTCGGAGCATTCCACTTTTTCACAGCTTCTACCTTCACATGATCAACAACTATATGACCGACAGAAATCAAGTGACCAAGAAACATAACTTCCTTCATCCAGATTTCACACTTTGAGAATTTTTCATAGAGTTGGTTTTCTCGCAGTGTGTTGAGTACAATCCACAGGTGCTCGCGATGTTGTTCTAACATCTTGGAATAAACCAAAACATCATCAATAAACACCACTACGAACTTGTCAAGGTATGGGTAGAATACTCATTTCATCAGGTCCATGAATGCAGCAGGGGCATTTGTCAAACCAAAAGGCATGACCATGAATTCATAATGCCCATAACAAGTTCTGAATGTTGTCTTCGGGACATCATCATCCTTCACACGCATCTGGTAGTAACCACTTCACAGATCCATGTTGGAGAAGATGGTGGCAGACTTCAACTAATCGAATAAGTTGTTGATGCACGGCAACGGATAATAGTTCTTCACCATCACTTGGTTAAGCATGTGGTAGTCCATGCACAACCACATTGATACATCCTTCTTCTTCATGAATAGGATAGGGGCTCCCCATGGAGAAACATTGGGGTGGATGAAGCCCATGTCGAGAAGCTCTTCAAGCTAATTCTTCAACTCAACCAGCTCGGCAGGGGCCAAGCAATAGGGTGGCTTTGATATCGGTGAAGTTCCAGGTATAAGCTTGATGGAGAATTCCACCTCATGAGTTGGCGGCAACCCAGGAAACTCCTCGGGAAAGACATCCAGGAAGTCCTTCACCACATCAATTTGATCTAGAGCAGGAGGTGTAGCATCAAGAACTATAGAGGCTAATAAAGCTCTATGCCCTTGCGAGACAAGCTTTTCAGGTTTAATGGAAGAGATGACAAATTGTCGCTCTTCTCGCTTCTTGCCCTTGACACACATTTTTCCTTCAACAGGATGAACCAAACTAACCTTGGATTCCTCACAGTACAAAACTGCTTTGTACCTCTTTAACCAGTCCATACCCAGGATGATGTCAAAGACGGTCATATCAAGTAAGACGAAATCCATGGGAAACATTATTTCGGATATACAAATGTCCATGGTAGGAGTTTGGAGGTATGAGGAGCATATCTTACCACTAGGGGTTTTTACGTCTAACACATGGTCCATAAACTCATATTCTATTTCTAGCATAGAGGAAAACTGACAAGATTTGAAGGTATTGGAGGAACCATAATCAAATAGTGCTTTTAAAGGATGCATAATAAGGTGTAGTGTACCTTCAATCACTTCATTTCCTTCACCTTCTTCCTCAGCATTGAGAGCGAACACTCTCCCATTCCGCCTCTCTATAGGCAGATGCCTTAGGTTCTGGTTGTTGTTTTTGTTGTTCCACAGAGGTGGGTTCTGTCTTGGCTGTTCTGGGTGCTGGGCATTATTCTTCCCTTGCTGGAAACGAGGGCAGTTGGGTCGGATGTGCCCGACTTGGCCACACTCATGGCAGGTCGGTGGAGGACGGTTGTCTTTATGGGTAGGTGCATTGTTGGTAGGGCATCTTCAAGGAGGATGGCGGTGATTGCACCTATTGTAGTGATCACGTCTATGGTTCTCATATTGGTTCTGATTCTTCCTTTTGTTGTTGTAGCCATTAGAAGCTTGAAACTCTAGATATGACTCAATGGCGAGAGCCTTGCCTACCATCTATTGAAAAGTAAGTGGAAGTTGCGGTACGAGGCTCCGACCCACTTGATAGTTCAGACCTTCCAAGAACATGGTTTCTCTTCTATCAGCTCCAAGGTCCGTGGTTTAACGTTCTAGCAGCAGAAACTTCTAAACGTAGTCAGCCACGCTCATGCTTCCTTGCTTAAGGCTGTAAAACTCAGCCTCCTTCTTCCTCAAGAAAGCAAGGCAGATATACTTCTCCCTAAACAGCTTTAGAAATTGGGCCCACTCCATAGAAGAGGTGTCCCGAGTGCGGGAAACACCATGCAAAACCATTCCACCATACGTGCGTCGATCCATCCAACACGTATGTCGTGAACCGAACCTTCTGGTGAGGAGGGCACACCATACCCTCGAAGGTATGATTTAGGGCCAACACCTAGTCGTCAGCTTTGTCCGCCATGTTAGGGTCACTTTCACCCTTAAAGTAGGGTGGCTGCATATTGATGAAGTCGGTGAGGGTGAACTCCCTCGGCTTGTTGGCATTAGCAGTTATGGTGTTGAGTTGTCCCATCATGGTGGAGGATAGCAACTGACGTAGCATCTCCAGTTCTTAGTTAGGTGTGAAGGAGGGAGTACCCGAAGCAGTCTGGTTGACAGTAGAAGTCACATGAGTGTTGGGGTCGTTAGGGGTTGACTCTTGGTTCACGTTGTCGAACAAGTCACCTCTCTTGAAAATTAGGTTTATCATGTTAGGTTCTCAGGAGTATAGAATCATAGATGAGAAGATAATAGAAATAGAGATGAGAAAAGGATATCTAGAATGTTATTGACTAAAATCATACTATTTTGGGCAATTCGTATTAGCGTAGGCCAGGCCGGTATCATATGGGCACGGGAGTCCTCGTATACCAAGCTAGTGGTGCGGAGGAAAATTTTTCCAGCCCCCGAAACCCTGATCCTTTCTAGACACCCTTGCTTCAACTCCATGCCCTAATAGTTGCCTAAAGGCTCTGATACCATGCTGTAAAGAGGCAAGATCACCTCTTTACTAAAATTTAAAGGAAATACAAAACATCCAAAATTTTAACAAAAATAGAGACTTTGAGGATGATTGCATAATATTCCAAGTAAATAAGCATGATTCCAGATACATAATGAAATGTCAATAGCAGCGGAAATAAAGAAATACTAAGCCTTCACATGGCTTTTATTGTTTACTACATGATTGATTTCTAAAAGAAAAGATAACAAAAATAGGATCTAGCTATAGCAACCTAGCCATCCTTTTCAAAAGCTAAAGATCAACTCCTAAGGAAAACCTCCTTCAAGCTTGTCCTTCTCCTTGCACAGCACTGGCACCTGGGTGGTTGGGAAATCACCCAGCAAGAGGGAAAAGAAGAAAAAGTATGTGTTACAAGATTATTCTAAAAGTGACAAGAAAATTTAACAAGTAAAAATTGGCTAGGGAATCATCAAAAGATGAGGCATCAAGAGTATGGGGCTTTAGTTAAGGAAACTTTCCAATAACAAATAAAATAAAGGATTTGCATGTAAATTAATATGTCTACCCAACTAAGTAGGGTTGAGGCACCTACCGGACCTCTAACCTTAGGTGAGGGGAGAATAAGACATTCCTGGTCACCTATAATATTATGGGGAGAATTATAAACATTCCCCTAGGGCAATTATATACATGCCCTGTGTGGGTGGTTGTACATAAGTACCTCTACTTTACAATTAAATAGAACATATAATTACATGCTAGCAAAATATTTATGGCAATATTAATCAAAGAATTTATATAACATGGCAGTGGGGTATAAAAACCCAAATCAGATAATACTACAACTGATTTTTCATGCATGAATAAATTAGGTGTCAAGAATAATGGATTAGGTCAGATTAAGCCTCATTAAGGAACATAGGTAATGGTATAAATAATTTCCCAACTGAAGGGGGTAGATGCACATACCTCAATCCTCCAAACCCTATAACTCACTTCCAGATCCCTAGACCAAATTTGAGTCCACTTTCCCCTATTACATAATCATATACATGCATTAATGATAAGTTCATTCATTAGAAGGTTAAAACCCGAAAGTTACCATCCTTTTGTGCAAACCTTCAATTTAGACTCCTAAAATATCACCATCATCTTAGTTAGGGTTTTCTTATCAGAATGACATATAATATTCTATATTTTGAAGATATGAATTTCTCAGGTTATTTTTGGTGATTTTTAGTTAATTAAATCATTCTAAAAATACTTTTTTGCAAACATCAGAATCAAACCTTGAAAATATTTTTAATGGGTAGATCTCATTCTCTTGATTTCAAAACACTATTTATTTTCTATTTTTTACCACTCGAATAATTTATACGATTTATTTTACTTCATCCAATCATAGCCTGCTATGTAGGCAAAGCATGTGCACAAAGAACAAACGGAAGAGGGGAGTGGGCCCTGTGCTGCTGACCTAGCCCAATGGGGGCTGGCATCATGTGCGCTGGCACCCAGTTGGCCCCTCGGCTGTCGCTAGCTAAACTGGGTCAATGTTGGGTCAAGCAAGTGTAAAAATAGGCGAGAAGATGTGAATACCCTCGCGTGAAAAACACAGTGAAAGGAAACTGATCGGAGGTGATTTGGTAAAATAGTGGGGAGTTATCTTCCTCCCGCTGCCCACACCATGGCATTGAGCTACGAGCAGCTTTCTCAAGCTTGGTTTGGGCAAAAACGCCACACCCAACGAAACTCGGTGTTTAAGTACTCAAAAGAAAGAAGTTGAAGAGATGAATCTATAAGTACCTTATATTTGAATGGAGACAAAGAGAGCAGAGCACGAGGGGTGTAGCAAGCTGGATGTCTTCAGTGGCATGTCGAGGGTCTAGATGTTAATGAAACTCCAAATCAAAAGTAGGGTTGAGTTGCTAATGTGACGACAGACCTAGTGGTATGGATATATATAGGGAAGGAGGCCTAAGCTAGGGTTTAGCTTGGTGGGGAGAGAGAGAGGAGCCACACGATTTGGGGGTTTCTTGAATCTTCATCAAAACACAAAAATTTTAGAATAAAATTGAGTGGAATCTCATGAGGAACTCATAGAAGCAAAAATCATCGAAATTCATCAAGTATTTCTCGAGATAATTGGATTTGAATTCTTGGAAAGCAAGCAACCTGTTTCCTATACGAACCAAGGAAGAAGACGGTCATTAGCCATACGACACATGGACTCAGGTCCACGAAGGGCCATGAGCCGTCCAATCTCACGGATGGGGAGAGTTCTTGTTACATTCGAAGGTTAATATTAAAATGCGACCAAAGTGTTTTATTAAATTTAAGTGCTTTTCTCTCTCCTCGTTTGGAAGACCAAATGTTATCCAAAATTAACCAAATTTTATATTCTGATTGATTTTGATGCGTAGAATCCAAATATCAAGTTATTTTTGCCTTTTGGAGAAGTTTAATAGGTTAAATAATTAATATGTCATTTTCTCTTTCCTCCAAAAGAGGTGATAACATTATTTAAAATTTGTGTAACTTCACCCATAAGTCTTGCTAAGAGATTAGAACACAATTTTTTCATTATTTTCACAAGTTGAGATTATTTATTTATTTATTAAATAAATAGAAGATTCTAAACACTTTCTCTCTCCTATTTTACTCATTATTCAAACATTATCCAAATTAGTTGCAAATTTACCCAAAGGCTTATTTTTATGTTTAGATTACGAATTTGGAGTTAGTTTTCTATTTTATGGCATTAAGTATTTTATTTCACTTTATTGGCCTATTTCCTATTTTCTTTTGATAAGGACATTAATATATACATTTATCTTCGAAATTAAATGATACTTGGCCCTTAAGTTTCTTTTAAGTCAAAAAAATGTATTTGAGTATCAAATTATCCTTGTGGGTTTCCAATTATGATTTTTAGAACAATTTGTTCCTCATTATCTTCTTTTATCCATTAAATCCCATATTATCTCTAATTATTGCATTTATCATCTCCTTTATATATAATTTGGATTTTCTCTTCTTTTTTTCCTATTCTACAAAGTACTAGAAAGTTCTAGGATGAAATATCTTATTATTTTTATTACTTAGTGTACAATTTGCACTTCAAGCCCATTATTTAAAATCTAACTGAGGTATTTGTGCATACAACCCTTTATTGAGAATATATGGGAAATATTTATCCAAGAACCATCATAATTCCACTAAATCAATTCCAAAGACATATGGGATGAAAATGAAGGACACATCTTATAGAAAATAGTACAAAGATATACATAGTGGATTTTGGTATGTTACAAATCCCATGCTCTAGAATTTGAATGATGGTGGTTATCATACTTGGTTTGCTTAGAATCTGAAACCCTAATGTAAGATACATGATTTTAGTGGTGGATGTGTAATGGTGGTTTTCTTCCTATCTTTTAATCTTGGTTTTGATCACAGGCATGAGGTTTGTGTACCTTGATGTGTCATGGAGTTTAGGTTCTATTTTGGAGGTGTTGAATATGGTTTGTCTCTCTTGGATGAGGTCCTTTCTTGGTGGTTTCTAGATACATGTTTTTAGGGTTTTTGGTGACCGATTATGGTATGAAGTTTTCCTCCTTGAGGATGGTGGTTTTTCTTGATGTAATCTTCTATTTTGGCCATGGAATATTTCTTGTTTAACCTTGTTTAGTTCCTATTTTGATGACAGTTTTTTGCCTTTGTGGTAGCTAAATCTTGGTGGTTGCTACACCTTGATTTCTTCCTAGGTCGAGACACTTTGTCATGGTGTTTGGTCGAGATGTTGTTCCTATTTTGGGTCGAGACAAGTGCCTTGTATTGGTTGAGGCATGCCCTTGTTTTGAGGTCAAGATAGCTTTTGTTTTTTAGGTCAAGATCGATTTTGTTTTTTAGGTTTATACATGCTCTGGTTTTAGGCAGAGACATGTGCTTTAACTTGGGGGGGGGGGGTCGAAACCCTAACTCATGAGGTGGTTGAGACACAAGTTTGTGGGGTGGTCGAGACACCTAGTTGGTTGCGGTCGAGACACCTAGGTTTGTTATGGTCAAGACACCTAACATGAAGGTGGTCGAGACACCTAACATGGAGGTGGTTGAGACACTTGTTCCATGGGTGGTCAAGACACATACTTAATTATATAATCAAAACATGTATATGAGTAAGCAAGTAATGGTTTATGTATAGTGTTGTTTGAATGGTTGTTTGGTTAACCCTAATCTTGTTTCCTAAATCTAATATGTCTAATAAAGTGGGAGTTGGTGTACCTGGGGTTTGGTGATTGAATGTAAATATAAAACCCTAATCGGATATACATGTAACCCTAGCCCTAATGTGGGTCATGTGACATGTTTGCTTGTCTCTGTTGGAGGGGTAACCATGTGATGATATTTTATCTCTCTTGTTTATGAATCCCTAACCTTGTATGTGAAATGAATGCCATGGTTTGTGTATGTTGTGGTGATGATTATATGATACAAGGTGATGGCTATAAACCTTGATGAGATAAGATGAGATCGTATTGATGTGGTGGATCCTATGACCTGGTGAAGGGTTGATGCCTATTATGAGGTGATATCCTCTAGAGATATGATCAAGGGATTCATGTCCCACACTGATGTGATATTGGTGATTGCTTTGTGAATGGAAATGCTACATGTGTTGATGATGTGACTAGTTCACACCTTATATGTTTTATATCTTCTAGAGTTGCATCATTCCCTTATCTTTGTAGAATTTGTTTTTGATTTATATTTTGTAACCTATTTGATGCTAAAAGGAACTCAATTAGCATAACTATTAAAGTCAAACCTTAATCAAGCAGGTTCCTTGTGCCATATATCCATTCCAGTGTTAGTCTTAGTGCTCGATGGTGAAACGAGTCATTCTTATGAGAACATAGGAGCACATATTTTTAAATATGTGGGGGTGCAAGTTGAGTATCTCCTTGCGTCCACAATTGTGTGAGACAGCCATGTGTGAGCTGATCTCCTTATGATATGTGATAGGCAGCAATGTAACTACATGATATGCCTCTATTTTAAAACTGTCATGTGTGAACCTATTCTTCTAGTGTCATTACCTATACAAAGGTGGGCTAGGTGTTATTATATATGGATGGCCATGCATGAGCCAATCCCTTTAGCTTGACTGTATGTCATTGTTGTAGTTGACTGATATGTCTTTGTGGTGTTTTCTCTTGTGTTAGCCAAGAGGTGTTGGGGAGGTCATGGATTCTAGCTCTTCCATTGACCTGGTATGGCACCAATTTCGACTTAGCAGTGGTCAGTTGCATTTGGGTGGTATGACTCAAATCCTCAAAGTAATTAAAAAATGTAATACAACCGTCTAGTGTATTTTCTTAGGGTCAGATGTGAATAATTTTGATTTAACCCTTTGCCTTATCTTTGTATTGGTTTCTTGAATTATAATGTGGTAAGAGAAATCAACAGTTTTACATGTTCTTCATATTCCTTTTTAGAATATTGATTGTTCTACTGCTCAGTGATAACTTCCTAGTTTTTCTTAATCTACTTTATATGTTAGATACATATCATTGAATTGAATATGCCCAATCTTCTAAGTACTTTACCTACATGCATAGTTATATATGCTTTAATGATGTTGGTGGAGAGTTATATCTATCACTGGGACATTTGGTCCCACCCCATGGGTTTCCAAATCTTTTAGCTGGTCATGCACGAAGAGGTAGAGATTGTACAGCTGAGGAAGAGTAGCAACATGAGAAGTAGTTGATAAGGTTGAATGTGTTGTTAGTCTTTTGGTGATAGAGTCCTATATGTAGTCCATGTGCACTCAGGTCTTGGGGGGTTGTTCTTGATGTGTTTTGTGGTTATGTTATCGATACAAGGTTTTCGGCTCATGAGCCATGTATGTAAGATATGGCATGTGTATATGTATATATGTGAAACAGGTACCTCAAGTAATAGGTTGATGATGGTGTATGATGATGTAAACACCTTGTGATATGATATGTAATATATGTGGTATGCTTGTGGACTTATATGCGATAAGTTTTTGTTTATGGTGCTTTTGCTAAATTGATTTTAATTTCCTGTGTTTTCTGGTAATCTGCATGTTTAGTTTTAATTCCTTGTTTGTGGTGCGTCGGGATGTCACAGTCAACTTGGGGGAAATGGATGAGAGAGATATATCCTAGAGGATTGGACTTCAAATCAAATATGAGGGAGGGATACTCACACACCATCAACGTCATGACAGAGGTATGGCAACAAGTTAGAAACTTATTTGATCCCCATGGAATGGGAGGATGGAGGCATAAAGATGTAAAATATTAATCTGTGGGAGGTAACCAGTTCAAAGGTTGCAAAAGATGATATGATGGATCTGATTTGGGATGGAGATCGTGTTCTAAAATGGATCATGTGTGTATATAAATTTCTACATAGTGACCTTGCTACATTCGACAAGATACAAGGATGGAATGGTGACATTGCCACTTTGTGCATGCTTTGCAAAAAGGCTAATGAGTCCCACAACCACCTGTTGGAGGATGCATCTTTACAACAGAGGTGTGGAAGTTAGTATGCATGAATTTTGACATGAAACTTCAACTAGAGGAAGAGCCTAGAATAATTTTTTCTAGATTCTACAAGGATGAAGGAAAAAGATCTTATTTGCTTCTCTCTTCTACCATATCTGGGAGGAAAGAAATACTAAGAGACACCAAGGTACAACAACAAATGAAATAAGTATAGCTATAAAAATTTGTAAATGTATTATGCGTAAGATTCACATTAGATGGAAGTGTGAGTTGTAATCAGTTTGGTGTATAGCTTTGGGCTATATGTAACTCTTGACCCTCCTATAATTTTATGAGGGACGTTAGAATATACTTACCTGATTCTGATACATACATACAAAAAGTTGACAAGGAGTGGCTCAAGTGGTCAAGCATGATGTCCCCTAGCAAAGGGACTCGGGTTTAAATCCCAGTTGCTACCTTAGTTTACCACCCTCCTAGACATTCAGCCTCCATCACGATGACTATAATAGAGGGTGAGAATGCCTCTCTTAATCCTATACATACATACAAAAAACTAATCATGCATATGCCTAGGGTTTTCTCTGGTGAAAACCAGGAGATCATTCAAAGATGGCAACAATGTCAGGGGACTCCCCCCCATCATCCACCAACCTACCTCCACCACCTCCACATAGCCTACCCCCATCCCCAACCACTATAGCACTCACTGCTAGGGGACTAAAGGAGAGAAGAACCTTGATCAGCTGAATGACAAGAAGGAGGACTAGAGGATGGTGCCACCCAAGAAGGCGTGGAACCTAGTTCTAAAGTAACTGGCAGCATACAAAGATAAACCACTTGAGTTGATTAAACCTTGATTTGAGGAGGAAGAAGTCCATGTCACCCTCAATGAGGAAGAATTTGATAGGATGTGCAAAGTTTGGGAGCACACATTCATGGTGTACATGTTGGGTGAGCACCCGTTCTATCCTCATCTTCAAGCCTCGATTTGAAGGACCTGACATCCAAAGAGCGTGTTCGAGATGATATATAGAGACAACATGATCTTCGTGGTTCTCTTCTCAACTATGGCGGATAAGGAGACGGTGTTGGATCTTGGCCCGTGCTAGTTTGACTATCTCTCGTGGTCGTAAAGGTCTATACACATAGGGACTAGTTGAAGAAGGGTTTGTTTGCAATTATCCTACATGGATTATAGTCAAGTCTTTAAGTGTAGCACATGTAAAGCATTTGGCCACATATATAACCAATGTGGTAAGGAGAAGCCCCAAGGCATCGTTGATGGTGAGAAAGGGGTGAAGGTGTGGAGGGTGAAAGAAAATGTGAAGAAGTTGATGATGCCACAATAGTAAGAAAGGGAGACCTGCAACTTGCCTGAGCAAGCAGAGAAAGTGGGGACACAACATCAAAAGAGGGATGGGAGGACCTACAAATCATCAACTAAATAGCTTGGGATTGAGGAGAGCATATAGGTTGGTGATAAGATGCCAAGTCAGAAGGATACAACACAGGCTGATGGCGGAAAGAATACTCTTGCAAATGCAACTACTGAATAGGAAGAGGGTGAATTTGTATCCTCTACAAAGAGAAAAGGCATGAATAAGACGGGGATCCCTAAAAGGCTAGCGGTGGGTGTTGTCCTTGACACATCGAACATCTTTGAAGCTCTCTTTGACCCATCAAAGAGGAGGGAGTACCTAGGCAAGAAGAGTAGGAGGAAAGGAGGAAAAACAACAAGAAGGAGGCGGTAAGGCAAACAAGATCACAAAAAACCATTAATATGTCCATTCTCTTATGGAATATCAAAGGGGGTGTAATAGGAACAAGAGGAAGGAGATTCAAAATTGGGTTGTTTCTAGTGGACCCTTATTAACTGCACTGGTTGGAACTAAAACAAATGAGCATAATAAAGATAGTATTTAACACTTGTTTCCACAGGGATGGAAGCATGTGTCCAATCTAGAGTATTTTAAGTTAGCTAGAGTCTGTGTGGCATGAAATCTAAATGCATTGTAGGTTTCAATGGAGCAGATGTCAAATCAGCATATCATAGTGCATTGCAGGAACACAGGGGGATTGCATATGCATGTGATAGTTGTGTATGCCCATAATGATGCAAAAAGGAGACAAGATTTAGGCTATATTTGATTTTTCTCTCTAGACTGATTACTATCCCTTGGATGGTGATTGGGAACTTCGATATTATTTATTTGTAGGTAGAAAAGAAAGGACACAGACCAATGTTGTATGTGGAAATTGATGCTTTCAACCATACCATAGAAAAAACAGGATTGTTTGAGTTGCCAATGATTGGGGCAGATATCTTCACATGTAATAATGAGAGGAAACCCAATGACAGGATAGCAAGCAAGCTGGATAGAGCATTGGTGAATGATGAATGGATAAATTTTTTTCCTAATGTGCCGGTGAAGGTAGGTGGATTTGAACTGAGTGACCATGCCCCTATCATGGTACAGATCATAGAGAAGAAGTAGAAAAGGAAACCATTAATATTCTTACATTATTGATATGATTAGAAATGTTTCAATGATGTCATCAAGGAGAGTCAGGGGATACAAGTGACAGGGAGCCCAATGCACATCTTTGCAAAGAAGCTTGAAATACACCAATATTGCACTAAAGAGATGGGCCAAAGATGAAGTGTACATTCCAAATCTAATTGTGGATACTAAAAAAGAATGCAAGGAGGTTAGAGAGAAGTTGTTATTTGACCCACTCAATGTAAAGTTGATAGAGAAGGATGTGGAGATAAAGGTGATGCTAGATGATTTGAAGAAATTAGTGGAAAGTTCTACTAGAAAAGAAGTAGGGAGAAGTAGATGGAGGATGGAGACTAGAATAAAAAACTCTATCACACGATTGTAAAAAGAAGAGAAGCATAAAATGTAATTTTTGAGCTAATTGATGTTGAGGGAAGGGTGGTAAACAAGCAAGAGGACCTGAAGGAGAAAACCATAAATGTTTGTATTTTACTATAAAATAAAATTTGATGGATGATTTATAAGAAAAAGAGATTGAATGGAAGTCCAACCTTACAAGTACAGACAATAATATTCTCACAAGTACAAAAAAAAACAAGCGGTCAAAGAAATGGTTTGGACCATTGGCAGCAAAAAATCACCAGGGTCAGGTGGTTTCATTACATTCTTCTACAAGAAAACATGTGATATCATCAAGGAGGAATTAGATGCATATATTAGTTGGTTCTTGGAAGGAGGTAATATGGTAAGATGTGTTGATCACTCTTTTCTGTTGCTCGTTCCTAAGAAAAAGTTGATGGCATCCCTTGATGATTTTAGACCTATTGCTTATTGTTCAATACAATATAAAATTGTTGCAAAAACATTATCAGTCAGACTAAAGTTAGTACTTCCCTATCTCATTTTTTAAAATCAAGGAGTGTTTGTGATAGGAAGGAGCATTAATGATTGTGCTTTATTGGAAGGAGAGTTCTTGTTGGACTATAACGTCATGAGCGAAAGAAGGAAAGCTTGTTTAAAAATGGATGTGTCTAAAGCATATAGTGTCATATGGGACCAACTGTGGTGGATTTTGTAGTGTATGGGATTCAAATATTAGTGGATTGGCTCGATGAAATAGTGTGTTGAGCTACATGTTTTTCTATTTCGGTGAATGGCACTTCTGTAGGGATGCTTAGAGGAGGCAATGGGTTGTGCCAAGGGGAACCACTATCTCCTCTTCTCTTTGTGATTCTCATATAATACTTCACACAAAAGTTGCACGCAGTGGAAAGAAGGAAGGAGATCAAACCTTACATGGTACATGGTATAAAGGTGTTGAGCCATTTGATTTTTGTAGATGATATGTTTGTTTTTGTAGAAGCCAAACCCAAAACACTAGGAACTTTGCCAACTCTTTTTAAGAAGTTTGGGAACAAATGGGGCTATGCATAAATGAAAATAAGTTGAAACTTTTCTTGTCCAAAAAATGCTATCAACTTGAAGATGGACTGAAAGAGACAATGGGTGTGGAGTTGGGTAAGTTCCCTAAAAAATATCTTGGTTTTCCCCTGGATGGAGGTAACCTATAGGTTAAAAATTTTGTTGATTACATTGATAGAATGGAGGAATGGTTAATAGGTGGCTGACATAGAAGACATCTATGGAGGGGAGAACAACTCTAACAATGGGTACTATTGAGGGACTTCTTATCTTTTGGGTGCAACCAGGTGAGATACCCATATCTATTCTAGATAGGATGGAAATGAAGATAGAAAATTTCCTATGGGAAATGAGTATCACTTGATGAGATATGCACAACTAGAACTCCCAAAAGATGAAGGTGGACTGAGCTTAAAAACATCCACGGACATTGCTAAATGGGAAACTTTGAAAATAATGATAAGCTATCAGAAAGGCACTCGACTTGGGGGAAATGGATGAGGGAGAGATATCCACATGGATTGGACTTCAAGCCAAAGACCAGAGAGGGATACTCACCCATAATAAACATTATGATGAAATCTTGGCAGCAAGTAAAACACATGTTTGATCCATTTGATTTAGGGGGTTGGAGACTCAAACACACAAAGATCAACTTGTAGGAGGTGACAAGATCAAGGGCTACAAAAGACAAGCATATTGAGTAGGTATGGGCTAGTGTATAGGTGCCAAAGTGGAGTGTGTGTGTCTATAAAATTTTTCATGGTGCACTTGCTACCCTTGTCAAGTTACATAGGTGAGACCATAATATTTCCACTATATATATGTTGTGCAAGGACGAGGAGGAGACCCATAACCATTGGGTCAGAGGTTGCAAATACACAAAAGAACTTTGGGAGTTGATATGCAAGGATATTTGTATTCAACTAAAATTGGAAGATGAATCAAGAAGGATGTTGTCAAGTTGTGAGAAGGATGATAAGAAAATAATTCTCTTTACTGCTATGTGCTAGCATAATAGGGAGGAAAGGAATGCTAAAAGACATGGTGGTACATCCACTAACACAAGGAGTATAGCTGTAAAACTTTGTAAATGCCTTAAGCAGAAGCTACATAGTAGATAGGAGAGTGAGTTGTTTTGTGTTACGGTGTATAGATTTGGGCTATATGTAACTCTTGACCTCCTACAATTTTAAGAGTGAGTTAGAATATATTACATGTTTCTGATACATACATGCATATGTACATACACACATACATAGTCGAGGGAAACCTCGAGGTTAAAGACTTCGTTCAATGCACAGACAAGCATGAAGATATGATCACCCGATGGCCCCTAACCAAGATGTCAATGGAAAGCAGAATAGCACTGACAAGATCGGCCATCGAGGGGCTGATTATGTTCTAGGTACAACAAGGGGAAATCCCACAGACAATCCTAGAAAGAATGGAGATGTCAATGGCCAATTTCATCTAGGCAAGAGGAACATGCCCAATTAAGTATGCCAAGCTTTCTTTGAAGAAAGAAGAAGGTGGAGTTGTCCTAAAAACCCCCATGGAGATTGCAAACTGGGGCACAATTTGTAGAATCATCAAGTACAACTAGGAAGACTCTACTTGGGCAAAATGGATGAGAAGAAGGTACCCGAAAGGATTGGAATTTCAACCCAATACTAGAGAAGGATACTCTAGGGTGATCAATAGAATGACAACTCTCTAGAAACAAATCAAACATTGCTTCTTCCTCCACAGCACTGGCATCTAGAAGATGAAGGATCCATAACTTGATGTATGGGAACTTGCTCGCAATAGAGGTGATATCAACAGCAGCACAATACACATTTGGACCGAGTTCAAAGTACCCAAATTCTCTCTTTGCCTGTATAGGGCCACCTTTGAAACACTCCCAACCATGGATAGGATTTAGAGATGGTACACGGGCATAACTAATGCATGCTACATGTGCAATGGAGGTGAGGAATCTCACAAACACCTATTCCAAGAATGTGGCTTCGTATAACAACTATGGCAAAAAACCCGCTCCACTCTAGGTTTCACCAAACTTGGGTTGAAGGAACCAAAGGAGATGATATGTCAATTGGGGAAGGGTACAGGATCCCTCAAAAAAATGCTATTGGTGTTCTTAGTGATATACTTTTACACTTGGAAGGAGGGGAATGACAGAAAGCATAGCAACAAGAATATAAGAGTGGATGATATATCAAAAAAGATTTGTAAATTTTATAGAAATAGAGTCAATGTATAGATACTTTCTTTTTGAGAAGTTGTGAATTGTAGTGAGGGACTATGATGTAATGTGTCCTAACTTTTTTAGGTACTTCAAAATAAAATTCACCCAATTCCGATACATACACACATAGTCAACAAGGAGTGGCCCAAGTGGTCAAGCATGGTATCCCCTAACAAAGGGACTTGGGTTCAAATCTCAACTGCCACCTTGACTTACCACCCTCCCGAATGTTCGGCCTCCATCACGGGTATGGCTTGTAGGGGGAGAAAATGCCTCTCTTAATCCCATACATACATACATACATACATACATACATACATACATACATACATACATACATACATGCATACATGCATATACACATATGTGAGTACAAACATATATACATACATGCACACATGTACATGTCCCCTCCGTCTACTAGGGTTTCCTGGCGATCAGCCAGGTGATCTCGAGAAGGAGTGGCAGCCATGACGGCCCCTAACTGAGCCACCCCTATCCCACCATCCACCACCAACACCCCTAACCTACCACCAAAAACCCTATCGATCCCGCCAACATGGAGAATGGAAGAACTGACAGTGCTAGACTACAAAAACTCTAGACTCACATCATGAAGAGGACTCACACTTAGGTGAAGGAAAGTGTTGAGATGAACTTCCCTAAGGCCACTAAGATTGGCAGATGTACCATCATGAATCTTGAGGTGGAGTAGTAGAATGAAGGACATGTGAGAATTTTCAATATCCTTCTATGTTGTGAAAAAGAGCTCTTTCTACCCACACCTTTTGGCTTGTATCAGGAGGGTGTGGAGGTGAAAGGGTGACTTTGATTAGGTGAAGGAGGAAGGATTCTTCATCATTCATTTCTCCAACGATTTACATAAATAAACTTACCTCAATAGTGGCCCAAGGTGGTTTGATAGCCATATGGTCATTGGAAGGAGTGCAAGTTTGGTGATATTCTAGAGAAGGATGCTCACTCATCTATACCTATACAGATCTATATTCCTAATATTGGACGAGGAAAGTTGTGGGCACCGTTGCGAATAGTGTAGGTAATGTCATCCATATAGAAACCAAACCTATGGAGGGACTGGGTAATGATGAAGCTCGTGTCCTCGTAGAATTGGAGGCAGAAGAAGAAGCCCCAAACATGGTCAGGATGAGCATTCCAGGCAAGGGCCAAATTCCAATCAAAATAAACTATGAACATGTCCCAAAGAAGAGTGAAGGATGTTTTGTCTTAGACATAGAAATGATGATTGCCCTTTGAAGCCTAAAGAAATTGTGGTGATGATTTTGGATTTCATGTTCCCAAGAAGGTTTGGCATAAAAGAACATCTGACAACAAGAAGCAGATAGATAATCAGGAAGAAAATGTTAGCATAGACTTGGAAGAAGGAGAAGTTTTGAACACAATAGAAGGTTTCATAAATCCAAATTCTTTAAACTCCATAAGTAATTTAGAAAAGGATGAGGTAGCATTTATGGATGTCGAGAAGACCAAACAAGTAGAGAAGGCTCATAATGAGAAGCAAAACAAATGAAATGATAAAGAGAAGCAGCCTCTCAGATCCACAAGGAACAAAGTAAGTTTCTTATGTCCAACTTAGTTTGGAATGTGATGGGAATTTGCAATCCAACCAAGAGGAAGGAGGTGAGGGACTAGGTAAGACTTAGTAATGTCTTCATAGTTTCTATCATCAAAACCAAAATAAAGAGATTAAGTAAATGTAGTGTACCATCAATGTTTTGTAACGGATGGGCTCATGTTACTAATCACGAGAGGTAGAACGGGGATTAATATGCCCAGGTTGATACCCAAATGTTTAGAAGGTAGATATCTACAGGAAGAGTGTGGAGTAAATGATCACCATGCCTACTCAAATAGAGGAAGTTTGAGAATCTGGTTCACTACTATTTATGCCTTTAACTTACATTCCCAAAGACAGGAGCTCTTGAAAAATATAATGCAACTCTCACATGTCATTAAGGAACCATGGTTACTTATGGGCGAATTCAACAATGTGAGGCTGCAAGAAGACAAACTTGGCAGTCGCTTGCTCCCTAATGATGTGATCAAATCCTTCAATCACATGATTAATGTGGGTGATCTGTGTGAACTACCTATGAATGTGGAAGAAATCTACATATGAAAAAATGAAGGGAAACCAGAAAGGAGGATTGGAGTAAACTTGATAAGGCCCTAATCAATAACTCTTGGCTTCAACACCTCTCTAATGCTCATATCAAGGTAGTCGAGGTTGATATTAGTGACCATGTTGCACTGATTATGCAACTACAAGAAAAGAAGAAGAAACCCAGAAGGTTCAGATTTGTGAACTTTTGGACGAGATGGAATGGTCACAAAAACATCATTCTTGATGCGTGGAAAGAAGATGTGCATGGAAATCTACTCTATGTCTTTGCCAAGAAACTGATGAGGGAGAAACAATGATTAAAAGAATGGTCAAAGGTACATGTGAACATCCCAGAGCTTCCAGACGAGACCAAGGAGCTGATCAACACCAGAAATGCACTATTGGGAGACCCTCTGAATTAAGAACTAATCAAGGAGGAGTTAAAACTTAAAGCTTATCTAAAAGACCTGAAGACGATGAAGGAAAGTTTTGCATGACGGCGCAACCAAAAAAATTGAATAGTTGATAGTGACTGGAACTGTTACGACCCCACCTCCCGATAACCCCCAATTAAGGGAGACCGAGAGGTCGAAGCCGCACCCATAACTTCTGGATCAAAGGTTCGACACTTAATCAAGAACAATTATTAAATTTCAACAATCTATACTAAAAAGTTGTAATAAAAATTTGCATACCATTTGAAAATTTTGGATTTCTATCAATGTAAGCATTCTACTCTAACTAATTCGCCTTGCATTTTACTTCATGTATTTCACAATATGACATTTACTGTTTGTCCTTTTTGGCTTGTACCTAAAACTTCGACACATAAAACGTCGGTCAACCAAAATTGGTATGTGGGGGATTCACTAATCATGCAATTATCTATAACAATGTATTGCATTCAATTATCATTTAACAAACAATTTTACATTTTAAGTATAACTACACGATCCATGTGTACCCTATCCCCTGCGCTATCCCTACAGTGGACCTGGATACTACCTCCCTTATGGTAGATTCCCATTATACCCCTCATGACTTCACCTAATAGGTGAATCAATTTCTAGGGCTGAGACACATGGCACTACCCGTAGGTAGCCCACTCCTTAACTCATGGTATGCTAAGAGTCTCATGGCACTACACATGTGTAGCCCAGTTTCTAACTCATGATACCCTAGACCTTGCTCTAGGTTATCCTTAGCCTTTGCATAGCCATAGGGGTAGACTCAGATCTAGCCAGTTATACATGTATACTCATAGTGATAGTCATAGTCACTCTATAGTTGCATGAATTAAAACATCCAACAGTTATTTCAAGCCATGAGGGAAACGTTGATAAAATCCTCAGAAAACTAATCGAGATAATCATAAGCGTAACCACATACCTCTTATTGTAGATTCGGTTACATAATTAACTTTGTAGAGAGAGAAAATCCAAACAATCAAGCAATTGCACAGAAACCCTGAAATAAAAGTACAAGTTTACTTTTATTAATATTTATTCAATTTCATCATATCCCTTAGGGTTTCTATTCCAATTTTAGGGTTTCTTGGAAACTAGGGTTTTGCCTTCATTCTTAGTTATCATGAACCCTAATTCCTCAAAATCACTTAAAACCCTTAAATTCTCTCCTTTTAATATTCCTAACAGTCTTAGGACCATTATTTAGTAATTTACTTCCTTAATTAGAAATAACATGGTTTTCTTTTTCTTTTACCCTAAATTAGGGTTCCCATATACATTAATTTACATTTATGGACATAAACCCTAATTTAATCAATTTTGTATTTAAAATGGATAAAAACTCCATCATAAGCATCAACAGGTTATTACCTTTCTAATTAACCCATTATCTTACAAAGATATATCTTTTATACACCATTAGGGTTTCTAATTACTTTTCAATACATACTTCTACCAAATTAAGGTACTTTTGTAAAACGAAGTAGAACCAGGTTCTCAAATTATTTTTATCAGATTCCTTGCATTTTTCTACCCAACTTTCATATATAAAGTTTCTTCATATGAGGTTCCTAGCTATTACTACGATTTTAGCAAGGAAAAGCTATTTTCTAAAATTTCGATCAGAGAGGAGATTTATCGGATTATCTCAGTCGTTTGATTAGCGCGCCGATGGTCTGTGCTTTGATCCAACACACATCATCAATCATGCCCACTAACAGGATCGCGCGCGCGCCCTTCCTCGGCCAATCCGTCAGATCTCGATCCAACGCTCCGCGTTGATCGTTCCCTCCTCGCGGCTAAGATAGGCGCGTCGTCCAGGGACCTTCAGATTGCACCTCAGTCTATGATGGTCTAGGATCCAAGGGTGGTTGCTCCCCATGCCCCTCTTCTTCTTGCGGTGGCGGCGTGGATGGAGCTCGTTGGGGCAATGTCAATCGAGCACAAGGGAAGGTTTAGGTGCTAATGGAGTAGTCGTACGGATTCGTGAAGGAGAAAGGAACCAAGAGGGACCCTATTTATAGGGCGTGGAGGCCCCTCTAGGGTTCCCCCAACCCTACTGCCACATCAGATCACAGCCCAATTGGACGTTTTCCCTATTCTCGATGGAAACCCAACAAAGTGGGGTCGAGAAGCTTCGCCTCTCACCCCCGGACCTAGTGGACAAGTTTCCCTGCTCGAACAAACATCGGATCGATCAGAATTGAAGGGGAACGTTCCCTCTGATTATGCTATAGTGCGCATCCCTCTGGGACTCTGGACAATGAACCGGGTCAGTTGGATCAAGATCCAACGGCCCCTATCATCCGCGCTCAAACCAAATAGGAAAAAGATTTCCCAAATTGCAAGGGAAAATCCTATTTTGAGGATAATCTTGAAAAATTGATAACTCCCAATTTGTAAATCCTTTTTGCCTCAAATTTTAAAGGAAAGACGTTCATACTTTTATTTCTCATTATGAAAAAATTGGGATCATTATCTCAATTAAACGGTTCCTTTTCTTTAGTTGCAAGAAAACACCTTTTTATTCATATTCTCCACGTATTCTTTATTTCCCTTGCTATTATATACGTATCCTGAGTTCCTTGAACCCCAAGGAACCTTTATAACTCGAAATCCTATTTTGGGAAAATATCTTTTAGCCTTTTAATCATCCCTTATTCATTTTCTTATATATTCCATTATCCCATTGAATTCCTTTTTTTTCATTTCTTATGAAAATATCTCTTTTTGAGGATTTCTCTTTATTTATCTTTTATTTTCCTTATTGAAATTC
The DNA here is from genome assembly GCA_963693085.1 of Alisma plantago-aquatica. Taxonomy (NCBI): domain Eukaryota; kingdom Viridiplantae; phylum Streptophyta; class Magnoliopsida; order Alismatales; family Alismataceae; genus Alisma; species Alisma plantago-aquatica. The sequence continues at coordinate 187,794,708 of OY856415.1, forward strand.
TGTTTTAACAATAGAAACCTCATGTATACGAAATTTCACCAAAAACAACTCCATTATACTTCTTTTCTCTTATTTTCCACATTTTATCATTGTTTTCAATTGCTTTCTTAATAAAGAAATATTCAATTGGTCTTTTCTTTTCTTGTTGCATTCTCCATGCAAATTTGGACTCCTTGGAACCCAAGGAACCTAAGAGGCATGAAATCCTTCTTTGGATTTGCCTTCTAGAGGTTTCCATCTCATTCTTTTCTCAAATATTCAATTATTCATTCACTAATTGAATGTTCTTATTATTTGAGCCCAATAGCCAATAAAGCCCACAACACAAACATCAAGGCTATTATAAACAAAATACATTTATTCCAAATACATTATATCATTATTTTTTCAAATATCCTTATTATGAGAAATTACATTTCTCACCAAATAAACCCAATAATTGGGGTTGTAACATCCTTCCCCTCTTATAGGAATTTTGTCCTCAAAATTCTATCAAGCAAACAAACAATTCAAGATAAGACTTTTCCATGTCCATCATTGGCCCCTATGTGGCTTTACCGTACTCATGGCGCTCCCAAAGAACCTTTATCATTACATATTCTTTTCTCTGAGTTCTTTCATCCTGGCGTCTATAAACTGCACAGGTGGACTCAGGCCATTTCAGCCTCCCTTGAGGCTCACTAGGTTCATTGCTCAGCACATGGTCGGGTACCTCACATAGTACTCTAAATTGTACACATGGAACTCATCACACATTACTTTATCCTGAGGGGTATGATCAAACCATGTCAAAAGAACTCATGCATCAGGGACTCAACTCTCTTATTTATAACTTAGAGGGGTCAGATTTTTCATGTCACATATTCTCCCACAGTGAACTGCATGTCAGTCTACTTTGCATCTACCCATGACTCTTGTCGTTTCTAGACTCCTTCCAGCCATTGCATGATCAAAGAGACTTCATCTACATGCACTGTGGTCCTTTTCTAACCATCACGTGGTCCTTTCACCAACATCACCTTACTGAAGTGGTGATCGACACAACCTCCCTTACAGAGCTTCTTTAAATCCCAATACTGGCTATGGTAGTTATCATCACATCTTTCATAGGACAAGAACTGTCTCTAGATATCACCCTAAATGAGCACACATGCTCTCATCAGACCCTTTAGTCTGGATATACTAACCATTAGTTAGGGGTGATGAACTAACATCGAGTCCTTCATGTACCCATTTCCACCTTTTGGAAGGGAACCTTTAGGTCAAACCCAAGAATCTTTGAAATCGCTTCATGATGTAGTTAAACCATCTCTCTCATATGTAGCTCAACCCAATCTATCCCTTGACAGTACTCTTTCTTTCTTATGTCATCTAGGTAAGGCGATCTACCATAACCCATATTGCCTCATGACCTTTCTGGGTCAAGGGGAGACTTTCCACATCATCCATAGAGATGAACTCCCATTCCCTCTCGGGGACTCTTTATCCCTTATTTCAACTTATTGGGTTACTGGTGTTCGTCCTTCACCTTCTGGCTTGCATGGAAGCATACCCCATGCAACTTCATCTTAGGCATCCAAAGTACTACTGTCACTTATTATCTTCATAGTATGGTAAATGGTGATCTTAAAATCATGATCTCTTATATGTCATTATTCTTCAAGATCAATACCTCAAAAACCCTAAACCATTCTATCGAGGTTTCATCACCTTCTTTTGCAAAGAAGTGCATCTGAGGTTCTACCACCATCCTTTCATTGCATCAAGGACTAGACTTAACCAAACAACCCTTAACTTTTCAACGTATCTCATTACATCTGAGTGTTATCCAAACACCTCTCCTTTCCAAACTTAGGGTTAGCCAAACAACCTCTTCTAGCCAAACTAGGCAGCTATAACTCAACCAGAGCATCCATTACCACTTCACATCCTTAGGTCTTAGGTACCATTGAAGACATACACTTCCATGTATTTCACTTATCGTCTTACCTCAAACTCTATGTCTATCTTCATTAAGAACACTTTCTGATTCATCATCATGGTGATCAAACTCAAACTTGTATGACTCATATCTCATGAAAAAAACATCCTCATAAGGTGACTACCTCATTTCTCTTTAGCATTTGCAAACCATCCATGGATCATTCACTTTACCAAGGTATGTTGTCTTCTCTATCCCCATATCTCGTGGCAACGTTCCAACTCGCATCATCTTTTATCCTTGGTGTATGGAATGCGTACTGTCCCATCTCTCCTTCTCATAACAAGAGGAAATAAGCATTTGGCAGCTGTCCAAACACAAAGTTCTTCCTGTTCCAAGAGTAGAGATGATACATCCCACATCGCCAATACTTAATCAATTCTAAGTTGAAACGTGCAACTTATGTCTCTACATCCCAAACATCATGATGTCAAAGTTAGTTCCATGGAAAACTGGTCTCGAACCTACTTGGGTTACCACACAATCCTTGGTCCTCTCCTCTAGGTCTATAGGGTGTCGGCACTTTTGGTGTCATCCCTCTTCCCTTAAGCATTCAGAGAGTGCCCTACTCATCTGCCCTTTGGGTCCCATGAGTTCATGAAGGTGATCAATCTCCTAACCCATGGTCCTTAGACAATGATAGTTGTTACCTCCCGACCCTATGGTCATGTGCAACTAGGGAATTAGGCAACTCCTACTTCCATCGGTCTTATCCCTACCTTACCCTAGGATAGACTTAGGATTCTCTTATAGTACATGTTCACCTTAGAACCTTACCCAAGCCTTCATCATCTCTCTCTCTGCATTCATGGGTTGAATTTCATCCTTTCATAGGGATCATGGCAACCTACCTACCTTGGTCAAGCCCCATACCGGTTACCTCCATGGTAACACATCCATATGCACATAGAGATGGCTATCTATGGGTCTATAGGTTCATTTTCATGCCATGTACTTTACACATAGCTTCTTAAGATCCTATGAGACCTCTTTAGGTTTCCTCAGAACCACAAGACTGGTATACACCCTACCAAAGGGTCCCTCTCCCAGGATGGGAGGAAACTACAACTCTTGACAACAAGGTCACAAACATCCTTAGGGTTTACATCCATATGATCATGCTTAACCCAGCAGCTACTAAGGCACAAGCGGATCACTGAGCAACCATGCTAGATCATACTTGTTCTCATCCCTCAACATTATATCAAGATCATACCTTCCCATGTCATCAACTTATCTGTGAGGGGTTCATCAAACATACCTTAAACTTAAGGGATTTTCCTTTCCTCTCAACATGAGAAGTGTAACATCCCTGACCTGGGTTATGATTTAACCCTAGATGTTTTTCCTAATAAGGTTAAGTAGATTCTTAATCTTATCTTGGGAAAAGTAATTAGGCCTCATAAGAAACTTATGTTTCAATTTTGGTCCTGTTTGAGCAATGTTGAAGCAATGTTTGCTTATTTTGGACCAAAGTGCAAATTACCCTAGTTGAGGGGTTAAATTGCAAATGTTGCATGGTAAGATATTCCTCTGATGTTGATACATCATAAGAATGAATATGATGTAGTGGTATGGTTTTCACAAGCTTAGGCACCAAGATTAAGCTTGTAAAGTAGTGTTGTGCATTAAAACCTAGTTTTGGTGAAAAGTGCAATTTACCCAAGACCTAGGGTTCAATATGCAAATTACCACTTCAATAAGGTCCCTAATGTTTCTTGGAATCATTTATAGCAAATAAAATGATATGGGTGCCTCATTTGAATTAAGTTGTAGGAGAGAGAATCTTGATATTAAAATAATCAAGATTAATGCCTAATTGAAACCCTAATTTGATTTAGGGCAAAAATGAATAAAAATAATTGAGGGGCTTTCAACCAAAATGTTTTGGGTTGATTTTGAATAAGGATGAACGTTCCTTTGCCAAGATAAGGAACGAAAATATCTTAAGTAGGTTAAATTCCACTCACCTTATTATAAGAAAAAGAAAACCCACTCACATATGGATATTAATGTAATAAGCATTAAGGTGCTTAATTTGATTTTCTTTAAATCAAGGATAATGAAGGAGAATTAAAGGCAAAGGAAGGTGCCTCGTCCTTAGGGGATTTGAGGGGGAAGAGGCGGCCATATTTTTGGAATTTAATGCATTTTTATAAGGCATATTCTCTCTCATCAATTTCTTTATAAAAGTGCCATTTCCAAGCCCAAACCAAGGCCTTTTTCGGATTTTCTTCTTCCCCTTGGTTGCAAAACCGACCAAGGAGATAGGGAGGAGCAGGGAGCACGTCCCCAACCTGTGGGTGAGCCCTTGACCTTCGTTCTCCTTGATTTCATGGTGGAAATCGAAAATAAATTATGGATTCCTTCTTATTTCGATCTCCTCTTCAACCCTAGCCAACTTTTGCAATGAAAAGCTTGAGGACGAGCCTAGGGGGAGTTGCTAGAGCTTCATCCACCATTAATGGCGTGAGCTTGGAGCTTTGGAGCTCAATTGGAGGTGGGTTTTATAACTCAAACCCTTAAACATTGCTATTGCATCAATTCTTTATGCTTTGTTGATTGATTTCTTCAATTTGATGCACTCTTGTTTCTTGCTGCAATTTCCATCAAGAACGGTTGCTGTTCTTGGTTGTTCGAAGGAAGGGGATGATGACATCATCCTAGATCCTTATCCAAAGAAAATTACCAAGCAAAAACGTTTTGATAGCTACTCCAAATCGTTTTAATTTGATTGGCTATGCGGTTTCAGCAAACCGTTTAAGGGCAAACGGTTTGAGACCGTTTGGGAGCAAACGGTCTCAAGACCGTTTGGGAGCAAACGGTCTCAAGACCGTTTGAGATGGTTGACCAAGCGTTTACCGTTTGGGAATTTTTTTCCTAATTATGTAGGCTGATAACCCTCCAAATTTGAGGTATTAACTCCAAAGGAATCGAGAGTTGAAGGCCAATCAATTAGGCAATCGAATTGAATTATGTGCTTATTTTCAACCTGATTAACTTGAACTGGTTGAGCAAACGGTTTCAAGACCGTTTGAGATGGTTTACCAAGAGTTGACCGTTTGGTAATTTTCTTCCTAATTATGTAGGCTGATAACCCTCCAAATTTGAGGGATTAACTTCAAAGGAATCGAGAGTTGAAGGCCAATCAATTAGGCAATCGAATTGAATTATGTGCTGATTTTCAACCTGATTAACTTGACCTGGTTGAGAAAACGGTTTCAAGACCGTTTGAGATGGTTGACCAAGCGTTGACCGTATGGGATTCCTGTTCATAATTATGTTTATTAATAACCCTCCAAATTTGAGGGATTAACTCCAAAGGAATCGTGCGTTGAAGCCTAATCAATTAGGGAAACCTAATTGGATTAAGTGCTGATTTTCAATCTGATTTAATTGAACTTTTTGGGCAAACGGTCTCAAGACCATTTGAGTGCGTTGACCAAGCGTTGACCGTTTGGGATTACTGTTCCTAATGATGTGATCTAATGACTCACCAAATTTGATGGATTAATTCCAAACGAGTCATGAGTTGAAGGCTAATCAATTGGGCTAACCCTAATTGAAATCAGTGCTGAAATCACAATGAGCTAATTTGAGATTTCTGGTTGATTAGCCCAAACGGTCTCAAGACCGTTTGGGGGATCATCCAAACGGTCTCAAGACCGTTTGGGGTCACCTCAAGACAGTTTGGAGGTCTGGGGTCAAGTATAGTTGACCAATTGAAGGTCCAAAGGTACTAATCATATTGCAATGTAGTGCTGATTTGTTGATCAACTCGATAGACCAATCCATGATGAATTTTCACTAGAGTCCAAAGGTTGGATGGGCAAACGGTCTCAAGACCATTTGGAGCTCATCCAAACGGTCTCAAGACCGTTTGGTGGTCACCCAAGACCGTTTGGAGGTCTAGGGTTGAGTATAGTTCAGTGGTTGAAGGTCTAAAGATATCAAGTTGATCTGCAATAGATTGCTGATTTGGTGAGCACTTCAATGAACCAAACCCTAATTGGATGGCTTGGATTTGAGTTATATGATGGGCAAACGGTCTCAAGACCGTTTGGAGGTCATACAAACGACCTCAAGACCGTTTTGTGGTCACCCAAGACCGTTTGGAGGTCTAGGGTTGAGTATGGTTAGGTGTTTGAAGGTCTAAAGGTACCAAGCTGTTATACAATGCAATGCTGATTTGGTGATCAATCCAATGATCCAAACCTTAATTGGATGGCTTGGATTTGAGTGATATGATGGGAAAACGGTCTCAAGACCGTTTGGAGGTCATCCAAACGACCTCAAGACCGTTTTGGGTCAGGTCATACCCAATTTGGATGATGGTTCAATGGTTTCAATGCAACTAGTTCTGCATTGATTAGTGTTGAAGGATCATCGATTCCAAGCCCTAATTCAATTGAATCAAATCCTAATTGATGATCAATTGAGGGTCAATTGAGGGTCAAATCAGTTTTAGGTTGACCTATTAAACTCAATTGAAGTATGAGTATAGGTCCAACTGATGATTGGTTCCATGATTTCAATGATTGAAGGAATCAACATTGGAAACCCAAATTCAATTGGATACCTCATGTTATTGAAGGTCCAATGGATCAAACCTGTTTGAAAACCTAATGTGATTAGGTGGGAGATACCTTCAATGGTACTAGTTATTAATGCATAACAAATGCATGGATCCAATACATGATGTAAACCCTAATTGAGGCTGATTCCATGTATAACCCTAATAAGAGGTTGACTACATGTGAAATCACTAATTAGGATGAATAGTAAACCCTAGATGAGGGTGTATCCATGTGGAACCCTAATTGAGGGTGATTCCATGAGAAACCTTAATTGGGAATGAATCCCTAATTTCTTATAGGACCAATGACTTGGTACACTATGTTAATCATAGTTGTATGCATTTGATTGAAGGGTTGATGTGACCTAATCAAGTTAAAAGGATCAAATAATAGAATTCATATATATATAAATATGATTCATGTGATGATCCTATTTAGCACGACCGTGCAAGGCAGCACGGCCGTGGCAACTTTACTCAGCATGACCGTGCAGGGTAGCACGGCCGTGGTAGCTTCACTTTGCACGACCGTGCAAGGTAGCACGGCCGTGGTGGTCTATGTTTGACTTAGAGCTGAATTGAAAGTGACCTAACATGGTCCTTTTGTTAATTCTGAACTTAAGGATGAGAGAGATACTCATACCTTGTGATGATAATCATTTAATGATAATTGATGAGAATAAATAAGTATGATTGAATACTTATGGTATAAATGTTGGCTCCTAGATGTGGGGAGCAATGAACTAGGGTTTGATCATTGATAATATGATCTTGAAAACCTAAATGGTTAATAATGGAAAACCCTATTCTTAATGAAGGGTAATGATATGTGAGTGAAAGCCCTAATTGATGGTAAACCCTAACCCTGGTAAAGGAATAGTGGTGTTACCCTGTATTTCATGATGTGTTGTGAACTTGATAAGTCTATTATCATGTGTGACAACCATGCAGGTCTCATGAGTTGATGATCATAGCCAGGTATGAGCTATGATGTTTATTTGATAATAATTGATTGGCCATATGTGTCATTATGTTTTTGTTACTGAGAAAGAAGTAACAAGATGAGTTGGGCTTGTAAGGCTTTGTTTTAAGTTGTTGCCTAGTGAGAGGTGACAAGATGTGAATGGCCTTGTGCGCCATGTGAATAAAGTTGTTGCCTAGTGAGAGGTGACAAGATGTGAATGGCCTTGTGCGCCATGTGAATAAAGTTGTTGCCTAGTGAGAGGTGACAAGATGTGAATGACCTTGTGCGCCATGTGAATAAAGTTGTTGCCTAGTGAGAGGTGACAAGATGTGAATGGCCTTGTGCGCCATGTGAATAAAGTTGTTGCCTAGTGAGAGGTGACAAGATGTGAATGGTTTTGTGAGCCATGTGAATAAAGTTGTTGCCTAGTGAAAGGTAACAAGATGTACAGTGTTCTGATGAGCTATGTGTGATGGAAATCCAAATCCTGGTAAAGTATTAAGGGTAATACCCTTGAATTATTAATACATTGTTTTTGCATGGTATTGATAGATAATTGATGTACTGCTATTATATGTGCTAACCATGCAGGTATTATGAGATGATGAGCATAGCCAGGTATGAGCTATGATGTATTATTAGTTTGAATTGTTAATTGGGCCTTGTGTGCCATAATATACCTTGTGCCTGGTAAGAGGTGGCAAGAGAGTTAATGTGCATCAAGTGCCATGATGGATGCTTGTATAACAAGTATCATGCTTACCTTGGTCAGATGACCTAAAGGTGTTAATTGCTAGAGAATGTGGTAACAAAGCTCCGGTGATGAGCTAAGGGTTTAATTACCCAGAATCACATGTTAGTGCATTAAAATTGTGAAGGGATGAGAATTCCCAGTGTTGAAATAAGGGATTGAGATCCCAACACCTTGTGAAAAGAGTATGGCTACGGGCCATGACTCCACATTGAAAATGCTAGGCTTTAGATATATGATCTAAGCTTGAAGAAAGTTAATGCAGTGGTAATGATTCTGTTGTTTGAATAGATGTTATACATGTTCTTCCTATTCATTAAAGGATAAGTGACATGTTGATTCTATCAAGTTACAGTTGCAATGCTTTTGATATAGAATAATGATTTAATCTGTTAGACATTAAAATATCTGCTGTCAAATAAATATGATTTCCCTATTCATATTTATCTTATTAAGTTGCAATAATAATGTTTCTGGCGGAGAGTTATATCTCTCGTTGGGGCAATTTTTATAATTGTCTCACCCCCGTGGGAACCACATTTTTAGGTGGACGCGGACGAGGAGACAGGAATCCTTCAGGAGGTGAAGGACATCAGCAGTAGCAGGGACAGCAGTAAAGTCTCAGGTGGAGACATTGACTGTCATGTCATGTTCAGATGTATATAGAAGTCCTATGTGTCGTCTCTGTACTCTCAGGTCCTCGGAGTAGTAGTTAATGATTTCGAGATTTTGGCTCAATGCCTCGAGGATTTTATACTACCTGTGTACAGTTATGACAGAGTAGTTAATGTTTGTATTCCTCGAGAAGCAAGAGTACATGAGATGTATATATATGAACCAGGATGTAAAGTTTTACTTTGGTTCTGAAAGAAAGAGTTTTCCTATGAATGGATCCCTTTGCAAAAAGTTTTCATTTTTAATGATTTTTGGTAATCCGCTGCTTAATGAACGCTTCCGCATTAGTTAATCTTATTTTCGCGAGACGGTCGCCACAAGAAGTACCCTGCTCGCTTCTATAGGAACTCAACTCTCATCATGAGCATTAGGTACACTACTTCCCCTCTTAGGCCTAGGAACCCTAGGTTCACTTTTAGGTGTCCCACCGCATGCTCTATCTCTTAACCACGAACCAAGCATGCAAAAGGCATGACATGCACTTCTTGTCATCCTTCAACTCGAGAAACACTTTGAGTTGGGTCCTCCTTAAGGACAACCAACAAGGTACAAGGCCTCATAACATGTTACTATACCTCTCCAGGTCTAAGGAACTCTTCTTCTCATCTATACCATAGGTATAGAGGTACCAGCAGACTCATCTTCTCTCTAGGGTGTGGTTCCTCTCATGGCAACCAAGACATCATCAACCTCTAGGGATCAAGCATGTGGCGACCACTATCATCCCCTTAGGTCGCATCATCCTCAACTCCCTACCTATCTTAGAGTCTAGGATTCCAACCTTCTTTCTTGGTTTCTACTCTCTCTTTCTAGAGCAATCCCTACAACCAACCTCACCATTAGAGGTCCTCTCTTCGTGACGGGTCAACCTCAAAAGCATGCACCAACCTGGATGAAGCCTACGTTCAACTCATGTTCGCTCAAGTTTATCCATAGCCCCTTATGCTTATATCATAAGCTAACCATCCAACTCTCTCCGCCAGGGTTTCAACCTATTTCTCACACTACTGATTCATACGGGGTGCCTATTATGCCCATAAAAGCTCATGGGGTTTCCATAGGTTCTTCTCTAACCTCATCCATGAAGGAGCTATCCTTTGCTCAAACATGCACGACTTGTCCTAGGGTTTGGGTTGCCAGAGGTACAAGGTCATCCAATCCTCTCATGGCTCATAAGTCATCCAAGGCATGTCCATTCACACACCTGGTCTAACTCATCATGCCATCTCTCTCTCTAACCTTCACTTAGGGTTAGGGTTAACATCATCCTCAGAGGATGTGCCAGGTCTCTACTTGTAATGGAGATCTCTATCTCCAAGACTAACTCTCTTTATCTATCCTCCTTACAAGAAGGTCTAACCTCAGGTCTCTTATGAGGTCATGACAACTTATGTCATATGACCTAAGCATGTATCTATCCTTTAGTTTATGCTTACTCTATTAATCTTACGTCCATGACATCTTAATTACATGCTTTTCATTAATTTGATGGAGGATTCCTTAGACCTTATTAACCTTACCCATACCTCAAGAGGGTGAGGAAAAGAGAGAAAACCTTAATTCTTAAGGTCCTTAAGAGAATTTGTGATGAGAAGGGATGAATAAGATGAGAAATTCCTAAAGGTATCTTATTTCGATTCATACCCTAAGACTTTGTCCAGGCAGTCACACGGATCCGGGAGTCCTCGTATTCTGACTAGCGGTGCGGAGGAAAATATTGCCAGCCCCCGGTCGTGATCCTTTTCTAGACACCTACGTCTTTCGAATAATCCTCTAATAACTCCCTTGGGTTCTATGGAGTTTGTAAAATTTAATAATTATTAATAGTTAAGTGAGGAACCTACTCTCTCATACCAAATGTTACGACCCCACCTCCCGATAACCCCCAATTAAGGGAGACTGATGGTCGAAGCCGCACCCATAACTTCCGGATCAAAGTTTTGACACTTAATCAAGAACAATTATTAAATTTCAACAATCTATACTGAAAAGTTGTAATAAAAATTTTCATACCTTTTGAAAATTTTGGATTTCTATCCATGTAAGCATTCTACTCTAACTAATCCTCCTTGCATTTTACTTCATGTATTTCGCAATATGATGATTTACTGTTTGTCCTTTTTGGCTTGTACCTAAAACGTCGACAAACAAAACGTCGGCCAACCAAAGCTGGTATGTGGGGGATTCACTAATCATGCAATTATCTATAACAATGTATTGCATTCAATTATCATTTAACAAACAATTTTACATTTTAAGTATAACTACGCGATCCATGTGTACCCTATCCCCTGCGCTGTCCCTGCAGTGGACCTGGATACTACCTCCCTTATGGTAGATTCCCAATATACCCCTCATGACTTCACCTAATAGGTGAATCAATTTCTAGGGCTGAGTCACATGGCACTACCCGTAGGTAGCCCACTCCTTAACTCATGGTATGCTAAAAGTCTCATGGCACTACACATGTGTAGCCCAGTTTCTAACTCATGATACCCTAGACCTTGCTCTAGGTTATCCTTAGCCTTTGCATAGCCATAGGGGTAGACTCGGATCTAGCCAGTTATACATGTATACTCATAGTGATAGTCATAGTCACTCTATAGTTGCATAAATTAAAACATCCAACAGTTATTTCAAGCCATGAGGGAAACGTCGATAAAATCCTCGGAAAACTAATCGAGATAATCATAAGCGTAACCACATACCTCTTATTGCAGATTCAGTTACAGAATTAACTTTGTAGAGAGAGAAAATCCAAACAATCAAGAAATTGCGTAGAAACCCTGAAATAAAAGTACAAGTTTACTTTTATTAATATTTATCCAATTTCATCATATCCCTTAGGGTTTCTATTCCAATTTTAGGGTTTCTTGGAAACTAGGGTTTTGCCTTCATTCTTAGTTATCATGAACCCTAATTCCTCAAAATCACTTAAAACCCTTAAATTCTCTCCTTTTAATATTCCTAACAGTCTTGGGACCATTATTTAGTAATTTACTTCCTTAATTCAAAATAACATGGTTTTCTTTTTCTTTTACCCTAAATTAGGGTTCCCATATACATTACTTTTCATTTATGGACATAAACCCTAATTTAACCAATTTTTTATTCAAAACGGATAGAAACTCCATCATAAGCATCAACAGGTTATTACCTTTCTAATTAACCATTATCTTACAAAGATATATCTTTTATAGACCATTAGGGTTTCTAATTACTTTTCAATACATACTTCTACCAAATTAAGGTACTTTTGTAAAACGAAGTAGAACCAAGTTCTCAAATTATTTTTATCAGATTCCTTGCATTTTTGTACCCAACTTTCATATATAAAGTTTCTTCATATGAGGTTCCTAGCTATTACTACGATTTTAGCAAGGAAAAACTATTTTCTGAAATTTCGATCAGAGAGGAGATTTACCAGATTATCTCAGCCGTTTGATCAGTGCGCCAATGGTTCGTGCTTTGATCCAAAGCACATCGTCAATCGTGCCCACTAACAGGATCGCGTGCGCGCCCTTCCTCGGCCGATCTGTCAGATCCTGATCCAACGCTCTGCGTTGATCGTTCCCTCCTCGCGGCTAAGATAGGCGCGACATCCAGGGACCGTCGGATTGCGCCTCGGTCTATGATGGTCCAAGATCCAAGAGTGGCTGCTTATCATCCCCCTCTTCTTCTTGTGGCGGCGTCGTGGCTGGAGCTCGTTGGGGCGATGTCAATCGAGCGTAAGGGAAGGTTTAGGTGCCAATGGAGTAGTCGTACGGATTCGTGAAGGAGCAAGGAACCAAGAGGGACCCTATTTATAGGGTGTGGAGGCCCCTCTAGGGTTCTCCCAACCCTGATGTTGCCTCAGATCATAGCCAAATTGGGCATTTTCCCTATTCTCGATGGAAACCCAGCAGAGTGGGGTCGAGAAGCTTCGCCTCTCACCCCCGGACCTAGTGGACAAGTTTCCCTGCTCGAACAAACATCGGATCGATCGGAATCGAAGGGGAAAGTTACCCCTGATCGTGCTACAATCCGCGTCCCTCTGGGACTCTGGATGATGAACTGGGTCAGTTGGATCAAGATCCAACGGCTCCTATCATTCGCGCTCAAACCAAATAGGAAAAATATTTCCCAAATTGCAAGGGAAAATCCTATTTTGAGGATAATCTTGAAAAATCAATAACTCCCAATTCTTAAATCCTTTTTGCCTCAAATTTTAAAGGAAAGACGTTCATACTTTTATTTCTCATTATGAAAAAATTGGGATCATTATCTTAATTAAACGGTTCATTTTCTTTAGTTTCAAGAAAACACCTTTTTATTCATATTCTCCACATATTCTTTATTTCCCTTGCTATTATATACTTATCCTGAGTTCCTTGAACCCCAACGAACCTTTATAACTCGAAATCCTATTTTGGGAAAATATCTTTTAGCCTTTTAATCATGCATTATTCATTTTCTTATATATTCCATTATCCCATTGAATTCCTTTTTTTTAATTTCTTATGAAAATATCTCTTTTTGAGGATTTCTCTTTATTTCTTTTTTATTTTCCTTATTGAAATTTCGTTTTAACAATAGAAACGTCATGGATATGAAATTTCACCAAAAACAACTCCATTATACTTCTTTTCTCTTATTTTCCACATTTTATCATTGTTTTCAATTTCTTTCTTAATAAAGAAATATTCAATTGGTCTTTTCTTTTCTTGTTGCATTCTCCATGCAACTTTGGACTCCTTGGAACCCAAGAGGCACGAAATCCTTCTTTGGATTTGCCTTCTAGAGGTTTCCATCTCATTCTTTTCTCAAATATTCAATTATTCATTCACTAATTGAATTTTCTTATTATTTGGGATCAATAGCCAATAAAGCCCACAACACAAACATCAAGGCTATTGTAACCAAAATCCATTTATTCCAAATACATTATATCATTATTTGTTCAAATATCCTTATTATGAGAAATTACATTTCTCACCAAATAAACCCAAAAATTGGGGTTGTAACAGGAACACAAAGCTATATCACACTAATATCATGAAGAGAGAAGCCTAAAATACTATCTCAGAACTGGTGAATTCTAAAGGTTTCACTCTGAACAACCAGGAGGACCTCAAAGAGAAAACAACTAAATTCTATAGAGAGTTGTATAAAAAACATCACACCATGCATCTGACTCAAGATGAAAATTTAAGATGGAAGTAGAATCTAAGAAACACTCATAATAACATCTTATGTAGGGATGTCAATGAAGAAGTGAAGAATGCATCATGGAGCATTGGGGTGAATAAATCCCCAAGTCTAGATGGGTTTAACGCCCATTTAAATATGCATGAGATGCTATTAAAGAGGATCTATGTAAGGGTGTCAAGTGGTTTATGGATGGAGGGTGCATGCTTAGGCAAGTAAACTACATCTTTCTAACCCTTATACCTAATAAGAAAACAACAACACCCCTCACCGACTTCAGGTTGATCACTTGTTGCAATGTACAATATAAAATCATGATGAAAATACTAGTTGAACGTATGGAGTTAGTGCTACTATTTCTCATCCCTAAACCTCAGGGAGCTTTCATGTTAGCCAAAAGCATCTCAGACGGTGCCCTTCTTGCATGGAAATTCATGCTCGACTTCAGTGTGAGGAGAGATCACAAGAAAATCTGTACAAAACTTGACATTTCCAAAGCCTTTTATAGCATCAAGTTGGACAAGTTATGGTGGGTTATGAAGGAAATGGGGTTCTAAAATAAGTGGATCTCCCTCATGCAATAATGTGTAGGCACTAAAAGCTACTCAGTTCTTGTCAATGGCACCCCTAATGGCATCTTCTAAGGATCGAATGGCCTCGTGCATGGGAGATCCACTCTCCCCTATTATTCACCATAATAATGGAGTATTTATCCCAGTTGATGATCGAGTGGAGGAAAAGAAGGAGGTAACGGTATGTATAGTTCATTGGACCAAGTTGTTGAGCCATCTAATCTTTGTAGATGACGTGCCTGTGTTTGTTAAAGCCAGAACAAAGTACATGCATAACCTAAAAAAACTTCTTCACATGTTTGGTGAACAAAATGGTCTCTACATAATGAAAAGAAGACTCAGCTCTTTACTTTGACCAACTGCAATAGCATCAATGAAGACATAGTGGGTAATCGGAAAAATCAGCATCAACTCCTTGCCTACCAAGTCTCTTGGTTTCCCACTCACAGGAGGTGAATTCCAAGTGAAGGACTACACTGAATGCACTAACAAAATGGAGAAAATGATCAGTTGTTGATTACAAAATAAGACATATGTGGCAGGCCAGATCGCATTCACTTGGTATACAATAGAAGGTCTGATTACATTTTGGGTCCAATTGGGAGAAGTACCCAAGTCTGTCCTCGACAGAATGGAAATGTCCATGGTGAATTTTGTGTGGGCTGGAGGCACTCACCCAATGAAGTAATATAGACTTGCTCTACCCAAGGAAGAAGGAGGTGTGGGTCTGAAGACTCCCTCAAAAATCACCAACTGAGCAATAGTGAGAACATTATCAAATATCAACAGGAAGATTCATGTTGGGCTCGCTGGAAGATAAGACGATATCCCAAGGGATTTGACTTTGAACCATCTACTAGAGAGGGCTACTCCATAGTAATTAAAAGAATGACCATAATATGGAAATAAGTAAAGAATGCCTTTGTCTCCCCTAAACCTGGTAGATGGCAGTTGAGGCAGCTTGATACGAACCCTTGGGGACTTATTTGAAATAGAGGAGATAGAAGTTGATGTACCAAACAAAAATGGATTGAATATGAAGTCCCAAAAATGGATCATATCTATATCAAGCCACAAATGCATCCATACTCATTCTAGACAGGGTAGAAAGATGGTACATGGGCGTGAATACCACTTGCCTTATGTGCAGTGAAGCACCTGAATCACACATGCATCTATTCCCAAATTTGTAGGTTTATCCAAGTTCTTTGGAAGTTATTCTATGAGGGGATAGGATTCAAAGTTCATAGGATACGAGCCATGAAGGATATGATCACTAATCACAGAGTGAACTTAGGAAAATACAAGAGAAATATATTGAAGATTCTTTCTACAGTATACTTCTATACTTGGAAAAAAAGGAATACTAGGAAACATACAGATTGGAAAAGAAACATTGAAAATATAGGGGGGATTGTGAAGTTTTTAAACTTAGACTCAATGTATAGGGATCCCTTTTTCTCTTTTATTGGGTGAGTAATGTAGTGTTGGACTGCATTGTTATTCACCCCCAACTTTATTAAGGGTTCGGAACAAATTTACCAAATTCCACGCATGCACGGATGCATACATATGTTTTCCCCTTGGTTTACCACCCTCACATGCACTGAACCTCCTCCACAAGCATGGAGAGGGGGAGGGAATACCTCTCTTTATCTCACAAATCTAAATTCTTATCTATTTACCTATCCTAGAGTATTTATATCATTTTTTGCATTCTTAAAAAAGTGTCTAGTTCTTTACTAGACAACTAGATTTAGTTTTTGCACAAAAGTTGTCCATGGTTTCCATATAGGTCATTTAACTTAATTCCCATGCATTTAAAGTTAGATAAAAGGGAAGAAACTTTCCTTTGTTAATATTGAAGTCAAATTTCAAAATAAACACTTCTTACCCATTCAATAATTATGTCACTAACCTTTTATTCCTTTTTGGAAAACTTTCTTGGAGGAAAGAGAAATGAATTTAAAGATACTTTATTCTTATGTAAAAACTTTATAAAAGAAAAGGAAAACTTCTTTCTTAAGTTATCCAATGCATATTTTTTAATTTCAAATCTTTTATTATGCCCTTTTATGTCATTTAAGCATCCAGAAATACAGGAGAGAAAAAAGAAAATGGGAAAACAACATTTATCTCTTTGAGTTAATTACAAAACATAATGCATATATATATATATATATATATATTATTTTGAACCTCATTTTATTTTCTCACCTTATTATCCTTTAAGAAATTTCATTTCATAGTCTTTTAAAATTAAGCCCTTCAATTATAATTGTTTTCAAGAAAACTACATTCTTTGGCTTAAACAAATTTTGAAAATTTGGGATGTTACATTTCACCTCCAGTACAACCACCTCCTATTGATGCCCCTAACTTCGAAATTAGGATGTATTGGATCACACTACTACAAATCAACCCCTTGTTAGGAAAACAAGGAGAGGATTGCCAAGATCACATGTTGAAATTTGTGGATCTGTGTGTTATGATCAATGATGTTTCCGATGATCCTATTAGACTCCATATTTTCAAATATTCACTTACACCAGAGCCATGAGTTGGTACAATTCTTTGTTAGGTGAACCCATCACCACATGAGAACAATTTTAAAACAAATTCCTTGAGAAATTCTATCATCCTTCCTTCACATACACAATCTAGTGCTACGAGTCCCAAGTGAAAATCGAGCAGAAGCACGGTAGAGATGCAATGAGCTCCTCTACAAATGTCCACATCATATTATTTCTTAAAATAATCTGATTGACTTTTTTTATAGAGGTGTGCACGTTGAAATCAAAAAGTTTCTAGATTCCCCATCTGGATGAAACTTCATTTGCCAAAGTTATAATAGTGCATTGAAGGTTGTGATCCTTGCAGTCGAAAATCAAGTCGACTCGGGCAGATCTGTAGGAAAGGGAGTGTTAAAAGTAGCTATAATAGAAAGTAGTTTTGAGTTGAAGTCTATTGTTGAATCTCTAAAATAACTAGCACTCAAGCAAGAAATTCTAAAGACATCTTTCAATTTGTATGAGTGAAGAAAATTGCCACCATGACGACAACAACAAGTCAAGGCAGTAATCAATTCTATGAAGCATGTAAGGTAACTAACCACTCGACCTTAGGTTGTAATATTCTTTTTGATGTTGTAATGAGCAATGTTGTAGCTCAAGGAGAATACAATCAAATGAAAGATCTGAACTCCATCCATAGTATCCCTAGCCCATGGTACTATACCCCCAACCAAACTAGAATCCATCTTATTTTTAGTACGACCATCATACAGGAGTAGAAAACTCACAAAAACTTGTACAAGAGAAATTATCAACGAGGTCCTCCATGATTACACAACAATCAAAAACAAAATTTAAAAAATGAACAAAATTTCAGTACCAAAACCCCAACTAGGTCCCACAACAACAACAACAACAATAAAAACAAGGAAAACATGCTAATGACCCTTCATATGATGATGAACTTTCATCCATTAAGAAGATGCTACATTCACGACAGATAATGATTGCTAATCAACAAGCCCGTCAAAAGGCCATTGAATCCCAATTGGATCAAGTCTTAGCAAATCTTTTCCCTCCCCCACAAGAATTTGTAGGACAACTAGAAGATAACCCCAAATGTTAGGAACAATTTAAGATTTTTGCAACACAATCATGAAGAGTCTTTGTAGATGCATCTACCCAACCCCCTATTATGGACACATTTGAGGACAATTTTGTAATCATAAAAGACTCAGAAGTACATATGTCGATATCACAAGAAGTAGTGATGCATAATATAGAAGTACTAGACACTGTAGTCACTAGCAACACAGAAGAAAATTCCTCAAAGGAATCATTCATGATATAGAAGAGTACAACTGAACCAGTAATACCAGTATACATGCCTTGTCTTCCATCCCAAGATTTCCTGATGTAGAAACAAATTGATATTCTCTTTACGAACTTTGAAGAAGAGATGAAAAAGATTCATGTAGATATTCCTTTCCTAGATGCCCAAAGTACTTGAAAATGATCTTCATAAGGAAATCAAGGAATATGAGACACTTAAGCTTAACATATGATATAACTCGGAACAATATTCTGAAGAAGCAAAAGAACCCAAGTTCTTTTGGGATTGTAGGACACATAACCGAATGTACATGCAAGAAAGGATTAGTTGACCTCAGAGCCAACATCTCCATTATGCCCTAAACCCTGTGTAAAGGCTAGGATTATTAGAATTACTCCCAAATGACATGAGAATATATCTTTGCCACTCTTCAATGACTATTCTATGAGAATAATTGAAGGTGTCCCAGTCAAGGTGAGAAAAGATTCTTATGTTCCCTATGAATTTGTTGTCATGGACATAACGGAAGATCTTAGATACCCTATTATTTTCGATCATCTTTTCCTCTTAACTGCAAGGACATTAATTGATATTGAGGAAGGAACCTTATTTTTGAGGTTAGGAAAAGAAATCCATGAATTCAGAGTTTTTGACAACATGAAGAGGCCAAACATGCAAGAAAAAGTTTTCTTGTTAGATTGTATAGAGTATATGTCACTCTTCATGAAAGAGGATCCCAATTCTAATGACCCTCTTAAGACTTCTCTCACTAATCCTAATGCCAATGAGTCCATCGATGAACAAGTAAAGAAGTGGAGACTTCACCTTCACTCAACAAAACTAACCTAAAAGCTGAATTTGAAGAACTCAAGGGAGTCTACCTTACCGAGGAACCCGACATCACACCAAAAGCCCCTGAAATGAAACCCTTAACAGAAGGGCTGAAGTATGCATTCCTAGATGATCTAAAGGTCTACCCAATGATAATTATTTTTGATCTAACATCTGAGTAGGAAGCCAATCTATTATACGAACTAAGGAGATTGAAAGCTATAGGGTACAAGATGAGCAATATCAAATGGGTGAGTCAATTGTTATGCTTACACAAGATCCCTAGCGTGGAGGACAAAAAACCATATGTAGAACACCAATGTAAATTGAACCTGAATATGAAGGAATTTATTCACCTTGAAGTTGTTAAGTTGCTTGCTTCTGGCATTATCTACCCTATCTATGACTCACCATGGGTGATCCCAGTACAAGTTGTTCTAAAGAAAGGAGGTACCATGGTGGTAGATAATGATAACAACAAACACATCCCCACTTGAAAAATCACCAACTGGAGGATGTGCATAGATTTTAGAAAGTTAACCAAAGCCACGTGCAAGGATAATTTCCCCATGCCTTCTAAGATCAGCTCATGGAGCTCTTAGCACATCAACAATACTTTTGCTATCTTGATGGTTATTTGGGATTTTATCAAATCCCAATCCATCCAGATGACCAAGAGAATACGACATTTACCCATTCCTTTGGGACCTATGGTTTCAGAAGAATTCGCTTTGAGCTAAGTAATGAGCCAACCACGTCCCAATGTTGCATGACACCCATTTTTTACAGATTAACAGAAACCATCCCAGACATTTTCATGGATGATTTCTTCATCTATGGAGATTCACTCAATTCATGTGGAATGCATCTCTTGTGGTTCCTCAAACATTGTGAAGAAGCATATCTAGTGCTTAACTAAGAGAAATGCCATTTTTAGGTGAAAGAAGGCATTGTGCTAGGACATAGAGTCAGCAACCAAGGAATTGAAGTAGACAACACAAAGATCGAAGTCATTTCTAAGATTAGCCCTCTATCCACGGTAAGAGAAGTTAGGGCCTTTTTAGGTCATGCACAATTCTATAGAAGATTCATCAAGGATTTTCCAAGATAGCCAAGCCAATGGAAAATCTATTTCTCAAGAATGTTGAGAAAAATCCACTTCAGCAAAGAATGTATGTAGAGTTTCAACAATATGAAGCCAACCCTTACTTCAACACCCACTATTCAAGTTCCAGACTGGTCTCAACCTTTTGAGATTATGTGTGACATTAGTTATTACGTGGTATTATTTGTGTTAGGTCAACCCATAGACAAGAAACAACATATTATCTATTATGCATCTAAGACTCTTAATGAAGATTAAAGAAATTATGTAATTACTGAGAAGGAGTTCATAGTAGTTGTGTATGCCTTTGCTAAATTCAGAGCATACCTTGTGGGCTCAAAAGTTATTGTTTATACCAATAATGGTGTGATCCATAATCATTTGACAAATAAATATGCAAAATCAAGATTGATCAGATGGATTTTCCTTCTTAAAGAATTTGATTTAGACATACAAGACAAGAAGGGTACAAAAAATGTAGTTTCCGATCATCTATTTCACATTCACAATCATGACACAAACATTTTCCCCATCAATGACTCCCTACCTGATGATCAACTCATGAAAGTACCATCCACCATTTGATAATATGTTGATTTTGTAAACTATATGGATGCATATATTATTCACCCAAAATTCACTGGTAGTGTAAGGAAGAAATTCATGCACTATGTCAAAAAATATTACTGGGATGTATACCTATTCAAACTATGTGGTGATGGTCTCTATCGATAAGATATTCCAGAGAAGGAAGCCCCTCTAATTATAGAACACTACCATTCAAACCATGTTGGAGGTCACATGAATTCTTACAAGACTGTGCTAAAGGTCCAACAATGTGCATTATTTTTTAGAAAAGCTCAATCTAACATCTTCTGACCTCGTCCTTTCTGCAATGAAGTTTTGATTGTTTCAGCGATGACTTTCCAAGGCATATAAATCGAGTCAGATCTTCTCAGTATTGTTCCAAAAATGTGCATTATTTTGGCCAATAATATCCAAGGATTCTTACAATTTCATCTTGTCTTGTGATAAATTCTAAAGATCTAGGAATATCACAAAGAGAACAAAATTCTGCTAAAGCTTTGGCGAGAAGTTGAGATGTTTTATGTATGAGGTGTGGACTACATGGGCCCATGCCCCTCTTCATATGGATTCTGATACATCCAGATAGTAGTTGAATTATGTATCTTAATGGTTAATAACTATAACCATAGTGACAAGTAATTCAAACCACGCTATCAAGCTATTCCAAGACAACATTTTCACTCATTTTAGAGTCCCTCGCACTGTCATATCAGATGGAGGCTCCCATTTTATGGAACAATGTTTTGAAGATCTTTTGAGAAAAATGGAATGTACCAAAAAGTAGCTCCATGACGTGTATTTTACTACGCGCTAAAACGCAAGTGAACGCGTCGAGTAATATAGGCTTGTGAGGCCCGAGTCGAACTCAGGGATACGTGAATTATTGGAGACTTCTACTAACTAATCGCAATCAGCTAGATTAACAAAATAGGGTTTTGTGTTCAAATTAAAAAGAAAATAAAAATCAAACAAAGAAAACAATCGATTAAAGGTTAATTTAATCAATTCAAAGGGATATCTTCAGGATGGCGGTTTCACCGCGGGTCAACATTGTATTAAGTTTCATATAATTCCTCACACTTCTCTCTCTATCCGGGTAGTGGCCTGAAAACAGAATTACCCACTGTCGTGGTGTAATTCACTACTTAGATTTAGGTTGATTCCACCGTCGTAGTAATCATTCCCCTAAACTAAGTGCAGTATAAACGGTGTCTCAGTTCCCACCATTAATTTTACAACTCCTTTGTCAAGGGTTTTATTGATTAATGTAGAATTCGTCTCTTTTCAACCGTTAATCCTTCTGTCGAAGTGATTAAGGGTGTTAAATTATTATTATGGTGATCAAGCATAACAATAGAAATGGAGAAAACGAATTTATACCACGGATTTGAGAGAAAAATATGAATTATTGATATAAAAATGTCATACAATGCATTCCCGGGCTACTCCCAGTCCTAAAGATTGAGGGTTTTAGCCTCTCATGTTCATCTCACACAAATACATGGTAGAAATTGGGGAATTCATAAGAAAAACGGGAAATAAATGGGAAAACCCCTGAACGGAGAAGAACCGGTGGATCCTTGGCATAGAATACGAGCTTCCCCTGCCAGTCGGTGGTGGAAATCGTCTTCGGCAGCGTCCGAATCACCTGGGATGAGCTTCTCGGCCTCCGTTCTCCTCTCTCTCCTCCTCAGCACTCGTGCAATCCAATAATGAGATCCTCCCTCGTCTGGGCGGTCGTCATTAGGTATAAGTCCCTAATTAGGTCGTCAAATAACAACATCCGTCCGATCGAGATCAAAACAGATCCAACGCATATCTGCCGGCGTCGATACCATCGACGCGGGTCGATGGTATCGACCCGGCGGATTAGCGGCAGCTTTCCTTTCTTTTATTCTGAGCGCCTGTGGTGATCTCGATACCATCGACTTGGGTGTCGATGGTATCGACTCCTTTAGCGTCGGTTGTTGTCGTTCAGCGACGCTGTAGCTTCCCTTGTGTCGATGGCATCGACTTGGGTCGATGGTATCGACAGTTTCCTCGCCAGCAACTTGAAGGGATCTCGATACCATCGACTTAAGTGTCGATGGTATCGACTCTGTATGGTATCGACTCTGTATTGCTCTTCTCGACTGACAACCTGTGGCTTGGTCGATGGTATTGACTTCCGTCGATGGTATCGACGGAAGCAGATACTTGTTTTTCCTGAAATTTCACAACAAGCCCAAGTAAATCCACACAATTTATAATAAGATGATAAATAATGCTCAAAATAGTAAAACAAAGGGGATTTGATATAAAATGATGGAAAAGACCAAATAAAGTGAATTATTCAATAATATCCATGAAAATGAGTAATTAAAGCACAAAACACATATGAAATAGGTCTCTAAATGCGACTCAAAATCATCGCATCAAACTCCCCTAAGCTTAAACATTGCTCGCCCTCGAGAAACTAATCCTTAGAATAGAATTGCAGATGTCAACTAACAATCAACACATCACCCCACATCCCACATGACTCCCACTGGACATTCTCAAACCGGCCTTTCCTAATCACAGAACAGTAATTACCCTACAGGCGACAATAATCATCAATAAAAGAAATTATCCTTCAAACCGATGAACACTATCACATAAGGCAGTTAACATAATAAAATTTGCCGATTCAGCATTAGTGCATCTTGTGATCGCCTACACTACGTTGCTCGCCCTAACTACCATCTACATGGAAGCAGTTCTCCTGATAAACATGAGTGAGGAGAAAATCACGGTGGCCTACCAATCCGAGCAACGGGTGGATGGAATGGGTGGTTCATGGAAGAATTTGGAAGTATTACACAGTTTCAAAATGCATACAACAAAATGTCCTAAATGATGCAAATGCACATTGAAAATGCCCTAATGCTTAAAATTGGGTGGAATGATGCATGCACTAACCTTCCACCTCAAAAAGAGATAGAAATCTAATTAAGCCACATCATGTACTCAGTTTCCTTGTTATGCAAGTGATATCATGCTCCTTTCTCCCTCTTATTCCATTTCCTTCTAAATTCTCTTTTTTTTTCAAATATTTTTTTCAGATTTTCAGATTTTTTTTCTTTTAGCCTCTTAGCCCACATATTCATAATTGCTTAGAGATACATGTGTTAGGCTATTTTCTTCATGATTGGAAATCTTTGTACTATTTCGAGGGTATGGAACATATGGAACAATTTAGATCACTTTTCAAGACAAACTGAGGTACATGGTGTGCTTATGCGTGAAAATCATGAAAGTTATGAGTGCAACTACATGACATGCACCTAAATGTAATGTGCATGAATCACTATACTTTTTTTTTATGCAAAAGTATGAAAATAACAATGCAAATCCTATCTACATGCTATGCACGCAAGGAGGAATTAAAACTGTACTTTACTTCCAATTCTTTGGTGGATTATGGAAAAATATGAAGTGGAATGATCACAAGATTAAGTTACTGAACCTTAGAAAAATATCATGTGTCCCTCCTTACTGACATGTGTAGTAGTTCAAAAGGGTTCTTTCTCGTATATCCAATTAAGGTCTCATTACCATTTGATTAGGTTAGGCTCAAACAACTGTTACTATCCACTTTTCATGAGTCAATGGGGGTGTAGGTGTGACATATTGCTTCAAAGTTGACATAATCAATCATTTTCATAGGACAAGTTTCCCAAGGACAACCAAGTTAAGCTATCCAAAAGACCCAGAAATTTTGAAATTCCCTTAAATTTCCCATGAAAAAGCGAGATGACAATTTTTTAAGACATCCACGATTACACTAGATAGATGTGGATCCTAAACAAACACTAAAATTGCAAGAACAAATAACAAAGCAGAAACTAAAAACAACTAGAGAAAAGATAAAAGATAGAGCTGTTCCAGCCACCCCCCTAAGCTTGAATTCGACTATGGCCTCATAGTCAAAAACCAACTTAAGGGTGGAATAGTGATACCCTGATCAATCTTGCGGAGGCGGTGGTGGGTATTGCGGTGCCGTAGGATCCCAAGACGGGTACTCCCCCTGGAAGCTTGGATCATATTGGGTCCTCGGCGGAGGCTGTGGATAGCCTCCAAAGTAGTCTTGACTCCAGTAATGGTCAAAGAAGGGCTCCTGTTACGTCTCTATCCGCTGCAACCGGGTGTGCATTTGCTCTTGGTTGGCGAGGATGAGCCGCTCGTTCTCGAACATAGCCTGTTGGTTGTCAAGTACCCGGCTTGTAGTCTCATGAATGCCGGTATACATACCCATGTGCTGCTGCTGAGTCTGCTGGATGTCCTGCAGCATGGTGTACATCCCCTGCATGGAATAGGGATCCACGGATGGCTGCTCGTACTGTGGTGATGGCGGCGGGGGCTGAGATGATGAAGATGCACCCGGATGCATCCTAGGACGCTTCCGTGGTGCCACACGTGCTCGAAGAGGTGTGTAAGCCGCCTCTTCCTCTGCAGCCTCGCCTTCTTTCTCGTCACCACCGCCGTCTTCCTCGGAGGACTCGATGGCTATGATTGGCCACCGGAAGTGCTGCTTGCCCTCTATGTTGAAGACGTCATCCGGTAGGGAGCTCTCCTGATAAGCTTGGTTGACGTGGCAATGAGCGTACGACAACCCGTCCCGGAAAAGAATAAGGTTTGAACGGTGCAAGTGTTGCACGTTCACCTTTCTCCTCATAGAAATCGGAGTCATGGACTGAAGGTTCAGCCCCAAGTAAAGCGCCAACTTGGTGACAAGACCACCAAAATGAATTGGAGCCCTCCTTGTACTCCTTTTCACCGCCAGGACGCGCTGTAGCCAGAACGCCCCCCAGTTGCACTCTTGACGTTTCAGGAGTGCGTAGAGAAAGAACAGGTCACTCTCCTGAAACTTGCTCAAAGCAAGATCGCTTCGAGCGAAGAAAGTCAAGCTCAACATCCTATGCAGGACCCGGACGAACGGGTGCTCAAAATCCACTACCGCTGCATTATGGTAGCTCACAGTCTTTCCTGCCGGCACTGTAACTAGCTCGGCGAAGATTTGGTCGTAGTCGGTGCGGGCGTCAGGGCGTCGGTGATCGTTGCGGCTGTGGTTCCAGTTGAAGATGTCGTTGAACTGCTTCAACATGATGTTGTAATTGTTGTTGAAGAGTCAGAAGGACACCCTTCCCCTGATCCACGTCTGGTCTGATGGTACCACATCATTTGGTACGACGCAGATATCAAGAGACGCCATGAACTCAGCCACCAGTTCCTTGTATGTGGGCCATTCACCAAAAAACGGCTGCCCATCCGCATGACAGTCGATCTCATAAAGGCGATTGGTGTGCCGCGCTTGCCCGGCCAACACATAGGCCAAGTTGGCCTCGAACCCCAGCTCCTGGATCATGCCCCGGTCCACATACCGGGTGGGCTCGAACTTTTGCTTCATAATATCCTCGTATACCTTCCTCACATCCATGTTGGCATGAATTAGGCGTGTACGAGGGATGGAAGCGGGTGGGGGAGGAACAAACTCCTCGATCTCCATAGGGTGAGCGCTTGAGGACGACGCTCTGGCGGTGTGCACCATGGTTGCGAGAAAAGATGGGATTAGAAGAAAAGAGCTCGGTGAAGATGGAGAAGAAATTCTCCGCTCGATGAAGATCTCCGCTCGATGACGCTTCTATGCAGTCTTGGAGGGCTCGGGGGAGTGCTCGGCGCAAAGGAGGATACTTGCGCTGAAGGTGTGACGTCAAGTGACGTTGCAAGTCCCCTTAAATAGGCTTGATCGGCGCCCCTGTTGACCCGTCGATACCATCGACGCGGGTCGATGGTATCGACACATCTCGCGGGTATCCGCCTCCCTCGCGAGTATCGACGGCTGACGTTTGCTGGATCGAGAAACCCGGATTGCTGACGGGTCGATACCATCGACGGAAATCGATGGTATCGACGCAGCACCCGGATCGCTGACGTGGCTGTTGCGATCGTCGTCGATGTCTGTGTGCGGATCAGTGACATGTCCGTCGATACCATCGACGGGTGTCGATGGTATCGACTTGCTTTTATTGCGACACCGCTGTTGTGTTGCATTCAACCTGTGATGATGTCGATACCATCGACGAGGCAGTCGATGGTATCGAGTTGACTGAGCAAAATTCATCTGAATATCTCCAGAGATCTTGATGGTATCGACTGGGGTGTCGATACCATCGACACTTTTATTGCGACCTGTCTGCGACCATGTCGATACCATCGACGGGGGTGTCGATAGTATCGACGCAGTGCGATTTTTGCTGGTGTCAACCTGAACCCATGTCGATACCATCGACGGGTGTGTCGATGGTATCGACCCTGCCTGTGCCTGCACATTCAACAAACGGATCAAGGTATCATTTTTAAACTAAAATTCAAACGAAATAAAAGCAATCTATGACTAAAATTAAACTATCCTAGTGTATCGATGGTTGGGTTGCCTCCCAACAAGCGCCCTTATTTAACGTCTTAGGCTAGACATATGACAGTCATCATATTTTTACCTTGGGGACTGCACTTAGAGGATCATGCGGTAATTTGAATTCAACACAATCTCCTCCAATGCCCAAAGACAAAGTACCTCTCCCTAAGGCAGTCACAATGTCTGTCGTTGCTTGAAACGGTCTTCCTAGGAGAATTTCACAACTGTGGAGTGGTGGCATATCCATGACGACAAAGTCCACCGGAAATATGAATCTGTCCACTTGGACTAAAACATCTTCACATACTCCATAGGGTCTCACAGTAGACCCATCCGCCAATTCAATTGCTGCGGCCAACTTCTTTATCTCTTTTAACCCCAGCTTTTGAAATGTCGCCAAAGGCATGAGATTTATGCTAGCGCCAGAATCACATTGCGCTTTAAGGAAATGTTGACCACCTATTGAGCACGGTATGTAAAAACCTCCTGGGTCCTTTCTCTTCTTTGGTGAACTCCCTTGGATCATAGAGCTCACCGTCTCATTCATCCAATAAATTTCATCGTCTTTTATCTGCCTCTTCTTATTTATGATTTCTTTAATGAACCTCCCATAGGCGGGTACTTTCTCGATCTTTTCCACTAACGGAACGTTGATGTGGAGTTTTCGGAATATCTCCAGAAATTTCTTAAAGTGACGATGCTCTTTCTTGGACTTAGAATTTACCGGATCCAAAACACCAGCTGCATCAACACGCCTATGAGGTGGCACATAAGAGCTTTTCGGGGGTACCTCCCCTAAGATTGCTTCAATCACTTCCTTGGACGTGGTCTTTGGCGAGACATCATCACTAGTAGCAGCTTGTTTTGGTTCCTCTCTCGCCTCAGATGTCTCCACATGTGCACAAACAACCTGCACCTGCTCCTCTTGCCTAGATGGAGATACCATACTCACAACTCTCTCTGATTTTCTGAAGAAATGGTTTCCGCCCGGCAATCTATAGTAAGTGTGTGGATATGGTATCGCCGGTGTTACATTCACATTGAAAGTCATTTTTCTTTCTTCTACAACTTCTTGCACCTGAGATTCCTCCTCAGTGCTGACCACAGACATGTACTTGACCTGATGGTGTGCTTGGGCCACATTTGCATTCTCTGCTGGTTTCTGTTGATTGGCGTGCTTGATGGCCCCCACTTCATTTGAAATCTGTGCCACGGTGGTCTCTAATGCCCGCATCTATGCTCCATGGCTTTGCAGCGTCTGCCCAAATTTGGTTAGAATGTCACCTTGAGATTGTAATTGTTTACCAAACATGGCCATCATCTCTTGGTTTTGCTGAACCATTTGACTTAGCAATTCAGTGTTCTTTTCCTCAGTTCTTTGCTGTGGTTTGGCATCCGGATCCTGCAGAAAATTATTCGGATCCTTCCATGAAAACTTTTTATCCTTTCTCCATGCATAGTCATTGTTTCTATAGCCCTGTTGTTGCATGAACTTCACTTGGGCTTCCTCATCCTCAGATGCATCTTCCTTAGTTAGCAGCTTCTTGGCTAGAAGATCTAGCTTGTCGTTAAGCTCCCTAACTGTTCTGGATTCGCCGACAGCCTTGACATGTTCTACTGTACCTCTGTCGCCCCATGACTGTTTCCTAGCCATGTTCTTCAGTATTTCCCAGCATCTTGTATCAGTGTTATTTAAGAAAAATCCGGAGCCAGCCGAATCCAAATTGCTTCTATCATGCTCGGAGAGAGCAAAGTAGAAGATCTTCACTTGGGTTTCCTTGTCCAGCCCATGGTGTGGACATCTCCTCAACATGACTTGGAATCGCTCCCAAGTCTCAGAATAAGTTTCACCCGCCTGTTGGGTGAAATTGTGGATCTTCCGGATCATATCATTGGTCTTCTCAGGAGGGAAGAACCTCTCGAAGAAAACCTCCACCATGTGATCCCATGATTCAACAAACTCGTCGTCGAGGTTATGAAGCCACTCTCTTGCCACTCCAGCCAAGGAACTCGGGAATAACTTGAGGTAGAGCACATCCTGCGGAAATCGATCTATCTTCACCATATCGCAGTTCTCCACAAACTGACTAATGTGTGCCACTGGATCTTCATTTTTCAGTCCGTGAAATGCGTAGGATTTAACAAGGTTAATCAGTGCTGGATCGATCTTGTAGGTTGGAATGTTTAGCCCTTGTTTCTTTATAGGCCCCTTTGATGCCGAGGAAGAAGACGCCTTGATCTTCTCCCATATTGTCTGTGCTTCAGCCATTACTTCTTCTTGTTCTTACTCAGATTCAGAATTTATATCACTGTGGTGTTCCTCCTCGTAGTAGTCCTCGTCCTCTGGTCCCGTAGATGGAACCTCAGGTGTGCGATTCACGTAGTCTTGACTACGTGTGTGCACCATGCAAAGTACCTGAAATATGGAAATAGGGGTTCAGTACAATGCTTTGAACGAGTCAACACAATTATAGAGAAATAAAGGAATTTTTGAAATTGTTTTAAAATAAATAAAAAAATGTGGCCTAGAATGGCCGCTCTTAGCATTCAAAGTGCCAATAATTCGCCGTATCCCCGGCAACGACGCCAAAAACTTGACGTGTATTTTACTACGCGCTAAAACGCAAGTGAACGCGTCGAGTAATATAGGCTTGTGAGGCCCGAGTCGAACTCAGGGATACATGAATTATTGGAGACTTCTACTAACTAATCGCAATCAGCTAGACCGATTAACAAAATAGGGTTTTGTGTTCAAATTAAAAAGAAAATAAAAATCAAACAAAGAAAACAATCGATTAAAGGTTAATTTAATCAATTCAAAGGGATATCTTCAGGATGGCGGTTTCACCGCGGGTCAACATTGTATTAAGTTTCATATAATTCCTCACACTTCTCTCTCTATCCGGGTAGTGGCCTGAAAACAGAATTACCCACTGTCATGGTGTAATTCACTACTTAGATTTAGGTTGATTCCACCGTCGTAGTAATCATTCCCCTAAACTAAGTGCAGTATAAATGGTCTCTCAGTTCCCACCATTAATTTTACAACTCCTTTGTCAAGGGTTTTATTGATTAATGTAGAATTCGTCTCTTTTCAACCGTTAATCCTTCTGTCAAAGTGATTAAGGGTGTTAAATTATTATTATGGTGATCAAGCATAACAATAGAAATGGAGAAAACGAATTTATACCACGGATTTGAGAGAAAAATATGAATTATTGATATAAAAATGTCATACAATGCATTCCCGGGCTACTCCCGGTCCTAAAGATTGAGGGTTTTAGCCTCTCATGTTCATCTCACACGAATACATGGTAGAAATTGGGGAATTCATAAGAAAAATGGGAAATAAATGGGAAAACCCCTGAACGGAGAAGAACTGGTGGATCCTTGGCATAGAACACGAGCTTCCCCCGCCTGTCGGTGGTGGAAATCGTCTTCGGCAGCGTCCGAATCACCCGGGATGAGCTTCTCGGCCTCCGTTCTCCTCTCTCTCCTCCTCGGCACTCGTGCAATCCAATAATGAGATCCTCCCTCGTCTGGGCGGCCGTCATTAGGTATAAGTCCCTAATTAGGTCGTCAAATAACAACAGCCGTCCGATCGAGATCAAAACAGATCCAACGCATATCTGCCGGCGTCGATACCATCGACGCGGGTCGATGGTATCGACCCGGCGGATTAGCGGCAGCTTTCCTTTCTTTTATTCTGAGCGCCTGTGGTGATCTCGATACCATCGACTTGGGTGTCGATGGTATCGACTCCTTTAGCGTCGGTTGTTGTCGTTCAGCGACGCTATAGCTTCCCTTGTGTCGATGGCATCGACTTGGGTCGATGGTATCGACAGTTTCCTCGCCAGCAACTTGAAGGGATCTCGATACCATCGACTTAAGTGTCGATGGTATCGACTCTGTATGGTATCGACTCTGTATTGCTCTTCTCGGCTGACAACCTGTGGCTTGGTCGATGGTATCGACTTCCGTCGATGGTATCGACGGAAGCAGATACTTGTTTTTCCTGAAATTTCACAACAAGCCCAAGTAAATCCACACAATTTATAATAAGATGATAAATAATGCTCAAAATAGTAAAACAAAGGGGATTTGATATAAAATGATGGCAAAGACCAAATAAAGTGAATTATGCAATAATATCCATGAAAATGAGTAATTAAAGCACAAAACACATATGAAATAGGTCTCTAAATGCGACTCAAAATCATCGCATCACTCCATCATATTATCCACTAACCAACGGACAAGTAGAGGTGTCTTATCTCCAACTCAAAGTCATTCTAGAGAAACTTTTGGACGTAATATGAAGGATTGGTCCAACAAAATCAATGATGCTCTTTGGGCGTACACGATAGCTTTGAAGACTTCTCTAGGTACCACAACATTCATGTTGATAAATGGATAGTCTTCTTACCTCCCTATCAAACTAAAAAATAAATCATGATGAGAAATTAATCAACCAAACTTTGATATGAAGCAAGTTGGTCTGCTATAAGACCTCAAGGAACTTAGAATGACAACATACAAGAATGCATAGATCTATAAAGAAGGACTCGAATTATGTTATGATTTCCATCTAAAGAGGAAAGACATAAAAGTCAAAGATTAGGTCCTAACTCATGACTGAAATCTTTCTAGCTAAGCTCTGATCACACTAGTCAGGACCATAAATTGTTAGGAATATCTACCTACATGGTGCATTCATCTTGTGGAGTAAGAAGTGTAGTGAGTTTGTGTAAAGAGGTGAGATCACCTCCTTACTAAAATTTAAAGGAAGTACAAAACATCCATCTTTTTAGAAAGACAAAAGATATTGAGGGATGCATGTATAATATTCCAAGTAAATAAGCATGCACCAGATACATTACAAAATGTCAATAGCATAGGAAATAAAAGAACTAAGCCTATTATATGGCTTTCATTGTTCATTACATGATTGTTCTCAAAAGAGAAAGATAAGATAAAAGGATCTAGCTATAGCAACCTAGACATCCTTTCAGATAGCTTGAGATCTACTCCTGAGATGAATTCCTTCAAACTTGTCCTTCTCCTTGCTCAGCACTAGCACCTGGGTGGTTGGGAAAGCACCCAGCAAAATGGGAAAGAAAAAATGGTATGTGTCACAAAACTAATCTACGATATCAATATAAGTACAACAAATAAAATCAGGCTAGGGTTCATCATATGATGAAGATAACAAGAGTATGAGGCTATATTCAAAAGAAACTTGCCATTAACAACTATATGAAAAAGGATTTGCATGTAAGATAATTATGTCTACCTAACTAAGTAGGGTTGAGGCACCTACCGGAACTCTAACCTATATGTGAGGGGAGAATAAGACATTCCCAATCACCTACACAATTATACAGGGGAGAATAAAAACATTCCCCAGGGTGATTAAATACATGCCCTCTGTGGGTGGTTGTAGATAAGTACCACTACTTTAAATTAAATAGAACATAAATCCACATTCTAGAAAAGTAGTCATGGAAAAAGTAGTCATAATATTAAATAAGCATGGTAGTGGGGTATAGGACCCAACAAGAAGAAATTATAATCTGATTTGAGGCATGAACAACATTAGGATTCAATAATAGAAGATTTAAGGTTCATTTAAGCCTCATTAGGGAAATATAGGGTTTGTCTGCAATTATCCCAACATAGGGTGTAAGGAATGCACATACCTCTCTTAATGATATCAATTACTAAATTTCACCACTTTAATTGAGTCCAAGTTCCACTTTGCCTATTTTCAATGTATTAACATGTATTAGAGTACATAGTGCACATTAATATATAGAAACCCTAATTTTAGAACTTTTTAGAAAATTTCGGATTTAGCTTTTGAAAATATCACCAATGAACTTATTAGGTTTTCCTGATCAAGAAAACATATTTTTATGTTAATTTTGGAGTTATGATGATTAAGATTTAATTTTTATGGATTTTATGAATTAAATTCGCTTTACAAAAATCACCCTTCATCAAAACATGAAATCAGACCTTGAAAATATTTTTATTATATAGAGATTAATTTTCCAATTCCAAAACATATTTATTTGTCAAATTTGGATAAGCGGTTTAGAAGATATGAATTTTTCAATACTGACCAATAGGAAATTGCCACATCATCAAACCGATCGAGATAATTAAAGAGAGAGAGAGAGGGAGAAAACACCATTTGACCCAAGATCAGGTTTGAAGTTTCTTAGATAAAAAAACTAGATATTCTAGAGAAGATAAAATAGCAAGAAACCAAAACCTTAGAAGAACATGGTAAAAAGAGATGGAAATCATCGATTATCAACATAGAAGCATGGGTTTTAAGTATGTACTAAGCAATAAATGAGAAGGGGGTTAACAAAACTTACCTCTAGGAAGGTAATAAGGCTCAAACAGAAATGATTCCGAGATTAGAAGGTCTAGTTGCTCCAAGACAAGCTCCTTTCTTGAGCAAAGATCACCTTCTCCACTTTAGAGGTGCAAACCCTAGCAAAAGAGCATGGAGATGCGATGTTTTAGGGTTTTAGATAGAGTTTTACCATGTATGGTCATGGTTCCGACCTAGAAGAAGGTGTAAGGAATATAACAATATGAAAATAGGGAAGGAAGGGAGGAAACTTACTAGTTTTGGTCGAAATTACCAAGGAGGAGCTTTAGAAACCCTAATAGAGCAATTTGGAAGCCCTAGGAGCCTTCTTCACCAAGGTAGGCTCCCTCTATTACCTTGGGACAGAAACGTCGTGGAAAAATACATAAGGAACTATTATCTAATCTAGAGGAAAGAAAAGGAGAGCAAGAGTTTTCGAATTGTGAGTTGGGAAGGGGGATACATGGCTATATATAGAAAGAGGTGAAGCATGAGGTGTCTTAAGGGACTTTCCATGTGTCTTTAGCCTAGGGCTTGATGGCCATGCAAGAGGACACCTCATAGAGGCTTCATGCATATAAAAATTCAGTCCTAAGAGCCCAAATATATTTCAAGGCCATCCCCACCATTTTTCAAGAAAGAAATAACCTCATTGGTTGATAGCTTTTAAAGATAAGCACCTTTATAAAGAGGGTAATCCCTATAATGCCCTTGGAAAGAAATACCATCAAACCAAGGTGAAACTAGGTTCTCCAATGGTTTAAAATCTCATTAATGGTAAGGGAATATCTAAGGATTTAAATTCAGTTGATAATTTGCAAAGAAAACCTCCCAATTGGGTAAATTGAATAAAAGTCCAGAATGTACCTAAAATTGTATAACTTGCACAAACAACATCCAAATCGAACCAAATTTGAAACATAGCCTCATTTTATGTTTTAAAATCATATGAAAAAGTTAGATTAAGGTTTAGAGAACTTAATTATGGTAATTAAGCTTTCACTGAGGTATTTGTGCATAAACCCTTATATTGGTACAATTAGTGAATAAATGTTCACTAAACCACTATAAATTCCACTAATTACACATAAATGACATAAAGGATAGAAATAATAGGAAAACTTGGGAAAAAGGTTTACATGGAGATTACATCTAAGATTCATTATGTTACAGTTTGTGGCAAATGGCCAACACTTGATGAGATATTTTACAATGAAAGACACGAACATTGAACTATCTCTCAATATCTCCAAGATTGTACCTCTACCTCAAAAGTGAAATCAAAACTTTGAGGCAATGACATAAAATACACGTGCTTGTCAGGACGCAAACCAATCTTTAATTTAGTTTTTGCTTTCAATTATTAATTATAAAATTTTCCTTCCATTAGATAACGCATATCAAGATGCAATTATAAGTTCTTACAATTTTTATTTAAAGATTTCAGATGGGGGAAACAATAAGATAATGAATGGGCATGTAAATACAATGTGATGAAGTATATGGATGTCATTGTTATAACAATGTCATGGGGTATCCATAATATACAATATGTAATATAGACTTCAATCAAAATAATATGATTCAAATTATAATCATACTTTATACAATATTAGTATATGATTATACCATTATTTTTGTAGGTATATAATGCCCAGATGGCTTGTGCACCAGAATCTTCTAGATGGAATAC
The DNA here is from genome assembly GCA_963693085.1 of Alisma plantago-aquatica. Lineage (NCBI taxonomy): Eukaryota > Viridiplantae > Streptophyta > Magnoliopsida > Alismatales > Alismataceae > Alisma > Alisma plantago-aquatica. The sequence continues at coordinate 187,830,298 of OY856415.1, forward strand.
AAGAAGAGGGGGAACAATTCTTCATGAAAGAAGTTGATTTTGTTTTGATTAAAAGAAGAAATCGTGTATTTGAAACTTAGAATTTTATTGCATGATAACCCAAACTTTTCTCATTCCTCATGTATGTTCTATGCAATTCATGTATGCACTAATTTCTCACTCCATCCTTCAATTATTCAACTTGTCTTGATTTATCTTGTATTCACATTACTTGTCGTGACATTAAATTTGATGTAAAACTAGGGTTTTAAGCAATTTCTACACCATCCTCTCTCACCCCTTTAGATATAATCTATGGGTCTTTTCTTTCCCTCAACATACTTTCAATATATAGGGGACACTCCCATGTTTCCAACACACCAAATTTCACTTCATTCTGATCTATGATGAGAGAGATATACTAATTTGTATTTTTCCTTCTTGTAATATTGTTTTAGATGAATTGAATCATTTGACCATTGATGGGCCAATTTGGGCGCGTTCCCGTGGCCCATTTTTCCCCTACTCCTCTTTCACTTAGATATCTGACTGCTATTACCTCGACCAATAGAAAGACACCATTTCATGAGTTGTGAACTGCAACCGTTGGATTGTTCAATCGTGGATCCAAAGCCCCATATGACGGTCGTCCCAATCTCCCCTACCTATGTACATCTTTCGGACGGTCGGGGCACTGACCTCAGCTAACCCCCTCCTTTTGCCACCCTATTTCATGCTTGATTGATTCCCCAAGTTATTTATTTCACTTCTTTCCTTACTTCCCTTTTGTTTCACCTATTCTCTCTAGGCATTTCGTAAACCCTAGAGCCAAGGATCTTCCCTCCTCATTTCTCCTCCACTGCATATCCCTGTTTGGGCATATGGCTTCAACACCACCTATCCGCAATCTAAAGCTTCCAACAACTTCATTGGGCCACATCAGTCTAGGGTGACCGTTCTTGCATGATGGGGGTGTCCATTACCCCTTCCTGCCCTTGCCTCCAGAGATACACATCACCATAGATTCGTGTGGGCAAGCAGGGAGACGCCTCACAAGGATGAGTGGCAATAGCCCTCAGATCTTCTTAGGTCCATGTTGGACCGTGAATTGAAGGTCGAGATGACCCTCTCCCTCCCCCTCCCCCTCTCCACTACATAGGGTGTTGTTTGGGGGCAGTGGTGGCATGCATCCACGAGACCTGACCATGAGTGGCTGACAGCAACCTAGCTGGTAAGCACCAACGAGGCTCACCGGAAAGCCACCCGGGTCTGCGAGTGATCGACCCAACCCAATTTGAGGCCCTTTTGGGTAAATCCTTTCCTAGAATATAGTAATTAGTTGCTTGATCTTAAAACCTTCATAACTCCCTTAATAATAATCCAAATACCCTGATGTTATATATGATTTCGATCAAAAAATGCCACCTTTTCATTAAAATCATCATATGGACTAATTCTGAACTTGATTTCTCTGATGTAGCCTTTTTCTTCATTTAAATGACCTATGAATGATGTTTAGTATTCTATTATTCTATCCTTGTGATTTGAACGACATGTGACTTTGCATCCATGAAAATAAGTTAGCATTAGCATCCTTTTGCTATTATGTTGTCTTAGACCATCTATATACACCCAAAGATCTTTTGACCTTATATGTTCACCCTCGACCTAAAGGTGAATCACTTATGTTCTTGCATGCTATAACTTGACCAAGTTTTAAACTTTAGCATATATTGTCATCATCTAACCTTGTAGTCTTGAAATAAGTTGATTTATTTGTGTTCTTATATGACATGATTAGTCTAAGACCTTATGCCTTCTTGCCATGAATTCCTAATATGACCCAATGACCTGCAACACTAGTATGGCATATATTTGATTCTAATGCATATGTTAATTTTTGGGATTTGACCTCTCTAGATCATTTTATAATGTGATATATGAAGTCCTTTTAACTTCAAATCAGTAGTTTTATCATACTATGGTTCTAAGTCTTAACTCAACTCCTAGATGCTTCTAAGACATAGAAATATAACTCTATTGCACGAAATTGATCTCTTATGACTAGTTGTAAACTTTCATGATTAAGCCATGATAATAATCTAAATATCATGCTCTACTTTCTCATAAATCAGACATTATACTTATCTAGTATTACTTATAATGTGGATGATTCACCTAGACCTAGAGCTTAATGTTGATCTTTGAACTATGTTGAATAATGGCATGCATGTTTGGAAGTTTGGAACAATGTTTGAACTAAGTGAAACTTAGGTCTAGGGAAACATACACATGACTCATATGATGTTTAGATTATCAATTTCCTATTTTGATCTCAAAACCTATGTTATATCTTTTGCATCTTAGGTCTCCTTGGGTTGGACCACCTCTAGAGATCTTATCATATCTTGTACTCTACTTGTAAGGTACATTTTCCTCTTGACCATACAATGATATTGGCTTGCTTGTATGTATGCTCGTATAAATTCTTGGCTACTTACTTGGTTGAGCTATTGTTCCTATGATCACTACTTCCATGTTGAGTAGTCTACATTGATAAACCTTGAATATAATATACAGAAAACCATTATGCAACATAATGTTGATATAGTCGATAAAGGGATCTAAAACATACTTTGAATTAATGTTCTTTCTTTGTTTCTTCTTCTTGAATATGATCACGTTTATAGGCAAGAAGTTTTGTATTTCTCTTAAACTGTTTACAAGCGTTTTCATAGTGTACTTAATGTTTTAGCATTAATATGTTAATTGATTGAATATTTAGTTGCCAAATGAAGATCCACTGCACTCAAGGATATACTTTATGAAATGAAACACCAATGGGATACCTTGAACTTGAAATGACTATATGATTCTCAATCTCTTATCTCCATGATTAGTATCTTTTTGTTACCACTTTTGCATATAAACTTCCTATGTGACATATCCGTGCATTTCTACGGACAGGCACCCAAGTCCACTCACCTTTATCTTTGTAGCCAATAGGAGTGTGGACTTAGGGTAAAAAATAGTTCCATGACATATTGTTTGCATGACTATGTGATCGATCATATGTGATTCAAACTTTGTATTTTGAAATGAAGTTAACATGAATGTAAGTGACTTCGGATTTTATTTGTATTAGTGGTGAAAGTTAATATGTGAGCATGAATGAATTCTGGTGAATTGTGATGTATGCACGTAGAGAAGTGCATTATGAAGTTATGTATATGAATGCAATGTGGCAATTGAAGATGTGGATATGTATGTGTTTGGGTATGTGTTTGTTATTGCATGTTTTGTAGGTATGGAATGGCCTATTGCGAAGTTGAACATAGGACAAAACTTGTTGTTATAAAGAATCATAGGTTTTGTATCCTACTGAACAACTGAATAGGAGGTCTGACCTATCATTTAAAATATAAAATACCAACTTTAAGGTCAGTTATAAGAAAATCACCACCGCCTGCTTGTCCTGTAACCTAGGGCCAAGCCAATCACCAACCACCATTATGTCACTAAGGCCTTCGTTTATGAGGAAAGTTATTTTTCTACTCTCCTCTATAATATTTGGAACTATAATGTCAAGTATAGTACTTCCCTTGTAACTTCCTAGGTCTTGAGGCCACAAATAAAAATGATCTTTAAAGGAATGATTGGATTGCCCATATCACCAAGGTGCACCTTCTTTTTAGGGAGCCCTTCACTACGAACTCTGAAGTTAAGTGTTCTTGGCTTGGAGTAGTGCTAGGACAAGTGACCAGTCAGAAAGTTGATCTCGACCTGCATGCGAGTTAGGAAAAAGTGCACACTTAAGGAAATTTGTGGTTTGTGGGGCCATTCATTGTTCTTGAAACTCTACTAGAGCCTTAAGCAGTGGGCCCTGGGGTTACAAGTGGTATTAGAGCCAAAACCCCTCCGGTAGGTGGGGCCCACATGGGCATGTAGCTTTCCAGTCTTAAGCCTATAGTTCAGACATGTCAGAAAGGGATATTCATGGTGATGTAGCCACCCATATGTTGTAGCCATGATTGGGAGCTGGGTGCACATGGGTCATTCTGGGTCTACATAGAAATGGGGAATGATTATGAAGCCTTATAGTTGAGCCTTGATAAGGATCTTAAGAGTCTAAGTGGGAATGATTGTAATGTCCTAGGTCTTAAGGAATTAGATAATATGATATTAAAAGGAATGATTGGACTACCCATATCACCAAGGTGCACCTCCTTTTTAGGGAGCCCATCACTAAGAACTCCAAAGTTAAGCGTGCTTGGATTGGATTAGTACTAGGATGGGTGACCAGTTTGGAAGTTGATATCAACTTCTGCACGAGTGAGGAGAAAGCACATGGTTAAGACCAATGGTGGTTTGTGGGGTAATCATCATTTTTGAAACTCTACTAGAGCCTTGGGTAATTGACCCATAAATTATAGCCCATAAATTTGCGAGAAAGCATATCAAACAGTGGAACATGCTATAATTGAAATAGAAATGTGCCACTAAAGATAGAATCATCAGAGTATCTATTAGGTGTAGATCAACATGGATGATAATTATGATGATATCTTTATAGTCTTTGTACTAAGATGCAGCTGAGCTTGAGAAGGTCTTGATGAAATAGGAAGAGGTTTGGATATAAAAAAATCCACAATAATTGGATAAAAAATGGGGACAATAACACCAAATTCTACAATGTGTTTGTCATCGAAAGAAGAAGGGCAAGCATGTTTAATACATTTAAAAACTCAAGTGGAATTTGGATAAATGAAAAAGCTAAGATTTTTTCTATGGTGGTGTGTCATTTTGAAAAAGTCCTCACTGCGCCTCACAAGTTCCCAAACCCATTCTAAGACAACATTCCTAGGTTCTTTAAACATCTATCTCCTAATCAACAAACCTACATTGCCACTACTACGATGCCTACAATGGTTCCAGAAGTAGTCAAGGACATTAACCCACACAAGTAAGTTGGCCACGATAAGGTCGATGTGCTTTTTTCTATATAAGAATTTGGAGTTGAAAGTCATATTGTGATCAAGAAAATGGTCAATGAACTGATAGGTTCCTACATTTCTGATGTCTCATATGATTATACCATGGTGCTAATTCATAAAATTCCTAATCCATAGATATGCATTAACTTGAGGCGTATTTCTCTCAACAACATCAGTCTAAAAATAGCTTCCAAACCAGTTGTGGATAGACTCAAAGGGATCATGAAAAATGGATATCTCTTGAGTAGAGAAACTTTGATCCCTAATGAATAATCATAGATAGTATTGCTCTAGGGCAAGAATTCATATAGAGTATGAAGAAAAAGAGAGGTACTAGAACTATGGCTGTCAAGGTTGATCTCACCAAATCTTTTGATCAAATGTCATGGAGTTTTATTGATGAGCCTTCAAGAAATTCTACATACATGAGAACCTACATAATGAACTCTATCATCGGTAGTAGAATTACATTCGTCTAGACTAGAAAATTGTTTCATCGGGTGGCTCAATCAAATGATTCAAAAAACTATCAATGCTAAGGCTTGGAAACCTATCATCTCTCTATAAGAGGCCAATCCATAGCACATGTTTTCTTTGTGTATGAACTCATACTCTTTTATAACGGCAACCACATTGGCCTTGCCCGGATGGTAATCAATAGTACAATCGTAGTCCTTGATTAACTCCATCCAGTGACGTTGCCTCATGTTAAGCTCATGCTGAGAGAAGATATACTTAAGGTTCTTGTGGTCTGTGAAAATCTGGAAGGTTTCTCCGTAGAGGTAATGTCTCCAGATTTTTAAGGCATGGACCACAGCAGCTAACTCTAGATCATGTGTCGGATAATTTTCCTCGTGTTTATTAAGCTGTCGGGAAGCAAAAGAAATCACTTGTTTATCCTGCATCAACACACATCCAAGTCCATTCTTGGAGGCATCACAGAAGACTACATATCCTTTTCCTTGCTGAGGTAGCACAAGCACAGGTGCACTTGTCAACCTCTCCTTCAACAGCTGAAAAGATTGTTGACAATTATCACTCCAAGCAAAAGGAACATCTTTCCGGGTTAACTTGGTCAAAGGTAAGGCTATAGAACTGAAATTCTTAATAAACCTTCGATAGTAACCAGCTAATCCCAAGAAACTTCTAATCTCCGTCAGTGTTTTCGGTTGTTCCCACTGTAGAACAAATTCTACCTTTACAGGGTCAACACGAATTCCCGAGGCAGATATCACATGTCCAAGAAAAGATACCTCCGGCAGCCAGAATTCACACTTGCTAAACTTTGCATATAGCTTATGTTCTCTTAGCAAGGTTAAAGCTTGGAAAAGATGCTGCTCATGCTGCTGAGTTCATATGAAAAGTATTCTAAACTATCTTAAAAGTTGGAAGTATATTATGGACAATCTATCTCTCTATCCAAGATGTGTGTGTTCTTTTTCAAAAGTGTCCCCAACCTATTTGAAGAAAGGGGAGTGGTAACTATGGGTTCCAAGCCACTAATGATCTCAAAAATTATCAAGGTGTTTCCATAATTCACACAAAAATCAATAAGAATATCTACTCCAAAATCCTAGATGAAGTTACACATAGAGTGTATGCTTGATGAGCTTGGAGCTTATCTTGAACGAGGGTCTATATGACAAAATGTACCCTTAATTCTATACCTACACATGTGATGCAAGCAAACATTCTCCCTGTGAAACTCTATGATAGAATTCATAGTACCATTATAAGATGTATATAGGGTATTAACTACAAATCTCACCCCCTATCCTTTGTTTTCCTGAACAAGGTCACCAGTCAAAAATAAGGAGGGATCAAGAATCAAATCTATGTGGGAATGGAATGAAGTGTTGTTGATGAGGAACTCATGGAAAATAAGAATTGAGAGAGATATGATTTGGCACAAGTCTCCTAAATGGAGATTTGATATGTTTTATGGTGCAAAGACACTTGCAATATTAAGAATGTGGAAAGCTACTTCACAAGGCAAATCATTCACCACTACTAACTCAATTATGATTCTTCTCAGCAGATCCACAATCAACATGTGGAATGAGCACTCAAATACTTTATGATGAAGCCTATTCTGGGTGAGATAAATGACCTCTAAATTAGTAGTTAGCTCAAATTTGAAGCCAACTGGGACATCAAGCTCCTAGAAGATTGAGTACCTAAAGAAATTTTAAAGAAAATTCAAAACATTGAAATACCTACTTCTAGAGTTCATAAGGATAAGAGAATATAGAAGAACAACACAGATAGCAAGTTTTCTACTAAATTTGCCTATCAAATTCTTAGAGATGGAAAAGATATCCATATTAGTGGTGATTGGGAATGGATTTGGGAAGCTAAAGTTGCAAGCAATATTAAAATATCCATATGGCTAGTAGGATATGGTTCCATCCTTGCAAACACTAGAAGAGAGCATAGGAACTTGTCACAAGATAAGGGGTGTGGCCACTGTAATCAACATGAGGAATCCCTTATCCATGCTCACATGTATTGTCAGTGGGCAAAAAAATCTGGAAAGTCATCACTCGTGGCATGCAATGGAGCTCTTTCTTCACCACTACTGAAACTAACATATGTCTTTGAGCTCATACACATGGATATTCTATGAAGTTCATCATTTTCATGGTGACTTGTTGGTATATCTGGCAATGCAGGAAAGCATATTTTTTGAAAATGAGGTTAAAATGGTGACACACCAGGTCAAAATCATAAAAAAGGTTTTTAGATACAATATAATTGCTTGGTCTAAACTGGAATCTAGCAACAAGGTTTAAAGAATGGGTGTCTAGTTTTCTTCTCATATTGGTAATCTAAGTTGAACACCAATGCATTTGTAAAAAAATGGAATGTATGTCACGGTGATAGTTTGTGACAAAAATGATATTAGGGTCAGAGGTCTAGGCACAAAGATCAACAATAAAATGCTAGTGAAGTTGAATGAGTTGGTATCCACACTACATCTGATATGTTGAGGGAAAAAGGTTGAAATGGTTCATTATGGAATCCTATTTCCGAATATCCATGAAGTTGTTAATTCAAGAGTATCTACTTTCTCCTCAACTAGCCAATTGGATTACTATGATCTAGGATATTTTAAAGAAAAATAATTCGTAGATTACAGAGAGAAGAATAAGATAGCCAATGGTTTAGTGAAGTACTACAAAGAAAACATTCTTAGGACCTTAAGGATCTTGGTCCACCAATGATATCTATGTCCTCTTCATCCTCAAAATTTGTAGTCATAGGAGTTCTACCATGTTTAATTCCCCCTGATTGATTAGTAATTGTAATGCTCTTTTGAATTTTCTTGCATAAGGAGGGAAAGATGAATAAGAATCCTCCTGACTCCCCCAATAAAAATAGAAATGAAATACTGAAACATGAATTTTATGGCCCCAACTGACGTTAGTGAATATTCTTTTTAGTACACTTTTTAACTTATATGTCAGTAACTACATCAGCATTATTCTTCATTCAAATATTGACATTGAAATATTAAAACATCGGTTGCCTAACAAAAACCAACAATGCTAGAAAATTTCAACAATCTAAAATTTAGCTTCCTACTACATCAATATTGTCTAAAAAAAGACGTTGTAACATTGTTACCACACTAGTTTTTCTAATGAAACCAACATTACAGACCTACTTTCCGATATAAATTTGCTTATAGGAAAGTTTTTTGCATCGTTGTTGTTTAACTTAACATCTATTTTAGGAACTTCCATAGAAACTCTATGTTAGTTCCCTCTTCCTCGACTAACCAACATTGTAGCCTTTGATCTACTACATCACCCACCTAGGATTCACTTTAAGTTCAATGTTACAAGCCTTAATTAACCAATGTTACATGCCATCTATGTACTAATGTTTCTAGTGTAAGCTCCAATTGATGTCACGACGGTGATTGCTATTTTACTTATATGGAAAGTTCAATTGAAGATTCAAATGGGGTAAACCTAAGATCTTTGTCAAAGGAATTTATAGTTGAGATTATTCATGCTGCATATGCCTCTTAGATCTTGTATATTTGGAAAAATTTTGTTTTTAGAATATTGATAACTTTCATGAAGAAAGTGATGATCTTGAACATGGTAACATTTGCTCACAAGATGATATGGTCATTATTAAGGAGCTTAATGTATATCTTGAGTTGAAATACAATGGTGGTAATATATAGAATAAATCTAACTTACACAAGTAAATGCCCATAAAATTGAAATTTCTAGCTTGCTTGATAAAATAAAAGATTTATAATCTTATCCTATTATACTTACTGAAAATGAAGAGCTTGCTAAAATTATTGATTTGCTCTTAAGAGTAATAATGATAATCTAGAGCAACAAGTACAATGAGTACAATCTAAAAACAATATTTATCTTTCTAAGATTTCTTCTCTTGAAAACTAAAATTCCATGATTGCTAACGTGAATGTTCTAGTATCTCATCCTAATATTGAAAAAGAATCTTATGTGACTGAAGTCATTATCTGAAAGACTGGTCTTTTACATGATAGAGATGACATTTCTCAATTGTCTTCTACTATTACTAATCATATACATTATAATCATATTTTGAGATTCTCCTTGCAAAGGTTTTTTTGGTGGTAGAAAGATCTTGATGAAATCCTTCATCATTCTACCAAGAAAAATGCAAGGGCCTCCAACATCCATGGAGAATCCTCTAGATCTAAGGCTAAGGGTGTATGTATCTTTTGTAGAAGGAATGGAACTATTCTACATATTTCCCTTTTAGGAAAGCTTCCACAAGGAGATTCAATTGGATTGCTAAGATAACACCATGATACTTACAAAAGGATTAACAAAACTTATTAATTTAATTTATGACTTATGAATCTGCATATAGAAATATGAGATGTATTTGGTTTGGAAATGAATGAAAAAAATATAGGCATTCATATTAATATTGATATACAATCATTGTTTAATATTCCAAAGTTTTGTTCATTTTACATATGGCTTTATTGTCAAACTTTGCATGTTATGTGTTCCATTGTAAGCTTGTTGAAAAAATTCCTACGATGTTCTCTAAGTAGATTTATAACATGTATATACATGTTTAGATCTTGTTTAAAATTTTTAGGACCTACAAGTATGGTTTTATAATTTTTTGAAATATTTAAATAGCATATTCCATTATCAAGTTTGTCCTTACAATACTTGGTTGATGAGGAACCTGAGGGCCTTTCCAATAACTATCATAGTGATGATTTCACCCCAAAAACTCGACTGATACACCATGCAGTGATTATACAAAAGGACTACTGACTCAGACTTTACCTCTCAATCAAAATTCTCATTCAATACCCTAACACCTTTAAATTCCCTATGGTATGCACTGCTTGATTACAATTGCAATTCTTTTTGTTCTTAAGTTTGATGTATGCAACTCTATGTGTATGTTTTTCTACTACTTATCTAGAGTTTCCAACAAAGTATGCATGATAACTTCTTGAAAGTCCTACTTTTGATGAACTATTTTTCACTGTTGTCTATTATTGTACATATTTTTTGTTAATTCTCTTCATGATGTTTAACATTGAGATTCGTATGGTAATCCAATTTGATTATAATTCACATTTTCTAGTGAGTAATATTTATCTAGAACTTCTTGAGTTGCACAATATTTTGTATGGAGATATATGTTTATATGCTCAACATCTCCTAGTAACATGTATTAATTTGTCCACCTTTGTAATGAGATAAGTCCTACTGGTACTTATCAATAATTTCTCCTACTAGTGTTCATCATGGGGTATTCAACTTGTGATATGTTTGCATCTTGATCTAAATATACTTATCATTGTTCTTTGAATGAAATATCTATTAGTCTGAGTCAATTTCTTGCATACTTTTCATAATGCTTTCTAGACTTACATCTTGGGTTGTTAAGTTACGTCCTAATTAGCTTCATTTTTTTTTCTTGGACAATCCATTTTTGTTGTACTCTTCTACCCACCCACCCTCTTTTATTGATAAGACAAAGGGGTAGAATAAATAATCTATAAGTGTATGAACACTAAGATAATTATCTTGAAATATTTTTAAAGATAATATATTATGAAGGACATGATAAATTTATGGGTTTCATATAAACTTAATTCTTTGAACCCCTAGTTTCTCCAATGGTATGATTTTACATGACTCGTTTGAATACATTTATGGAATTTATTGGCATATTCAAAAAGAGGGAGAATGTTGACATGAGGAGATACATACCCTAATCCCATGTTTAATGATGATGAAACCATTCCACTTATGTGTGTCATATGTTTTTAATTGAGTGATTTCTGATTAGATAGACACTCTCCAAATGACCAAATGTAAAAACCCTAGATTGGAGAAATCAAGTCATACATGTAGAAAGACGAAGTTTTTGAACACATATATGTGTCCATAATGATCTCCTCCTCTCATTATCCCCATTAAAGGTTACTAGAGAGTAATTGACATTATACCATATTTCAATATCCATAATTATAATTAACAAACAATAATTCTTGATAATTTAAAAAAAGATTTTTCTTAAAAGAGTAGGGAAGAAAAGATCTCCTTTGAGGAGTTACATACTCTTTAGAAATGGGAAGCTACTAAATATTCTATGAAGTAACTATCTAAAGCATCCATGATAATTGAATTTACATCTTGTGCATTATCCCTCTTGGAGTCCATATCTTTGTTCTTTAGATATGAAACAAACCTAAAACACCAACAAACAAAACATGGGTCAGCATTAAACTACATTGTGTATGTGGGTGCAACCAATAACATGTGAATGTAGGATAAACAACATATATAGTACTACAAGATAAAATAATTGCAAGTTATTCAAATTCTCATTTTCCTCCTTCGTTCTCCATGCATCATCATAATATCTCATTTAGTATACACTCCTTGTTCTAGAAAAGGACTCTATGAAGTTTGCTCCAGAAATGGATTCTATGGCGATTGTCCCAACAATGGGCTCTGTTATGTAGTCACTCTCTTAGTGATCCCTTATATTTTGGGAGTTATTCTCTTCCCATATCACCCATATGAGGTTCATTATCACTTTCAAATATGAGCTTGACTATATAAAAAATGTACATATATCTTTAAGAATTGCAAGTATTAGATAACCCAAGGCAACTTTGCACAAAGAGTAAAGTTTATTTTACTCTAGGAATCTTTGAAAACCAAGAATTTTTAACAGTGATTACTCTTAATAAATGCACATACCATATTTATAAGAAAGATGGTATCCAAATAAATCAAGATTTATTATCCAAACAAGATTTAATCTGAAATTAATATTTAGAAAAAGGTGTTAATAACTCCTCAAAAGTTCTTGTGTTGAATGGGTTATATTTTTGTATAATCAAGTTGTTTTGAGTTGGACATTATTCAGGTCACATTGTGAGTTGTGATAATGAGTAATGACTAATATTTTTCATTAATTAAAAAAATAAAGAAAATATTTTTTACTTGTTATTTTTCTCTTTTACTATCTAATATCTCTTATATTCCCCCTTCCTCTTCCTTACAATCAAATTATCAAGCAAACTATTTCTTATAAATAATATACTGATAAAGCTACACAAAAATATAAATTTATAAGTGAGATAAATATACTTCAAACAAATTTAAAATTCGTTCAAATATCATGTGTCACTTTTTAGAGGATATAACTAGACTAATAAAACCATTATTGACCAACATATTTATCTCAAACACTCACTTGAATGAACACTGAATGGTATTTATACCATTGCACTATTTATTAGGATTTTGTGCAAACGGTATAAAAAAGTAGATGTAATCAACGTTATACATTTAGAAGATTATAGTTGATAATTTTTTTTTCAATTACAACTTCTACAAAAAGAAGGATATTCTAATTCCTCAATACTTTCCCCATTAAATAAATTTTTCACAAAATATTTGTCCCAACTAGAAGAAAGGTTGGAGTGAGCTTTTTCCTTGTCAATCTTGAACTTTCATGTGGATCCATCCTATCCATGATGCTTCCACTAAACCTTAACTATTACTATCTATTATTTTGGATATCCTTCAGATTTTCACAAAATATTTCCAACAAAATTTCTTATCATAGGTCAATATACCTTGGAGCATCTAAAGGTTCAAAATTCAATACGTGAGATGGATCCTTCACATAATGTTATAATCTCGATACACAAAATACACTATGTAGTAGGTTGTATAGGGGTCGGTGGTGCAGGTGATATATAGTCTCACCAACTATTGCGTTTTACATGGTTGGAGTAGGTAGCGGAAATAAATTTTTTACTTGACCATAAACCCATAACCAGCAGATCACATCAACATATTTGTAATGGGAAGGATGGTTTTAGCAAGTTATACCTAGTCCTGAGGCTTTCTCAGTGACTATACCTCACAAAAAGTGTGACTTTCAACCACCTGTCTTCGAAGACGTCTGTGCAGCTACTGGTCTTGACCCATACTGCGATTGACTGTCATCCTCCTGAGCAGCAGAAGTCTCTCGCCTCTATAGATAATCCACACGGACTACCAGGAACTCAATCCCTCCTAAAGACTAGACTCGAATGGGTTGTCCCCTTCTATTGGCATACTAGTCACCAACACACTCTCCCACAATTAGTTGCTTCTCTACAGTTGTCTTTCCCTCATTGTTCCTCCCTGGACGGGTAGAACTTGCTTGGGTTCTCTCAGTTTACACAACTAGAGAGGACAACAACTTTGCAGAGTAACTGATGTTATGAGTTGTGTCTCTGGAGAAGTCCCTTGCACCCCTCTATTTATAGTAGAGGGTAGGGTCAAGGTTCCCAATCTATGCGGGAGTAGATGGGTCTGGAATTTCCATGAATAATTTGCACTTCAGCAGGTGACTGGTCATTTCATAAATGAAATGGTTGTTTGGCAAGGTGAGTCGATCGGTTCACTTGTGAACTAGTTGGTTGGGAGTGTGAACCGGTCACTTCACTTAGTGAACCAGTTGTTTCACTTCCCAAACATGCCCACAATTGACTTTCCTTATTCGTTTCTAATTAATGCAAAGATGAATTCTTGTCCCAATCGAATTTAACAAGGGAAATGAAAAACTTTTTTCTCACAAACTGGGAAAGTCCAACACTGCCCATTTGGACAAATGAACTGATCAGTTCACCAGAGTGAACCGATCATCTTACTGTCCATGAGCCGATTGGTTCACCCAGTGAACTGGTCAGTTGGTTGTCCAGGTTTTGTAGAACACAGTCAATTTGGTTCTCAATCAATCTGACACTCGAATCAGTTGGTTCAACACTTGAACTTGATGATTCTGAGTCAAGTCTATTGATTAAATGTTTGAGTGAGTACCTAGACACTTTAGTAATCAATCCAAACATCATTCATGGATAAACTCCTCTTCCAGGTTAATCCTTTGTGTGTAACCCTATAGGTCCCATTTCACATTGGTAGTGAATGTCCATAACTAGCTTATGACATCACAAGAAAAGAGTGGCACCTAGTCGTACATCATTTCTACCCAAGTGAAAAGGAAAGTTGGAGAACAACTTTCAATTCTACAATCTGTGATTGGTGTTCTAGTGAATATATAATTTCTTTGTCTTTGATATCCTGAATGAACGCAAGTCATGGAGTTGTCATCCTTTCAATGTTCATTCATGTTTCTTGAACTAGAGTAGACTGTCTGAGATATGTGTGATGTCAATATCATATATTGATTCACATGTGCATGTGCATGCCTTTCGCAGTCTCTCTTATCAAGTGGCATGGACATCATACTCCCTTAGGAGGGACAAATCCACATATATCACTCTCAGTATGTGTCATGTGTCAAAGCCACCCAATCATCGTCGTTATAACAGTCCATGTTTCAGGATTGCGTTTGATGATGTCAAAGTGTACCTAATCACATTCGACAAGTGTAGTGATTTCAGGTCTAAGAATCACAATTACCACCATCACTATGAGAGATGATTCTGATTACCATGTCATGGTTCCATGTGTCACTCTCATGGTAGGTCTGTTCGATACATTGTTCTCTAACATGTATCTATGTGCTTGGTTTGATATCATATATCATGACTAATGAGACACTGTCATAAACCAACACACACTCTAGTCTTGATGTGTCATTGTTGTCTATCAACCTTCCACAATGACATCGAACTAGGGACATAACAAGAATTTACATACTCTTAGCATCCATATGATCTCATTGTTCAAGTCCTCAACCTGAAGACAGACATCATTGAGTATTGTCATTCTTTAGACATTCATTCTGCTCCATCATTTATCTCATAATCGACTGAGCTAGAATAAATTGGAAGCTTTCCTATGATATTTATCAAATCAATCATGACATATGCCAATACAATCATCATATGATTGGCTCTCAGGGCATACATAACAACAAACTCCCACTTGCACTTAGAGCCAATCACCTTTGAATGATATTCTTAGTGATCTCTAAACATGTCTCACATGTTTCTGTTGCACTAGTGCTAATCCAGTGAGTTACCAACATTTTTCTTTAGTCGGTATATTGCATGTTTCACATCTCCTCTCTGTATGACATTTCGTATGAGATAGAGTTGCCGTAATAATGTATCTGATATTCCTTGCCTAACATTTAGCTCCATTGTTTGACTTAGTATTTCTACTTTGTCATCAATGGTTGGAATATCTATAAGTTCATCCATACTCGACATTCCCTTTTAGAATTAAATGGATTTTAATTTTACTCAGAACATTTCCATTTAACAACTCATATTCACTTTTACATTTTGCATTTTGTGATCATTTTTCTATCATTTTGGAAGCTTGCATCAGTGTAACTCATTTACACTCAACTCTTCCTTTTATTACCATAGAACTAGTCCTTTAATACTTCAGAAGTACTTAAATAAGTTATTTATGGTATTCCAGTGACCCTCACTATAAGTATACATACATCCACTCATCATGTCCATTACATACGAGATAACTGGATGAGCATATCATATTGTCATGTCCAATACATACAAGATGATGGATGCATATATATTTTCTTGTCATGTCCAATACATACAACATAATGGGATGATTACATACATGATAGATCCAATTGTGATTGCATAAGGCATCTATCTATGTGTTCCTATTCTTCATAAGAATTTGGGATACTTGGCATCTTGAGAGACTAACTCCACGTAATATGGACAAGTTTTATCCCACTAAATATTTGCATATTGAACCCTTCAGCATAGACTGTCAATGTATGTTCTCTCTTTTTATCAGGTTAAGAGAGTTTTGAGAAGTATCTCTATAGGTCTCTATTCCTATCACATAGGACATTTCTCTTTATTCCTTTAAAGAAGTTATTTCCATACTAGTTTCATTTCTTAGAATTGATCATTCCTTATCACCATGCGGAATATGAATACACTCCCACTAAATCTTTGTAATCAAAGATCCCTTCTTTATTTCTATATATCAGTCAAACCTTTTGACTATATAATCAAAGTAAAGACTCCAGTTCTAAGGTGCTTCTATTTAATCAATCATATTGATTAATCTTTTGTAACTTATAGACTGCATTTGCATAAACATAATTATAAAATCCTTCAAGTTGTGTCACATACATAACCTCATGTTATTCCTACTAGGAATGCGGTTTTAATATCCATATGCCAAATTTCATAGTCTTCAACTTCCAATAGCAAGCATGATCTTTTCTTTAAATGCCATCCATGTCAGTCTTAACACTTAAGACCCAATTGCACTTATGGGTTTTATCCCTATAAGTGATACCATTAAGGCCACATCTTATTTGGTACACATGGAAGTCATTTTGGATCTTATGGCTTCAATCCATAACTCAAAATCTGGTTCCTCAACATCATCTAGATAGATTATTGGCTCATCATCATTTGACCAATTCATCACCTTTGAGTTTGTAGGATATCATTATCCATCAAGCTCAAGGCATTTTCTACTAGATATATGAGGTGTATCTGTTACATAAGGAATTTGAGAATCCACAACACTTGTGATTATTAATCTCCTTTTGTATGTTTATTTAGTGTAAAGCATGTTCTTTATAAGAATTCCAGAAGATTAGTTATTTGTTTGATGATCATGCTCTTACTATTTAGAGTATGATTCCTTCTTTGATTTAGACATCATTATGCCTTAATCATGAGTTCTCTATGATACACTATCATAGTTACTCATAAGGTCCTCAAACATTTGGTTTAAGTATCTCATTCATTGATCATATCAAATAATTAATACTTTTACCAAGTTTGTTCTTGATTTATGATACTCTTGAACATTTCAAGATATCCATATATGAAGTATTAGCATTGACTCCAATATATATGTATATACATAAATATATATTATACCTAATAGAATAGTCATTCTCCCACTAGATCTGGTGAATATTGACTTGTCATCATGCCCAATAAACAAGACATTGATATCTCTTAATGGTTCATTAACCAAGAGAGCCTAGTTTATCCATCAACATAGAACCTATAGATGAATTTTTCATTCAGTCATTTAGATGATAATGCTAATTTATTGTTTGGGTCATCAATAACTTTTTGGTATTATTTATTTTATCTCATGTCTATCAAGTACCACAAGATAAATAAGGCATTGCCATAAAAGATCATATCTTTGAAATTGAAACACAAACTTTATTGATAGACATCCTTGTCATTACAAGATGCCAAAATAAAATGTTTCTTTTTTTGGCAAAATGAAATAGCAATTCATAACTCTATTACATGCCCTTTGGGATGAAATAAACTAAATGTTACTACTATCTATGATAGCAAAACTTGCTCCAATGTGGATGAGTGTTCCTTCTTGGTCCTTTCAAAAAATCCATCACTTCTTTTCAGATCCTGCACATCATATATGTCGGATATATATCTTGGTGTCACATACCTAAGATAAAGAAGCATTTAAAGTTTATTTCATAATACCTAAGGTGGAGACTTCCATCCCCTCTTTCTTCTTCTTTAGTTCATCTATGCAGAGAGGGCAATTTCTCTTCCAATGTCCTAGCTCATGACAATGGTGACATTTGCCTCACTTGTTCACCCCTCCCTTGGCTTTGAGAGTTGAAGATGACTTGGGCTGCTGGCTAGCATCTGAACCTTTCTTTACTTTGCCCTTTCCCTTGCCTTTAGACTTTTCCTTCTTTCTACTGATCATCATCACATATTTTGGGTTTGTCTTTCTTCATCAGTGCCTCAGCTATCCTCAACATGCCCAACAATGTGTCAGTGGCCTATCAAAGTTGTTCATGTTGTAGTTCATCACAAACTAACTGTAGGATTCTATAATTGATTGTAGTATCACCTCAGTAGCCAACTCTTGGCTCATAGGAAATCCCAATCGAGTTAGGTTCTCTACATACCCAATCATCTTGAGTGTGTGAGGGCCTACTGGATCTCCTTCTGTCATGATGCACTTGAACAATGCCTTGGAGACATCATATCTCTCTTTTCATGCTTGGTCTTAATACATGTTCTTGAGATGTTGAACCATCTCAATGACGTCCATGTTCTCATGTTGTCTTTGCGACTCATAGTTCATTGAGCACAACATCAAGCACTTCACATAAATGGCATCCTTAGTATGCTTCTTGTAAGCATCCCTTTCAGCCTTTGGTGCGGTGGGAGTGGGTTCTTCTCACTCTGGTGTATCTAGGATGTAGAGCTTTTGCTCTTGAGTGAGAACAATTCTCAACGTCCTAAACTAGTCATGGAAGTTGTTCCCATTTAGCTTATCCTTCTCAAAGACCAATCACAGTGAAAAGTGATTGTTGTTGGTAGCCATTTATTCCACAAAAAGGAAATTTGCAATTTTAGTCCAAAAATCTTGATTTGATTTGATTTGAAATTGATGATATTAATTAGGTCTTTAATTAATTATCGCTCCCACTATTTTGATCAAATTGATAACCCTCATGTATCAATTTAGAAGATTGCAGTGTACAACCTTCTAGTGAGAAAGATCCTGACTTCCTTTAAGTTATGGACCAGCGAGGGCTGTAACCCACAACTAGATTCTTTTAGGTAGGAAACTTTTGCCAATTGCATCATATACAACTCTTGAATAGATGTCATGCGCAAATGCGTGCCATGTTCATCTTTATGCCTCAAGCTGCTTAATCCAATTAAGGTCACCTTGTTAAGTCTGAACCAAAAGCCAACAAGATGAATATGCACCCTATGAAGGTAGACACACATATATATACCATCACACTTCCACGATATAGATGGTGCACCACGCAAAGGCATGCCCACACTTAGTCAATCAAGCTTTTCATGTGTGCTGCTTTTGGAAGGCGTCTTCAAGTTAATATGTTTGTTGAGTGGTTTTATATGCTTATATATGCATATATGTATCCAATCACCACATATATAGTATGTATCATATACATGCTATATCCCACAAAGGAAAACATATAATAATGATAAAGCAATGATTATGGGTATCCTATTGTAGTTCCTTGGAGGCACAAGGAACTATGGTCATCTAAGGTCGACATCACATGCAACCTGTTGTTGATGAAGATCTGTGCTTAGGCTGTTCCGGGTTGATAAGCTCATCCTATGACTGATCGACTCACCTCCTCGTCAGTCGAATGGTAGTCACCAACGGATCATCTGGCTCCTCCAGATGGTTAGTTTGTCGGGTCATCAGGATCCTCATCAAGCCATCGACTAGTCCTCAGTCAGTCATCTCAGTCCCTCAAGCGGTCATCTTCAGTCTTTGTCATAATAAGAAATAAGGATAATCCTATTTTATATAATCTTTGTGAAACCTCGAGTTACATTCAAGGGGAGTAAAGGGAGAAGAAAATCTTGAGTTATCTCAAGTTTCATTCTAAATAGAAGAAGAGCGCTCAGTGCATAGACTAAGATGCAAACAACCATAACCAACCACACACATGCACATAGGGTTTATAGGCCATAACCATGCTACACATCCACCATCAAAACCATTTTAGGGCAACACGTATCGATTGTATATATATACCAAATCATATATGTATATATTAGTTTTGGGATCATGTGGTATTAATCGGATAGTCACATTAGTCATTTAAATATTCACATCGTATGTAATAAATAAAAGATGGTGAAACCAAAATTTGATGATATCGATTATCCGAAAACATAGAGTATTGACGTGGCTCTAATACCACTGTTAGGTTTTACATGGTCAGAGTAGGAAGCAGTAACAAAAAATTTACTTGACCATAAAACCATAACCAGTAGATTGCATCAACATCTATGTAATGGGAAGGATGGTTTTAGCGAGTTATACATGGTTCTGATACATGCTCAATGACTATACCTCACAACAAGTGCGGTCTTCAACCACTTGTCTTCGACGGTGTCTGTGCAACTCCTGGTCTTGATCCGAACGGTGTTTGACTGTTGTTCTCCTAAGTGGCAAAAGTCTCCCGCCTCTATAGATAGTCCACATGGACTACTAAGAACTCTAGTCATCTTGAAGAACAAACTAGAAGGAGTTGTCCCCTTCTGTTGGCATACTAGCCACCAACACACTCTCCTGCAATGAGTTGCTTTTCTACAGTTGTCTTTCCCTCATTGTTCCTCCCTGGATGGGTAGAACTTACTCGGGCTCTCTCAGTTACCATAACAAGAGAGGAAAACAACTTTGTAGAGAAACTGATGTTCTGAGTTGTGTCTCTAGAAAAGCCCCATGTACCCCTCTATTTATAGTAGAGGGCAGGGTCAGGGTTCCCAATCTGTGTGGGAGTAGAAGGGTCTAGAATTTCCATGAACAATTTGCACTTTGGTAGGCAAACCAGTCATTGCATAAATGAAACTGTCGTTTGGCAAGGTGAGCCGATCAGTTCACTTGTGAACTCGTCAATTGGGAGTGTGAACCGGTCGGTTCACTTAGTGAATTAGTCATTTCACTTCCCATAATTGCCCACAATTGACTTTCCTAATTCATTTCTAATTAATGTAAAGATTAATTCTTGTCCCAATTGAATTGAACAAGTGAAACAAAAAACCTTTTTTTCTCACAAATTGGGAAAATCCAACACTGCTCATTTGGACAAATTAATCGATTGGTTCACCAGATTGAATCGGTCATCTCACTAGCCATTAGCCGATCGGTTCACCCAGTGAACCAGTCGGTTGGTGTTCCAGGTTGTGCAGAATACAATCAATTCAATTCTCAATCAATTTGACACTCTAATTAGTTGGTTTAACACTTTAACTTGATGATTATGAGTCAAGTCTATTGATTGAATGTTTCATTGAGTATCTAAACACTTTAGTAATCAATACAAACATCAGTCATGGATAAACTCCTCTTCCAAGTTAATCCTTTGTGTGTGACCCTATATGTTCCATTTCACGTTGGCAGTGAATGTCCATAACTAGCTTTTGACATCACAAGCAAAGAGTGGAACCTAGTCATACATCATTGCTACCTAAGTGAAAAGGAAAGTTGAAGAACAACATTCAATCCTACAGTATATGATTGGTATTCTAGTGAATGTATAATTCATTTGTCTCTGATATCCTGAATGAACTCAAGGCATGGAGTTGTCATCCTTTCAACATTCATTCATGTTTCTTGAACTAGAGTAGACTGTCTAAGATATGTGTGACATCAATATCATATATGGATTCACATGTGCCTATGCATGCCTTTCTCAGTCTCACTTATTAAGTGGCCTAGACATCATACTCCCTTAGGAAGGACAAATCCCATATCTATCAATCACATTCTGTGTGATGAGTCAAATCCACCCAATCATCACCGTTATAACAGCCCATGTTTCAGGATTGTGTTTGATGATGTCAAAGTGTGCCCAATCACATTCGACGAGTGCAGTGATTTCAAGTATAAGAATCACAATCATCACCATCACTATGAGAGATGATTCTGACTACCATGTCATGGTTCCATATGTCACTCTCATGGTGGGTTTGTCTGATACACTATTCTCTAACATGTATCTATGTGCTTGGTTTGATATCATATATTAAGACTAATGAGACATTGTCATCAACCAACACACACTCTAGTCTTGACGTGTCATTGTTGTCTATCAACCTTCAATAATGACATCCAACTAGGGACAAAACAAAAATGTACATACTCTTAGCATCCATATGATCTCATTGTTCAGGTCCTCAACCTGAAGACATACGTCATTGAGTATTGTCATTCTTTAGACATTCATTCTGCTCCATCATTTATCTCATAATTGATTGAGCTAGAATAAATTGGAAGCTTGCCTTTGATATTTATCAAATCAATTATGATGTATGCCAATACAATCATCATATGATTGTCTCTCAGGGCATACATACCAACACCAACCCCTTATAAGATTTCAAGTGAAAACTCATGCCTAGGGCTTATCTTCACATGAATGCATAATAAATGGGTCAAATGATTCAGAGTATATGATCACTCACTGAGAAGGATGAGTCCATGTGTTTTGCATCAACATAGAATTTTGTTGATCTTGGTTCCTCAAAATTCAAAAATCATATCCGAGGCTGATTTAAGATATGATTAGCATCCCAAGTCCTCTCCTAACTCATTCAAAACATGTCCTAATTTTAGGGATAGATTAACTCAAAATTATTGAGCGATGTATTATCCATCAAAAGTCCAGATCAAATGAGGTATGTATATCATTGTCAATATGATAAAGGGACATATGCCTTGTTCAACATATATTGGTTCAAGGTTTCCTTCACAAGTATGTTAGGATGAGCTCTCAAGGTTAGAGTCACTCAATCTAGGATTTACCCAAGTCAAGACATCTTGTACATGTTCTCAACCCATGTCAATATATCATCCATCTCTCTTCAGTTCAACCACTGGATTCCTATATAGGACAACGAACCCAAGCACAAGGCTATATCAACATACCTCCTCCAAAATCTTGGGACTCTTCCCTCACCCAAATGTAAGGTTCATCATACATAAATATCATAGCCTCTCTATATAGAAATATATAGTGGTGAGATCCTTTTAGGACATATAGGGTCACAAACATCATATTGACTAACCATGATGTGGTATAACTCTTCTATTAAAGATTATATCATCTTAGTATTTTCATCATATGTCACACTATAATATGAGGTTACAATCTCTGGATGTAACCTGTGGCTTCCTAGGCTTGGAGGTTTCCTCCTCATGGTCTACCCCTCTCTGGGAATTACTAACAAAAGTGTCTTTCCCTCTCCATGGATGAATAACAACAAGTCATAATACTACGTCATCACATTTATAGATAGTTCATGTCTCATTTTGGTCTAGTCAAATTTCTTAGATTGACATGTATTCAAGTACATATTAAATGGAAAATTCATACTACCACTGAGGCTAAATATTCAAGATGATACCACACAAGTTTCTCATTCATAAAATAGTATACAACCTATCACATAGTTTTGCAGGTACTATCAAGGTTAAAAACTTTCCTTGAAAGGATTTTCTATAAACCATCATCAACCTTTACAAAAGTGATCATATATATATATATATATATATATATATATATATATATATATATATATATATATATATATATATATATATATATATATACAAACTAAGGCTTTGAACCTAGATTTTTGTAAGGCATGTTTCACATTCTTTTTAATAGCATTATTTTTATCACATGATAACATTTCATCTTAGGTCTTGATCAAACACAAGAATTATCCTTTAACTATATCAACCTCTGCTAATCATATCATTAATTCAAGCTCAAAATATTCATCGCATATAACTTTTATGTATTAACGATTCCTCCCTTTATTTTTTACTAACACTAGATGAAATAAATATTTGCCTATAGTCCAAAAAAAAATTATCACTAATTTCGTGTGTGAAGATGGTGATTTCATAAATCATATAATTTTGAATTCATGTGGGGTTATGCTCAATGACTGACTCCTCATACATGAATAGTTCAGTAACTCCAAAGAGTTGAAAAGTCATTAACCCAAGGAGAAAAGTTCTTTTAACTGGGCCCCTGAGGTTGTGCACAACCACCACTGGGGTTTCATTATTACATTATTCTTTCTATCCTTTATGTATTTGTCATATATTATTATCTTTTGTCATTCCCTCAACTTCTCTATGGGTATAAGTATATCTGAGGTGATCTTCGCCTAACACCTTGGGCCTTATGTACTTATGGAGTTAAATGATCTCCTGACCCCTTGGGACTTATGTACGTATGGAGTGAGAATTTTTGTTGACCCCATGGGACTCATATACCTATATATATTCCCCAACTGACCATAATGTTAACTTTGGGTCTGGCTTCCATAGGATTACCTAAAATTTCATGGGATTTACACTTTATCTATCATGATTCAAGTTTTATATTTTGTTGAGGATTTATGACATTGTTTGGATTCCACACCTGATTCGCACATTATAAAGGGGAAATCCATTAAGCCCACATGTACCATGGCATGATTTTGCATACTAGATTTATTTACTATATTCATTAATCAAAGACTCACATGTATATGCTGAAATCACTTATTCAAATAATGTAACATTTCTCTTTTTAATGCATATTCCGATTAGATGGTTGCAAGTACTTACATGCCTCATATATATTGCCACATCACGATGCATCTCATCATTTTGGTTTCAATGCTTCTAAGACATGTAGAGTTATCTTAAAATTTGAAATCAAAGATTAGGTGATTCAGCTCATCTTTATCATAGGATTCTAATCTAGGACGTTATCCTATTTTGATGTTCTGCTATTTTTACCAGAAGGGATTCATATCTCCAACCACAAATCTTGGCCTTACGGGCTTCATATGATTCTTTCTCCATAAGGTCCTTTCCTTTATATGAAATGACCCTCCACTTAGAAGAACACCACCCCTTAAAAGTGAGTTCAAGTCTCACATAATTCTCTAAATAACCACTGATATTTGGTGTTTCACGTACCTGCATACAACATATATTTATTGCACATACTTTCATGCTCCACTTACTTGCATGAACATTCATTTTTACCTCATGTACTTTCCTGAGTTACGTACTTTCATCCAAGTGAATCCACTAATTCTTAAAATTTGAAGCCTAGTAGGGTTACAAAACTCATTCAAGTTTTCATAATCCTGATGATTTCATGTATTTCACTTATCACAAGCATCTTCATGTTCTATAATGGATTTATCTTATTAGGATGTAAGGATCAAACATATGCTTAGATTCACTAGTGGTCTTTCCAAGTCATTTCGTAGCTCTACCCTCATTAGGCTCTAGGTATAAATTACCTAGGAATAACCTATTTCAACCATAAAACAACACAAGTTTGTTTTATAAATTTCCCTATATACACCCTCCTAGGTAGTATTCTATGTCAATAGATGAACTGTGATTTACTTTTTAGGGTGGATACCTTAATTGTTATTTTTTTAAAATTAGGGCATTTATCATGATGTATCCTCTTTCTATGTTTGAAACACACAAATTTTTCATATAATTTAATACTTTTGTGAGGAGGTATCCATAGCCCTAAAACTTTAGAATTCTCTATGATTCCTTCAGTTCTCAATTTTCTTAATAGGGATCTCTTAATTTTGGCTCGATCATTAGCGTAATTGGTCTCTTTCGACTTCATCTTTGAGATATCGATACAGCCTAATTATTCCATGCCATTTCCTTTATAATCCCTTAGGTAAGAATTCTATTGAGGTGTTATTATATGAACTTTTTCATATTTGTGATGTGAAGCAGTTAGAACTATAGCTTAATGATCATAGAGAAATGTCTAAGAAATTCTACCTTCTTCTCTAGATATGATAACTACCTAAAAAGTCACCACTTATACATCTAAATTTACATGTACTTATCCTTGTGGCCCATTTCAAATGATTACATCTTTTTTCTTCTCATTTAGAGAATATATATACATTCATATTTATGCCCTCAATTTTACCAAGTGTAAGTTTGAGAAAAAAGTTCTTGTCAACTTAATTATGTTATCACCATAATACAATTACTCATGTAGTATGTAGGTGGCATGATTCAATTTCTTCTACTTGGGCATATTAGGGATCATAAGAGCATGTCTAGGGGTATTTCCTCATCCTTGGGAGGTTTTTGTGTAGGGTTTATTAGAATCAAGGATCTTGGGTTCCTCATTGGGACTCGAGGTGGTATACTTATAGATTAAAGGCATTCCCACTCACTATTGGGTTTTCATATACCTTGTACAACCTTCCATTGTTCATTCTATTTATCCTAAATCACGACCTTTGATAAGGGTTCAAAGATAAGTTACATATTATTTTTCTTTCTCTTTCTCCAACTTCTTAGATATGGGTACTTCTATACCAAATGATTAGGGTTAGTAAGGATAACTTACTTACTATTAGTAATATTTCATCTATCTCACTCAGGTACTGTGGTAAGTTCATTGTTGGGTCCATGAAGTTTCTAGCATTTCTCCTTATAGGAGAAACACACATTACATAAAATATATTTCACATATATTTATTTTTAAACATCAAATTGGAACTTCATAGGTGATAGTTGGAGGAGGATACCTTAACCCTATTTTTTTGAATCCTTGTCTTAAATGAGAAATTTTTGGGGTTTACAAAGAGGTATAATTAGGACTGAAAAATAATAGAGTTGACAAGGTGACAAAATTTAGACAATAAGACCGAAAGGTAATGTATATTGGTTAAGTCCTGAAGCTTTGGCCAGGTGAATATGCAATTTGTCCCAGGAGTCATTATAAATTAAGAAGTGGTGTGAAGGAAAGTATTGGAAGCCCTCACATTGTAATCCAACCTAGACACCCTTACCTATCAAGAATACCATAATAAATCCCTTACAGCTATAAAGAGTTTTTGTTAGTAATATTAGAAATCATTTACAAAAATTTAGGATTCAATACTAATTTTAATGACCCCCTCCTCATCTTATACCCACTAAATGTGGACCAGATATGCAAAGGCCATTGTTCAATATTTTTGGGATCCAATTTATAATAAAAAACCAATAATCTTTAATAGTTCCAAAAAGGGTACTATTAACAAGATTAGGGATTAAAATATCTCATCTAAGGAGTTACATAATTTGTAGAATGGGAAACTACCAATTATTTGTTGAAAGAACTAGATAAGTCATCCATGTATCATTGACTTTACATCTTGTGAATTATCGTACTTGGATTCTAAATATTCATTGTTTAGATATGCGGCTAAACTAAACTCTAAGAAAAAAACATGAGTCAACATTAAACTATTATGTGTACATATGTGCGACCAAAATTATGTGCATATAATATTAACAACATACTTATAAGTACATGATCAAATTATTTCAAGTAATAAACTTCTCCATCTCACCTTACATTCTCCAACCATAATCATTCTATCTCATTGATTGTTCTCCTCCTTGTTCCAACAATGGAATCTATGCATTTGCTACAACAATGGATTCCATGGTGATTGTCCCAGCAATGGGCTCACTTCACCTTATTAGATTGTTTTCTCCACTCTCTTAATGAACATCCATTAGGAGTGATTATCTATTGGTAAATATGCTGCATAGAAGGTAGCAAAATTTAAAATTTTATTATCATATTTCCTGTAAATAGTAGATCGTGTTAATAACTATAATGCAGGAAGGTTGGTTTGTGGGATATACCTGGTCCTAGAGAAAGTCCAGTGACAATCCTCATCATTATAGATGTGCAACTCTAAATCCTAGTTGCACTGGGACTCATCTGATTGCTGCACATCCTGGTCTACACCATGGACTGCAGCTACAAACATCATCTTCTTCAGTAGCTCCTCTTGTCATGGACTGCTGGTTGACGTTGTCCTCCAAGCAGCAAACAACGACTTCCCACCTCTATGGTAGTCCACACGAACTTCCTAGAACTCCTGTCATCCTACTAGACCAGACAGAAAGGAGTTATTCCTCCCCAAAGGTGTACTAGTCACCAACTTGCTCATCCACAATGAAAACTCTCAGTTGTTCTCTCTCGTGGCTATCCCTCCATTGATGGGTAGGGCTTGTCTAGGCTCTCGTGGTTACCACAACCAGAGAGAACAACCATTGTCATAGGAATGGATTCTCAGTTGTCTTTTTTGTTATTCTAGGAAGCCCCCAATACAAAGTCTTGCCGACTCCTTGTCCTTCATGGTGAGCTGGTGCCCTAGGTGCAGGTGGTGGCATCTTGTCTGCCATATGCATCATGGCTGCCATAAACTTCCCAAACAGAGCATGGAAAGCTGGGTTCTCTATCATGGCTGTGTCAAACTGAGGTTGTTCAGGGACTGGTTCATCCCTAGCCTAGTCCTTTGCACCTCTTCCTGGTGCAGCAACGCTTCTCTCAGCAGCATGTTCTTCATGTAATCTAGACATCTTCAAGTTCTTCTTCTCCTACTATATGAGCAGAAGTCACTATTAGAAAAACTGGAAGATACTAGAACATACTCAACAACCTTAATCCTATGTCTCTGTAGACTCAGCGAACCTAGAGCTCTGATACCACTAATTGTTGCAAATCATTTGAACAAAACGTCATTCACTAAGCGGAAGCGATCATTAGCAGCAAATTACTGAAAATCACTAAAAATTAAAACCATTTATAAACAGATCCATACATTGGAAAACTCTTTCAAAAAGAACCAAAGTAATTCAATTACATTCTGGTTCACAAGTACATATCTTGTACCATCTCTTCTCGAGGATTACATACATCAACTGCCCTGTTAAAACTGTACATAGGCAGCATAAGAACTTTGAGGCATCAAACAAAAATCTCAGTTCGATTTATTAAACTAACTACTGACTTCGAGGACCTGAGAGTATAGAGACGACGCATAGGAATCTATATACAAGACATGACAACCAATGTCTCCACCTGAGAATTCACTGCTATCCTTGTCATTGCTACTGCTCTCCCCTACTGTAGGGTTTCTGCCTCTTCCTCTGCGTTTACCTAAAAAGTTGGATCCCACGGGGTTGAGACAATTGAAATTACCCCAGCGAGAGATATAACTCTTTGTCAGAAACATTATTATTGCAGTTTATTTGAATAAAATTGAGCAGAGGAATTATATATATTCAACAGTAGTTAAATTAATGTCTAAACAGATTAGAGAAATAATCTTATTCAAAGCATTTCAGCTATAATTTGTTAAAGTAGCATGTCACTTATCCAATAAGGAATATGAAGAACATGTATAACATTTATCCATCTAGGATATGCTAACTAAGATAACATCAACCAATGATTCTCATATTTCAACCTTAAGGAAATATGCTACACGAATGATTATATTTTACAATCATACTTAATTCCCTGAAGAGATGAAGTATACCGTTCATGCTCCAACCGACCACGATTACGTAAAGCATCGGTACCACACAAGGTCAATGGAAGAGCCAGACTCCAAGACCTCAACCTTCTCGGTCAGTATGAGATTATATGGCAGAGACTTCATGTATCAAACTGCGATTAGCTTGCCAGGGTATAATGGCATCTTCACTATAGAGTTATAGCCCGCAACATATACTCTCTTCAGGGTTATGGCCTGTAGCCAATGCCTGGTATCATAACAAGGAGTCATGGCCCGTAACCATATGGGGTATGGTCCATAACCAATCCCATGCATAGGTTATAGCCCGCAGCCATTTGCATGGGGCATGAGGATATAATTTGCCCAATTACCCCCACATATTAAAAAATATGCACTCTGAGTTTAACTCATTTCACCATTCAGCAAATTCTGACGATGATGGCTCTGTGGTCAGGACAACTACATTATATGATATCACTTTATTAATTAAGTATATTACCATTTTCTTTTAGAATCAAACAAGTTTTCAAACATCAATTATTTTAACAATTGTTACAAAGAATGTGTAATACTTTTATCAAGTATTGTTTGATTCTTTAATAAAGCATTGGGATCTCAATCCCTCATCTCATCAGGAGCATTCTCATTCTTTCACAAAATCATCATCATAATTATAGAAAATGGGTATTCAAACCCTCAGTTCATCAAGGAACACTTGTTACCACTTATTAGGTCACTAATACCCTCAGGTCATCTGACCAAGGTAAACATGATACTTGCTACACAAGCATCTCACATGGCTCACAAAGCCCATTTCATCTCTTGTTACCTATCACTACGCAACAAAGCATGTTATGGCTCACAAGGCCCATTAAAAATAATAAATGAAACATCATAACTCATACCTGGCTATGCTCATCATCTCATGATACCTGCATGATTAGTATACTTGACAACAGTTATATCAATTACATTTTAGCACCATGCTATGCAAAGTAACACCACTTATACCCTTATTAGGGTTAGGGTTTCCCAATTCATATCAATCAGGGTTACTCATCACTTTATACAATTTAGGGCTAGGTTTTCAGTTAGGGTTTCATAATACATAACATCACCCAGTTTAGGGTTTCACATCACATTACCCTGTATTAGGGTTTCTTATCACATCATTACTTTGAATTAAGGTTTTCTTATAACATTTCCCCAAAATTAGGGATTCATGTAACTTTACCCGAAATTAGGGTTTTCATGAAGCATTCCCTTAAATTAGGGTTTTTCATTAAAATACCATGAATTAGGGTTTCTCATATCATTACCCTAAATTAGGGTTACACCATCACCCTTGATTAGGGTTTCACCTAGCTTTACCTTAAATTAGGGTTAAAGCTCATCAACCTTCTTGATTAGGGTTTCATGATCTCATCATAATGGATCAAACCCTAAATTACATATTTAATCATGTTGAAAGTGTTTGAGGATAAATCACTACATGATTAACACTCATGTATAAGTTCCTCTCTCTTATCCTTGCTAGGGGGTTAATTTCTTTAATCTTGATTAGATTGAATCAATCTTGAATGAAGAATTGACATAGTGTATCAAGTAATTGCTTCCATAAGAATCAAAGGTTAACCACTCTAAAGGTACTAATCACCTAAGTACTTTAGAGGTACAACCATTATAATCAATCTTGAGTTACTTTAATAGTACTCATTTACTTCTGAGATCAATTGAACCTTCAACAGTTTTGACTAATAAACCTTCAAACTATTTGGATCCACACCTCCAAACGGTTTGAGAATGTTTGGACCTTCAAAGGGTCTAAGACCATTAAGACCTCCAAACGGTCTTGATCAACCTTTCAAAAGGTCTTGATCAATTGTAAACTGAATCAACCCATTCGGTCTTGAAACCGAATCAACTCATTCGATCTTGAAACCGAATCAACCCATTCGGTCTTGAAACTAAATCAACCCATTCGGTCTTGAAACTGAATCAATCTATTCGATCTTGAAACCAAATCCATCCATTCGGTCTTGAAACCAAATCCATCCATTTAGTCTTGAAACCGAATCATCAACCATTGATTTGAAACTGATTGAATATTGAAACCGATGGGACAATTCAAATAGTTTGAGATTGTTTGATCTCAGGCGGTCTTGAGACCGTTTGATTCCAAATGGTTTCAAGACCACTTGGACTCAAATGGTCTTAAGATCGTTTGGTCCAAACCACCTCAAAACCGATTGGACCAATTAAAGTTTCCAACATCAAATCGATTTAGGTTTTGTATTTATTGAACCATCCATCAATTGAACTATTGAAAGTACATCATATTGTAGCCCTTGGATCTCCAACCATCCACCACAATCAACTATTGACCTCCAAATAGGTCTTGATACCATTTGGGTCAGTCAACCTTGAAATCGATTCCCTCAACTAGGGTTTCAATCAATTCAATCGATTAGGGCTTGCAATTAGTGGATCATCCATACATGGAACCTTTTAAAATCAAATCAATTAGTATCATCAGATCATCATACATCCACATCAGCATTGATCCTTCAAATGGTTTGACACCATTTGATCTCAAACGGTCTTGAGACCGTTTACTCCCAAACGGTCTTGAGACCGTTTGGTTTCAATCGATCTTGAAACTGATTGGTTCCAATGTTGAAACCGTTTTCCCAAGATATTCATTGAGGTGTGTGCTTATGATGATGTCATAATCATCAAGCTTTGATCCTTCAAAATCAACTACAATTCTTATGGAAATTTCATCAATTATTCAAAGGAATTTCAAGAAGAACAAAATGATCAACAAGTGATGAAGAATTGAATGTAATAATAACATTTAAGGGTTTAAGTTATATAACCTACCTTCAAAGTTGAAACCAAACTTCAATCTTCATGCCTTCAATGGTGAATTAGGCTTTCTCAACCTCCCAAGGCTCGTCCTCAAGTCTGTGAGTGAAAAGAATGACCAAGGTTGAAGATTGAATGGAGAAAAGAAGAAATTAAGCATTGAATTTTGATTTCCACCATGGAATCAAGGTTGAAGATGACTATGGAGCTTACCTACAGGTTCGGGCACGTTCTCCTGTTGCTCTTAAGCTCCCTTGTGTTCAACCAAAGCAAGGAAAGAAAGAAGGGTCGAAAAAGCCTTTCATTTGAGTTGGAAATGAGATGTTTATAAGGGAATTTCAATGAGAGAGAAAGTGATATAATAATCCTTTAACTCCGAAAATTTGTGCCACATACTCCCCTCCATCCCTTGCATACGAATCCATCTCCCCTACCTTGTAATTACTATTCATTATCCATGAATTAAAAGAAAACAAATTAAACACCTTAACCATTATAATAATAATATCCAAAATTGAGTGGATATTACTTTTTCTTTAATTAATATGAGTGGGCCCTCCACTCACTTTATATATTTCATGGCCTTTGCAAGGCACAAGGAAGTTCACACTTATGAAAATTCAACCATCTCATTTTTGGTTAAAGGGTACTTCCATTAATATATTTATTTTTGCATTAAATTGAATTCGGTTTCAATTATGCTTAAATCTTGATTATTTTAATACCAAGATTCTCTCTCCTCCAAAGTGATTCAAATGAGACGCCCCTCTCATTTTATTTTCTCTAAATGATGCCAAGAAACATGAGGGACTCTCTCGAGGTGGTATTTTGCATATTGAACCCTAGGTTTTGGGTAATTTGCACCTTACACCAAAACTAGATTTTAATGCACAAACATTGCTTAACGAGCTCTTTCTTGGTGCTCAGGCTTGTGACAGCCATACCTATGCATTATTATCATTCTTATGATGCTTCAACACTTGAGGAACATTTTGCCATGTAACATTTGCAAGTTAACCCCTCAACTTTGGTAATTTGCACTTTAGTCCAAAATAGACAAAATATTGTTTCAACATTATTTAGAAAGGACTAAAATTGAAACATAAGTTCCTCTTGAGCCTTAATTACTTTTTAAGAGATAATATCAAGCGTAAAATAAACTTTATTAAGCAAAACATCTAGGGTTAAGGCATAACCCAGGTTAGGGATGTTACAAAGATGATAACCCAAAATCATCATAATGCACCAGTCACTCCCAAATAGTATGTATAATCCATATGATCTCAGATATGATAATGTTAAAACATGAATGATGTAATTTTCTTAGTATGTCTACCTAGGGCTAATAACCATAAATAAAATATAGGAAATACGTATATGGTTAATAAATATTGGAATTTCCAGGATATGTTCATGACAATACATGGAAGAAAATGAGTAACTAACACATCAATCATATGCACATAATTCATGATTATATGATGATGATTCCTAATATATGGTTTATAACCCTAATAAGATTAATGAATGTGACATAAGTTTAATATGCTTGCAAAATAATGTAAAACATGATTATCAGTTAATGAGTCATAATCTGAAGTATGAAATCATTAAGATAACTCCAAAGACAAGAATGCAAGTAAAAATGGGAATATCCTAATGACTAATCTAAATCCTAAAATGGAACTAACTAGGGTTAACGATGAGGTCTAATGCATGGAATGTATCATCTTGTCTTAATCTGGATTTGACCAAAGTTATAGTGGACTTAGGAATATGTGATGATTATTTTATCTCCTTTTCAAGGTACACTTTACCTCTTACTTGGCCTATTATATAGTATGATCATATTATATGTGTAAAACATACTTGTCATATGATATTGGATGAAATAAGTGTTGGTATGTATGCCCTGAGAGTCAATCATATGATGATAGGATTCACATACATCATGATTGATTTGATAAATATCAAAGGCAAGATTCTAATTTATTCTAGCTCAATCGATTATGAGATAAATGATGGAGCAGAATGAATGTCTAAGAATGACAATACTCAATGACTTATGTCTTCGAGTTGAGGACCTGAACAATGAGATCATACAAATTCTAAGAGTATGTACATTCTTGTTTATGTCCCTAGTCGGGTGTCATTGTGGAAGGTTGAAAGACAACAATGACACATCAAGACTAGAGTGTGTGTTGGTAGATGACAGTGTCTCGTTAGTCATGATATATGATATCAAACCAAACACACAGATACATGTTAGAGAACACTGTATCAGATTGACCCACCATGAGAGTGACACATGGAACCATGACATGGTAGTCAGAGTCATCTCTCATAGTGATGGTGGTGATTGTGATTCTTAGACCTAAAATCACTGCACTCGTCAAATGTGATTGGGTACACTTTGACATCATCAAATGCAATCTTGAAACATGGGTTGTTATAACGGTGATGATTGGGTGTCTTTGACGCATGACATAGATTGTGAGTGATAGATATGGTATTTGTCCCTCCTAAGGGAGTATGATGTCTAGGCTACTTGATAAGCGAGACTGAGAAAGGCATGCACATGCACATGTGAATCAATATATGATATTGATGTCACACATATCTTAGACAGTCTGCTCTAGTTCAAGAAATGTGAATGAACGTTGAAATGATGACAACTCCATGCCTTGAGGTCATTCAGGATATCAGAGACAAAGGAATTATACATTCACTGGAACACCAATCACAGGTTGTAGGTTGACATTTGTTCTCCAACTTTCCTTTTCACTTGGGTAGCAATGATGTATGACTATGTGCCACTCTTTGCTTGTGATGTTATAAGTTAGTTATGGACATTCACTACCGTTGTGAAATGGGACCTATAGGGTCACACACAAAGGATTAACCTGGACTAGGATTTTATCCACGAATGATGTTTGGATTGACTACTAAAGTATTTAGGTACTCAATCAAACATTCAATTAATAGACTTGACTCAACCCTAGCGCTCCCGAGAGCGGCGACGGAAAGACGCATGACGACGACTTCCGCGAAGTCGACGGCGATGTAGATCGGAGTGGATGAAGCAACATGGTCCTGTTGGGGAATTCCGGCATCTCACTGAACTTCGCGTCCCATGGGACACGACGATCCCAAGGAAATCGCAATCCAGAACAGGATATGGAAGTCGATGCAGGCGCGCATGAAGCAACCCAATTCCCTGAACTTCCTTCACGACACCAACAAACAACTCCTCCGCCTCAACCTTCCGGGCTGTCCTACAGCGCTATGGTCGGTAAAGGGACCGCATAAACTCAAGGGGGGATAAATATAAACGCAGAAGACCTCGACATCTTTCTGACGCCTGAAGACATCATGGTCACCTCCGATAACGGGGTGCCTTCCTTTAACCTGACGATGGATGCCAGGGACAGTCTGCTCAAACCTTGGCAATTCACAGTGGTTGTCAAACTACTTTCCAAGGAAATAGGATTCCTAACTCTGAGGGACAGGATCCAAACCATGTGGAAACCCAAGGGGAATTTCAACCTGATCGACCTCGTAAATGACTTCTTCGTCGTTCAACTTCAATGTGAAGATGACTATATGCATGTGTTAACGGGTGGCCCTTGGCCACTGTTTGGATCGTACCTCTCGGTCCAAAGATGGAACCCTGATTTCTCTTCGGAATCTACTGCCATGCCAAAGCTGGTCTCCTGGATCCGCATCCCTAACCTACCCATCCACCTATACCGAGAAGTCTTGCTGGCTGAAATAGGCGACTATCGGAAAGACGATTAAAGTAGATCTCAACACCATCTCTCAACGCCGGGGTCGATTCGTGAGAATTGCAGTAGAGCTAGACCTCCACAAACCTCTCACGCCCATCGTGATGGTGGAAGGCAACAGATACAAAATCGAATATGAAAACATCCCATGCATCTGCATGTATTGTGGCAGAGCCGGACATCTCAAGAAAGACTGTTCTAAGAGAGTCACTGATGAGAACTCTTCCATGAAAGATGGCCAACCGCCTTCTACAAGTCAACCGCTCCGTCCCCTTGTCCAAGGTTTAACGGACTATATTCATGCACGCCCCATACCACGGAAACCGAGCCTGGCAACTCCAGAAGCAACAATAGATTTCAAAACCTACAGGACTAGGAAGAAGACGATGCAGTCGATACAGAGGTTATTGATGTTGATTCTGTTGCAGAACGTGTGGCTAGCAGAATTGACTGGTGAGCTCGGAAGCAAACCCACAAGAAGAACAACCCTTACAAGCCCAAATCCAATGCTGCCCCCATGCAGCGCGCTTCCAAGGAACCGCCTGCCCCACCCCGAGCAACGATGGATTCGCCGCCACAACCGAGCACCGGGCACACAGCCGTCAACCCCACCGGAGACTCTCTTGTGCAAGGGAGGGAGAACCCACCACACCAATTTTCCCATGAACCCTTCACCTTTGGCGACTCAACAGGAATTGAGCGACACACCCATCCGTACAGAAGCACTAGTCGGAACTCAGCAGGCATTCATTTGAGGAACAAGAAGATCTTGAACCCCGACGATGCCTCGAAATCCTCTTCGAGGAAAAGAGGGAAGACTTCCTTGCTGCAAGACCAAGAAGAAGAGGCGAGGACCATGGGCAAATCCACCCTCTCTGAAGTTGATAAATGAAAGTTACAACTTGGAACGTACAGGGTGTTTGTGACAAAGACACCCAAAATACTATGAAAGACCTGACCTTGAAATACAAGATCTCGGTCATGTGTTTGCTGGAGACTAGATGCAGTGGAACCCGAGCTATGGGGATTATAAAGACCCTGAGTTTTCCGAATTCCCACAGAGTCGAAGCTGTTGGTTTTTCTGGGGGAATCTGGGTACTTTGGAAGCATACCGCCCAAGTTGAGATTCTTGTGTCTCACAAACAGTTCGTCCATTGTAATATTCATGACACTTTCTACACCTTTGTCTATGCAAGCACGACAAGAGGGGGGAGGAAGCTTCTCTGGAACCAATTAAACGCAATTGCCCTTTCAATCACTGATCCTTGGATAGTGATGGGCGATTTCAATGTCGTGATGCACCCTTTCGAGAAGATTGGAAGCAATATCTTTGACCAAGCCAACAGCATGGACTTCATCGAGGCAGCTGAGAGCTGCTCACTCATGGACCTTGGGGTGGTCGGACCCCGCACAACCTTCATAAGGGGTCTCCTACACGAACGCCTAGACAGGGCGTTGGGTAACCAGTAATGGATCGAGCAACCAGGCAAGAAGGAGGTCATGATCTTAGAAAGGAACCACTCCGACCATGCACCTTTAATGGTGTGCGCGGATAAACCCCCTCCTTTTCCAGGGTATGACTCTCCTCCGTACTAACACAAGATGGTACTCTTCACCAAGATACGCAACCTTCTTCAAAGAGGCGTGGTTGACGGACTCTGACCTGCCTGCTGCGAACAGGCTGTTGCTAGAGAAGGCAAGGAACTGGGACATCGCTTCACGCAAACAAGATAGAAGAAGCAAAGACCGAATCACCAACAAGATTAGATGGAACCAGATGAATCTCTCACTGTGCTTCAACCATTCGTTGGCAAGGGAGACTGTCGAACTCCAAGCTCAATTGGATGGCATCCTTCGGCGAGAGGAGGCCGAAAGCCAATAGCGATCGCGATGCAACTGGATCAAGCTGGGCGACAATAATACCAGTTACTTACATTCTATTACGAAAGCTAGAAGATGGAGGAATAAGATTACCCGTCTTAAAGATGAGCACAGGGTATGGTATGATAATGCACCCGCTCTCAAATCCCTCATCCTATCCTTTTTCTCTAATGTTCACCAGGAAATAAATGATGCTCGCCGTCAAGCTGCTAGCACTACCTTCCCGGGAGCTTTTACGCCTCTTTCGACCAATCATAAACATAAGCTGGCCTCCATCCCCTCATCCAAGGAGATCTGGGATGTTTTGAACTCCATGTCACCAATCAAAGCTCCAGGACCGGACGGAGTGGATGCGAGTTTCTACTAGGAAAATTGGAAGACTGTGAGCAACCAACTATGTCAGTTCATTCAAGCACCTTTCATGGGTATCCCGATCCCTCCGACTGTGATGGATTCACTCATCATTCTCATCCCCAAGCTTAATCCGCCTGAGAAATGCACCCAGCTGAGACCTATTTCTCTCAACAACGTCTGCACGAAGCTCCTCTCGAAGGTCATCGCTAACAGGCTCAAGCCTTACCTCAATGACTGGATCTCACCTTACCAATCGAGTTTTGTCCCTGGAAGGAAGATTGGAGACAACATTGCGTTGGTCCAGGAAGTGATACATTCGATGGAATCCAAATCTAGCATGAAAATAACTATGGCATTGAAGCTGGACTTATAAAGCCTTTGACAAATTAAGCTGGTACTTCATCCGTGACACACTCACCCGAACTACGATTCCCAGGGAAATCATCGACATCATCATGCACATCATCTTCTCCGGCGACTCCTCTATTCTCTGGAATGGAGAGGTGGCAGGCACCTTCAGACCTTCATGCGGGGTCAAGCAAGGAGACCCCCTTTCCCCCTATATCTTCATTTTATGCCTGGAACGCTTCAGTCAATTGATAGCTGAAGAGATTGGAAAGGGCGATTGGATACCCATCGTTATCACCAGAGAAAGAATCCCCATCTCCCATGCGAGCTTTGCGGATGACATCATCCTTTTTGGAGAAGCATCCACACATCAAGCAAGAGTTATCCTCCGTTTCCTGAAGACTTTCAATCACGCTTCTGGACTTGCCCTATCCCATGAGAAATCAACCACCTTCTTCTCTCACAATACCCCTCGCTCAATCAAGAATAAGATCTGTAATAGATTGGGGATTCAACAAACGAGCAACCTCGGCCGTCACTTGGGCGTTCCTATCATCCATCACAGGAAGGGAAAGGAATTGTTCTCTTCTCTACTGGAGAAATTTCAGAAGCATATCTCACAATGGCAGAATAACCTCCTCTCCCTTGCAGGGAGAATCACACTCACTAGATCTGTTCTTCAATTGCAAGCATGCTACATCATGCAAGCAGTTCAACTTCCATACTCAGTTTGTGATCGAATCGATCAAATTACCCGGAATTTCCTATGGAACGACAGATCTCACAGACGCCTCAATCTGGTTGCTTGGAATACGGTGGAGAACCCCAAGCCTCAGGGAGGTCTTGGTCTAAGAAAGGCGAGAGATTTCAACTCCTGCTTGCTAATGAAGATGGGGTGGGATTTCTTCCAAAATAAGAGAATACCCTGGGTAAATATCATGCGCTCCAAATATCTCTTGAATGGACTGCCTAAATCTACCGGCTCTCATCTATGGAGAAGCCTGAAATCTTTCCTCCCGCTGCTTAAGGCAAACGCTCGCCGTCATGCTGTGTTAGGCTTGGATACACTGGTCTGGATGGACGAGTGGATCGGAGATGGTGCGACGCCCACCCTTAAAGCCGACCTTACGGTCCCAGAGGATCTTGTTGATCTCAGAGTCTCGAGCCTGGTCTGAGACGATGGCTCCTGGGATCATGACTTTCTCAATCACTGGTTTGTTCAAGATACAGTCCGCGCCATCAGCCATATGCCTACTCCTAGTATCCATTATGGCGAGGACACGTTCATCTGGAAGCTGGATAACTATGGAATCTTTACTGCCCACTCCGCTTTCAACCTGATTTGCCAGCAAACGTCGGAAGCACCTAGACCTTTGTTTACAGCAATTTGGTCTCTCCCGGTTTCGCATCGGATTCGTGCTCATATGTGGCTGACTCTACATGATCGTTTACTTACAAACACCATGAGAAGTAAACGAAAGATGACTGACAACTCAATGTGCCCGCGATGCAACAGCTCGGAAGAAGACTGCCTGCACGCGTTACGGAACTGCAGATCCTCTAGACAGATTTGGTCACTCATTCTACCTAGGGAGGTGAACCTCTTCTATGCAAGTCAGTCTACTCAAGATTGGGTGGATTACAACATCAGAACTATCAAGGAGCCGCCCACCTGGAAGATGCTCTTCGTCATCACCTGCTGGAAGATTTGGAAGAGCAGGAACATGCAGGTTTTTGAAGACACTACTATACCTCCATGAATTGTGGCCGCACAATGCTATGCTGAAGCACAATCATCAGAACTAGCCTTCTCTCGTATCCCTTCTAATAACTCAGAGAATTTAAGTCCAGATTATCCACTTCGTCTGCACAATACAAACTTCATCCTTCATGTTGATGTCGCAACCTCATCCAGGTCTAATATGTCATGTACATGTGCTATTCTTCACAGCAACATGGGAGAATGGATTGGGGGTTCCTCTCGTTTGCACCCAGGCACGGATTCCATGGAGGGAGAGCTCAAGGCTATTATCCACGGAGCAGAACTCGCAAGATAGTTGAATCGGCATCAAGGTATTCTCCTTTCAGACTCCAGGAACTCACTTCACTGGGTGAGAGGCCTAGAAACGATCCCAGGCAAGTTCATCACGGCTGTCTGCAAAGCCCGGGAAGCCCTTGCTACCATAGGCATCACTGACCTCGTCCACATCAAAAGAAAACAGAACAAATTCGTGGACATCCTTGCCAAATCCTGCCTCAAACAACCCAGACCTGAAGGAGAATGGAAGCAATGTCCTGCCCAAGGAGAAGCCATCTATCTAGAAGACAAAGCCTTCTTCTGCAATATGCTTAGATTTCAGTCTTGATGTAACCGTTTTACTCGGTATTACACAAAAAAAAATTAATAGACTTGACTCGGAATCATCAAGTTCAAGTGTTGAACCAACCGATTTGAGTGTCAGATTGATTGAGAATTGAATTGACTGTGTTCTGCACAATCTGGACCACCAACTGACCGGTTCACTGGGTGAACTGATCGAATCATGTCAATGAGATGACCGGTTCACTCTAGTGAACCGATCAGTTCATTTTTCCAAACGAGCAGTGTTGGATATTCCCGATTTGTGAGAAAAAGGTTTTTCGTTTCACTTGTTCAATTCGATTGAGACAAGAATTAATCTTTGTGTTAACTAGAAATGAATAAGGAAAGTCAATTTTGGGCAAGTTTGGGGAGTAAAATGACCAGTTCACTAAATGAACTGACTGGCTCACACTCCCAACTGACCGGTTCACAAGTGAACCGATCATCTCACCTTGTCAAACGATCAGTTCATGTGTCGCAGTGCAAATTGTTCATAGAAATTCCAGACCCTTCTACTCCCACACAAACTGAGAACCCTGACCATGCCATCTACTATAAATAGAGGGTTATATGGGGCTTCCCAGAGACACAAATCAGAACATCAGTTGCTCTACAAAGTTTTTTTCCTCTGTGGTTGTGGTAACTGAGAGAGCCCAAGCGAGTTCTACCCATCTAGAGAGGAACAATGACGAAAAGGCAACTACTGGAAAAGCAAATGATTGTGGGAGAGTGTGTCGGTGACTAGTATGCTAACAGAAGGGGTCAACTCCTTCTAATTCGTATTTTAGAATAGGATGACTAGAGTTCTCTTTAGTCTGTGTGGACTGTCTATAGAGGCGGGAGACTTCTACCGCTCAGAAGGACAATTGTCAACCGCAGTTTGGGTCAAGACCAGGAGCTGTACAGACACTATTGAAGATAGGTGGTTGAAGACTGCACTAGCTGTGAGGTATTGTCATTGAGCAAGCCTCAGGACCAGGTACACCTCGCTAAAACCATACTTCCCAATACATAGATTTTGATGCAATCTACTGGTTATGGGTTTATGGTCATGTAATTTTTTTT
Source organism: Alisma plantago-aquatica (assembly GCA_963693085.1). Taxonomy (NCBI): domain Eukaryota; kingdom Viridiplantae; phylum Streptophyta; class Magnoliopsida; order Alismatales; family Alismataceae; genus Alisma; species Alisma plantago-aquatica. The sequence continues at coordinate 187,872,331 of OY856415.1, forward strand.
TCCACTGCCTATTATGACCATGTAAAACCCAACAATAAGTTCTTTTATATGTTACCTTGTTTAGTTTTCTATATATATAGTTTGAACACATGAAAACATAATATGTTTGACCCATTATATGATAGCACTAAACTCTTTGACAGTACAGTGCATTGGGGTGTTCTAATTCTTTGGTAGGAGATCACATTGTTTAAATGAGCTAATGCTTTGGTAAAATATCAAAAGCCCAAAAAACATTTATCCCTTTTACAACAGATGCATGAGTATATGATGGAAATATGATTAAAATATGTGTTCTCTTTTTATAATAAATATCTTTGTTCAAGTATGCTTTAGTTATCTTTTTTAGTAACAAGTACTAGTTTTAACTTATTGCCAAGTCATAGTATGAAAAAGGTATATGAATCGTGTAAGCATACCATGTATGAAATTTTAGAATATTGTACTAATGTGTGCCACTTGTAACCTCTTTTTTAGGTGATTTGGACATATGATCTTAAAATCCTTTTTTTTAGTTGTATGGTAAACAGATGCATAGGTGGACCTAATTTTTGAAAATCTTGTTATAGATGTAGCATATGCGTGTGTAGAAGTTTATTGCTCAATATGTAATCTCAAATGATGTAAATTCAGCATGTAGTTATATATAAAATGGTGAATGTGTGGATATGTTTTATTTTTGTTCATGTGCATGTGCTACCTTGGTTTCCTTCTTCTATGCCTAGTGTGTGAGTTTGAATTGGAATTCTTGCTGACGTGAGGGTTTCAATTTGAACATCACATACGTGATCAAGGCATTGAAAATCTAGGTTTGTCATAGATCCCATTTCCTAGAATAAATCTAATTTGGCTCAAAGAATACATCTCTTCATTTCCCTTTGATTCTTTCCACTACTAATTTAGAGATGAGATTTAGTTATCGTTCTTCAAGGATTTTTATTAAGTTGTTTTCAATAATTAGACCCCTTTATTTTAGTATAAAGACTGCCATAGGGTCCCCTATATACTCAGGGGGAGGTATTTCACTAGTACAAAAATATTCTATAGAGTTGGTTCAATTTCATAAGGAAACTGATGAGATAGGATATCTCATTGGTTTCCACAACTTCCACTATGGGCCAACTCAAAATACACTGGATGTGCTTAATTTATCTAGTCCATTATACATAAAGAAAATTGACGACATAGAGTGCTTGCAAAAATACAATTTCACACAAAACTTGAGGAGAGATTTCACTTTCCCTCCGAAAACCATATCTCTTTGGTTTCTCGTACAATAACAGATGAGATAGAACCATAATATATAAAAATTTTCTCATCGATTTCAGGTACATTAACCTATGAGAAAGGGTACGTACCCTAATGTCCTGCAAAACCTTTTCCCCCAAAATTGGATTATCTTGTCAATTGTCATGAAAGAAACTGATGATGTAGGTGTTATTGGGACACATCTTTAGTCGTTGGTTTTATCATAGCCAACAGACGATATAGGTTCACTCAGACACAAGTTTTATTGATGGTGTTATTCAAATGAACTAACGATATAAGGTACATCATCAATTATTTATAATAACCAACAACATATGTTTTACTTAAACCACACAAGAAACTCATCTCTCCCTTACCCCTCTCTGTAAGAAAGCGCTCTTGTATTCTATGGCTTAACACGATTCTCCACTACTACCGCCGCCCCTAGCCCCTTTGCTGTTGCTGAACTTCTTAAACATCATCACCCACTACCACCTTTTCCCCCAACTTGTCTAATGTTGCCTCAACCAGCTGCCACTGCTTCCCACTGCCACTATCGCCGACCACCACTACTGTTACACTTCCTCCATCATCCTCCTCCTTCTCCAACACTACCAACTACTTCCACAGGTATGTCCTCTCCTCCTTCCTCCTCTCTCTTCCTTTTGTTATCTCCATATCCCTTCCCCCTCTCTTCCTTCCTCCTCTCTCCTCCTTACCCTACCTTGTAAAATATCTTCTCAATATTTAGAAGAAATTGTACAAGGCAGGGGAAGGAGGAGAGTGGAGGAAGGAGGAGAGGGAGAAGAAATCTAATTGTGTGGAAATTGAATAAATATTTTCTATACTTTCAATTGTAGTGAATTGTGATAAATTTGAGAAGAAATCATATGAATTGTGTGAAAGTCGTCATGAATTTTATGTAGATTCTGATGAATTATATGGAAATGGTGATGAAAATGCATATATAATGGATTATTACATGCTTGTTATTGATTGTTTGGCTTTTTTAGGTTTCTTAGTTGTACTTATGTATTTAATTAGAATTGAAAACTATTTCTAAACTCTAATATGTAAACTTTAATCTTTGAACTCTAATATATAAACCCCAGATTCTAACCCCTAATTTCTAAACCATATTGTTGGCCTAGAAACCCATCCAAGATTTACTCATTAGGAGTAAATCTTGGATATTCCACAATTTGGGATTGTTCTTGAGCACTTCATCTCACTTAGGATCTAAGTGTATAATGTGTATTTGATTTTAATAAATCCTAACATCATTTCCCCTTTTGTTCACTGGGTATGTAGATGGGTATTTCCCCATCTACATCGGTGTACTTAGAGAACTGTGGGGAAATGTTGCTGAAATTTACTAAAATTGAACACACATTATACACCTACTAGTGAGATGAAGTTCTCAAGAATGGGATAGGTGGTACACACATAAACAATGTGAATGCTAATAGATGATTGAGGCTCAATTAAAACATATTTTATTTTAAAATTAACTTATTATATTAGCTAAAATTCGATGAGCTACTTGTCTCCCATTGATCATAGAATGGATCGATCATAGATGTCTAATACAAATCGCTGCACTCTGGAGTTTATTAATGGTCCCGATCAGTTTGTAAGATTTTTATAGGAACATAGAAAACAACTTGGAGATAATTTATATTTCCCATATTTCCCATGTAGGAATTGGAGTAACAACTTCAATGTTGACTTTGTTGACATGATCAAAAATCATGTCATGTGCAATGGGATTGTCTAGTGCTATACAAAATTGTATTACCATGGGGATATTCCTAGTTGTGTTGAAGAAGAAATGGTTGACGATGTCGATCTGAATGAACCAATACCAAAAAAATTGGTTTTTGTGATTCTAGATAGTTGCGGGGTAAATGTTATAGATCCACTTTTCTAATGTAGAAAATTGTGCATGATGTTGAGAAACTATTATACTTAGGTTTTACTAAGTTTATGAAGTTGAGAATTGTATTGAGATTGTATACTCTAAAGACAATTAAAAGATGAAGAAACAAAAGCTTCACTTCACTGTTGTCATTGTTGAAAGAAATTCTTCCAGAAGGTAATGAGCTTCCAATATCAACATACAAAATGAAAAATATTTTATGGCCAATGGGAATGGAAGCCAAGAAGATAAATGCATGCCTAAATGACTGTGTGTTGTTTCAAAAGGACTATCGATCTGAAAGAATGTCCAAAATGTGGGGCATCTAGGTACAAAAGGACAACATTAGGTAAGACCAAAACTGCATCTCTTGAAAAGGTGATGTAGTATCTGCCTATAATACCACAGTTTCAATGCTTTTGTGCTAACACCATAGATGAAAAAAATGTATCTTGTCTTGCATAGCTAAGAAAAACAATGATGGTATGCTATGACATATGCATGAATCCTTACAATGAGAGAAGAATGATTTATTATACACTGAATTTGACAAAGGAGCCAGGAATTTAAGACTTGAACTTTGTACCGATAGGATAAATCCATATGGAACATTAAGTAGCCAACAAATAACTCGGCATGTCATGATTTCTATATACAATGTTCCTCTATGGTTGTTTATGAAGAATGAATATGTCATAATGTCCTTATTGATATGGGTGCCCAAACAACCTGGCAATGATATCAATGTTTACCTTGAATCTCTAATTGATGACCTAAAGAAACTCTGGGGAGAAGGTGTGATGACTAATGATGCTTTGCGTGGAGAGATGTCTGACTTACGCGCTATTTTTTTTGCATGATGAATGCCTTTACGGCTTATGAGAACTTGTCTGGATACAACATAAAAGGAATCAAGGCTTGTCCTATGTGTGAGGAAAATATTGGCTCAATTTGACTAAAACATGGTGGTAAGACTATATATCTTGATCCTCGAAGGTTTCTCCCAAAGGTGCATCATTAATGAAAGTTGCACAAAACATTCAATGGATAAACTAAGGAACAGATCACCCATAAACCTATGCCATGGAAGGATGTTTGTGCAATAGTAAAAAACATTGTAAATCATTTTGGTAAAAGACCATGTACTACTCCTACTAGTGAAAAGTCTTCACTCAAAAAGAGGTCGATATTCTGGGATCTTCCTTATTGGAGTTCTTTAGCAGTTTGACATTGTATCGATGCCATGCATGTTGAGAAAAATGTTTGTGATAGCATCATTGGTACTCAGTTAAATATAAAAGGTAAGACTAAAGATTGCAATAGATCCCAAATTGACCTATGTGAAATGGGTATAAGAAAAGAATTAACAATATAAGTTAGAAAAAGTTGCCACATACTTGTTACACCTTGTCTATACATGAGAATATAACTTTTTGTGAGTGCTTTCTTAATGTTAAGGTACCATAGGATACTCAGACAATATCTGTAGATTGGTATCAATAAAAGATCTAAAGCTGATAGGTCTTAAATCTCATGATTGTCACACTCTAATGCAACATACATTGCCTGTGGGTATTTGATCTATCCATCCAAGCATGTAAGGTTTGCGGTCACTACGCTTTGCTTCTTCTACAACACTCTATGGATCAAAGTCATTGGTCCTAGGAATCTAGATAAGATACAAAGAGAAGTGGTGCTTACCCTGTGCCAACTTGAGCAATATTTACCTCCTTCATTCTTTGATATCATCGTACATCTAGTTGTCCATTTGACTAGGGGAGTGAAAATGTTGGATCCAATTTTCTTGCATTGGATGTATCCTTTTGAGTGGTACGTGAGTATTTTTAAAAGTAATGTTAGGAACCATTATCAGGCCAAAATGAGTATCATTGAGGGCTATGTTTCTAGGGAGGTTATGAACTTCAACAATGATTTTTGAGTTGCAATGAAATGCCTACTAATATTGTGAATCCTAACATTTATTTCAGAATAGATACTTTGGGAGAACGACATATAGAGGTCATTCATGAGCAGTTGGAACTAGCACACTTGTATGTTTTATACAACATCAATGATGTGAGTATTTATATCACAGAACACACCATTGAGATAAAGAAAAAATATCCTCAAGCTAGTTCAATGTGGTTTGTAGGAGAGCATAATTGGACATTAATTTGGTTTGAAAAGGAAGTATTCAATTAACTATATCAAACACCAAATAATGTTTTAGAAACTATTAAATATGTCACCTATAATGTAACATCCCTGACCTGGGATTAGGGTTAACCCTATTTTTTTAGCCTAAATAAGTTGCTTAGAATTTTAATATAATCCTCTAAAGTGTTTTTTTATCAGTTGACAAACTTGTGTCAAGTTTGGTCCTATTTGAATAATGTTTGAGCAATGTTCTCTTGTTTTGGACCAAAATGTAATTTACCCAAGACGAGGGGTTATATTGCAATATGTCAATGTTAAACATACCTCATGTGTTTTATCATCATAATAGAGAGAATTATGCAAGGTGGTGGCTTGTGGAAAGCCTAAATTCCAAATTTAAACTTGTTTAAATAATGCTAGTGCCTTGTGTACCAATTTTGGTACAAGTTGTAATTTACCCAAAATAGAGGGTTGATATGTAAACTACCACCTCTAGAGTGTCCCTACTCCCTCATAGTATCATTTATAGGAGAGAAAAAGAAGTAGGCACCATGGTTGAATCATGTATAAGTGATGGTATTCTTGGTGATAGAAAGACCAAGAAAAGGGGTTGATGTGAAACCCTAACTCGAGTTGTATCGAGTTGTAGAGTCCATATGAGAGTGCCTATCAGACAAGGACCCATAGGAGGAGTCTAATATCAGTTTTTGAACTCTTTTAAAAGGCCATGATGGGTAAATCACCTCAAGGAGATATCCATGATGAGTTAGATGCTCCTTGCAAAAGTTGTATCAGTTTTCATAATTTGTGAGATAAAGATGAGTTATCTTATCAAACAAGATAACTAATGGCCAAAATATCATCTCTAGATTATCCTCAAGTGTTTTGCATGTCAAGATAAATGTGAGTGCATGCATGTGAGCGTGTCAACCATGCATGGACACGTGGCACCTAGTAGCTTAAAATGAGGACACCTCATATACATACTTTTTCATGAACCTCAAGTATATATACCCTTCCTTTCACCTATTCATGGAATTTTTCAAATCTTACCACCCCCTTGCTTTTAGATATCATGCATAGAGTCTTGGTATCATGCATAGATGAAGTAGTATCATGCATAGGTCCTTGTATCGGCCATAGCAAAGAGATATCGGCCAAGTGAAAGATATCCTCCATAAGAGAGGGACATCGACTACAAGTGGTGAGGTATCGTGCATAGTGCTAAGGAGATCAAGTCTTGGACCTTTGATAAGCTCATATTCAACCGTGGGAATGTGAAGCTTTGGATCTTGGAGCTTTGAAGTTACTCATGAGGCGGGTTATATAACTTGAACTCAATTATGTTATTATTCACCATCAATCTTGCCTTAATTAAATGATTTACCTTCAAATAGAATTTTCTTGCATAATTGATGAATCCATGAGCTCTAGTAGTAACCTAGGATTGTTGTTCATGAACCAGAATAGTAAGAATAAGAGTCTAGATGTTGATGATGATGCCATCATCATGGTTCAACCCGATATGGGGTTGAAGCACCTCTAACCCGATATGGTGTTGAAGGATACACCTCTCACCCGATATGATGTTGAAACCCAAGATAGTGATGGTTATAAACCTCTAGAACGATATGGTGATGAGAATAAACCTTATTCACTCTATGGGGACACACATATACACCTCAAGGTCGATATGGTGAGCATACATACACCTCTAGCTCGATATGGTGTTGAAACCCTATATGGTGATATGGAATCTGATATACCTTGGAACCCCACGCCCCTATCGTTTTGTGTAAATGGGTTAATTGTGAAAGGTTCAACCAATTGTATAGCCTATCACTCAATACATGATAGGATTGATCCCATGAAGGTATGAAAGAGTATGAGCATAAGGGTTTAACCCAACATGCTAATATGATATGGCAACCTGATATGGTAACTTGATATGGTAATCTGATATGATGATATGAACACAACCACTAGCATGATATAGTGATGAATTTATAACTCATGAATGATATGAGTGATACATACACACACCTTGTGCACAATATGGGGTCAAGTACACACCTTATACCCGATATGGTGTTGAGCATATGCCCTAACCCGATATGATGTTGAAACTCAACATGGTATTGTAAAACCCAATATGCAAACCCCTAAGGTTGCGTAATATGATATTGATACACAATATGGTGATGAGGATACACCTCTATACCCGATATGGAAGCATACCTACACATCTATACCCGATAAGGAGGAAACACCTCAATCCAATACACTTGATTGAGTGATACATGTAGTATGTTATGTTAAGTGATACTTTAAGACATGAAGGGTTTAATGCATTCTGATAAATATGGACCAATGTACCTTGAGAGAAGAATTGAGCCAAACTAATGGAGTATGATGTAATCAATATCCTAGTGAGGATGAAAGAGAAACTTAAACTTGTTTAATACTCCTGAAAAGAGTATACATTGATACTCCTAATATGTGTGGAGTCTGAATTAGGGTTGTGATTCTTGATAAATGTACTTGAAAACCCTAGTCGGCTTAAAAAGGGAAACCTTAACCCTAGTGAAGGGTAATGATATGATTTGAAACTACCATTGGTTAATAAAAGGAAACCCTAACCATATTGAAACCATGCTGATAGCATGAGATCATGAGCATAGCTAAGCATGATCTATGATGTTTCGTATAATACCAATTATGTAGGTCTTATGACCTAGAGATTGTTGTTGCCTAGTGAGAGGTGATAAGATGTTTAATGGGCATGGTGAGCCATGTGAATAGTTGTTGCCAAGTGAGAGGTGACAAGATGTTTAATGGGCATCGTAAGCCATGTGAATAGTTGTTGCCTAGTGAGAGGTGACAAGATGTTTATAAAAGTCACATGAAAGAAATGGTAATGTTCAAAATAAACTAGGAGAAATTGAAACCTAGTAACATCATAATAATAAAAAATGGTTATAATAATAATGAAATCTTAGTCATACATGCTTTATGGTTATAGCCAAGTAAGGGCTATAGTGTTTTTCATATGCTTAAATGAGATATGAGGAATACTTGTATCACGTAAAGGATGTGAATGGGTATGATGGCTTGATTGAGGTATAATGCCTAGTAAAGGTGATGTGGTATTCAATGATAAGTTTAAGGGATTGATATCCCATAATGAAAGTGAAAGGGAAACATAAAGGTATTCCACTACTATGGAATCCTTATCTATATGGCCATGATATCACATGATTGGTATAATCCAATAAATGGACATAACTTCACAGGATTGGTATCATCCAATACCGGGATATAGTTTCACATGATTGGTATCATCCAATACATGGATATAGTTGCATAGGATTGGTATCATCCAATAGCTGGATATAGTTTCACAGGATTGGGATAACCCAATACCTGGACATAACTTCACAGGATTGGCATAATCCAATACCTGGATATAACTTCACAAGATTGGGATAACCCAATACTTGTACATAACTTCACAGGATTGGCATATTCTAATACCTGGATATAACTTCACAGGATTGGGATAACCCAATACCTAGACATAACTTCACAGGATTGGCATAACCTAATACCTGGATATAACTTCAAAGGATTGGCATAATCCAATACCTGGACATAACTTCATAGGATTGGCATAATCCAATACCTGGACATAACTTCACAGGATTGGCATAATCCAATACCTAGATAAAACTTCACAGGATTGGCATAATCCAATACAAAGACATAACTTCACAGGATTGGCATAATCTAATATATGGATATATCTTCACAGGATTGGCATAGTCCAATACCTGGATATAATTTCACAGGATTTGTATAAACCGATACCTGGACAGAATATATTGATGTATACTCACATGATTGGTACAATCTAATACCTGGCTAACAGATTGGCTGAGGCCAAAAAATAGAAATGAGAATGATTCATGGATGTCATACCATGATAATAGTATCAGAAGATAAGCTCGAGATGTTGGTCTAGTATGATGGGTAAATGATACACATGTTCTTCATATTCCTTATAAAGTGAATAGATGATTTACTACCCTATCATAGATAGTTACAATGCTTTAAAAGATGAGAAATGTTCTAATCTACTTATCCATAGTGATTAACCTTACTTATTAATATAAAAGAGCATCTACTCAGTTTTATAATGTATACCTGTGATAATAACATTATTGGCAAAGAGTTATATCTCTTGCTAGGACAAATGTCTCACCCAGTGGGATCCACAATTTTTAGGTGGACGTGCACGAGGAGATAGAGACCATTCTACCAAGGAAGGACAACAAAAATAGGGATAATAGTAATATCTTAGGTTGAGTGTATTTCCTGTTGTATCTTGTAGATAGAAGTCATATGTGTCATTTATGTACTCTCAGGTCCTCGAATTTAGTACGTGATAGTTTTATGAACAATCTGTGATTTTGGTTTATATGCCTCAAGGTTTTATGTGGCTTCAGTATATGTTTTAACAAAGCAATTATTATTTTTTATCCTCGAGATGAGATGGTACAGTGTATGTACAATGTGAACCATGATGTATATAAAGTTTTGGTTCTTTCATTAAGAGTTTCCCAGGAAATGGATCTCTTTGCAAAATGGTTTTAAATTTTAGTGATTTTTGTTAATCCACTTCTTATGATTATTTTGCATATTTTTGATGATTTGGCTGTCATTTTGGTGGCAGTCGTTTCATATAAGAGAAGTATGCATGTTACATCTTACGAAGGGTTTGACATAAATGTATTTTCATACTACACAAAATGTCAAGATGATAAGAGTGTCATAAAAAATAGTAGGGTCATTCTTTAAGAATTTTCATTGTATTTTTCTAGTGCCAAGGATAAGAGTTCATTTGAAGGAAAGATGTCTTCTTATAGTGTCATTGAAGGCATATTGGAAATTGATTACACAGAGTTTAGAGTTTAATATTTAGTTGTAAATGGTTTGATAACAATGAAGGAGTTGTAGTTGATGATCTTGGTTTCAGAATAGTGTATTTTGAGTGGATGGGAAAGAAGGATGAACCATTCATCATGGCATCACAGGAAAAAACAGTACTCTATGTCGATGATCATGTAAAAGAAAATTGCTCTATCATTCTTCATAGGAAAAGATAGTTCATTTCAGATCCTATTCATGAAGAAGAGTATTATGACAAGTGTGATGACTCTAGTCCATCTTTGTTGGCTTACCAAGTGTAGATGTTTAATCCAACACTGATGAATATACACGTGAAGATTACATAGAAGGGACATTAGTTTAAGGTACACTACATACATGCATTAAATATGATGACTCTAGTCCATTCTTCAAATGTTAAATTTGTATTATTTTAACATGTTCATTTTTTCACATGTGATTTGACTTTTTCATATGTTTACTTTTGATTTTATAGATGCTATCTAACCAGGAGAACAATGATCCCGATCTTGAGGATCTTGAGTGTGAGGATCATGTTGGGCCTCCTAACTAGGGTGATGATGGTGATGCTAAATCTGCATGTAGGAGAGGGATAACTTTGATAAGAAAAGTCTCAACTAGGGACAAAGGGAAGAAGAGTGTCATTGAATTTAATGAAGTAGGCATGCCAATTATTAAAGATTTCATCAACTACTATGGGGTCCTTAGTCTAACAAAAGTCACTCTCTGTATTGAGGATTCAAGACACAAGGATAAGGACATTAAAGAACTCATCTAGAGGTATCTAGAGGTGATATATATATGTGTATTACATTTTTATAGTCTTTTCCTATAATTTCTTTTCACATTTCTAAAAAGTAGTGAATGTTGAACCTTTTCAGGGCCTATATGAGCTTGATGAAAAGTTATATCGCAAGAATGTTATGTAGCTCATTAGTAGAAGACACAAAGTTTGACAAACAATCCTCACAACAAACTATATATATGGAACCAAAAAGGACAAGGAGCCCACTTGACAATGGCCCTTTCTGGATAAAAAAGAATGGCAATAGTTTCTTGAGGAGTGAAACATAGATGAGTTCAAGATAAAAAATTCATATGATTTCTTATAATTAGTTAACAATATTCTTATTGAATTAATCAGGCCATTCATGATGTTAAAATAAAGGCATGATAAGAATGTGCATAACCAATGGTTGGTTCAGGTGGTTATGTTAAACATCGCTAGTTGAGAAAGCAAGTAAAGGGCCTTCTACTTCTAGACCTTATACAAATGAGTCTTCTAGTGCTTCTGGACGTTTGCCTCACCATTTGGAGTGGATAGATGTGAGTAAAAACAAAGTCGGAGAAATCCCCATCCAAACAACCTAGGAGGTGGCTACAAAAATGGTAAGTTCCTTGGTCTCACAATGCATGTCCATGTTCATTTTTCCTTGATTGTTAAGTTTTACTAAATAATTGATTTCCATGATGAATAGTTGGATATGGGTGAGCAAAGAAAGGAGGGAAACTTCACCCCTTAGGGCTCATACAATGAATTAACGGTTGATCTAGGTATGTTCGAGCATCATGGACATGTTAGGACCGCTGGAACTGGGTATGGGCTAAAATCTTATTTTGGCCCATCCCAATAAAAGTGCAAATTTGCCAAGAAAGGGGGATTGGACCCCAAGGATGTGTAAAGATTGATAGATGTATCCTTGTAGGATTTTAAGGCTTCTCAGGTGGTGCCAATCTCCTTCAGCAATCACAGATCCTATACAACATCACATTCTAAAATAGGGTATCAGGAGTACTCATTTGGATGCACCTGGCATGGGTGGGGTAAGATTTCATTTAAGTCAATTTATATATTGTGTTTATATGTTGTGATGAAGTAATCCCATAAGTCAATATATATGTATGTCAACTTAAATGTTGTGTCAAAATTGTCGATTTCCAGAAAATGCGTCCTTCCCATGGATATCCCATCATACAACATCATGACATATGGAAAATTTTTCCTGCACTCTGATAAGGCTCATGATGTTCCTATTCCTGTTGATCATTTTTGTGTGTCCTTCATATGTGTCATTTCAGTGTGGAAAGAAACACCACTCTTATACGAGCACCCATATGCCACCACACTCTGAGAGGTAGAAGGAGGCTATACTGGGTGGTCCAAATGACTCATTATAATTCTTGAGGAATGACAAATGTATATTGAATATATATATATATATATATATATATATATATATATATAAATATAAAATCAAAATCTAATATTAGAATACATTCTTGCATACCAAGACGAAGAAGGAGCCCCCTAGGATTCCAAAGCCTCCTCCCCCATATTTTACTCCACCTGAGTTGTTCAACGTCATAGGCCATAAAAACAAGGCATTGACATGTGGTTGGATAATATAGATTCATCAGATACCATGGTGATTAACCTTCAGGAAGAGGTCGTAGGTATAGATCATGACATTATTATAGTGTTGTCAGATGTTTCTGAGTTATTTTGTTATCAATGTCAGAATACATCAGCGGTAGAACTTTGGTATGGTGAGTCTAAATACCTTGTAATATGTGGAAAATACATGTTCTATAATTATATATATATATAGAATTTTGGTATGGTGAGTCTGAATACCTTGTAATATGTAGAAAATACATGTTCTATATATATATATATATATATATGTATATGTATATTTTCAGTCATTTGTATTACATGAATGTTGTGTTTAGAATCTCAAATAGCTAGAGATCTGAGTGGCAAATTTGATTACATGACTATCATTATGAAGGTTTTTGGTGCTTCCAAGACTATGATCATATCTCCCTTCAACATTGTGTAAATGTTTGGGCATGTGTATATTTCTAACTTATGAATATACAATTGTGGCATAATTTAATTTTTTATTTTCCTTCTATTCACTTAGAAATAAGCATTGGCATTTGTTAGTGATTGTTTTTTAGATCTATAATGTGTACTCCTTGATCCTTTGGGTATAAAACTAACACCAAATGAGGACACCTAATGTAATTGATCATTCACACGTAAGTATATTTTTTCCATGCTCAACATATTTGTTAATATTTGCATCATATGATAGTTTAATGAGTCAATATATTTATTAATTTAACTTATAGGGGTATTAAAGTACTCTATAGCAGAGGGGGGAAAGTTGATACATAAAAGAAATCAGTTGGTTGAAGGTGTGTTAATAAATAGTCTTCTTACTCCAATGTATATATATTACAAACTCTGCTTGATTATATTTATTAACATAATTGTAAATGTACAGTTCCATGTACAACACAACGATTGGCCATGCATATATTATGAGATGTTGTACATGGAAAACATGGTCAGGTAGGCATTACTAGATATCAAATGTATATCGAAGTTATTGTTATTAGTCTTGGATCATAATTAATTAAGCAGTCTCATTTGATAATACAAACAGTCAAATATAATATGAACTATGTCTCATTCTCTTTGCAGATTTTTTACACTACTAAAACCTATACGTTGGAGAAGATGAATGACCTACACAAGGCATGGACAAACTACTTAATTAAGCATGTGGACTGGTCAGCTAATTGGGATGGTTAATTGAAATTTGCATTCAAACTTTGATGTCAATATTTTTGTTTATGTATTATACATGTGGAATTAAACTTGGTGGCTGCTTATGTGTATATGTGTTCATGCATATGTGTGTGTGAAATAAACATGAAATGCATAAGGAGGATTGGATGTTTCGAGTCCAATTTCTGATGAGTATTTGTGCAAAAGTATTAAAATTGAATATGTGGATGAGAACTAAACCACTTGGGTTGTGCATGCATTTGTGTGTGCATTGAAGTGAAAATGGATAGAAAGATTCTTGTATATATATTTCTTTCTTCTTACAGGTTTGCTGGTCAGATGTTGAGCAGTGATGCTTGTAGAGCCTGTAAATGAATTATAGGGGCCAGCAAGGCCCTAGCAGTCGGACAGTAGGTCTGTGGACCTGTATATAAAATAGTACACATTTGTCATAGGTTATTTCATAAGAAACTGAATACATGTACCTACTTCATTGGTTATGTGAAAGAAACTGACGACAAGTTTCTTCCTTTTCATTATTTATTCATTGATCAAATTGAAGAAATAATATTAAGCATTATGTGACGTCCCCAGATTTTCAACGCCTTGACCACGTGTGTGACATCCAAATTGAAACCCTGACCTAAGTGAGAATCCCAATTCATACTCACACAATAGTCCAAGAAGAAGAAAATTAGAGGAAGTCAGAAGGAAACAAAAGTAGCACATGCACATGAACAAGAACAAACCATACATAAATCTCACCATTCAACATATAATTACAAAATAAATTATCTCAAATTCTTATTACAAATTGAACAATAATCTTTTACATATACACATGCTACATTCTAAAACAAGATATTTAGACAATAGGTCCACCTGTACATCAGCTCGCCAAACAACTCTCAGCTATCCTGGTTCTTCAAGAGCATAAGTCCCAACCCTAAAAAAAGATTACAAGTGGTACGCATCAACACAATATACTAAAATATTGTGTTGAGTATGCCTACGTGCCTTTTATATACCTCTTTCATACTATAACTTGGCAATAAGATGAAACCAGAACTTAGTAGTAATAAACAAATATAACAAAATCATACTTGATCAAAGAATGTTTATTAACAAAAGATAACACATATTAAGGCACATATTCTATTATAGGTAAAATTTATTGACCACATGCACTATTCTACCAAAGATATTTAGTGCTCACATGTACTATTCTACCACAAAGATTTAGTACTTTCATAAATGCACTATTCTACCAAATAGATTTAGTGCTCACATGTACTATTCTGTCAAAGAGATTTAGTACTTTCAAAAATACACTATTCTACCAAAGTGATTTTGTTCTATCATATAATGGATCAAATATCTTATGTTTCATGTGTTCAAGACTATATATATGTAGAAAATAAAGAAATGTAGCATACAAGAACAAACATTTCATCCTATATCATATGACAAGTGTTTGTATATGCATAATACAACCACACTATATAGTAGGCAATGTAAGAGGTAAAGTGTACCTTGATCAAGATATCCTAATCATCATATTCTTGAGTCAACTTTACCCTTGGTCAACCCTGATTAAGATAATTTCACACATCACAATAAAATTCTCATCATCCTAACCCTAGTATGTCTAGTTTAGGGATTACCTCAGTTCATTATGATATCCCAATCATTATTTCTTGTCTTACTCTTCTTTTTATCTGAGATTAATGTTACTAATGTTGTATTCTAGATTAGATTCAAATTTATAACCATTAGTTTCCATATCATTATGTGCATGTATTGACCCTAGATCATATTCATTAAACATATTAGGGTTTATATCACATTAAGAGAAATCATCATTGTATAACATAAATTAGGTGAATCATAGCCATATGAGAAATAAATCTAAGATTCCATATACTTATATGAGCTTATACTAAATATTCAATCATTTATTGATCATAAATATACTTATTGCATTTTGTTTAGGGTAATTAGCCATAATTATCTACATTAAGAAAATTACATATTAATAAGACCAAATTTCATAAACTCTAACATTATATGGATTCTATATAATATTAAGGAGTTACATATATATTTGTTGGTAAGGTATGCCCATAGAACCAATCATGTGATGATTGACATGGCAAAAATCATAAAGGATTTGATTAATACTCGTAAAGGCAAGCTTCCAATTCATTTTTTTCATTCAGTTATCAGATAATGAGAAAACAATATGAATGTCTAAAGAATGACAACACTCAATGATGTATGTCTTCAAGTACGTGACTTGAAGAATGAGATCATACAAATACTAAGAGTATGTACATTTTTATTATGTCCCTAGTCAGTTGATAGACACCAGTAACACATAAGATTGGAGTGTGGGTTGGTGGATGATAGAATCTCATTATTCATGATATGGAATATCAAACCAAGAATACAGATACATGTTATGGAATGGTGTATCAGAGAGACCCATCTTAAGAGTGACACGTGGAAACCATCATTGGTGGCCATAGCCATCTCTAATAGTGAAGGTGGTGATTGTGATTCTTAGACCTAGAGTTACTACACTCATCACATGTCATTGGGTATACTTTGACATCATCAAACACAATCCTTAAATATGGGTTGCAATAAAGGTGATGATTGGGTAGCTTTGACACATGGGGATTGACTGTGAGTGAAGTAGATGGGATTTGTCCTTCCTACTAGAGTTTGATATCCTATCCACTTGATAAGTGAGACTGAGAAACACATGTTCATCCACAAATGAATCAATATATGACATTGAGGTAACATTGTCTTAGATGGTCTGCTCTTGGCTCATGGAACATGGTGAATGTTGAGAGGATGATGATTCCATGCCTTGAGTTCATCTTGGATATCAGAGACAAAGGAATTATACAATTACTGCAACACCTTACACATATTGTAGGTTGAAGTTGTTCTTCAACTTTCCATTCACTTGGGTATCACTGATGTGTGACTAGGCACCACTCTATACTTGTAATGTCATAAGCTAGTTATGGACATTCATTGCCAATGTGATATGGGACCTATAGGGTTACACACATAGGAACTCATGTAGAAGAGGAATTTAATCTTGAATGATGATTGGATTGGTTACTGGAGTGTTTAGGAACTCAATTCATCCAAAAAATCACCTGATTGCACTGCCAACTGACGACTCATAGGGTGAGATGGACTTATGGAGTGCCAAACGATCATCTCAAGTGTTCAGATTACTGCTTGGAGTGTCAGGATAATTGGGGCTGAATTGGTTGAAGTTCTACATGAATTAGGCATCAATTGATTGGAACACTGGGTAAACCGATCGGCTTGGGTAAGTAAGACAATCGGTTCACCTGGTGCGCAAATCAGATCGGTATGGCCAAACGAAGGTTCTAGTACCTATCTTAAAGTCATGAGAAAGATTGTTCGTTACACATGTTCAATTTGATTGGAACAAGGAATTATTGTTTGCATCAATTGGAAATGATTTTTCCAAATTCATTTGTGATTAGGAAACATGTGAAATTATTGGTTCGAGCTGTGAATCGACTGTCTCACATGTGATATGACCATTTTGGTTGCAAAATGATCGTTTTAGATTTTGTAGGTTGTGAAAATTTAAGATCTTCCAGTCCCTTCCACTCCCACTTCAATCGGGAACCCTGACCCTAATCCCTCCTATAAATATAGGGGTATTGGGGGCTTCCCAACACACACAATTGAGAATCAGTTGCTCTGAAAATTATTGTCTTCTTTGGTTGTGGTAACTAAGAGAGCCCAAGCAAGTCCTACCCGACTAGGAAGGGATAGAGAGGGAGCGAACAACTGAGGATCATTGTTATGGGAGAGTAAGTTAGTGACTAGTACATGGACTAAAGAGAGAGCTCATTCTTGTCAGTTCTAGTTGAATGACATGTGTTCTAGTTGGTCTCTGTGGACTACTCTAGAGGTAGGAGTCCTTTGGCTACTTCTAGAAGGGCAACGTCAGCCTGTAGTCTGTGGCGAGACCACAAGAGCCACTGCAAAAGTTGTCCAGTCTGTCATTTATGGTGAAGACTAGGATCTACACACACACCGTCCAAGAAAAACTAGAAGATATTTGCAACAAGTTGTAGTCACTGGACTTGCTCCAGAACTAGGTATAAACTCATTAAACCATCCTTCCTGTTTCATAGTAGTTTATGCGATCTTGCTATTATGGGGAATATAGATAGATAAAATTTTGTTTCTACTGCCTTTCTCTGTGCCTGTATTTCCCAATAGTGGTAACAGAGCCACACCAACTTACTATTTTTTTTATGATAATTGATATGATCACATTTCTAGTTTCATCATTTATTTATTACATACAATGTGAATATTTAGATTGTCTCATATGCATATATGATGAAAGACCACATAATCTCAAACTAATATATATATTTTTATATATATATACAATTTACATGCGTTTCCCTAAAATAGTTTTGATGGTGGATGTTTGGCATGGCTATGGAAAATAACCCAATATCTATGTGTGATAGGATGGTTTGGTTTTATCTTAGTCTGCACACCGATCCTCTACCTCCTTCTTCCCAATGTAAAGTTAATTATTTCCTACCTTTTCTCCCCTCGAATGTAACTCGAGGTTTCTCTTTACAATGTAATAAAGTAGCAATAGGATAGTTTCCTTTCTTGCAATGACGAAGAAGATGATTATCGCTAGATGAGACAACCGTCTGGAGGACCATGGAGGATAGAATGAAGGAGTGTTCTGACCTACTAGTGGACCCAACCAATAGTCTAGAAGGTATCCAAATAGGAGGCTAGATGACCGTTTGAAGAAACTAGCTGATCGGAAAAGAGGCGAGACGACTGATTCAAGGGTTGAACTGATCTACCCAAATTGGCAAGCATAGATCTACACCAATAGTAGGTCCATACATGTGATGTGATGATTGACCTAGGTGGTAGTAATTCCTTGTGGATCCAAGGAATTATGGTAGACATACCTGTAACCATCACCTTTTTTTATATTGCATGTTTATGTTGTGGGATATAGTATGTATATGATACATACTATATATGTGGTGATTGGAAATAATATATGTATATATATGATACATATAAAACCCCTCAATCAGACATATTAACTCTAAGATGCTTTCCATTAGTATCACACATGAAAATCTTGATCGACCAAGTGTATGTTACGCCTTAGTGTGGTAATTTATTTATCTTGTGGAAGTGTGATTGTAATAATTTAGTTCCTCCCAAGTAGGGTGCATTATTATCATGTCGGCTTTTTGGATCAGGCTTAACAGGTCATTCTTAGAGTGTCAAAGCCCAGAAGCATGAAGATGGTTATGGCAAGGAGTTGTACATAACGTCTATCAAGAATTACATATGATGCAATTGGCATATTGCCTACATTAATGGTTGATTATTTATTACAACATTGGTCGGGTGATAATGAAATCATTTTGGATCTTTCTCCTTAGAAAATTGATTTGTAGCAATTTTCCGAATTCATACTTGAGGATTGTCAATTTGATCAAAATAATGAGAGTGATAGTTAATTAAAGACCTAATCAATATTGTCAATTTTTAATAGTATCAAATCAAAATGATTTTTGACAAAACTACAAACTCTTTTGTAGAATCAAATGGCAACAAAAACAAACACTTTTCTCTATGATCGGTCCTTAAGAAGGACAAGTGTAATGGGAAAAACTTTCATGATTGGTTCAGGACATTGAGAATCATTCTCACACAAGGGCGCGAGCTCTATGTCCTGTAGACTCCAGAACTAGATGAACCCCTTCAACTACACCAAAGGATGATAAACATTCTTACAAGAAACATACTGAAGATGCATTGCATGTCAAATTTTTGATGCTATGCTCCATGAACTATGAGTTGTAGAGGCACCATGAGAACATGTATTGATTGAGATGGTCACATATCTCAAGAACATGTTCAAAGATCAAGTAAGATAAGAGAGATACGATGTCTCTAAGTCATTGTTTAAGTACAACATGGCAGAAGGAGACCCACTAGGTCCATACGTACTCAAGCTCATTCAATATGTGGAGAACCTATCTAGACTGGGATTCCCCTTGGGTCAAGAGTTGGCCGCTGTCATAATTTTGTAGTCCCTACCAGATTCATATTGTCAGTTTGTCATGAACTACAACATGAATGACTTTGATAAGCCGTTGACTGAGTTGTTGGGCATGTTGAGAACAACTGAGACACAAATGAAGAAAGACAAGCCCAATTCTATGCTGGTGATCAGTAAGAAAAAGGGCAAGTCTAAAGGCAAAGGCAAAGCTAAGAAGAGTTCTAAAGCTAGCTAGAAGCCCAAGTATTCAGATCTCAAAGCAAAGGGAGTAGTGAACAAAATAGGTGATTGTCACTATTCTCACTAGCCTACACACTGGAAAAGAAATTGCCCACTCTGGTCATAGGAATTAAATAATAAGAAGGAAGGCATTGAGGCCTCCATTTTAGATATAAACTTTATAGGATAAATTTGATTACTTCTTCATCTTGGTATGTGATACCAAATAGAGATCTGACATACTTGACGTGCATTATCTGAAAAAAAGTAAAATACCTCATGGAAGGACAAAGATGGACAAGGAAGAGCAAGAGTTGTTGAATCTTTAGTCTATACTTAAATTTATCTTAGCCTGATAGGCATGTAATAGAGTTAGTTAAACTGCTATTTCATTATGCCTAATAAATAGAAACATTTACTTTACGCATATTGTATGACAAGGACGATATCGATGCCCAAACATCTAATGATCTTTGAATAAAAGAATCTCAAGATGAATGTTTATAATGTTTATATCAAAGTATTATAATTGATAAGTCAAAACTATCAATACCAATAGTCACTTTGGATCTATATATAAGAAATGCATATCTAGAATACATATTGATGTTAATCTAGATTTCCTTGGTTAATGAACCTGAGGAAAGTCACAGTCCAACTTACGCAAAACGGGACATAACATCCTTCACTAGATGTAGTGGGTGCATAAGTTTTACACCAGACTTTGGACATGTCATGCATGAAGATCTTATGGAATGAATGCTATAGATAATTACTTATAACTCATTTCATTTACTGGTAATATAAAGATAT
This sequence comes from Alisma plantago-aquatica, assembly GCA_963693085.1. NCBI lineage: Eukaryota > Viridiplantae > Streptophyta > Magnoliopsida > Alismatales > Alismataceae > Alisma > Alisma plantago-aquatica. Next base: position 187,893,361 of record OY856415.1, read on the forward strand.
GTACTCATTAAAATAGAAACATAAATCTCTTGAAGTTTTCAAGGAGATATCAAATGAAGTATAACTTTGATAAAAGTATTAAAAAACTATGATGAGATCAAATGTAAAAACACTTTACACAAATGCATTGAGAACATTTTGGAAAAAAAATACAATAATGTATTGCAAGTCAAATCCATATGAGCATCATGATATGTTAGAATGAATAAATTATACCATTATGAGTCATGATATAATTATCAATTAATCTAATCTTCTTATATCCTCATAAATATATACCTATTACTAAATAATTTATTATCTAAATGGTTTATAAGGCATGATATAATGATATGATTTGGGAATGTCCCAATGTGTCTAAAGGATTAAAACCTACATTGAGAAAGTAGTTTCTTGAAAAGGATCATCCACAAACAATAACTGTTGAATGTTATTGTTAATCCCAATCCAATAACAAAATTGTTTTGTTGATAGGATAACTGAGTTTTTAAAGAATCAGTGGGGGTAAAAATGGAACTCGAAATGTTTGAGGACAACAAAGAGGTACAATTAGAATTATGAGAATCACAAATTATTGTGGAATCTCAATTTCATCATATGACATAGAACAAAATAGTTCTAATAGAATACATTTGAAATTGGAGGATTGTGAATCCAACAACTTAGATAGGTTGGTCATAATAGGAAGATCCAACTAATTAACTAGAAGTTATTAAGAACAATAATCTAAGTAATGGATTAAAGCCATTTTGATGTCCATGTAAGCTAGAAAGGTAGGACCTTAGTAGTGTCACCTAAAGGGGTAATACCTAAAGGGTGTAGCTGGGCCTTGTGGAAAATACCTACATGGATAACATAAAAGCACAGATTGGTTGAAAAGTTTTTCAAATCAGTTCAAGTTGTTGAACATGATAGAAATTTCTTTACAAATTGCCATGCTTTTTGTTGTAGTTAATATAGACTATGAGATTTGTCACATGAAGATTGAAACCAGATTCCTTAAAGGGAATATAGATGATAGGATGTGTATGTGACATAATATAAAAGGTTTTATAACTTCATGAATGAAAATAAAGTCTAATAACTACAAAGTTCAATCTGTGATTGAAACAAGCATCTCAGAGGTGGGATCTTTTGACTTGATAAGATAGTTAAAGAGTTGGACTTGAATCAAAATAAAAGATGAAATCTGCGATTACAATTGATTTAGTGGGAGCATATATAAATATTCAACATATGATGAGGATTAATGTCTCAATGTTGTGAATATAGAAAAATGGCATGAAAACCCCTTCAACAATGAAGGATTAGGTGAAACATTCTATAAGATAGGGATCAAGACCTATAGAGATAGTTCTTGAAAGTTTCACAAAGTAAGTTTGGGCACACACAATAGCAAGATGTTGAAAGAGTTCAACATGGAAGGATATAATGAGAGAGAATCCGGATTAGTCGATCATGAACCATATATTCCAATCCTTGTGAAGAATGGAAATATCATGAGTAAGATGGCATGTGCAATAATAATGGATCTATCATGAATGTTATGGTTGTGCTTAACCCATATAATCTTGTATGTATTGTACATGACAAGATGATACTAAATTCCAATAAGGGTTAGTGGAATGTCATTAATATATCCACTAGTACTTGAGACGTACTTAAGGATGGATTGCTAGTAAATAGAGATAGAAATAAAGGAAGAGTTGCATGTAAAGGGTTACACCAATGCAAGCATCCATAATGACAAAAGTGATCACACTAAAATATGTTTATAGAAAATGTTGTTTGTTTGAAGGGTTCCAAACTAATAGCCATTAATACTACTCTACAATAGAAGCTGAGTATACTTGTGTTATGAACAAAGAATGATGTTATATGGATCTAGAAGTTCATATGATGAACTTATAGATGTTCCAACCATTGATGACTCTGTAGTGGTACTGTGACAACAACAAAGCTACTTGTTAGGCAAGGAATATCAGATACCGTATCACGGTGGTTTCATCCTAAAGCAAAGAGTTAAGAAACATGCAATATGACAACTAATAGCAAGGTGTTGCTAACCCACTGGATTAGAACTTGCATAGCAGAAACATGGAAAACATGTTTGGATCACTAAGAATGAGATTCATGGGTGATTGGATCTAAGTGCAAGTGGGAGTATGTTGGTATGGTATGCCCATAGAGACAATCATGTGATGATTGACATGGAACAAATCATAAAGGATTTCATTAGTACTCATAAAGGCAAGCTTCCAATTCATTTTATATCATTCAGTTATAAAATAATGAGGAAGCATTATGAATATCTAAAGAATGAGAATACTCAATGACATATGTCTTCAAGTCCATGACTTGAAGAATGAGATCATACAAATGCTAGAAGTATGTACATTCTTATTATGTGCCTAATTGCTTTTAACTGTGGAAGGTTGATAGAAACCGGTAACACATAAGACTGGAGTGTGGGTTGGTTGATGACATAATCTCATTAGCAGTGATATGTCATATCAAACTAAGAACATATATACATGTTATGGAATAGTGTATGGTACAAACCCACATTGAGAGTGACACATGGAAACCAATATTGGTGGTCATAGTCATCTCTCACAGTGAAGGTGGGGATTGTGATTCTTAGCCCTGAAGTCACTACACTCATCGCATGTCGTTGGGTATACTTTGACATCATCAAACATAATCCTGATATACATATTGATATAAAGTGATGATTGGGTAGCTTTGACACATTAGGACTGATAGTGAGTGTTGTATATGGGATTTGTCCCTCCTACTGGAGTTTTATACCATGGCTACTTGATAAACAAGATTGAGAAATGCATGTGCATGTACATCTAAATCAATATATGAAATTGAGGTCACATTATCTCATACAGTCTTCTCTAGGATCAGGGAACATGGATTGAATATTGAGAGGATGATGATTCAATGCCTTGAGTTCATCCTGGATATCAAAGACAAACAAATTATACAATCACTACAACATCTTACATAGATTGTAGGTTGAAGTTGTTCTCCAACTTTCCATTCACTTGGGTAGCACTGATGTGCGACTAGGCACCGCTCTCTTCTTGTGATGTCAGAAGTTAGTTATGGACATTCATTGCCAATGTGATATGGGACCTATAAGGTCATACACATAGGAACTCTTCTAGAAGAGGAGTTTAATCTTGATTGATGATTGGATTGATTGCTCAAGTTTTTAGGTACTCAATTTACACAACAGGTCACTTGACTGCACTGCCAACCAATCAACTCATAGGGTAGGGTGAGACGAACATATGGAGTGTCAAATGATCAGCTTAAGTGTTGAGACGTCCATTTAGAGTGTCAGGCTGATTGGAACTAAATTTGCTGAAGTTTTGCATGAATTAGGAAGCAACTGATCATCTCACTGGGTGAACCGATCGGGTCAGGTGAGTGACATGACTAGTTCACCTAGTGATCCGATCGGCTCATTTGGGCCAAATGAAGGTTCTAGTAGCTTTCCCGAATTTGTGAGAAAGATTGCTCCTTTCACATGTTCAATTTGATTGGAATAAGAAATTAATGTTTGCATTAATTGGAAATGATTTTGCTAAATTCATGTGCGGTTAGGAAACATGTGAAATGATTGGTTCGATCTACAAACTGATCATCTCACATGTGAGATGGTCATTTCGATTGTGAAACAACCATCTCATATTTCATAGTTTGTGAAAATTCAATATCTTTTAGTCCCTTACACTCCCACTTCAATCGCCAACCCTGACCCTAACCCCACCTATAAATAGAGAGGTATTGGGGGTTCCCAACATATAGTATTGAGAATCATTTTCTCTGACAATTATTGTCCTCTCTGGTTGTGGTAACACATAAATCCCAAGCAAGTCCTACCCAACTAGGGAGGAATAGCGAGGGAAATAACAATTGTGAGAGTAAGTTGGTAACTAGTACACCCACGGGAGAGACAACTCTTTCCTGTCAGTTCTAGTTGAATGTCAAGAGTTCTAGTTGGTCTGTGTTGACTACTCTAGAGGAAAGAGTCCTTTGGGTGCTTCTAGGAGGGCAACATCGGCCTACAGTATGTTGTGAGACTGTAGGAGCTTCTATAGAAGTTGTTCAATCCTTCATCTGTGGTGAAGACTAGGAGTTGCACATACACTATCCAAGAGAAACTAGAAGATAGTTGTGATGAGTTGTAGTCGTTGGACTTGCTCCAGGGCCATGTATAAACTCATAGAACCATCCTTCCTATTTCATAGTAGTTGATGTAATTTTTATGTTATGGAGAATACATATATATAAAATTTTGTTTCTATTGTCTTTCACTATGCTCGTATTTCCCAACAATATTATCATAATTGTATTCCAACGTTTAATAATTATTATATATAAGATACAAATTTTATAACTTATATTATATTACTAATATGTAAGCATCAAAAGATGAATATATTGGTACCATGATATTCTACTCCATTATCTAATAATTTTGGTAAATTATTTGTATTTTTATGAGATCGGATGTGATTTCTACGAATTATCTAAGATCTTAGTAATTTCTAGGAAATTTACTTGTGTGGAACACTCATGCATTACCATTTGTCCAAGGACACTCGACTCCTTTGCTTAGTTTGCTTGAGGTGGGCTGGTATGGTTCACTGGGTTTGGTTGGACCACCTATTCCCCTCTTTCATTCTCACGTACCTTGGTGTGCCCGAGTATGTGAGTTTTCTTCTGTGTGAGTGATATCACCATCCTTTTCACTAGTGATGAACTGGAAGCTAAAAAGCATTCTTTGTGTGCTCCTTTTGACTCCAAAGAACTCGCCACCATTATCTAGCCTCTTACGACTTCTTGGAAGGTCGACTGCACCACTAGCATGCCACCAACACAGGCTCACCACTCCCTTCTCTATGTCAGCAAAGCAAAAGAGGTGAAATGCCTCTACTCGGTCCTGTATTGGTTTGATTGTGTGAAAAGCTTTGTGGCATCTTTTTCAACCTCATTGTACCATCCAACTTCATTCAAGAAGCCCTAGATTCCACCCCCAAAATCTATCTTCTCTTTCACCAAGGTGGAGTTTGACCACCAGCAAGACCATAGAAGGAGTCTACGAGAATGTCTGGATTGATCTCACTTTAGCTCAAAGTTTACATTTTCCCCTCTTATCTTATGCCATTTAGCCTTTTATTTCCATCAGCTACTTCTTTCCACCACCTTCTCACTACAAAAGAGAAGTTGTGGAAGGTGGGGACGTGTTCTCTGTCTATGTTCCACTGGAGGCCACACTAGGAGGGTTAGGATGATTGCTCTCGATAAGCAGAGTCCAATTTCACAGTCAAAAGTGCATGTAGCCCCTTCTTCTCTAATGTGGGGTAGTGGGTTGGCAATGGTTCCAATAGTCTGACTACCTTTCTCTAACCCCAAGGTAGGAGACAAATAGACATCCATTCAGATCACATCCAACAACCAAAGGTCAAATCTCTACTTGTGGAAGTTCATGGTTTCTCCCCTCCTAGGGCTATAGACAATGGATTAGAGATCTTCGACCATTTACTTGCCATGCAGACCCTGTCAAAGACCAAGGGCATGTGACATTGTCAACTTAGGCTAAAGTATTAAACTTACCACTATAAATCATCAATAATGCACATAATTTCATAAATTTAAAGCCTTAATAACTTCTTCTAGGAATATCAATAAATTATGAAAATTCAAACATAGACTTATCATCATCATAAGAACATTCCATTAAATTATGGTGCCAAGTTACCACTATTTAACCAATCAACCACTTAATCCAAAATGGCACATTATTAGGGCCATTAATCACAATATCAACATCAAACGACTCCCAACTTTTCTCAAACTACTGGTGTACCTTCATTTGATCAAAGATCTATTCAGGGACTAGAAGTATTTCATCATCGTCATCATCACCATCATCATCATCATATACATATAGACACAAATATGTTATTCCATACTCCAATTCATGATATTATTCATGAATTCAGTAATCAAGCACATCCAAATTTCACTCTATCTCACATAATTGAGGTGACTACATAATTGAGCATTACCTCTTTGGTTCTCTTTGGAATAACTGACAAGGAACAATCAAGGGAAACCGCATTTTCATTGCATGTTGCATGTTATTTTGTTGATTTTGCTGTAACATGGAACTTACAATATATATGTATGTTTTCGGTTTTGTTTTGCCAAAATAACTAAAAAAATACATCCTGAATTTTAGCTTCACCCACTTAGTCTTTGTTTTATAACTGACAAGATATACCAAAAATAACTGATGAGATATGACATTTTTGTACTGGTGTTTCAGTGAGAGCATCCTTGACTAAGTATATAATAGAGGATTTCATAGTACACTAGTTACTTTGGATAAACATATTGTCAACCCATCCATATATGCTATTTTGTAGGGTTGTATCTTCTTCACTATTTTGTATATCTCAGCTTTAGTAGGTGATTCTTCTATATTACCAAGTTATGTCTAGGTAAGGTGTGGAAATGCACAAGGAAGTGCTTGTAGAGCCTCCACAAATGGTGTCTATTCAGAAGTGAACAACTTGCAAAAGAAGTCAGTAAATTGTTCACAAAGAGGTTAAGGTTCATAGCATCAATCATCCACTTTGAGCATATAAGTGATATACATTCTCTTTCTAAAATTTGTATAACCATGGTAGAACTTAGTATTATTGTTTCCATTTTTTAAATAATTAGCATGGCTTCATTTCTTATAGATTTATCCTTCTTTAAAAAGAATTGTCTCCAAACCAAACTGATCTTCAGAAAGTTATTCATCCATCACATTATCACAATTCTTAGATAACTTTGTGTGCAGGTGGGAAATATTGGACCATAGCATATCTTTTACCTTAGACTTCTCTTTATTGTTGTTGGCACTCCAATGAATGATGAGTTTCTACACACATGTCATTCATTCTTGGAAAGGTAGTTCACTTTCCATTGTTTAAGGAGGATCTACTAGTAGTCATCATTCAATTTCTAGGACACTTGGATTTTGAAATGAGCTCTCTTCTTGGGGTTGTTCATATTATGGGTTAATAGAGGGCAATGATCAAAATTTGTCTTGGGAGGTGTTCCACCACAAAATTATTAGATGCATGGATTCTCTACATATTATGTGCCTCTCTATCTAAGAACTTGAACACCTTTCTCTTACCCTTCTTGTAGGTAAATTATAGACCAAAAAAACCATTTCAAAAATACTAGCAAGCATGATTGTTTCTTGGAAGTGAGAAAATTCATTTAGGTTAAAATGGGGGTTGCCTCTCTTCTCTCAAGGATGTATCATAGAATTGAAATCACCTAAAGATGCAAAAAGTTCCTTGATCTTAGATCCAAACTCCTCACTAAAATTTTAGAAGAATTTATGTGGAGTCAGATTAAGGTTTTTGTAAACAAGGGTAAGGAACATGGAATTGTCAACCTCACAATGAATGATTTGTTTTTGAAAACAAATAATGTTGAAAGCCCCTAAACTCAACTCTATGTGAAAAGTTAAATCCAAGCCTCCAAATGGTGGAATTAGGTTTTAGAATAAATCCTAGTTTTCAAGATAGTTGAACTCCAAGTATGTATCTATCTCTATTTTCTTTGTTGTATAATACCGTGATTACAATAATGATTCCACTAATGTTCCAGCAAAGTATACTAAACATAAGTATGTATAAGGGTAGTTAATCATACCTTAAACCACTTTGTCTATGCAAGGTTCTGTTCACCATTCTTTAAATCCTCAGTAGCATTTTAGGTACAACTTTTTATCTGGTAAGGTGCCTCTATCACTTTGTTCAAGCTTTTGTTCTTTGTTCCTATTGTGATGTTTTGAACCACTAGTGAGTTACCATACACATTTTCCACTACATCCCCCTCATATGGAATCATCGCCTCAATTCCTTCCTAAGTCTCATGATTAAACACCCAATTAACTACTATGCAGTCTCCCTCTAGCTCAACTATAGTGTGCAAACCCTCCACCATTTCTTTTGTCTATCCCACCTCCGGTACACCATTCCGTTCTAGATTTCTCGTAACCCCCTTCATTGTCCTCTCATGTCCCCCCTATGTGTTGTGATGCGTTTTCTTCTACTTTTTCCATATTTTGGACTTTTCTATGTCTTTAGATGTCTCTTATTGATAATATTGTTCCTCTCTATTTTCTCTTCCAATACCTTGTTTCCTAGGACCTTGTATTGTTTCATTTCTCCTTTGTTCTTTGATGTTGTTTTGAGATAAAGTTCTTATTAGCTAACCTCCTCATCATGGTGTGTGTGTTACACAAAATCTACCCTTGTTCCTCCTCGTCAATCCCCCTTATAATTATGTCATTGTTTTTTGTGCATTTTTGTCTTGGTTATTTTCTCTATTTTCCTGATCCTTGCTTTTTATCTTAAATACTTATTCGCATGATGGAACATGATACAATTCAGATAGAAAGATGGAAGTGCACCACATTCAATCTTGTCCTTAGATCATAGAAAGGTAGAATTATATTTTAAAATGAGATAGAAAGGTGGAATTATATCTTCTTGAAGTCCTTATTGGAAATGAATTTGTACCCCTCCCAAATTTAAAGATCATATTTATGACTTATTTGATACATGTTTTTGCTTTCTCCTCCGTCGGGGTTTTCAGTGTGGTCATGTTTATATATTTGTTTAGCACAAAGGCTGAGTTTGAGTTGTTGTATAAGGTTGCACTCTTTGCTTTGACGTTTATCACTAGGATAGTCCAATGGTTGTCATGGAGAATAGGTAGAAAGATGAATTTAGGCAAGGAATTCTATAGATGAAGCTTCAAGTGTTCCTTTTCCCCTGAGTTCTTATTCTTCTTATTGTCGTCAATGAGAAGATAGTAATCCATTTGTACATTACGCATAGTGTCTTCTTGAAGAGATTAGTATGTAGTCATGACACCGGAAGTTATATAGCCTCCCATATAAAGAGTTTACCGTCGGTTCTCTTTCAGTACACATATTCATTCTCTCTCTAATACTATGACTCCATGGTTGTAGTCAGTCTTTAGTCTATCCATGATGAGAAAAAGATAGTCCTAGGAAAGATCTTCATAAGACCATTTGTCGAAGTTTGGAAATGTGGTATCTATTTCTCCTATTGGTAGATATGGACTTACTTCTTGTAGTTCTTTTTCATCGGTCTCCCCTTCTTCATGGGTAGTTTGCCTAGTTCTTTAGCATGATCAGGAATTGCTTTTGGGTTTGGATTTATTGGGGTTGGCTTGGGCTAAGGTGCTTGCTTTTCAACTCTATATTTCCTTTGCTCACCTTCATATTAGATGCCTTCCTTTGGCTAAATCATGTCATCCACTATGATGTTGTTCTTGCTCAGAGGGCTCCATCCATAAGGTTATTAACTGTTCCCATCACATTTTTTTAGGTAGCAAAACCTCTTTGTGCAATTGATGAGGTACCACATCGTAAGGCATTGTTGGGTCATTGAAGAACCGACTATCATATATTAGGTGGATTCCATTGATTATTGCTTCCATCATGCGGAGAACTATGGAAGCACAACCTCCTGATCCCTATTGTTCTTGTGGTATCTTGGTGCTGATCGTTAAGTTTTTCCAGCCTGGTTTGTGGCGGTTTCTCACTGCTTGAATGGCATGTTGCAGACATATTGGTGACTTCTGGACGTGGCAGACATTTTTTTTCTTATATAACAACAATGTACTAGGTAGGTCAACACTATAATAGTTGTATATGGCCATGTGTCTCTTGTATAGATCGACTACTGTTAATGTTCAATGCTTCATTATTCTGATCAGTAAGGTGACAAATATTGTTTTTTTTCTTGTCACCGCCTTTTGCATCTCGTTTACTACTATTGAACCATATTGTTTGTCATACCACCTTTTTGTTAGAGTTGTAGTCCCATTGAATACTGGTTGTATCTTGTCAGGATGTAAGAATTCTTCTAAGGTTGTTGCAAAGAGTACTTTAAACAAACTTTTGTGTACTCTTGCTCATTGTAAGAAGATTCCCCTGAAGTGATCCCTTTTCAGAGTCCTCCCTTTGTTATTGTAGTTTATATCTATGCCATGGAGGTTGTCATCAATGATATTAGCAAGGACGTGGACATCTCAACATGTAATCCTGGATACTGATTCCATGTCCATTCATGTTAGTTTACAAGGAAGTGGAGGTGGTACCATTCATCTATCTTCTACTACAGGTGGCTGGCATTCCCTTTCTGGAGAACCTATAAAGAAAGAGGCCAAGTCACTTTCATCTTCATATAGTGTCCCTTCTCCAACGGTTGGTGCTTGCATGGTTGGAGCCGCGCTGGTTGTTGTAGTTTTAGGACCTTTAGTGATCATGGTTGGCTATGTTTCTACTTAGACTTCAGTTTCAGTGGTTGAAGTAGGTGCTTCTATAGGTTTTTCTACAACCAAATGGTGTTTTGAGAACCTCTTTATTTAGTGATTCTAGTGTACAACCATTTTTCCATTATAGACTTCATCTTGGTGCTCATTGTATTTTTCAAAGTTGAGGTAGACATCATAGATGTCCATGGGTATATTCAGTTTGCTTATAGCTCAAAGAATTATCACTTCGTCCACAATATTACCTAACTTCATGTCGTGTGCTCTTCCAGTTGAGGTGCGTTGGCATCACGGGGGCTATCTTCAGGAGGGTTTTCCTCTATGGGTGAGGAGTACAAGTCAAACTCCTACAATGTAGCACTATTGTTGACTACCGGTGTCTCTGTAGCTTTAGTTTCTCTTCTTGTTGGGGTTCTTCCTCTCTGACCACTTTTTATACACTCACAATTTCTTCATCTTTTTGTTCATCGGGGTTGGAGGGACTTGATGATGCTTGTGAGGGAATAGGGTTGGTGATCCTCTTTGATTTTTTTTGGATCGCACTAGTATAGAAACCATCTTTAGCATCAGTCAACACAACCCTATAAAGTTGATTAAAGACTGACGCTTAAGTGGGCGACACTACAGTCACAGGTCTAAGACCTCAGTTATTTGGGGGCCACAAAATCAATTATGGAGATTCAGCCTCGGTTGTGATGATCAAAGAAACTAGCATAGATCGGAGTGTGAGGTGTCAGTTATTGGAAAAAAACCAACGTTACAAAAGCCATATCAGGTCACATCCGTAACTAGTAAAGGACCCTACATCATCATTTTTGAAACAACAGACACCTATTTAGTATTTAAGTTGTCAGTTTCAACTAATGAAACTGAAAATTAAGATATACAGTGATGAATAAATCAAATAGATCGACAACTATGACGTGCTACCCAGCACTGACATGCTATCCTATACAATTGTTTTAGTTTTTTCCTTTAATGTCAGTTTTAATACTAAAACTGATGACTCAGGCCTATAGTGACAATTTTGTCTTACAACTGATGACTATGTTTTCTTTAATAGGAGGCACGCACAACTGTTATCCGGCTGGTCAGCAAGATGCAGAACATCTAGTTCAAAAATGGAGTTCCAAATAGCTGGTAAACAACATCTTGTGAGTTCAAGTTAACAATAGGCCAACAAACCTACAATAAAAAATATAATATGCACATAATCTATTTATTCTCCAATTCCATTTCAGTACATGTGCAAACATAATTCTATTCATCTTCCCATTCATTTATACATGATACTTCATTTACATATACACAATTCCATTCTCATGACATGTAGAAACACAATTCATTCATTCATCTTTACAATCACACACATGTATATAATTCATCATTCACATACGCACCAATAATTTACTCACATCAAATTTAAAGCTGCAAGAAGTCATAAGAACCACATGTATATAAAAATAATGGCATCAAACTTTAAAAAGTCATTCTTTGATCCCAATCAAAATTAAAATTGGCATCCTTTTTGAAGGATATTGTACCCGTTGTTCTCCTATATCATCTAGTTGTTTTGTCATATAGGGCATTTTATCTCTTCTAGCTTTTCTAGCATATTGAAGTCTTTCGTTTTAAAACCCTACAAAGAGAATGATGTATAAATTAATAAGTTTGATATTTGCATATTATCTAATGAGACTATATACTTATGATGATCAAGACTATATATATAGATTACATTTTGTATCTCATCGATGTCTAGTGCCCTAAATCTGACAATCATGTGCATATATCACATCATGTAGTATATGCATGCCCGACTGTTGTCTTATGCAGAACACCATAAATTTCAACATACAAAATGTTAATAATTAAAAGTAAGCATAGTTGGCATAAATATGCATTGGAGTCAGAAAACTACCTCAACATTCTCCCAAACTATCACTTTCTTTTTCTTGTCCACCTTTCCTCTAGATTTTTTGAATTCTTTTATAGCCCTATACATTAATGTAATACATTGATTTGCATTAGTAAATAGTCATATAATATATATGTTAATTGATATAAATATAAAAATTTATTCACATGAATAATGCCTTTTTACAATTTGTGTCCCCCACTATCTACTTCATCACCCTTAGGATCCAAATAATACACAATTAGTGTCGCGGGGACCAATAACCAATAACACCCAATGTTTATTCCTGAGTGAAAAGAAGGAAAACAAAATAAAACACAAAATCAACAATGAAATGTAATTTTTAAGTTAAAATTATAAGCAGAGTAAGTAAACTTACCCAACATTGTACGGAGCAAACATAACACACTTTTTATTTTTACCAAAATATTTAAATGTAGTAGAGGAGCACTTGGTATTAGATAGAAGGTCTTTAATTATGCGACTAATCAAGGATGGAACTAGAAATGCCACATGGGGAAGTGAAAACTTTGTATAAACCCTATGTATGTGGCTGCAAAACATATATCATATATGCATTAACATATAAGAAAACATATCAATATATATAAAATGAGGTATATAGCTATATAAGATATCACCATAACCAAAGTTCTATCATAGATGTATTCAACAAAGCATAACCAAATAACTTCAAAACTTCAAACAAAATCACAAGATGTCTTTAGGAGACAATATCACATGTATACTTATGCAGAAACTTAAGTATTGCATGCCCCATTCTTCAGGCTCCAAAATCCATTTTCACTCAGTAGTTAGGTTTTGGAATTGATGAATATTATAGGACTAATTGTTATCACGTAAGAAAAGATCTTAGACGTGATTGGAATTTGTGTCTTGTCATATATGACCTAAAAGTAGAGAGAAGCTATACCATGCGTCAAGCCCTTTTGCACTTAGTATTTTAGGGTTTGACATTGATTAAAATAAGTCATTTACTAACCTAATTTTTACTTGCATTGAAAAGATATTAGACATGAATAATATTATTATATCATCATATCAAACCTTAAAAAATTAGAGGGAGAGAAAATTGAAAAATATTCCAGACACTAAACGAAAATGCATTGGAACATTGTTATTGTTTAAAATCAATTATGGTGCAAAAAAGAAGAGAAAAAATAGAAAGAAAATAAGACATTTTTCGAAAAGCCAAACATAATGCATTTGATCACTATTATGCTTTGAAATAGGTGACACAGAAAAATATGAAGAAAAAGGGGGAAAATAGGGAAGAAAACCAAAAAAATAGTTAGAAGTTGTTTGAAAAAGATATTGTTTTCATGCTCATGAAAATAATCCTAGACACGAATGTGATTTATGTACTGGTTGATCTGACTTAAATGGGTAAAGCACAATTATAGGTGCCAACTAGCTTTGCACTTGTGCTGATAACAATTAAAATATACAATCTGGGTTTGAATAAATAGACATTTTAATTTAGCAATAAATTAAAAATGCAAAAGTGGTTTGGAGTGACCACCTCAAGAAACCAAAAAACAAGACGTGCATTATAATGGTAGAATGTGAAAGAAATTATGAATTATGTTGGTTTGGAGTGACCACCTCAAGAAACCAAAAAATAAGACATGTGCATTATAATGGTAGAATGTGAAAGAAATTATGAATTCTGTAGAATCACTTAAGGATTTGGAAAGGTTTATCAATCGGTACCCCAATCCTTCTATCAAGAAAATGCCATGGGAGTTTTATAAAATGGTGGATCATGAGGGGGTAGACAAACCGAGTGTTACTCTCACCTTGCTTTTCACTTCAAGTACTAAAGGTTTTTGCACTATTAGACACCAATTTGATTTGCACCATGCAAATCTGACTCTAGCAATCACATATGATGTAGAAGTTTAAGGAGCATTCACAAATCCTATTTGTGCAAAATTGGTTCTCTTACTTTGCAATTTATGAGCAGACTAGTTTGCACTGGTCTATGCCAACTGGATTGGCACCATGGAAATCCAAATTCGGGAAATAGAGGTGATAGAGAGGGGTCGGAAACAAGAGAAAATATAATTTGAGCCTTAAGGCATCACTCTAAGTCATGTGGGTTTGGCTTTTTCTCTATGTGTGTGTGTCCCATGTCTCTTCTCTAGCTTTCCTTCTGAAGGTCTTTCTGATGTTGTCATTACCTTCCTTTTATGGGGTGGAGAGACTGGTTGAGTGGTTTCTATCTATGTCTTAAAACAACACCAACTATCTTCATTGACAATTATGGGGTAGCATGTGGCTTCTCTCACATTTTTCTAGGCATATGTGGATTTGGATGGCTCCAAGTTTAGGTTCAAATTAGGATTTTTCTAGATCTTACCTAGAACTTTGACAAAATTTATATTTTTCCCATAAGGGTTCACTACCCAATGAAACAAAATTTAAGATTTTACTTACTCTAATATGAGTCTACATCTTGCTTAAAATTGATGCAAATCAATTTTGCACTCATAATTAGTTAGAATGTCTCTAGTGGGCCCACAATTGACTTTTTTTGAGTAGGTTGAGGCTTCATTCATTTTTATATGAAATGATTTGAAATTATAAAGGGTGCAAATCTCATGCGCCAAAGATTGTGTACCCAGATTCTGGGTGTACACTCCGACATGGCCCCTGAATAAATGGTTAAAAATATTCTAGACGTAGAGACGGGCACCGAACAAAGGATTAGGTGTCTTTTATAGTATGTATGAACAATACAGATTTGCCCGACTTGTGGACACAAAAAAGTGGATATTAACACTAGCAAATTAACTAGAAATGTAGATTTAGGCTTTTGCAGCATATATAATGATATACATCATGCATAAATATAAATAATACATATAAATATAAATATAAATATAAATATAAATATAAATGTAAATACAAATACGAATGAAATAAAATAAACTATTGGTTCAGTTTATTTTGGATAAACTGTAGCCTCACACGTAAGGCCACTGCTCAATTGTTGAGCAATTTATCGGACTAAATTAAATCATTCAGCTGAGCAGTTTGGTACCATGGTCTAATTAAATTTCCTGGCCAGCCGAGGGACCTTGCATTTCAAGTTAAGGCGGCATGATCGGGTGGACTTGAAATACACTTGAATACGTGGTATGGCGTGTTATATATGTGCCTCTCGTCAGCAGATAAGACGGATTTGATTTTCGAGCTTCAACTTCAACGATTAAGTTTACAGTTGTTCACCTACGCATTGTTTGTACAATCACGAATCGTAGTTAATGCTAGTGGAAAGCGTTGAACCAGTCCAAAACGATGCATGTCTGTTATTCTGGAAGCACGTTGATGGGAATCCAATAAGCTAGAGGATCACTCTCACTTTTGTTATTTGTGCTTGCATGAATGATCGTTTCTGTTGGGAAAAAGATGCGACGTCCCACGTCACGTGCCTACTCGTGAAGCAGAATATCCTGCTGCCCACTTACATCACTAAATAAAATAGCATTCCGACGACTTCGTGTCTAATCGTCTCATATAGTTTTAGTCAAAGTGTCATCTCAAATCCAAGTGTGAGAATATTAAAAAATCTCAGAGTTGAACCACAAAAACATGCATGTGCATCAGTAAAAAATTGTTGCCCACGGAAAGCATTTTGTAACCACAAAATGGAGAAGCTAGGTCGCTACTATAAATGCCTGCCCGATGCAAATGTTTTCGCCATCGTGTCACATTTGCCCTTTCTTCTGAAATCATGGCTAAGATGGTAGCTACTTCATTTCTCGTCTTGCTCGGCTTGAGCATGACTTCAGCTGCGAGGGTCCTCACTCAATATGGTGGAGGAGGTGGAGGTGGAGGTGGCGGTGGTGGTTCTAATGGTGGTTACGGCTCTGGATATGGGTCTGGTGGTGGATATGGTCAAGGTGGTGCCTATGGAAAAAGTGGTGGTGGAGGAGGAGGTGGTGGAGGTGGCGGTGGTGGTGGAAATGGAGGTGGGTATGGTGCTGGGTATGGATCTGGCTATGGCCTAGGTTATGGCAGTGGAGGTTATGGAAGCGGTGGAGGCGGAGGAGGAGGTGGAGGTGGCGGCAACGGAGGCTATGGATCTGGAAGTGGGTACGGATCAGGATCTGGTTCTGGCTACGGTGGTGGAGCATCTGGTGGAGGTGGAGGTGGAGGTGGCGGTGGTGGAGGGGGCAGCTATTACCCAGGGTATGGAGGATCTGGTTACGGTTCTGGATATGGCTCTGGTTCGGGCTATGGTGGCAGGCCTTAAAGTGGCATCCAAAGAATCCGCTTTCGTACCTAATGTAGCTCCTTGCAGCAAAAATGACATCCGCAATCATATTTCATAAGTGAACCGTCTTCTATTTCATGTCGAGAAACTTTCTCCGTTCTTGTATTATTCCCCAATCATATGGAATTGTGGTAATCCTCTTCTAATGAGTGACTGTAGACCAAGAAATGGATCCATATCCACAATCTACATATGAACAATAAAGTATAACTTGATTGACTCAGAGATTGATAGTTTCAGATATCACATATGACAAATAACCGTTTATATTTTAATGTATGTACGTACTCACAATTATATCTCGCTAGGGTTATTCTTTCCTATGATGGCCCTCTAGGGTGTACTCCTCGAGGCAATTGAGCTTGGCAGAAGACAAATCCTTTGTGTTTATGTCATGTATCATGGATTTCTTTACCTTTTCTATATTGGCCCACCACTACGTAAATGGCTTATAACGTCACATTTAGAGGCGTCGGTTGTTCTGCAGTGTCGGTTGAAAAAAAAAACCGACATCTATATGTGAAGAGCGGCCAGACACGGGTATCGCTTTTTATTTAGCGTCGGTTCCTCAATAAACAACCGACGTTTAAAATTGCCCGATAAATCCGAATTTTCTAGTAAAAAAATTACCTCTAAAATTTAACATACGACGTCGGTTGTTGACAAATTAACCGACGACTAAATGTTTGTCACGAGACAGAAATTGGGCCCATTTTTATCGTTGGGTTTCTTGCCATAACCGACGCCAATGTGTTTTCGCGCGTTGTCCCCGTAAAAATTTTCACCCACCTTTGACGTCGGTTTGCTACGACAACCGACGACTATGGTCATAATTCGAGAATTTTTTTTTATCGGCATATGTAGATAGACGTCGGTTTTTCTAATTGAAACCAACGACTATCATTGAACATATGTGACAGTTTTTGTGTGATAACCGACGCCTATTGTGTTTAGTGTCGGTTATTTTTAATAACCGACGTCTAATGTTAACTTAATAGTACCCGCACGAACCAGCCTCTTCTCCTTTCTCTGTTTCATTCCCGACATTCTTAGGTCAGGCGATTCTTGCGCCGCTGCTACCACTACCGCCGCTGCACTGCTCACCTGCCGCCTGGTACCGCCGCTGCTGCTCGCCACCATCTACCGCCGCTGCTGCTCGCCACCGCCTACCGCCGGACTGCTTCCCGCCAATACTGCTGCTTGCCGCCGCCTACCGCCCCTGCTGCTCGTCACCACCTACCGCTCAGAACCTGAGCTCGCCGCCACTGGATAGGTACCTTTCTCCACCGGCTGAGCTCGCCGCAGCCGCCGACTTCCAACCCCCTTTTTTCACCTCATTTCCTTAGAGCATCCTTGGTTTTCTGTGAGAGAAAAAAAGAGATGTGTCCGCTCTGTCTCCACCTGGAATAGTTGTGTAGCCTTGTGGGTTAATGCAAACCCTAACAATAGCTAAATGTGGTTGTTGTATATGAAAGAGATGATTACTATTATAAAAAAAACAGTAGTTCAAATCCCGATAAGATGAAAATGAGTGATTTCACAATTAAATTCACAATTACATAGATGCATAGTATGTTAGTCTTTGTTACCAACTATCATAGAAGTGTTATTACATCGATCCAATCCCATTGCTTGGGTTGACAATGTTAAAGTAATTTAGTGTGACTGCCCCTAAATAGCTCAAAGTTCACACAAAACTTATGTAATAATTAAATATAGAGAAGAAGAAATAAATACAAATTATATTTAATATAGAGAAGCCACATTATCATTCCCAAATATTAGTTTATCTTCATGGACTTTATATTCGGTGATTCTTGTACAACAACCAAACATTATAATCATTAAGTAGCAAGTAGTAAAAGGAAATCTAGAACCTTAGTCACTAGATGAATAATGGCCATAAATGTGTGATGAAAGATGCATGAAAAAAAATTTTGGTTGTAAAATAATGAGTTGATCTTTTGTTTATCTTGCAATATATATTATTACTAAGTAATTATTTCATTATGCGGTCTATTTTTTATGATTTGTGTTTTTATTGATCTCATCTTGATTTTTCCCTATTATGGGGCATGTCAACATTATTCAAGATTGATGAGTGCTTTAAACCTAGGCATGTCAACATTCTAGGGTCATATGGGGCATGTAAAATTTTGCTTCTATTTAGGATCAACAAAATATTATGCAAGTCATGAATGAGAACCAACAAGCTATAGTTGAGTTGACTATTCATAAGATTCATTGAGTCGTCTTCAAGTGTTTATCTATTTGAAGACTCACTAATACACCAATTTGGTTTTAGTAAAAGGGAAATACTAATGCACTCACGTGACATGCATGGAATGTAAATGATGAACTTTGCCCTAGATTGCCAATCATGCTTCTAAAGACATCAATAATCACCCTAATTTGAAGAACTAGGATATGAATGATGAAACTAGGATTGTAGGTATAAGAATGACAACACATGTATTTGTTTGCCTAGTAACCCGTCTAAGATTTTCTCATTATGAGTAAATCTTGGATAGTCCCTAGTTTGGGACTACTCTTAAACACCTAATCTCACTTATGATGTACGCGTATAATGTGTATTTGGTTTTCAAGAAAATTTTGGTAGCATTTCCCCGTTTGTTCTCTAAGTACATATGTACTTGAAGTAATTTACAATGTAAAGTTCACATTCATATCGTAAAGTTCACATTTACATTGTAAAGTTCACATTCAGAAAAATAAAACATATAAAAAAATATAAACATGCATGCCTCTAATATTGCGATCATTTATCAATTAACAATCCTTCATTGTGATCTCCGCACACATACAAGTCATCATTAGCTTCAATATTTGGTGGTATTGGCAACCAAACTGAGAATGGAACTTTACAATGTGAACTTTACATTGTGAATGTGAACTTTCAGATGGCTGAGCATTATCCTGATGACTGTACTGATGATTACCGTGAAGGTGAGGACGTTAATGTGCCGCCTCACAATGTAAGTTTTAAAAATATGTCCCTGAGGTTTCTATCTATATGTTCATTTATAGTTATATCCTGTAAGTGTGTTTTTTTTTGTCAAATTTTAGGTTGGTGATGTACCCCTGAAGAAATTGGGGCACTTGATGAGCAGCAAAAAAAATTAAGAAATTGAGGGGCATCACAATGATGAACGAGTTACTACAGCAAAGGGGCAATGGACCCAAAATGATTGTGGATTTCGATCATGTAGGAAATCCAGTTGGAGTGAACCGCAACTCATTTATTTCATATCTTGGGGTTCTTACTCGCATCCATTGTAGTCCTAACGTAGAATCCTGGCATAAAGTTCCTAAGGGGAATAAAGACTTAGTATGGAAGGAACTATGAGTGAGTTATTATTATTTATAATTCTATTTTTGTAGATTACTAATTTTTAGGATACTAGTTAATAGGAATTCTATTTTCCAGAGTATATTTGATCTGGATGAAAAGTTTCATTGTAAATGCGTGATGCAACGATGTGGGAGGGTCCTAAGGAGCTATAGGAAAAATCTCACCTGAGATTACATACGTGATGCTGAGAAGAGGTTCTTGATGTATTTCCAATTCTAGACATTGATCACTTTTTGACTTACTCTACACTAATAATTTTTGTTTGTATTCTCTTTAAAAAATAAATTTAGGCAGAAGGCAGCCACTGAGCAATGGAACTTCCTGGACCCCAAAGACTGGGAGAAGTTTGTTACCCAAAGAAAAATGGATGAATTCAAGGTATTAAACGTCACTCCCAATTTAATTAATATACATTCTTATGTATTCACCTATTCAAGATTAACCTTTAGAGTTACTATCCAAATCAATGTGCTTACAAATAAGGCTATCAATGATGCTCAAAGAGCAAGGCGTGCACTGAATGTGCATGACCTCACAATGGGTCCAAGAGTCTATGCAGGCGTTCACCAAAGACTACAGACTGAGTCTACTGCTCAGTCTACTAGTACTCAGGAGTCCTCTACTATTGGTCCCGCACCTCTGCCTCACCATTCTATGTGGATAGATGGGAGGCAAAACAAGAAGGGAGATATAAAAAAGCCCACTACTGCTGAGGTGGTTGCAAAAATAATAAAATTCAACTCTTAGAGCAATCGATATTGATTATTGTTATGTTTACTTACCAATTTCTGTTGATGGCGATTAGCGGGAGCTACACGAGCAGAGGAAGGAAGGCAAGTTCATCCCTGTGGGCGAAATAGATGAATTGACAGTTGCTCTGGGTAACCCAGAGCATCCTGGACTTGTTAGGGGTGCAGGCATTGGTGTGGGCATCAAAGTGTTCTTTGGGCCATCCCAGCGCAAACCAATCCCAAAAGCGGGACTTTTACAAGCTGAGGTAACCTATTCTTTTTTTAGAATGTTATTGCGAAAAAGAATTCAATAATTAGAATCTAGTGTTTCTTTTATCCATGTATAGGTAGATCAGTTAATTGATAGGAGAGTTGAGGAATCACTTGATAGGAGAGTCAAGGAAGCAGTTGATAAGAGACTCAACGAAGCAATTAGCAAGTGGCAGACATCTCAGCCTGCCACTCAGACAGTACCTATGGCGTGCCACTCTTCTCCTACTGTAGAGGTGGTTGGGAGTAATCCTATAGACCCACCACCTAGCACATCCATTATAAGTATTTTTATGGCATATATAGTAGCTAGTCTTTTCAAGATGATATGATTATGTATATATGTATATAACATTCTTTACATAAATTTGTAGGGGTTGAAGCCATGCCATCTAAAAAGTCAAGAATATATCGTTGTAGAGGCACAAACTTACCCAGCCCTTCTCGGGAAGATGTTTCATGGGACTCCAGTACCAGCTGGTGTGGTTCGTGTGAGCCCAATACATATACTCCCCGATTGGAGGGATCTTCCACTGCTATATGCCCACCCAGATTCTGAGACACTTGGTGAGGCAGAAGGCGGTGTGATAATGTGGCCCAAAACGAATGTCGTCTATACTAATATTGTATGGTAAATTTATATTACGTTAATTTGTTAGTGTGTATATATGAGTCAATTGATCTGAAATATATATACAGGTCAAAGGAAGACACCCACTACATCTCGGCCTCCACCTCCACCTCCTAAAGTATATAGGTCAAAAGGAAGACACCCGCTACATCTCGGCCTCCACCTCCACCTCCTAAAGTACCAAGTTGGCTTTCAAGGGACCTACACGCCTCGTTAGGTCCTAATTGTAGGGGTATGGCAGTATGGATAGGAAAACATGATTCAAATTGCCCTATATATGTTACTATTCTGGAGGATGTTGTAGGTCAATCATACGATAACAATCTATTTATACAAGTTTTGCATATGTATTAATGCATATGTAATACATGTTTTGCATACACATTAATGCATACGTATTAATGCAGGTCAATCATATGATAACAAGCTATTTATACAAGACATTTTGGAGTTGTTTCATTATGATTGGCTGAACACATCTATGATAGAGTTGTGGATATGGTGAGATCTTGTTTATACATCCATATACCATGTTTTATATATGGTGATCTGGTTTCTTATATATTAATGCATACATAATACATATTTTGCAGCCACTTACACACGATATGTATAGATTTTGTATTTTCCCATG
Source organism: Alisma plantago-aquatica (assembly GCA_963693085.1). Taxonomy (NCBI): domain Eukaryota; kingdom Viridiplantae; phylum Streptophyta; class Magnoliopsida; order Alismatales; family Alismataceae; genus Alisma; species Alisma plantago-aquatica. Next base: position 187,915,622 of record OY856415.1, read on the forward strand.
TGGGATTTTTGGTTCCATCTTTGATTAGTCTTGTAGATACAGACCCTTCTTCAGTTACTTCATACTGTTGTGCTACTTTTGAATATTTTGTTAAAAATTAGAAGACGGTGATAATAGCTCCATTCAATGTCGAGTAAGTTTACTTTGCTTCTAATTTGGACTTAAGAAAATTACATTTTTATTGTGTATTTTGAGTTATTAATTTTAACTATCTTACCTGTAGTGGTGGCCATTGGGAGTTACTAGTTATTGTCCCCAAGACGTTCATTGTCTATTATCTAGATCATGCAGGGAAGGAATTGAATACATTATATGGACACACAATGAAAATGCCATTATTCCCGTGAGAAATATTTCATATTTTTATATCCGTTAACATCTGTTATTACATTACTATTTAATTATGCAATTTAATGTGTTACAATAACATGTAGGGCTTTACAAGAGTTCAAAAAAGCTAGAGGAAAGGTCCCCAGGAAAAAGAATCAGCCACTAATTTGGGAGAATGTGAAAGTAATTTCCCGACTCCAATGTATATATTATTTATGTGAATTGTGCTTATTTGTATTTTTGAATATTTTGTATGTTTCAATTTATAGTGTGCTACACAAGACAACGATTGTGCATGTGCCTACTATGTGATGTGATTTATGGACCTAATCATCAAACATGCCGCAATGGAAATCAATACTATACATAAGGTATTATATATAGTCTCATTAGATAATATGAAATATATCAATCTTATTATATATTATTAATTATATATATACGTCATTCTCTTTGCAGGTGTTTAAAATTGACTTCAGTGTAGGTGGAAAGTTATTAGATGTACATACTCCCTATACGAGGGAGGAATTAGATGTTGTAAGAGAAGAATGGGCAAAAGCCCTACAAGTAGTGGGAATTTTTAAATATAATTGGGGTTCTGATGAAAATGATGACGATGATGAATAAAGAATGATATTTCTAAACTTCATTCTCAAAATTATTTTTGTGTGAATGTGAATGACTTTTTCTGAATCGTCATATGTGTGAATGTGAATGACTTTTTTTGATCAATACATGGATGTTTGTACATGTGTCTGAATGTGAAAAGAGATGAAATGAATGGAAATGAATGTGAATGTAAATGACTTTGTAGGTTTCTACATGTATCTGATCAATACATGTGTCTGAATGTGAATGACTTTGTAGGTTTGTGGCATGTTGTTGGCTGATATCAATGGATGTTGTAAACCTACAGTTTAGAACTGAACTGCAGGTTCTGCATCCTACTGACCAGCCATACAGCAGGCCTGCAAACTGATAAGAAAAAAATCAGAACATAGGCATCGGTTATTTGTATTAAACCGACACCAAAGACATACGATGTCGGTTATTAGCAAAAAACTGACGTTTGTGTGCCCTCACTGGCTTGGTGGGGGAAGGGTTATGGCATCGGGTTTTTTTCAATAACCAACGTCTTTAACAATAATATAGTGTCAGTTTTCTTTACTAACTGATGCTTATAGTTCCCTTGATGGCGCATTTTCGGTGGCAGGAAGGGTTATGGTGTCGGCTTTTATTTATTAACTGACATCTTTAACCATGATATAGTGTTGGTTTTCTTTAATAACCGACGCCTATAGTTCCCTTGATGGCACATTTTCAGTGGCGGGAAGGGTTATGTTGTCTGTTAGAAACTAACGTTGTAGGTGTCGACTTGTAGCGGTGCCCACTTGGGTGTCGCATGGAAACCAATGCTAAAGGCTCTAAATAACTGACGTCAAAGGCCTTTTTTGTAGTAGTGTTGATTGGAAAAAAGATAAATATCACGTTGTGTGCTTGTTCGTTTCTTATTTTTTCTCTTCTTTTTGCAATTCTATCTTAAGAATGACATCGCACCCTATGGTGAACATCATTGTTTTACACATATATTTTGCATGTTTTAGAAAATAGACTAAGTACGAAATGAAATTTTGGAAACACAATGAGGAAAGGGTCCCTCGTGCTCTGGTGGATGACCAACGTGATTCGTGATGGAATGTTGATGAGTTGGCATGTGAATAGAGTAGAACGGAAGGAAAGGGGGTCATGGAAGAAAGATAGAACCCATGGTCGATCACGGATGTTTAGATAGAGATCAACACAAGCGAGGATCTTAGTGACACATTGGGAGATGATGAATCAGGCCAATATGACAACATAAATGACACCAACCATGTCCAATAGGCCATCGAAGTGGTAGAGGCCACCGAAGCAAAGGAAGACATTTTCAGGAAAGAAGGGGCTTCAAAAGGGAACTTCAAGATAATGACTCAGACAATGATGCTAACTATAGATTCAGGGTGGTAGAGATTGGCATGGACTTCAATTATAATGGATTTGTGGGGAGATTTTGCTTATCTTTTATGCAATCATAGGAAGATGTGAAATCACCATCCCCGACAATGCAAAAGAATCATAGCATGGAGTTTGCTTCTTCATCATTTGCATATGAAACAACATCAATGAGTGTAATCATTGGCAGTCTTTAGTTTAGAGAGTTAAATGCATGGGTTCACTCTAGATACTTACATGCGTCCATCAACAATGATGAGTTAGATTTTGTACATCCTAATGCCATATCTCTTATCAACAATCATGGGTCCTCAAAGATAATTATAGTGTTGGAGGCACAAACTGAAGGCACAAACCATGGAGATTTAAGGTTATCTCTTAACTAGATGGAAAGACTATGGGGTATATAACCCTATGGTACTAACTCTGTAACATATTCAAACCTTGACCATTTATTTAACCCTTTCTTTTTTATTAGAAATTTTCCTTACAATGATATTAGGTACATATGACACAATGTGAGAAGGATGCACCTCTTTATTCTAAGTTTTAGGGTAGATTGATTAATTAACCTCAATAATAGATATTATCCATGAATATAGAAATTGTTGAGCTTATCCCTATGTTGATCCAATATAAGATTCTTTGTCATAGTAGTTGAGGAAGTTTGAGGAAAATTAATTTGGTGAAAGATGTGATGCATATAATAAATAAACATCCACATAAAACTAACTGAATTACACACTCAATGACCTCAAAAGTAAAAATTTATTTAATAATCGTGTTCCTCACACCTTATACATCTTCCATGCAAAATTTCAAGTAAATCAGACCACGTTTGCACCCCCAATAAAATTAGAAAGACAAAGGTTCTACAATACCTAAGTTTGTTGGATCAAACTTATACTAACATTTATGTGTCGCCTGCTTATTCTTGTCCATGTCACGCAAAGGGTCTATGTCTTCCTCAGTGCAAATCCCATCCGCTCTCTGACTTCTTCTAATTTCTGGTGAGTTTGTTTGTCGCTGCTTCCTCCTCCCTTTGGTTCTACTCAATAGGGATGAGTCTTTCATCCTCCCTCTCACTACACGACTCTTCCTTTCTCACTCTGTCCTCTCTAAAACCCTACACTATCACCTTTTATCCTCTTTCTTGCACCATGTGCACAATAGACATAAGCCATCATCACCAGAAATAATGGCCGACAGTGGTGATGTAGTTATGTAGGTTGCCTCTAGTCAGTTGTGGTGCCATCACCTTGATCTTCTTCTCCACTCCTTACTTCTTCATCTGATCATCCCCAATACAACCCTAGAGGCCACTAGTAGTGTCATTATAGGCCCAACAATCTCTCCATAAAAAGCTATAGTCAACAAATATAGATGTTGACACAGATCGTTGTGTTGATTGAGGACAACTGAGTTGTTGTCTTCATCACCTCTTGGAGTCCATCACTTGATGGATGCCATCCAACCACTATTGCACATCCACCTTGACTGCTACTTAGCCACCATGCCTCCTATACTTGATTCTCATCCTTCTTCCTTGAACCCACAGACTGATAGATGACCTGCAATGGAGTGTCCGCTCGCATGATCATCTTCCACTTCACTCCTGAACTTGCACCTCCACCATGGTTTCCAATAGGATACAGAAATGCCTCCACCTTTCATATGGGACTGCCTGGTCATCAACTTCTACCCAAAAACTGATCCTATTCAAATTGGAAGACCCTAGACCTACATTCAACTCCACCAACAACTTCAAAAATCTATCTCAAACACACCATCATGTGTCTACCTCCCAATCTCCCAATGAATAGAGTTGGAGTCTCTAAAACAAACTTGAACTTGACCAAGAGTTCATACCAATCATACTCTTACTTCAAATCTACTTCCTCTCCCTCCTATGGTCTCTACGCCAATACCACAACCACCAATTGCATATCCATTGTCTATTTATACATGCACCAAGGTTCAGAACCTACCTCTGGAATCTCACAGAGTTCAATGAGCCACCTTCTTTATTGTTGACCTATTGTTAGTTACATTGGGAGAAGCACCTTGCTCATGTTCAAGATACAAAGAGATACACATCCATACTGATAGAGACTTCACTGAAGTTGCGTATGTTGCATAGTTGTTGACCTGGGCAATGGATTTACAAAGTTGTAAAGCTTCAATACATATCTTTTATGTTAACATTTTCTTTTTTGTCAATTTTATTCCAGATAATATTAATATGATTAAGGGATGTGATGGGTTGAGTAACATTGTTGGGTAATAAGTACGCTACAACCACTCCTAGTAATAAGTAGGGTTTCCATGATCTTATATCCTATATTATATACACATATAAGTATGACATTACATATACATGCATCGACGCCTAAATACAATGCGTCTTAACCTATTTGACTATATGGTCAAAGTTCAATAGACATTTTCTAGGATTATTTTTGTTATGTTTTATGGCATTGAGGTCATATATATAAATTGAGTTATCGTATTTAGTTTATACAGATGAATTATAGTAAGGTATATGATGTTGGATCTAGGGTTCTAGAGGGGGTGAATAGAGATTCAAAATTCTCACAAGAATAGTTAGACCTTCAAATTATATCAATTGAAATGAAAAGCTAAAAGTGAATTCGAAGTCCTATATAAACAAGCATAGCAAGGATGAGAGAGATAGAAACAAACACTTGGACAATATGTTTAGGGTGGTTCCAATCTCCAAATCTAGAAACTGTCAATCCAATACCTAGAGAGTTCAATCTCTAGGACTTTGCAACCCATGTATACTTATATTCCATTATAATAAATATAAGAGGACCACCTTACATCCAAGGTTTACCTATTCAAGACAAGATTCTTTCATCTACTCAAGGACTTACCCACTTGATCAAGATGTCTTCAGCCTTCAACAACAACTTACCCACACTTGCATCAAGTCTTTGGCCTCGTAGGGATTGCCCACTCTTCTTGAATCTTCTGCCTTGTCCTTCTACTTAACTTGGTGAAGATATCCATACCTTATTCAGTTTTGAAGAAGAACAACAACTCCTCCTTCACTCGGAGAAGATCACTTCGTCCTTTTCTCTTTGAGAAAGGGGATTAGGAAGATGGAAAGATGGAGAGATTTATAAGGTAACATTGAGGTAGCTCTCTTACAACATGCCTAACTCACTCATAATCAAGAAATGTTTTGAAAACGAGAGAGAGAGAAAGAGGCTCAAAGGGTTGTAGCACAACTATATCAAGGACCAAGGATAGCATGAATGAGCAACCTTGGAATGAACTCCAAGAGGTCCTATTTATAGTAGGGGGTGTTCCTTTGTGTGTGGGATCACTTAAGAATGAAAAATAGTCATTTTACAACTTGCAACATATCTATTTTCATTTCTAACAACTCTCAAATGGGTGGAATCACTTTTTCTACATTTTCCATACAGTACATCCGATCGAGATTCATTAAAGGTAACTCAGCTGATCCACTAGCTGACAAAGACAATTTTCAAACTATCGGTTGAGTTTGTCCTGGAATAACTCGACCGATGAGTCAAAATCAACTTTGATCAGTGACTCGATGGGTCGAGTTCTATGAGTGTATAACTAGATTGATGCAACCATTTCCAAAAATCAAACACTGATCGGTCGATATTCAAACTCGAGTAACAAAGTTGTTGTGACAAATTTTTCAAAATGATTTTTGAGTGATCCAACAATGGAATTAAGTGTCCCTGATTTTTTTTTATCTTAGTTACAAGTCATATCATCAATACAAATGATTACAAAAATATTTTAAGGTGATTTGGATTGTTTTCCCAAATTGTACATTTGCATTGCTTTTGACTTGAACTTGGACAAGCTAGGGCTTGTGTAATTTGATCCTATTCATGTACCTAAAGCCTGAAATCAATCTTAAACAAACATATTAGATACATATGAATGGAATGGTTAGGTCATTATCAAAATATGAAAAATGTATAACTCTCAAGTCAACATTCTCCCCCTTTTTGACAATGACAAACCATTTCTCAACATATTGAAAAGGATATATAAAGTTATACCTTTGTCTTCTGAATTACAGGGAATTTGGAATTTTAATTGTAACATCCCTGAGCTGGGTTATGAACTAACCCTAGGTGTTTTGCATAAATATGTAATTAAATCCTTGTGATTAACTTTGGGCATGTAATTAAGTTCCTCAGAAACATATATTTCAATTTTGCTCCTTTATATATAAAGTTGTAGCATTGTTTTGTAATACAGGGATCTATGTGCAAATTACCCAGTTAAGGGATAAACTTGCAATTTGCACATGTTGAGATGTTCCTCTGATGTTGAGACATCATGAGGATGTTTATGATGAAGTTTGAGGGATTTCCCAAGCTTTAGCACCAAGGTGCAGCTGTGGAAGCAACCCCTGTACTTGAAAACCCTAAATTGGTGTAAAGTGCAATTTACCCAATTTGAGGGGTGCAACTTGTAAAATACATCATCTAAAATATCTTTTATGACTCTTGGCATCATTTAGAAGAGAAATTATGAAAAGGTCACTTCATTTGAATAATCATATAATAAAGAACACCTTTGTGATTGAATAATCAAGGTGTATGTATAATAGCCCTTTTATGTGTATGCTTTAGTGATGGGTTGATCCTCTTTGCCTTCAATTCTTGACTATATAAGGAGTTTTTCCTTATAAATAAGATGTGGGGACGTGCAAATAAGAAAGGAAGGACTTAGATGAGAAATGAGGAAAACATATGTTCTTATGTTGAAATTTCACCTAAGTATATATACTACCTTCCCCACTTAGCAAGGGAACGATCCTCTTCTTTTCATTTCTTTTCCCCTTGCTCAAAACTGACTAAGGCTAAGCTCTGGAGCAGAGAAGGACGACCAAGGGTCCTAGGTAAGTTTGGATCATCCCTTTTGCTTGAATTCATGGAGGAAACTCGTTTTCAAGGTTGAATTCATGGCTAGCTCACCTAGCTCTATCTTTCTAGCCATTCCTTTCCAACTTTTCCTTGGATAATTCACCTTGGCCGACCTATGGAGCTCAAAGACGCCATTAAAGACCTGAATCTTGGAAGCTTGGAGCTCAAGGAACAACCTTTATGCGGGTTTTATAACTCTAAACCTTATGCTTTGATTATACATCTTTTTCTATGCATATAGTTGCTAGTTCTTCTTCTTCCCTATCTTCCCTTGCATCCTTGCAAGAAAAATCGTGAAGAACTGCTACTGTTCTTGAGGTAGAAGATAAGGGCATTAATTCCTATTCTTATCCACGGATTTCCACTTTACCAAACGACCTCCACCAATTGCTCATACGGTTTACACAACCGCTTGGTGGGCAAACGATTTCAGGGTCGTATGAAGGCAAACGGTCTTCACGACCATTTGGTAGCATTGACCAAGCGACGACCGTATGGGAATCTTGTTTATAATTATGTAGGTTAATCACCCACAAAATTTGAGGGGTTAAATCTAAAGGAATCGTGAGATATAAGCAAATCCAATTGAATTAAGTTCTGATTTTCTATCTGTTTAATTTGCTCTTTTTGGGCAAACGGTCTCAAGACCATTTAAGATGGTTGACCAAACATTGACCGTTTGGTATTACTATTCATAATGATGTTGGTTAATGACTCACCAAATTTGATGGATTAATTCCAAACGAGTTATGAGTTGAAGGTTGATTAATAGGGCAAATCCTAATTGAAATAAGTGCTGAAATTCCAATGAGTTAATTAGTGATTTTGGGTTGATTAGCCCAAACGGTCTCAAGACCGTTTGGGGAATCATCCAGACGGTCTCAAGACCGTTTGGGGATCACCCAAGACCGTTTAGAGGTCTGGGGTCAAGTATAGTTGACCAATTGAAGGTCCAAAGGTACCAAATCATATTGCAATTAAGTACTGATGTGATGATCAACTCAATAGATCAAACCTTGATGAATTTTCACTAGAATCCAAAGGATGGATGGGCAAACGGTATCAAGACCGTTTGTAACTCATCCAAACGGTCTCAAGACCGTTTGGTGTCAACCCAAGACCGTTTAAAGGTCTAGGGTTAAGGTAATTTGATCAATTGAGGGCCCAATTACAGTGGGTTATTGAAATAATCAAATTGCTGATTTGTGATTTAATTAAGGTTCAACCCCTATCAAATCAACTTAGATTTTGATGAATTCTTGGGAAAACGGTCTTAAGACCGTTTGGAGGTCAACCAAATGATCTCAAGACCGTTTAGGCCAAGTTTGGGCCCAATTGGAGGTCAATTGATGGATTCAACCTTGAATTGATTCACATTGTTGAATATTGATGACCATCCGATTTGAAATTCTAATTGAGATGGATTTACCCCTAATTGGCTTTCAATTGAGGGTTAATTTGGTGTCCAATTGATTGAGGCTCATCCTATTTGACTCAATTTATAAGTGGTTAACATGGCTTTGGCCAATTGAGGACTTCAACATACTTAATCATAAACATTTGTAACTTTTGAACCATGTTGGAGGTCCAAACGGTTTGAGCCCATTTCGACCAAACGTTCTCAAGACCGTTTGGGCTCAAATGATCTCAAGGTCGTTTAGGACCAATCGATCTCAAGACAAGTTGATCAAACGGTTTCAAACCGCATAAGCTCAAACGGTTTGGAAAGTCAAACTTTCCAAACGCTCAACGCACCCAAACGGTTTGGGCAAATGACCTTGAGGTCATACGGTCTTGGAGTCAAACCTAGCAAATGGTCAACGCACCCAAACGGTTTCAAACCGTTTGGTGGTTGAAGGTTGAAACCGTTTGGAGGTTTTCAAGGTTAATTATACTTAATCACTTGAAGTTGTAATTGGTTCAATGGTGATCTAATCTAAACCCTAATGGTAACTTAGAACATTAAGGGACTAAGTGATTAATGAATTGACCCATGATGGTGATCATGAGGTAAATTACCAAAATACCCTTGAGGGGTTTAATTGAGTAATACCTTTTTCTAATAAAACCCTAATCACATGTTAATGATGTTTTGGCTTATGCTAGTCAATGAGGACTTAACCCAACCTGATCTAGAGTGGTGTTATCACCATCTACTAGTAAGAGGAGAGAGAAAGTATCATAAGAGAGAGAAAGTACCCTTTTTATAGTGGAAACTTAAGTAAGTACCTTTAATACACATGAATGTGCATGATTAGGGTATGATCCACCTATGTGAGATCATGAGAACCCTAATTATGATGATTAGTGAATCTTAATCTTATCTAGGAGCTTTAATGATGATGTTTCTCATACATGATGATGTTATGAGTTCAATTCGCCATGAGGTGAATAGTAAACCCTAATTCTAGGGCGAGGACATGTATGTGAATAGTAAACCCTAATTGATGAATATTGGGGAACTTGACTCTTCTAAGAGTTTGAAAGTGTAACTTCTAGAATGAATTGTTTACTATTATCAGTTGAATTAACCATGCAGGTTATCATGAGATGATGATCATATCCAGGTATGGATTATGAAACTATATTCATTGAAAGCATGCTTTAGCTTTATGAATAGTGATATATCCTGATGCATTGTCAATGGCAACCTATGAATTAAATGGGCTGTGAGAGCCATAAATACCATCAAGGTCATGCTTTAGAGATGACTTGTGATGAATGTATTGAGAAATGATGATTGATGAGAGTTAGGCTTGTTACATTTAGTATTCTCCTTTCATAGCTGTTATGCTAATGTTATTGGTTGAAGAACAATGTATGATGTTAAAAGAATACTGAATGTACCTAACTAATCAAGTGTAATGTAGAGCCCTGATCATAGATCCATCATTGTTAGAGATCAAATGATGGTGAAACAGGTTTTCCTAAGGGGGCTCCTGGATCACATACTTTTGAGTATGTGGGGTATATGGATGTGTAGAACCTTACATCCTAGTGTAGGTGTTTGATGTAGATGTGTAATCTGTAAATCCTTCACTACAATCCTATACCGTATCAGTGGATGGTAAACATGAAACCTCCTGATGACGAAGAAAGCACAGATATCCATATCAGTGGAAGATAAACATGAAATCTCCTGATGACGAAGAGAGTACAGAACGCCACTATAACTCTAAAATAGCGAAGGACCAGATTACCCTGGCAAGCTATTATAGTAGAGGCACAAGATGTCCTACAAGTAATCCTCTTACTGACTGAGAAAGGTGAAGGTCATGAGAATCCGGCTCTTTCGATGACCTAGTATGATACCGAGGCACTTAGCAGTGATTGGTTGGAGTATGAGTGGTAAACCTCATCTCCACAGGGCATAAAAGTAATGTTTGAAAAACATAATCCATAGTGTAGCATACCTGTTAGAGATAACTACGAGTTGATTGATTGATGTTACACTGTATAGTGCAAAAGTCTTCATGTTTCATAACTGTTGAACTCATTCTTACTATTATATCCGATGTTGAATAGTTTGAAGCTTTTACTGCTTAAGTTATTCTTTGAGGTGTTATAATAAAGCTTCTGGCAGAGAGTTATAACTCTCGCTGGGACAATTAAGTAAAATTGTCTCACCCCGTAGTCTTCAACTTTTTAGGTGGATATCGAGGACGGAGGAACAGGTCTACAGGTGACCAGTCCCAGCAGCAGCAGCACCAGGGGCAGCAGTGAAATCTTAGGTGGAGATTTAGCCTGCCATGTGGTGTAGTTAGAGTCAGTCCTATGTGTCCTCTGTACTCTCAGGTCTTGGAGTCTTTTGGTATGAGATTTTGGTTATGAGTTCTTGAGACTTTGTATCATGTTGTATATAATTACTCAAGAAGTAATTATCTGAGATGTAAACAGTTTATCTCCTTTTATGAAGGAAGTTTTATGGTTTCAATGCTTTATCTCAAAAAGTTTTAATTTCCACTGATTTTTGGTATTCCACTGCTAATCGAATCACTTCCGCTAAGTTTAAATCGTGTTTATATCGTCGTTTGGAGATCAGAGCCCACAATTAAGTGGTATCAGAGCTCTAGGTTCGCTGAGTCTACAGAGGCATAGGACTTAGGATGTCGAGTCTATCCTTAGTATCTCTTCCTTATCTAATAGAATCTTCTGCTCCTCAGGAGAAGAAGATACATAAGGATGGCAGAGCCACATGATGAGTACGTGGCAGAGAGTAGTGCTAGTGCACCTCGAGGTGGTGTAAGGGTTCCAGAAATAGAACAGCCTGCACCTAAACCACCCCAGTTTGACCCAGCTGATATGGATAACCCAGCAGTTCAGACGATGTTTGGGCATTTTATGACTGCCATGACACACATAACTGACAAGATGCCCATGCCTGCACCTAGGGCACCGGCCCAGCTTGAAGGACAAGGTATCGGTAGGACGTTCGAGTGACTTCGTCGTGTCAGAGCTACCGAGTACTTTGGGACTGCCGACCCCGCAGATGCTGATCTGTGGTTAACAGAGTTGGAGAAGGCTTTCAGGATTCTTAATATCCCGGAGGCTGAGAAGGTTAGACATGCTGTCTTTCTTCTCAAAGGCAGTGCTGGTCACTGGTGGAACATGGAAGAGCAGAAGAGACCTGGGATAGAGTTCTCGTGGGAAGAGTTTTGTCGGGAATTGATCAATAGATATTTTCCAAAGACCTTCCTAGATGAGAAGATCTCTCAGTTTGAGAGATTGAGGCAGGGCATGATGAACATTAGCGAGTATGAAGCTAAGTTCATGGAGTTGCTACGATTTTGTCTGCACATGGCTGCCACAGAAGAGGAAAGAATCAGGAGATTCGAGAAGGGTTTGAATGCTGATATATCAACCCCTGTGTCTGCCTTAGAAAACCGAGAGAGATTCTCTACCTTCGTTGAGTCAGTCTGAAGGATAGAGAGATCTGTGGTTGAGAAGAGGCAAACCCAGAAAAGATATCCACAGTTCCAGGGTTCTTCATCTAGGGATTTCAAGAAACCGAGATTCTCTGCACCTAACCCTCCACCACCCTGATCAAGTTCCCAAACTCAGTGGTCACCAAGTAGAGGTAGGGGACGAAGCCTACCTCAACAAGAGACTTACAGTTCTGCATCAATGTCAGTTACTGGACCACCAAGACCACAACAACTGGAAAGAAGTTGCTACAACTATGGGAAGGTGGGACACTTGATGAAGGACTGCCGATCTAAACCTGTCAGTATGACACAACCTTAGAGACAGAGTCAACAGGGATCATAGAGAATACAATCTCAAGGAGCAGTTCGAGGACGCGGGCAAGCGTCTCAAGCTGGATCATCAGCACCACCTCAACACCAGGCGACAACGAGGTTCTATGCGATGAACCCACCAGATGCAGTGGTCAATTCACGAGTAGTGGCAGGTCAGATGGAACTTTTATATTCTGATATGTCTACATCCTGTGTTGTATCTGTTCTGATTGACCCGGGTGCTACGCACTCCTTTGTCACTCGGAGAGTGATTCGTAACTGCAATATGACGGTTAGTCATAGGACAAATAGTTTGTTGTTGGAGACTCCGTTGAGTGGGTCTGCCGTTTTGCAGGAGGTATGTTCTCCCAACATCCTCTTCTTTTCTGATCATCGCATTCAAGTGGACCTTATACCACTTGATATGCAAGGATTTGATATAATCCTTGGTATGGATACCTTAGAAAGGTATAGAGTTGTCTTGGATTGTGAATCCAAGTTGGCTGTGTTTGCTGATGAAAGCAACACATGGATCTTTCAAGGTGAAAGAAAGATTCTGCCCACCTGTCTTGCATCAGCTATGGTTGCTGATAAGCTGTTGAGGCAAGGATGTTATGCATTCTTGGCCCATGTGGTAGATGTTACCAAGGAAAGTTCCAATCCTACTGAAGTTCCCATAGTCAGGGAATTCGAGGATGTGTTTCCTGAAGAACTTCCTGGTATACCACCACCTCGGGAGATTGATTTTGAGATCAATTTGGTCCCAGATACAAAACCCATAGCCCAGACACCGTATAGGATGGCGCCTGCCGAGATGGCAGAACTCAAGAAACAGCTTCAAGAGTTACTTGAGAAGGGTTTTATCCGACCGAGCACTTCACCTTGGGGTGCTCCGGTCTTGTTTGAAAGAAGGATGGGTCAATGCGGTTGTGCATTGACTACAAACAACTTAATAAAGTAACAATAAAGAACAAGTACCCTTTGCCGAGGATTGATGATCTTTTTGACCAGTTGCGTGGTGCAACAGTCTTCTCAAAGATAGATTTGAGATCTGGATATCATCAACTCCGCATTAAGGATAGTGACATATCCAAGTCTGCTTTTAGGACAAGATATGGTCACTATGAGTTCACAGTTATGCCGTTTGGACTAACCAATGCACCAGCTGCATTTATGGAACTCATGAATAGAGTTTTTCGACCCTTCCTTGATCAGTGTGTTGTCGTCTTCATAGATGACATTCTGATCTATAGTAAGGATGCTCAATAGCATGAGCAGCATCTTCGCCAAGCTTTGACCTTACTAAGAGAACATAAGTTGTATGCTAAGTTTAGCAAGTGCGAGTTCTAGTTGCCCGAGGTGTCTTTTCTTGGACATGTAATATCTGCCTCAGGAATTCGTGTTAACCCTGCAAAGGTAGAATCTGTTCTACAATGGGAACAACCGAAGACACCGACGGAGATTCGAAGTTTCTTGGGGTTAGCTGGTTACTATCGAAGGTTTATTAAAAACTTTAGCTCTATAGCCTTACCTTTGACCAAGCTAACCCGGAAAGATGCTCCTTTTTCTTGGAGTGATAAGTGTCAACAGTCCTTTCAGTTGTTGAAGGAGAGGATTGACAAGTGCACCTGTGCTTGTGCTGCCTGAGCAAGGAAAAGGATATGTAGTCTTCTGTGATGCCTCCGAGAATGGACTTGGATGCGTGTTGACGCAGGATAAACAAGTGATTTCTTTTGCTTCCCGACAGCTTAAGAAACACAAAGAGAATTATCTGACACACGATCTAGAGTTAGCTGCTGTGGTTCATGCCCTGAAGATCTGAAGGCATTATCTTTATGGAGAGACGTTTCAGATTTTCACAGATCACAAGAACCTTAAGTATATCTTCTCTCAGCATGAGCTTAACATGAGGCAACGTCGCTGGATGGAGTTAATCAAGGACTACGATTGTACAATTGATTACCATCCAGGGAAGGCCAATGTGTTGCAGATGCCTTCAGTAGGAAATCAGCAACATCAACCATGGATAGAGCACAACTAAACTCTTTAGTATGCTCTAAGAGAGATATGCTTATCTCTTTAAGGCAAGACAATGTACAGTTGAAGGTGTCATTGTTAGCCGGATTGATGGCTGAGATGCATATTAAACCTACCCTAAGAGAGCAGATTAAGGAGGCACAACATGTTGATGCTGCAGTTCAATAGATTAGATCAGAGTATGGAAATGAGAAGCGAGATAGTTTCCATGATTCAGATGATCATGTAGCATGTTATCATGGGAGGATGATAGTGCCGGATGTGGATAACTTGAGGAAGTTAGTCCTGGAAGAAGCTCATTCTTCAATGTACGCTATGCATCCAGGGAGCACCAAGATGTATCATAATTTAAAAGATCTGTATTGGTGGCCTGGAATGAAGAAGGATGTTGCAAAATTTGTTCTAAGGTGTCCTGTGTGTGAGCAAGTTAAAGCTGAACACCAGAAGCCTGCAGGAACAATGCAACCTTTACCCATACCACAGTGGAAGTGGGACCATGTGACCATGGACTTTGTTGTTGGCCTACCCAGGACAAGCAAAGGACATGATTCCATTTGGGTAGTTGTAGATAGGTTGACTAAGACAGCACATTTCTTACCTGTCAAAACAACCTATTCTGCTGAAAGGTTATCACAGTTGTATGTTCAAGAGATAGTGCGTTTTCACGGAGTTCCTGTCACTATAGTTTCTGACAGAGGTCCCCAGTTTACAAGTCATTTTTGGGAACGACTTCATAATGCTTCAGGAACCCAGTTAAGGTTTAGTACGGCCTTTCATCCATAGACTGATGGACAGTCGGAAAGGACCATACAGACCTTGGAAGACCTATTGAGAACATGTGTTCTCCAGTTTACCGGAAGTTGGGATCTACACCTAAGCTTGATAGAGTTTGCCTATAACAATAGCTATAAACATAGTATTGATATGGCACCTTATGAAGCCTTGTATGGTAGACGTTGTAGATCACCCTTGTGTTGGTATGAGACTGGTGAGCATCAGTTGTTAGGACCTGATCTTGTGCAGCAAATGACAGAAAAGATTAAGGTAATACAGCAACAGATTAAGACTGCACAGGATAGGCAGAAATCTTATGCTGACAAGTGTCGTAGACCCTTAGAGTTCTAGGTCGGAGACAGAGTGTATCTCAAAGTCTCGCCTTGGAAAGGAGTTCTTCGTTTTGGAAGAAAAGGGAAGTTAGCTCCTAGATTTATGGGACCTTATCCAATCATTGAATGGATTGGAAAGGTAGCATATAAACTAGAGCTGACACCAGAGTTACAGAGATTACATCATGTGTTTCACATTTCTATGCTAAAGAAATGTTACCCAGACACTGAGTCAGTTCTACAACCTATGGAGGTAGAATTGAATGATGATATAACTTATGAGGAAGGACCAGTGTCAATCCTTGATAGCAGAATTAAAAAGTTAAAGAAGAAAGATTTAAGCCTTGTGAAAGTCCTCTGGAACCACCGTGGTGTTGAAGAAGCCACTTGGGAACTAGAGGATGAGATGAGAAGGAAATACCTTGCCCTTTTCTCTTAATACGTTTTATCGATTTCGGGGACGAAATCCTTGTAAGGGGTGGATAATTTGTAACATCCCTGACCTGGGTTATGAACTAACCCTAGGTGTTTTGCCAAAATATGTAATTAAATCCTTGTGATTAACTTTGGGCATGTAATTAAGTTCCTCAGAAACATATATTTCAATTTTTCTCCTTTATATATAAAGTTGTAGCATTGTTTTGTAATACATGGATCTATGTGCAAATTACCCAATTAAGGGATTAACTTGCAATTTGCACATGTTGAGATGTTCCTCTGATGTTGAGACATCATGAGGATGTTTATGATGAAGTTTGAGGGATTTCCCAAGCTTGAGCACCAAGGTGGAGCTGTGGAAGCAACCCCTGTACTTGAAAACCCTAAATTGGTGTAAAGTGCAATTTACCCAATTTGAGGGGTGCAACTTGTAAAATACATCATATAAAATATCTTTTATGACTCTTGGCATCATTTAGAAGAGAAATGATGAAAAGGTCACTTCATTTGAATAATGATATAATAAAGAACACCTTTGTGATTGAATAATCAAGGTGTATGTATAATAGCCCTTTTATGTGTATGCTTTAGTGACGGGTTGATCCTCTTTGCCTTCAATTCTTGACTATAGAAGTAGTTTGTCCTTATAAATAAGATTTGGGGACGTCCAAATAATAAAGGAAGGACTTAGATGAGAAATGAGGAAAACATATGTTCTTATGTTGAAATTTCACCTAAGTATATATACTACCTTCCCCACTTAGCAAGGGAACGATCCTCTTCTTTTCATTTCTTTTCCCCTTGCTCAAAACCGACTAAGGCTAAGCTCTGGAGCATAGAAGGATGACCAAGGGTCCTAGGTAAGTTTGGATCATCCCTTTTGCTTGAATTCATGGAGGAAACTCATTTTCAAGGTTGAATTCATGGCTAGCTCACCTAGCTCTATCTTTCTAGCCATTCCTTTCCAACTTTTCCTTGGAGAATTCACCTTGGTCGACCTGTGGAGCTCAAAGACGCCATTAAAGACCTGAAGCTTGGAAGCTTGGAGCTCAAGGAACAACCTTTAGGTGGGTTTTATAACTCTAAACCTTATGCTTTGATTATACATCTTTTTCTATGCATATAGTTGCTAGTTCTTCTTCTTCCCTATATTCCCTTGCATCCTTGCAAGCAAAATCGTGAAGAACTGCTACTGTTCTTGAGGTAGAAGATAAGGGAATTAATTCCTATGCTTATCCATGGATTTCCACTTTACCAAACGACCTCCACCAATTGCTCATACGGTTTACACAACCGCTTGGTGGCCAAACGGTTTCAGGGTTGTATGAAGGCAAACGGTCTTCAAGACCGTTTGGTCACATTTACCAAGAGAAGACCGTATGGGAATATTGTGTATAATTATGTAGGTTAATCACCCACAAAATTTGAGGGGTTAACTCCAAAGGAATCATGAGATATAAGCAAATCAATTAGCAAATCCAATTGAATTAAGTTCTGATTTTCAATCTGTTTAATTTGCTCTTTTTGGGAAAACGGTCTCAAGACCATTTAAGATGGTTGACCAAACATTGACCGTTTGGTATTACTGTTCATAATGATGTTGATTAATGACTCACCAAATTTGATGGATTAATTCCAAACGAGTTATGAGTTGAAGGTTGATTAATAGGGCAAATCCTAATTGAAATCAGTGCTGAAATTCCAATGAGTTAATTAGTGATTTTGGGTTGATTAGCCCAAACGGTCTCAAGACCGTTTGGGGAATCATCCAAACGGTCTCAAGACCGTTTGGGGATCACCCAAGACCGTTTAGAGGTCTGGGGTCAAGTATAGTTGACCAATTGAAGGTCCAAAGGTACCAAATCATATTGCAATTAAGTATTGATGTGATGATCAACTCAATAGATCAAACCTTGATTAATTTTCACTAGAATCCAAAGGATGGATGGGAAAACGGTCTCAAGACCATTTGGAACTCATCCAAACGGTCTCAAGACCGTTTGGTGTCAACCCAAGACCATTTGGAGGTCTAGGGTTAAGGTAATTTGATCAATTGAGGGCCCAATTACAGTGGGTTATTGAAATAATCAAATTGCTGATTTGTGATTTAATTGAGGTTCAACCCCTATCAAATCAACTTAGATTTTGATGAATTCTTGGGCAAACGGTCTTAAGACCGTTTGGAGGTCATCCAAACGATCTCAAAACCGTTTAGGACAAGTTTGGGCCCAATTGGAGGTCAATTGATAGATTCAACCTTGAATTGATTCACATTGTTGAATATTGATGACCATCCGATTTGAAACTCTAATTGAGATGGACTTAACCCTAATTGGCTTTCAATCGAGGGTTAATTTGGTGTCCAATTGATTGAGGCTCATCCTATTTGACTCAATTTATAAGTGGTTAACATGGCTTTGGCCAATTGAGGGCTTCAACATACTTAATCATAAACATTTGTAACTTTTGAACCATGTTGGAGGTCCAAACGGTTTGAGCCCATTTGGACCAAACGGTCTCAAGACCATTTGGATCCAAACGGTCTCAAGACCGTTTGAGGCCAAATGGTCTCAAGACCATTTGGGCTCAAACGATCTCAAGGTCGTTTAGGACCAATCGATCTCAAGACAAGTTGATCAAACGGTTTCAAACCGCATAAGCTCAAACAGTTTGGAAAGTCAAACTTTCCAAACGGTCAACGCACCCAAACGGTTTGGGCAAACGACCTTGAGGTCATACGGTCTTGGAGTCAAACCTAGAAAATGGTCAACGCACCCAAACGGTTTCAAACCGTTTGGTGGTTGAAGGTTGAAACCGTTTGGAGGTTTTCAAGGTTAATTATACTTAATCACTTGAAGTTGTAATTGGTTCAATGGTGATCTAATCTAAACCCTAATGGTAACTTAGAACATTAAGGGACTAAGTGATTAATGAATTGACCCATGATGGTGATCATGAGGTAAATTACCAAAATACTCCTGAGGGGTTTAATTGAGTAATACCTTTTTCTAATAAAACCCTAATCACATGTTAATGATGTTTTGGCTTATGCTAGTCAATGAGGACCTAACCCAACCTGATCTAGAGTGGTGTTATCACCATCTACTAGTAAGAGGAGAGAGAAAGTATCATAAGAGAGAGAAAGTACCCTTTTTATAGTGGAAATTTAAGTAAGTACCTTTAATACACATGAATGTGCATGATTAGGGTATGATCCACCTATGTGAGATCATGAGAACCCTAATTATGATGATTAGTGAATCTTAATCTTATCTAGGAGCTTTAATGATGATGTTTCTCATACATGATGATGTTATGAGTTCAATTCGCCATGAGGTGAATAGTAAACCCTAATTCTAGGGCGAGGACATGTATTGTGAATAGTAAACCCTAATTGATGAATATTGGGGAACTTGACTCTTCTAAGAGTTTGAAAGTGTAACTTCTAGAATGAATTGTTTACTGTTATCAGTTGAATTAACCATGCAGGTTGTCATGAGATGATGATCATATCCAGGTATGGATTATGAAACTATATTCATTGAAAGCATGCTTTAGCTTTATGAATAGTGATATATCCTGATGCATTGTCAATGACAACCTATGAATTAAATGGGCTGTGAGAGCCATAAATACCATCAAGGTCATGCTTTAGAGATGACTTGTGATGAATGTATTGAGAAATGATGATTGATGAGAGTTAGGCTTGTTACATTTAGTATTATCCTTTCATAGCTGTTATGCTAATGTTATTGGTTGAAGAACAATGTATGATGTTAAAAGAATACTGAATGTACCTAACTAATCAAGTGTAATGTAGAGCCCTGATCATAGATCCATCATTGTCAAAGATCAAATGATGGTGAAACAGGTTTTCCTAAGGGGACTCCTGGATCACATACTTTTGAGTATGTGGGGTATATGGATGTGTAGAACCTTACATCCTAGTGTAGGTGTTTGATGTAGATGTGTAATCTGTCAATCCTTCACTACAATCCTATACCGTATCATTGGATGGTAAACATGAAACCTCCTGATGACGAAGAAAGAACATATATCCGTATCAGTGGAAGATAAACATAAAATCTCCTGATGACGAAGAGAGTACAGAATGCCACTGTAACTCTAAAATAGTGAAGGACCAGATTACCCTGGCAAGCTATTATAGTAGAGGCACGAGATGTCCTACAAGTAATCCTCTTACTGACTGAGGAAGGTGAAGGTCATGAGAATTTGGCTCTTTCGATGACCTAGTTTGATACCGAGGCACTTAGCAGTGATTGGTTGGAGTATGAGTGGTAAACCTCATCTCCACAGGGCATAAAAGTAATGTTTGAAAAACATAATCCACAACGTAGCATACCTGTTAGAGATAACTACGAGTTGATTGATTGATGTTACACTGTATAGTGCAAATGTCTTCATGTTTCATAACTGTTGAACTAATGCTTACTATTATATCCGATGTTGAATACTTTGAAGCTTTTACTACTTAAGTTATTCTTTGAGGTGTTATAAGAAAGCTTCTGGCGGAGAGTTATAACTCTCGCTGGGACAATTAAGTAAAATTGTCTCACCCCGTAGTCTTCAACTTTTTAGGTGGACGTCGAGGACGGAGGAACAGGTCTACAGGTGACCAGTCCCAGCAGCAGCAGCACCAGGGGCAGCAGTGAAATCTCAGGTGGAGATTTAGCCTGCCATGTGGTGTAGTTAGAGTCAGTCCTATGTGTCCTCTGTACTCTCAGGTCTTGGAGTCTTTTGGTCTGAGATTTTGGTTATGAGTTCTTGAGACTTTGTATCATGTTGTATATAATTACTCAAGAAGTAATTATCTGAGATGTAAACAGCTTATCTCCTTTTATGAAGGAAGTTTTATGGTTTCAATGCTTTATCTCAAAAAGTTTTAATTTCCACTGATTTTTGGTATTCCGCTGCTAATCGAATCGCTTCCGCTAAGTTTAAATCGTGTTTATATCGTCGTTTGGAGATCAGACCCCACATTAACAATGTGAATTGTTCCCCCTCAATCTATGGTCACTCTTACCTACATATTTAGTCTTTCTACACAAAGCTATATACCATGCAAACTACATGATTCTTTAGCAAGTCACATGATAACGCATATACTAGATAAGAAAAGGATCACATAGGTAGTAAAAACAATATGGTTGAGCTTTAAAACATCAAACTTCTCTCCCTTTTTTTCATTATCAAAAAGTAAGGTGGTAGAAGATCATAAGAACGGGTCTTCTCAAGAGGAAATTCTTTTTGATTAATAATGCCTCTTTGTAAAATTCAAGTTTGAATAAAATGAAAAATATGAGATCTCAATTATGTCCTATAATCCACTATATGCTGGAAGACACAAATTAACTTCTCTATTTCCATGTATACCCTTATCGAATCTATGAAAAATAAGAAAATCATATTATGATCCCAAATATGCTCAATTTTGAACCATGGCTACACTTTGATGAAAATTGATCTTTGATCTAATTTGTGAAATTGACAACCATTACTATCCCTATATGCTATGCTTGATGTTCTATGCCAATGAGGGAAAATGTGTTGGGTTTTCATGGTAGTTGATTTATGAATCCCCTAACCTAGGTCACATCCCTATTATTATTGCCCCTAAATTTCCATCTTGTTGATTATTTAGAGTTTTGTAAAGTTTTTTCTGCAATCTCAGTCTGATTCTTCTTGGGGTGAATATTGCACTTAATGACTAGGGCAAGGATGCATCTCTTGAGGTCCAAGGTATAGGAGGGAAGGGTGCACTTCTTCTAATATGGGAATTGAGGCTTCTTCAAGAACTTATGAATATCAGGGAGAGTGAGATCATACTGCTTGTAGAAGGCCTCAGGCTCAACTAGGTCAAAGTACTCTAGATAGTCCTTATGCTAGGTGTCAGTCACTTCAGTACCTGAAAAGAAGATGTTCAGGGTATCCTCAGAGACTTAGAATTTCTTCTCGACTATCACTGATGTGAGGACTACTTGAGTATTAGGCAGGGGTACGAGGGGGTCATAATTCCAATGCAAATTTGCGTAGAATTCATGAATAAATTTGGTGTTTGTGACGGAATTGTTATAGCACGTGCGTTCAACACCCAAGGATGAGAGATGGCGGTCATAAAGAAACTCCACTACTTGATCTATGACATCTTGTCTTAGTGGTCTTGGCTCAAATATGGCATGAAAAGGGAAATGTTCCTAAGAAGGAGCTCCTTGTACATATTTAGAGCCTCGTTTGGGACAAAGAAAGTATCATCAAAGGGAATCAATCGTGAGTTGGATGAATATGAAGGTGCATTAGCTGGGACAGCCCTCATCCTCCTATTGGATGCCATGGAGACGAAAAGGAGAGGAAGGAGAGAGAAAAACACTACAAAAAGAAGGGTCTTTAACTATAAAAAAATTATAGCGAAAACCCCATATTTGGTAGCTAAAGGCTTTAACTACATATTTCTTTACACATACAAGTTGTAGTATATGCTCGTATAGCTAAAGCCTTTAACTATATTTTTCAAATATGTAGTTAGATAATCCATTCGCTAATAATTCATATGTATCCTGAAGTGTAGCTAGATATTGTCCTTACATATTTAAATATAAGTATAATTATAGCTAAATGTATGACTACAATTGTATATATAGTCAGTATGTAGCAAAAACATGAAGTTTATACATTTTATATGTATTTAGTGTGTAGGGAAAGGCAGCAGTTACTATATACATATATATGTAGTTGATTATGTATCTAGCTACATATGCAGTGCCATTTAGTACACATACATATATGCTTAGCTCGACTATATATTCATATATATATATATATATATATATATATATATATATATATATATATATATATAATATATATATATATATATATAAATATATATATATATATAGTGTAATTTGTTAGTACACAAACTCTTTTAGTAACAAAATTGTGTATTTAGAGAAAGTTATGCTCATTATGCCAACAATCATACTTTCATTTATAATGAAACATCGAATGTACATGGGGAGGACGTATACCTTGCCCCTATTACACAATGTGTACAAAGAAAAGTATATACATATATCAATGATTCAGTGGTCTACTAACATCTTTGCGAAAGAGTTGTGTCTTTCTTGGCCAATTTTAACATCCTTATTGTCTTCTTGTTTTGTTCAAGCTCTTGTTGTGTGGCCAACATCGTCCAAAAGCACCCGAGATAAGAATCTGAAAAGAACCTTCTAAGCAGAGATAGAAAGAATATCGTCCCTATGAAGTTGGTCACTATGTTTGCAGATGCTGACAGTGGTTGTTCAAATATATACATAGGTCTATGAAATGTAGCCTTCTCATAGCAGCAAAGAGCCATATCAAATTGCAACATATCATGATACATTGTTGCATCTATGGTTGTTGTTGCAGCTGTGATTGGGTGGGCCTGGGATTCAAATGGAGATGCATCATCATGCTTCACAGGAGAGCACATGTTGCGTCGGGGTTGTCTTAGATACTTCTATACTCTGTATCTGAATTGTTGACGTTGTTAAGCTCAATCTCTAATTCAAGTAATGGAATTTGCTACGATGGCAAAGCTTGTACTTCTCTTAATCCTGAAACTAAGGTTTGACAAATGGGGAGGCATTAAAAATAAGGTAAAGATCATCCAAATAGTTTAAAAAAGATATATAAGCATTCATACATGGCATAAATTAAGGTTGCTATGAGAATAAGATGACAGAATTAGTACCTTGAAGAGACGAGAAGTATCTAAGAAGCTCATCCATATTTTGTTGCAGCCCAAGCATTGTATGGGAGAGTTGTAAGATAGTTCACTTGCACCATTGAGGCTTGCCATGTCCAGAATTTTTAGTCTATAACCTGCACAATAAGGTCATTCATTTAGACCATTTGAAAGTACAACCCAATAACATTATTAGTTCTAAATTATACCAGATGTACAACTGTCGTAGTACTCTGTCATATTCATTTTTATATGTAAAAGGCCTTCTCTTAACATATTACAGAAAGACTTATAGATTTAATAAGTGAATCTTTTGACAATTGAACAATGAGTCTCCTGTTTCTGCAATGATTGTTATACTGCTGCTCAACATTTCCTTTTCAAAATCAACAGATCTAAGGCAATCAATTTGTATCATCTTCCATAGAAAACATCAGCTTATCCAATTGAATCCTTGGCGAGTCTTGAGTATGTAGCTCTTAGGAGAACAACATGAGTCATTTCTTGGATGTATCTTGGTTGTCTAGAAACATGAAGTATGCATGTAATTTTGTGGTCAGTGTTAATTGCGCTTAGCATATTTTTGAAGATGACAACTATTATTGTACTAGTAATCATAATTTCCTATACATAGAGTTGGGTATGACTAGATCTAGTGAACTACACCAGTCAAACGAAGAATCATTATAAATTAGGAAAACTAGGGGAGACAATCAGTGAGCATGCACCATTAGTTGGAAATCCATCGAATCCAATGTTTAACATATTATATCGTAAGAGGCACAAACCAATGTAGGATACCAAAACAAAATAGTGAAGAGAATGAAATTGATTATATACCAACTACAATCTCAAATGAGAACTGAACCAGAAAATTAGAACTATTAACAGCCAACATAATTGCCTACATGCATTTTCTAAGAGCATGTAATGAGATTTTCAAGCAGGACACATTCCTAGGAAATATGTATAAAAGAAATATGTAGAGTTCGAAAGAGAGAGATGTAATTGAAAAAGATGAACCTAAGTATAAGAAAGTGACATAGATACAACACCTCTCATAAGACCTGCCCACCATATTGTATCTAGAGTTTGGTCATAGAAGTATGTCCATTAGATTAAAGCATCAAAATGATTATACCAGATGCTAGCCTATTGCTTAAAGATGATTTTATCAAGGAGATTTCACTGAACAGAGTGAAAGATCAAGTCAATAAAATCTACTACAATGAGGTCAGAGAAACTACCCTTGTCACCAACACTTAAATTTTCATTTCTTCCTAGGGGCATAATTTTTCTCAAAGCTTCAATTTATTGGTTCTACTTGAATGGTCGTGGAAGTGGTTAGCCATATTGAGATTAGTTTTCACTGTAGTGGCCCACGTAGAAGAAAAGTAGGAGATAGGGCTTGCACTGTGTCCTTACCTCTATTGATCTAGCCCAAAAGCACCTAGCCACTCAAATCCATAGTCAAGGATCTGAAATGTAAAGGATAAGAAACACAATCATGACAAGAAACAACCTAGCCTTGTCATATTTGTGCTCATCAATCAACATAAGAACATGAATAGCAAGGATAAAAAGAAAATCATCATCAGTTAATCAAAAAAGTTGGAAATGGAATGAAAGTGAAGTATGGATGTATGTTATTCCTTACTTGATTTGTTATTACTTACATGAATAGCCTTGGTATGTTATTCTTTATATATCTGTTCACATTTATTTTGTGTACTCAACTTCTAGTGCTACTGAATTTGTACCTGAGCTTGACATATCAGACAATTTGGAAGACTTCTTGGTCATTTGCTACATTTACTAGTACTGGGGCTGTTGCAATAATAAAACCTGACAATGTATTGTTGGATGTCCCCCTTTTATTCAAGAATCAAAGCATTCTGAGTCACATAATGTTATTGAGCATTCTACACTCATTGCCACAAGAACTTTGGCTGCAAAACACTGATATTCCAGCTCAAGTGTCAATTGAAAATTTCTCAAAGTTGTATTAATTCACAAGTAGTAAGCATGAATGCATATAAAATTAAGGTTTTCACTTACATGCATATCAATATGATCATGCACCTTTCTCGCTTGACCAATCAACATTGAGTGTGTAACTCTAACCACAAGGGTGATCACAGCTGCAAGAAATAGAAAGTGTATGACGTCACAAACAACTTGGATCAAAAACATTCAATAGAATCAAGGAAACAACTCACAAAATATCATATACACAATAATAGTTGATCAAGGCTTGCATTGGGAAATCTCTCATATGATGGTCCCAACTCCATCCTATATTGTACATCTGAAAATGGGCAAAAGAAAAAACCTAAGAACAGAGTTACATAACCATAAAAGGATTTGAACTTTTCATTTCACAGACACATTGATTCATGTGATAGATTCACTCAGGTAAGTAAATACATTAGTAGCTATTGGATGATTATTGTGGACTAATTCAGTAACCAGTAGTAACTAGTACTTTATAGGAACGACTGTAAACTTACAATTGCATAGATTCCCTAGTTTGGAAGGTCTAATTCAAACCTTATTTTCTAGTTATGGAAAATGGTTTACGTTAAAGCAGATCTTTTGTCAATTAAAAAACTCCAGCAACCCAATTAATTGGAAAATCATCACCCCTTAAGCATGTATCTATGTAAATAATATCATATAATTGTTGGTACTGCATAACCACTATGTAATATTTATGAACTACTATATAGTATTATGTCAGATTGCCACATACAATGTAATGAAGCAAAATGTAAGACACTGGTGTAGGTATTCCCTATTTTGGAATTAAAATGGGAAGTAAACATTCAGAGTGAACTGAGATTATGCAGGACATCGTGGAATCAACTGGAGGGTGTTAGTTTTAATGAAAAAGAGCTCAAATCCTTCTTCACTAATAAACATAATAACACTTTAGCACATGTACTTCTTTCTCAGATTTGTTCTACACACTTGGAGCATGTGTATCAACCTAAAACAAGCATCAAATAAATAAATTTTAGAGAATGAAAAAATAAAAAGAAGTGTTAATCAATGAGGTAACTCAAAATTGAAAATTTATGAACAACAATTTTTTATTTATTGTCCATCCTACAGAAAGGTACCTTTCACTGCATGTTTCACCACATCTATAGGGAGTTAAGCATCTATATGGTGTCAGGTTAGCCATTGAGTACCTAATTGTGAACCCCCTTAGTGCAACTGCAGTAGGAAACTACCCAAATCAGGTAGTCAATGGAAAAAGGAGTAGGTCCTAGTGGGATTAATCACCAGGTTGTTGATTTTCAGGCCAGACACATATTAGTCTCAAAATTAGGCCTTTCTAGATTGTAGTGGGAGCCAAAGAGTGAATTGTGTAGTGGATTCTTACAAAGAAAAATCATAGACAAACTGTACCCAACCAAAAGAAGCCCCTACTCATTAGTGCATGTGTTTATAATCTCGTACACCTCAGTGTTGCATGATAGAAATACAGAATACAGACACCATATTATTGTATGTCTTTAATTTAGTCTCTTTTTTCCTGATGAAACAAACTTGGTTTATTGTTTTCATTTGGATATTCAAATGGATAAGTTTATAAGAGATGATGAGATGTATTAATTTGACATTCCACATAATCTCAACAACTTCTTTTAATAGAAAGTTGGGGCCAAATGGATAGTACCAACAAAATTGCACCTCAAACTGATATGTAAAACAATTTACTCTAAATGGAAGACTTCGTAACAAAAATTAGGAAAATTTGTAGAAATTTTAAAATAAAATGGATTTGATACATATGATATTTACCTTCAGTACTCGTGATTTTTTCCTCCTTATTCAACATCTGATCAAGTAATCTCGTACCAAGAAATACTAACATGTTTATAGACTTTATTTCATCACGACACAAAGGGGTATGAAATTGAACGCCATGGTCCATTTATGCAGCAGTTTAGGTAAGCATGAATTTCAAACTTTTCCATGCTTAAGGAAGATACAACCTAGAAGACAGAACAACACAAATGAATATATGAATAACAAAAGAGACAACAATTGGTTGTCACATACACGACATATGTAATAAAACAGGGACCATATAATGCCCAACATACCATTTCAATTGCAGTTGGTAGTCTTCTACAAATTCCTTTATACCTATACATATTACATGTCCCAATAAATGGCATTTCCACCAACATAGTCCCATGGATTCTGTTCAAAATACAAAAAACTTAATACATCAAAGAAAAAGATAACACGATGGATATATTCTAGCCTAAATATTAAGGATGTCAACATCACAATAATTCTCAACTAGAGCTAGTTCTAAATTGAATGTCGATCCAATTATAGAAGAATATAATTTTGCAAAGTACACAATAGGCATTCCAAAGTTCAATACATACAAGTAGAAAATAGAACAGCTTAAACCCTAAAGAGAATCAATAATAGTTGGCATATATCATTACAATTACTAATTTGGTTTGATTGCAGATGGTTCCCTAATTTCAAGAAGTTGTAGTTGATGCTATTGTTAAAAGGTTACTTCTTTCCGGTCCAAAATCCTTAATCCACAGACTGAAACCTCTTTCAAACTAAATTCCATCAATCTCCATCTATCTACTTGATTGACCTAGGACACATATCTTAACTCTAAGCCTAATGTTGACATATGTGTGAAGGCATTCCTCACGAAGGGGCATCTAGGCCATCCTAGGTGTTTTTCATTTTTAACATATATATAGTTAATATATATAGATATATAGTTATGTTTGACTATATTGATCTATAAGTATACTTTTATCAGGTTTCTTAAAGCTTAGTCAATCATTGACTTGACCTATATTATACCTAAGTTGGCCTTAGCTAGACCTAACTGTCCTGATTTTGATCTGGGGTGATTTAGATTTGACCTAGTTAAAACTTAATCTGACCTACCTTGCCCTAATTTGACTGAAATCAGACCTAATTTGACATGACATGACAGAATCAGACCTCACTTCCATTTATTTGCCTTAATTGAACCTAAATTAACAATTGAGGAGAGAGATAGAAAGAGTAGTCGAATAAAAAAGATAATAGATTGACACTATAAAGAGACAGTTGGGAACCTTATTAATCTTTCAATATATCCATAGTTACAGGAATAATCAACAATACTTCTAAGAGTAGGAAAACAAAAGAGTAAACCATTCTATAATTTCACATCTTGAGATTCTGATGAACATTGATTTGTGTGTTAGGCTATAATTTGTCAAGAATATAGATCAGGGGAAGAGAAAGGGCTATAAAAACATCATATAACTGGTACAACTATACAAAGCCTTACAAACCAGCCCACTTGTTAGGTTTCCCACTTTCATAGAAGCAGACATTGACATATATAAAATATGGTGCATGGAACTGAGTATCAGATCAGTAATATGACTATCTCATGTGAATTAATTCAATATGAACCTGACATCCAATTAGGATTAACTGGATGAAAGACTCTTAATGCATTGCTAGTTCTTACTTATCCAACACATAGACTATTGATGGTCTAAAAATCAGTTGTGACCATTTGAACATCTACTTTGGACTGTTAGTAATGGATATAAGTGGCTCTGGATCATCAACTAAATATTTTAAATGCTCTTATGTGATTTTGAACTTGTGAAGAGTTAAAACTAAGGCCTGAAAATTGGGATAAAGGGAAAATAAATTCTCAATGTTTATATACAGTAAATGATTAATCAACAGTTCATGGATCTCATACTGTTTGCGGACGATATGTTGGAGGCTTCATCTTCAAAATTACATACTCAATTTCTGCCACACTAAATGACTATTTCCCAACCTTGTAAGCCTGAAGAAATAGATCAAAGAGCCTATGTCAGATAGAACTATGAACTGCTTAATAATAACAATTATAAGTAAAAATAAAGAAAGAACACCTTCTGCATCAAGGAAAAGTGCTTCAGATCATTTCTAAGAACACCATATGCAACATAAGCCTGAAATGATCATAATACTTTTGTGTTAAGTGAGAATTGCAAATAGAAGATTAAAAAAAAGAAATTGTTTCCCATTAGTATCCTTCTTACAGAAGTGAAAGTCTTGTATATTCATATCTATGATATTCGTAGCTGGTTATGTTAATTAGTTGGTTACTGAATTGTATATAGAATCTTGCAACTACCAATCTTTTTAACTAAAAATCATAAGAGCTAGGTAGTGTATAGACCAAAACATCTATAGAACTATTTTTTATTATCGAAACCAGTCTAGTCAGTATCTAAAATGGCATCTCTTAGACAATATCTTCATAAATAATAACAAAAAAATGTAGCTTTACAGATAAGGAAATTCCATGCATGATCAGGGCATTATACAAGTTGATCCAGAATGCTAGTCTTTCGTTAGAATTCAAGTGAGAAGGATTTACTTTTGACAGTTGCTCAAAAAGATACCTGCAGTGATAAATTAAGCAGTCAAATGGCAGTAGTAGGCTTCTAAAGAATGTCACCATAAATATGATTGTCGTCAGTTGAATGTGTAAGAATACTATAATATAGACAGATGCAAATTGAACAAGCAACCACAAAAGTATTGAGGAGATCAACATAATTACGAATTATCTTTTTTGTTGTCTCATATCTACAAATTTAAATTGAGATTGCAGCATTTAGAGGGAATACATAATTGAATACTTTTAACTTCAGTCAAAACTCATTTTCTGAACTCAAATTGTTGGATTCTTAGAACATACTGTACAGTTAAGGTAGTAAACTTGAACATGCTTCATAAAGGACAACCACTAAATTTATCAGTGACAAGTAATGCACGTTCCATACAGTTCATCACACATACATAAAAAGTGTATGAAAAACTATGAAAAGTCAAACCTAAATTGTTGTAATGCCTCTGCTGCATATTCAAATTGTTTCTTCCCAACAGTCATCCAGGAAACTTCAACCGCCACGCTATACACTCCGATGCAAGTTTGATGTCCTTGACTCTGGATCCCATATGGATCAAATTTTCCTTTGGATGTAGTATTCTCACAAAATTGACTAAACTCATTTGAAGAAAATGATCCTAATAATGATGTCAGGGATGAGTAAGAAAGGTGCCCAAGAGGAGATGGACATTTTTTTTGGTTTGGGAGAGCCCCTCTTGGTTATTTTGGTCAAGTTGGTAGTGTAACCTCTCCATGTAAATATGGAGTACGGTTCACTCAAGGACATGATTGCTCCCCCTTCCTAAGTCTTATTTCCCTACAAGAGTGAAATTGTAAATGTTAATTTGGTGAGGTACACAGACCATTCAAATATCAAAAATGAGATTTAGAGGCTCATCATGATTGGACACACAAAATCCATCTTCAGTTACAAGTCATAAACAGTGAACTATATAATTGTCTTACATGTAAATTTATATCATTAGCTTTGTTACAAAGAATATTATTAGGTTTTGTTAATTATTATCACGTTGAATTATTGTATCAGTCTATGTATAATATCCAACAAAACAAACTCCACCATTCACAACAATCCTTATGACACCCCGCCCTCCTTCCACAACTATACTTTCATTAGAAGAGGTCGCATGCCCAACCGTGGGAGAAGTCGTCACCATCTCTCCCCTCCTGGGTTACTCAGTCACTCTCCACACACCAGCTCTCATGGACGCGGAACTCCCCCATCTCAGATAGAAAACTACTACGACAAGGATCTTCCACTCTGTCATATTTGTAAGAAGAAAGGGCACACTACCCTCCGCTGCTGGTACCGCTATGACAACAATCACCAGGCATCCAACATTCCCCCTCATCTATCAGATCACAACAATGCAACTCTCACTTCCCTACGCCTCAATGAAGCTGACCTTCCCAACTGGTGTGTTGACACCGGTACCACTGACCATGTGACTCACAACCCAGGTAACCTTCACCACCTTCGCGCCTACAAGGGCACTGAATCCATCATGGTCGGCAATGGTAGTTTCCTACCCATCACACACACTGGTGATTCTTCATTCTCTCAAATACCTTTGCGGCATGTCTTTGTTGTTCCTACAATCAAACACCATCTTCTTTCTATATCCAAACAAACCTCTCAATTACCTTGTTATTTTGTCTTTACCAAGGTTCATGTCATGGTGAAGGACCTCAAGACGCACCACACCCTAGCTCAGGGCCGATGTGATCGAGGGATCTACCTTCTACCCACTCTGCCTAAGTCATCTCCTCACAACTTCTTCTGTTCTCGTTTCACTGAAGCACCCGGCAATGTATAGCATAGAAGACTTGGACACCCCAACAAATCCATCCTCCTCCATCTCCTGGATGAAAAGCTCATCACCTCCACCTCCATATTCGATAGCATCTGCACTAGTTGTGAACTTAGTAAAAGCAAGAGATTACATGTTAGTCATAAACATGTACGGTTGACCGAGGCTTTTCTCCTTGTGTATTGTGATGTCTGGGGGAAGCCCCTACTATCTCCCAACATGGCTTCGTTTACTATGTACTACTGACTGATGATTACTCTCGGTTCAGTTGGTTCTATCTTATGAAACATAAAAATGAATTTAGCCCCTGTTGGTATGTATGCCCTGAGAGCTAATCATGGGATGATTGGTGGGATACATTAAGATTGATTTGATAAACATCAAAGGCAAGCTTCCAATTCTTTCTGGTTCAGTCATATGAGATAGTGATAGAAAAGATTGAATGTCTAGAGAATGACAATACTCAATGACGTATGCTTTCAGGTTGAGGACCTGAACGATGAGATCATACAGATGCTAAGAGTTTGTACATTCTTGTTATGTACCTAGTCGGATGTCATTATGGAAGGTAGATAGACAGCAATGACACACAAGGCTAGATTGTGGTGTTGGTTGATGACAAAATCTCATTAGTCATGATATACAGATATCAAACCAAACACATAGGTACTTGTTAGAGAACAAGTGTACTAGACAGACCCACCGTGAGTTTGACACATGGAACCATGACATGGTAGCCACAATCAGTACTCACAGTGATGGTGGTGAGTGTGATTATTTGACCTGAAATCACTACACTCAACACATGTCGTTGGGCACACTTTGACATCATCAAACACAATCCTGAAACATGGGTTTTTATAAAGGTGATGATTGGGTGGCTTTGATACATGGGGCTTTTGAGGGGTGAGTGATAGATATGGGATTTTTCCCTCCTAAGGGAGTTTGATATCCATGGCCACTTGATGAGTAGGATTGAGAAAGGCGTGCACGCATGTGTGAATCAGTATGTGATATTGATGTCATACATATCTCTTTCAATCTACTCTGAGATCCAGAAAGTGAATGAACGTTGACAGGATGACTATTCCATGCCTCGAGTTCATTCGGGATATTAGTGATAAAGGAATTATACATTCACTATAACACCATTCATGGATTGTAGGATTGAAAGTTATTCTACAACTTTCTATTTCACTTGGGTAGCACTGATGTGTGACTAGGCACCGCTCTTTGCTTGTGAAGTCATAAGTGTTATGGACTTTCACTGCCAATGTGAAATGGACCTGCAGGGTCATACACATAGGATTTAACCTAGAAGAGGAGTTTTGTCCACAAACAATGTTTAGATTGATTACTAAAGGAGTTTAGTAGTTCAATTAAACACTCAATTAATTGATAGATCAATATCATAATGTTTAAGGTGTTGGATTGATTGATTAGAGTATCAAATTGATTGAAACTGCAATTGACTGATTCTGCACAATCTGCACTCCCAACCGATCAGCTCATTTGATGAACCGATCGACTGAGCTTGGTGAACCGATCGGCTCAGGTGGTGAGTCAATCAGCTCATGGATAGGGTGAAACGATTACTTCAAGTGTTGAAACGATCGGTTCAACTGGTCCAACCCAGCAAGTTGGGAAAGTAGAATTGGTGAGAAATTTATTTTCGTTTCACTTGCCCAATTTGATTGGAACAAGGATTGGTATTAGGAACCAATTAGAAACAAAAGAAGAAAAGCCAATCGGGAACTGATCAGGACCACGAACCGACCAGTTCAGAAGTGAACCGACCGTTTCATGGGTCCCAACCGATCGGTTGAGGTGTCAACCGACCGGCTCAGGTCCCCAACCGACCATTTCAGAAATGAAACGATTGATTCAGGTTGCATAGTTGGTTGTTTTTGTGGAAAATCTCGAACCCTTCTAAACCTGCTTTAGTCCCGCATTGTCCGGGATAGAGAACCCCATCCCATGACCCTCCTATATATATAGGGGTATTGGGGGCTTCTCAAAGAACAACCCAGTGCAACCAGTTGCTCTGTGAAGTTGTCATTCTCTCTGGTTTTGGTAATCGAGAGAGCCCGAGCAAGTGCTACCTGATAAGGGAGGCACAACAAGGGAAAGACAACTGCAGAAAGTGACTGGTGGTAGGAGAGTGTGTCGGTGACTAGTACGCTGACAGGAGGGTGCGACTCCTTCCAATTCCTTGTGAGACAAGGAGATTGGAGTTCCAAGTGGTCCGTGTGGACTACTTCAGAGGCGGGAGATTTTTGCCGCTCGGAGGACAACTGTCAATCCCGACAGTCCTGGTGAGACCAGGAGTCGTCAGTCCCGGTGTGACCAGGAGCTGCACAGACACCGTCCAAGACCGGAGGTGAAGACCGTGCAAGCCACAAGGTATTGTTGCCGAGCAAGCCTCGAGACAAGGTATGATTCCACAAACCATCCTTTCCTATTGTATAGACATTGACGCATTTCCTTGTTCTGGGTTTGGGGGAGAAAATTTTTTGTTTCCGCTGCCTTCTCTGCCTCCCTTAAAACCCAACAGTGGTATCAGAGCCACGTCAACTGCTCTATACTTTAGGATTATCGATATGATCGATTTTGGTTTGCCGCCTTTATTTATTGCATATGATGCGAATAAAATTGGCTTTATGCATGTCCAATCCTAAATCTACAAATCCCAATTTACATATATGATATGTATTATGAATTCACTCGATACGCGTCACCCTTAAACGAGTTTTGTGGTGGATGTATAGCATGGTTATGGCCAATAAACCCTATCAGTGTATGGTTGTATGTGGTTGCTTGCATCTCAGTCTGCGCACTGATCTTCCTTCTCCTATTCCTCATGTAACTCGAAATAATTCGAGATTTCTTTCCTACCTTTGCTCCCCTCGAATGTAACTCGACGTTTCTCTTTTTACAATGTAAAATAGGATAGAATTTTATTTCCTATTATGTCAAAGAACGGAGGACATCCTGACGATAGCTGAGATGATCGATTCAAGGCATGAACTGATTAGTTGACGTTCAAGATGATCGGTTCAAGGAGTGAGCCGATCCGTTGATAACCAGTTCGAGGAGCGAGATGAGTGGGTGGCGGACATGATGAGATGCACGATGACCAGGAGAACCGATCGGTTGAAGGAGCCAACCGATCGGCTGGTTGCACCCAGCCGACCGGCCTGATGGCGAGCCGATCAGTCATGTAATGAGTTGATCAAACCCAGAATGGCAAAGCACAGAGTTCATCTTGTACAGGTTGCATGTGATGTAGACCTAGATGACCGTGATTCCTCTTGGCTCGAGGAATCACATTAGGATGGCCATAATCATCGCTTTTATCATTTTGCATGTTTTCTGTGGGATATAGCATGTATATGATACGTACTATGTATTGTAGTGATTGGATATGTATATGTATATAAAAACCAAATCCCTCATTAAATATTAAGTTTTATATTCCTTCCAAATGCGACACACATGAAAAGCTTGATCGACCAAATGTGGGCATGCCCTAGCGTGGTGCACCGTCTATCTCGTGGAAGCGTGAAGGATGAATGTGTGGGTCTACCCTAGCAGGGTGCATCTTCATCGTGTTTGCTTTGGGTCGGACTTAACAAGGTGACCTAGATAGGATCTAGCACCTTGAGGCATGGAGATGATCATGGCAAGGAGGTGCATATGACATCTTATCAAGAGTTACATATGATGCAATTGGCAAGAGTTTCCTACCTGAGAGATCTAAGTTGTGGGTGACAGCCCAAGCTGGTCCATGACTTGGAGGATTTCAAGATCTTGCCCACTAGAAGGTTGTACGCTGCAATCTTCCAAATTGATGGTGAGGGCTATCAATTTGAACTAAAATAGTGGGAATGATAATTAATTAAAGGCCTAATTATATCGTCAACTTTTCAAATCAATCAAATAAGTCAAAAATGAGTTTTGGACTAAAATTGCATATTTCCTTTTGTAGTACAAATGACAACAAACAACAATCACTTTTCTTTGTGATCCGTCCTGGCAAAGGACAAGTTGAATGGGAATAATTTCCATGATTGGTTCGGACGTTGAGAAGCGTTCTCAATCAAAGAGTGAAAGCTCTAAGTCCTAGTTATACCAGAACCAGATGAACTCGATCCCACCACATCAATGGCTGAAAGTATGCTTATGGAAGCATACCGAGGATGACATTGACGAGGAGTGCTTGATGTTGTGTTCTCTGAACTATGAGTTGAGACATATGATGTCTCCAAGACATTGTCCTAGTATGTCATGACAGAAGGAGATCCAGTAAGGTATTCACACACTCAATATGATTGGGTATGTGGAAAGACCTGACTAAGAAGGATTCCCTCTGAGCCAAGAGTTGGCTATTCGTATGATACTGCAAATGTTGCGAGAATCATACAGTTCATAATAAACTACAACATAAACAACTTTGACAAGCGTTGACAAAGTTGTTGGACATGTTGAGGACAGTAGAGGCAAATATGAAGAAAGACTAACCCTAATCTTTGATGAGATCAATGAAAGGTAAG
Organism: Alisma plantago-aquatica; assembly: GCA_963693085.1. NCBI lineage: Eukaryota > Viridiplantae > Streptophyta > Magnoliopsida > Alismatales > Alismataceae > Alisma > Alisma plantago-aquatica. The sequence continues at coordinate 187,952,285 of OY856415.1, forward strand.
TCTTAAGGGCAAGGGCAAGGGCAAAGCAAAGAAGTGTTATGATGCTAGCCAGCAGCCCAAGCCGTCTTCAACCTCAAGGAACATGGGGAAAGGGTGTATGAGGGAATTGCCCTCTATATCTGGAAGAAAAAAAGAAGATGAAGGAGGGGATGGAGATCTCTACCTAAGGTATCATGAAATGAACCACTTCTTTATCTGAGGTATATGATACCAAGATATGGATATGTCATATATGATATGCAATATCCACAAAGAAGTGATGGCCTTTGTGAAAGGACCAAGAAAGGAGTACCCATCATTGGAGCAAGTGTTGCTGCCATAGATAGGAGTACCTTTTAGTTTATTTCAGCCTAAAGGGAATGAAATAGAGTTGAGAACTGCTATTTCATATTTGCCAATAGATAGAAACACTTTATTTTTGCATATTGTATGACAATGATGGCAATCAATAAAGAGATGTTTCAATTTCTAAAGATATGATCTTTATGGCAATGCCTAGTTTATCTTGTGGTATTTGATATGCATAAGATAAAATGATACCTAAAAGTTATAGATAACTCAAACAATCAAATTAGCATCAATCATGAGAAATTCATTTCTAGTTTCCATGTGATGGATAAATCTAGACTCTTTTCATTAGAGAACTAGTAAGAGCCATGAATATCTTGGACATGATTAATCAATCTTCACTAAAGGTAGTGGGAGAATGATTATCCTATTAGGTATGATACATGTGATGTATTTACATACCTATTGGAACAAATGCTAATACTTCAAATGATGTTTGAAGAAATACCAATATGAATATCTTGAAGTGTTCAAGATAATCATAGATGAAGTGCAAATTTGGTAAAGTGTTAATTCTTGATGAGATCAATGAATGAAATACTTGGACCAAATGTTTGAGATCCGTTTGAGTGATTATGATAGTGTATCGTAGTGAACTCATGATTAAGGCATGGTGATGTCTAAATCAAGAAGGAATCATACTCGAAGGAGTTAGAGAATGATTATCAAATAATTGAATTCTTATTAATAAAGAATACACTTCGCTAATAAAGGACATTAAGAATCACAAGGAGTTGTAAGTTTTTATATCCTTGATGGATACACCTCATTTATCTATGTGATGAGTTGTTCATGTGATGAGTCAACTATCTAGATGAATATGAGGAACCAAATTTTGAGTTATGGTTTATGACCATTACATCCTAAATGACATCCATATGAACCATAAGGTATGACCTTAATGGTAGCACCCATTGGATGAAATCCATAAGTGCAAATGAATCTTAAATGTTAAGACACATGGATAACATTTTCAGAAGGATGATGCTTGTTGATTGCAACTTAATGACTAAGACATTTGGCATATGGATACTAAAACCGCATTCCTTTGAGGAATAAAACAAGGATGTGTACGTGACACAACCTATAAGGTTTATGAATCCACTAATGCAAATGAAGTCTATAAGTTACAATGGACTAATCAATGTGATTGATTGAGTACAAGCAACTCAGAATTGGACCTTTACTTTGATGATATAGTCAAAGGGTTTGACTGATATGTCAAAGATAAAGAAGGATCTGTGATTTAGTGGGAGCGTATTCACATTCCACATGTTGATGTGAAATGGAAATGTTCTAGAATGGAAATCCAAAAGAGGAAATTATCTTTAAGGAAGATAGAGACGCTTCCTATGTGATAGGAATAGAGATCTATAGAGATAGTTCTCAAAAACCTCTTGACCTAAAAAGAGAAAGCATACATTAGCAATCTGTACTAAAGGGTTCAATATGCACATATTCAGTGGAAGTAAACTTGTCCATGTTACATGGAGTTAGTATCCTAAGGCCAAGTGTCCAATTCTTATGAAGAATGGGAACACTAAGAATAGACATGGATCTATCATGCATGTAATCATCCCATTATCTTACATGTATCGACATGGCAAGAACAAAATGCATTCATCATCTTATATGTAGGACATGGCAATATGATGTGCTCATCCTGATAACTCGTATGTAAGACATGACGAGTGGATATCTGTCTACTTCCAGTAAGGGTTACTGGAATACCATGAGAACTTGATAAGTACTTGAGAAGTACTAGTTCTATGGAGATAAGGAAGAGTTCAATATAAAGTGTTACATTGATGCGGACTTCCGAAAGGACAGAAAATTAATCGCAAAATATATATAGGATATATAAAAGTGAAAGTTTGTTGATAATTGGAAGTGTTCCAATAAAACCATTTAAAAGGAAATGTCGAGTATCTATGTGTTGGATAACAGCAGTGGATACTATATATATTTAGAAGTTCATGAGAAGAACTTATAGATATTCCGCTCATTGATGAAAAGTATGGAATCCTTGATCATGCAATGTGGCTAAAGGTTAGCAATGGAATACTAGATCGCATATTACGGCAACTCCATCTCATACGTGTGACGTACAACGAAGAGGTGAGAGACATGCAGTTAAAACTGACTTTGGCAAGGTGTTGCCATAACTCACTATGTTCACACTAGAGCACAGTAACATGTGGGACATGTTTGAAGATCACTATGAATATGATTCAAGGGTGATTGGATCGCAGTGCAAGTGGGAGTCTGTTGGTATGTATGACCTGAGAGCTAATCATGGGATGATTGGTGGGATACATTAAGATTGATTTGATAAACATCAAAGGCAAGTTTCCAATTCTTTCTGGTTCAGTCATATGAGATAGTGATAGAACAGATTGAATGTCTAGAGAATGACAATACTCAATGACGTATGCTTTTAGGTTGAGGACCTGAACGATGAGATCATACGGATGCTAAGAGTTTGTACATTCTTGTTATGTCCCTAGTCGGATGTCATTGTGGAAGGTAGATAGACAGCAATGACACACAAGGCTAGATTGTGGTGTTGGTTGATGACAGAATCTCATTAGTCATGATATAGAGATATCAAACCAAACACATTGGTACTTGTTAGAGAACAAGTATACCAGACAGACCCACCGTGAGTTTGACACATGGAACCATGACATGGTAGTCACAGTCAGTACTCATAGTGATGGTGGTGAGTGTGATTCTTTGACCTGAAATCACTACACTCAACACATGTCATTGGGCACACTTTGACATCATCAAACGCAGTCCTGAAACATGGGTTGTTATAAAGGTGATGATTGGGTGGCTTTGACACATGGGGCTTTTGAGGGGTGAGTGATAGATATGGGATTTGTCCCTCCTAAGGGAGTTTGATATCCATGGCCACTTGATGAGTAGGATTGAGAAAGGTGTGCACGCATGTGTGAATCCGTATGTGATATTGATGTCATACATATCTCTTCCAATCTACTCTGAGATCAAGAAAGTGAATGAACGTTGACATGATGACTATTCCATGCCTCGAGTTCATTCAGGATATCAGTGATAAAGGAATTATACATTCAGTGTAACACCATTCACGGATTATAGGATTGAAAGTTGTTCTCCAACTTTCTATTTCACTTGGGTAGCACTGATGTGTGACTAGGCACCACTCTTTTCTTGTGAAGTCATAAGTGTTATGGACTTTCACTGCCAACGTGAAATGGACCTGCAGGGTCACACACATAGGATTTAACCTAGAAGAGGATTTTTTTCCACAAATAATGTTTAGATTGATTACTAAAGGAGTTTAGTAGTTCAATTAAACACTCACTTAATTGATAGCTCAATATCATAATGTTTAAGGTGTTGGAATGATTGATTAGAGTATCAGATTTATTGAAACTGTAATTGACTAATTCTGCACAATCCGCACTCCCAACCGATCGGCTCATGTGATGAACTGATCGGCTGAGCTTGGTGAATCGATCGGCTCAGGTGGTGAGTCGATCGGATCATGGACAGGGTGAAACGATTGCTTCAAGTGTTGAAACGATCGGTTCAACTGGTCCAACTGAGCAAGATGGGAAAGTATATTTTGGTGAGAAATTTCTTTTCGTTTCATTTTCCCAATTTGATTGGAACAAGGATTGGTATTAGGAACCAGTTAGAAACAAAAGAAGAAAAGTCAATCGGGAACTGATCAGGACCACGAACCGACCGGTTTAGAAGTGAACTGACCGTTTCATGGGTCCCAACCGATCGGTTGAGGTGTCAACCGACCGGCTCAGGTCCCCAACCGACCGTTTCAGAAATGAAACGATCGGTTCAGGTTGCACAGTTGGTTGTTTTTGTGGAAAATCTCGAACCCTTCTACTCCTGCTTTAGTCCCCCATTTCCCGGGATAGAGAACCCCATCCCATGACCCTCCTATATATAGGGGTATTGGGAGCTTCTCAAAGGACAACCCAGTGCAACCAGTTGCTCTGTGAAGTTGTCGTTCTCTCTGGTTTTGGTAACCGAGAGAGCCCGAGCAAGTGCTACCTGATAAGGGAGGCACAGCAAGGGAAAGACAACTGCAGAAAGCGACTGGTGGCATGAGAGTGTGTCGGTGACTAGTATGCCGACAGGAGGGTGCAACTCCTTCCAATTCCTTGTGAGACAAGGAGATTGGAGTTCCAGGTGGTCCGTGTAGACTACTTCAGAGGTGGGAGATTTCTACCGCTTGGAGGACAACTGTCAATCGCGACAGTCCCGATGAGACCAGGAGTCATCAGTCTCGGTGTGACCAGGAGCTACACAGACACCGTCCAAGATCGTAGGTGAAGACTGCACAAGCCATGAGGTATTATCACCGAGCAAGCCTCGGGACAAGGTATGATTCCACAAACCATCCTTTCCTATTGTATAGACGTTGACGCGTTTTCTTGTTCTGGGTTTGGGGGAGAATATTTTTTGTTTCCACTGCCTTCTCTGCCTCCCTTAAAACCCAACAGCCCCATCTTCGTCACCTTCTACAAAATGGTTCAAAATCAGTTTAATAAGTCTGTTAAAATCTTCCAAAGCGACGGTGGAGGCAAATTTGTCAACCATTCCCTTAAACATTTCTTCTTCGATCATGGCATTCTTCACCAAAGCTCATGCCCCTATGACCCATCCCAAACCGGTGTTGTAGAAAGAAAACATTGCCACATCACAGAACTAGGATTAGCAATGTTCTTTGAAGCTCACTTACCCAAACATCTCTGGGCAAAAGCCTTCCACACTATCGTCTACCTCATAAATCGACTACCCACTCCCCTACTTCAAATGGAGAGCCCCTTTGAGCTTCTCTACAGGTCCAAACCCAACTACACTCACCTCCGCACCTTCGGGTGCCTCACCATAATAACACTATGGGGACGTACATCTTCCACCACAAACGGGCCACTCCACCGGGATTTCAATTTCCCGGGATGCAATTTCAATCTCGAGTTAAATAATAACACGTGATCATCCTTTTTGAAAACATGTAGTTGAATGTGACGATCGTGGATTTGTTTTGTTCTTTCTTTGTAGATCCTCAAGTTCTCATAAGTGTTCATCCTCAGCTCATCTAGCTCATTGAGCTCTAAAATTCTCTTCTTCCCTGCATCATCATAACTCATATTAAGCTTCCTTAGCGCCCAGTGCGCTTTGTGTTCTAATTCCACCGGCAAATGACAGGCCCACCCATAAACCAACCTAAAAGGCATGGTGCCTATAGGTGTTTTAAATGCAGTCCTGTATGCCCATAATACATCCGGTAGGAGTGCACTCCAATTCTTCCTTGTCAAGGCCATTGTGCGTTCCAAAATCTTCTTAATTTCTCTATTCGACACTTTGACCAGCCCTTGTGTTTGCGGGTGGTACAGGGTACCCACATTGCACTTCACCCCATACTTGCTTAATAAGGCAGAAAATTTCCGATTTGTGAAATGGGTGCCTCCATCGCTAATGATCATCTGTGGCACACCAAACCTATAGAAAATATGATCTTTCACAAACCTGCACACTACAGCCGCGTCTTTAGTCCTTGTGGTTATTGCCTCTACCCACTTCGATACATAATCAACATCAAGCAAAATGTATAAATTTGAATTTGAGGACACAAAGGGTCCCATGAAATCGATGCCCCACAGATCAAATACCTCAACTTCTTGAAACACGTTGAGGGGCATCTCTTGCCGCTTTGAGATGTTACCTACCCTTTGACAAGAATCACATCTTCTCACATAGTCATAAGCGTCCCAGAAGAGTGTAGGCCAATAAAGACCACTCTCTAACACCTTGGCCGCCATCCTTGAGCTCGCATGGTGACCACTGGTGGGAAGTGTATGACAGTGACTAAACACACTATCATATTCAACCTTCGGTACACACCTGCGCAAAATGCCGTCCCTGCATTGTCTCAACAAAATAGGATCATCCCAGAAATAATATCTTAAAGAATGGAAAATTTTCTTTTTCTCTTGATAAGTCCAATCATATGGGATTATTTTACATGCAAGATAATTAACAATGTATAAAAACCACGGATCCTTAGATTTTAAAGAGATGATTTGCTCATCAGGAAATGTCTCGGTAATGGGTATATTGATATCCCTTTCATCTATCCGCTCTAACTGGGACAAGTGGTCCGCGACCACATTCTCTACGCCTTCCTTATCCTTAATTTCAATGTTAAATTCTTGCAGCAATAAGATCCACCTAATCAATCTAGGTTTGGCATCTTTCTTTTCCATTAAGTATTTTATGGTGGTGTGGTCTGTCCATACTATAACTTTTGACCCTACCAAGTATTGCCGAAATTTTTTGAATGCAAAAACCACAGCGAGAAGTTCCTTTTTAGTTGTGGTGTAATTAAGTTGTGTCTCGTTTAAAGTCTTTGATGCATAAAAAATCACCGCGGGTTTGTTCTCAAAACGCTGCCCAAGAACAGCCCCTACTGCAAAATCCAATGCATCGCACATGAGCTCAAAAGGCTTAGTCCAGTCCAACGTTTGAAAAACTAGTGCAGAAATCAATTTTTCCTTAAGTACATTGAAAGCATCCAAACATTTTTCATTGAAATCAAACACCGCATCTTTCTCAAGCAATTCTGACAACGGTTTAGCAATTTTTGAGAAATATTTAATGAAACGGCGATAGAACCCTGCATGATCAAGAAAACTCCTTACCCCTTTCACCGAATTCGGTGGGGGTAGTTTTGAAATAACCTCAAATTTGACTGGGTCCACCTCCAACCCATTGCTAGACACCTTGTATCCCCACACAATTCCTTCACTAACCATCATATGACACTTTTCCCAATTGAGAACTAGATGTGTGTCCTCACATCTTTGCAAAACTTTATCTAAGTTGTACAGGCACTCATCAAATTATGCACCATAGATGGAAAAATCATCCATGAAAACCTCTAAACAGCACTCAACCATGTCAGAAAAAATGGCAAGCATGCAGCGCTGAAAAGTGGTTGGTGCGTTGCACAGACCAAAAGGCATGCGGCGGTATGCGAAGGTTCCATAAGGACAAGTGAAGGTAGACTTCTCTTGGTCCTTAGGATCAATGGAGATCTGATTATAGCCGGAGTAGCCATCTAAAAAGCAAAAATGAGAGTGGCCAGCCAGCCGCTCCAAAATTTGATCGATGAATGGGAGGGGAAAATGATCCTTTAAAGTTACAGAATTTAAACATCGGTAGTCAATGCAAACACGCCACCCGGTTACCAATCGGGTAGTGACAGGCTCATTTAACAAGTTATGAGTAATAGTGATTCCCCCCTTTTTATGGACTACTTATGTTGGGCTTACCCATGACGAATCAGAAATGGCAAAGATGATTCCCGCAGAAAGGAACTTAATCACCTCCTTCTTGACGACCTCCATCATGCTCGGGTTAAGTCGACGTTGTGGCTAAATCACAGGCTTGGCACCTTCCTCGAGCCGGATCTTGTGCTGGCAAAGAATAGGGGAAATCTCCTTAATATCAGAAACTGACCACCCGAATGCACCACGGTGGTTCTTCAGCACGATCATTAATTGTTCTTCCTCATCAGCACTCAGATATGCCGATATAATCACCGAAAGCTTCTCATCATCTGCCAAGAAGACATACTTTAAGTGGGGGGGGTAACGGCTAAGTTCCAACTCAGGCAGGCAGATCAATGAAGACTGAAGCGGTGGTGGCAGCAGTCCAAGATCCTCATAGTGCTTAGCATAATAGCAAGGGAGCACCTGAAGCATTTTCACACATTCTTGTAAGGATGTGCTTCTTATCCAATCATCCATGATGTTGAATAGGCATGCTTCGAGGGGCAATTTCAGATATGAATCGATCATAGAAACTGCTATAGCATCATCCTCAGTAGATAGAGGAATTTCCTCCTCTTCATCATTTGGGTAACCCACAACTTTACAAAGAGACACTACTTTGGTTTATTCCATAATATCCATGGCCAGCGTTCCCTTATCTACCTTGGTCATAACATGAGCCATATCCAGAAATGGCTTTCCTAAATAGAGGGAAATGTTCTGATAATAGTGCTTCACCTTGCGACATTGTTCCTTCGCCTGTGATTGTTTTGTGTTTGGTGACATGACCATCTCAATTTGTCATCAGCTATTCCCAATGTCAAACGACCTCTACCCATTTCCAGTATCATATCAGCAGTAGCTTGGAAGGGTCTTCCTAAGAGCAACTCATTCCCTTGCTCATCCTGAATCTCCATGACTACAAAATCTGATGGGAACACAAATCTGTCAACTTTTACCAAGACATCCTCACAAATGCCATATGGCCTAACCACAGAATTATCTGCTAGTTGAATTGTCATGTTGCTTTGCCTAGATTCTTTAAGTCCTAGCTTCTTGAAAGTAGAAAGAGGCATCAAATTAATACTTGCCCCAGAGTCGCATAATGCTTCGCCGAATTTCACCATACCTATGTAACATGAAATATTGAAGCAGCCCAGATCTTGTCATTTTGGTGGTAATGAGCTCAAAATGAATGTGCTAACCTGCTCTTTAAGAACTACCACCTCAGTATCAGGAATCTTCCTCTTCTTGGTGATTATATCTTTTAAGAATTTACCATACGAAGGTATCTCCTCAATCACCTCTAGCAACAGAATATTAACAGAGAGCTTTCGAAAATTGTCCAGAAATTTCTTGAACTGAGCATCAACTTTCTTAGATTTAAGACCTGTTGCGATAAGGGACAGGAACGACTTGTGCCCTTTGATGGGGTGGCACATAAGGCATCATGGTATCCTTATCCTTCTCCACAATAGGCTCTTCAGTGGGCTTCTCTACAACATCATCCACTATTTCTAACACTGTGACTTCCTCGGTGGCCTCACCCGTTGCTTCCGGCTGTGTTGTGCTTGGTTCATCGGCCTTAGACTTTAAAACCTTTTTTCCACTTCTCAACAAAATTTCCTTAGCTTGTTGATTCCCTCTTGGAACGTTGGTATTTCCCGAAAAACCTTGTTGTGTTGGCTTCTTCATATTTTCTATCTCAGCTGCCATCTGTTCTAAAGATGTCTCATGAGTCCTCATCTGAGCCCCATGACTCTGTAAAGTTTGCCCAAATTGATTCATAAATTCTCCTTGTTGCTTAATCTGTTGGCCAAATGTGCTCATCAGCTCTTGATTCTGCTTTATCACCTGATTAAGCAACTCATTGTTCTTTTCCTCTGCCGACGGTTGTAGTTTGGCATCGGGGTCCTCCAGGAAATTGTTTGGGTCCTTCCATGAAATTTTTTCATCTTTCCTCCAAGAATAGTCATTGTTTCTATACCCCTATTGCTGGCGCATAAATTTCACTTGTTCCTCATCATCAGATTCTTTGTCTTCGTTTGCTTGCAATTTCTTGGCTAATAAGTCCATCTTCTCATTCAACTCCTTGATGGCCTTTGACTCACCTGCAACTCGAACCTGTTCTGGTGTGTCTCTGTCGCCCCATGATTGTTTTCTGGCCATATTTTGCAAAATTTTCCAACACCTAGTGCCAGTGTTGTTCAAGAAGAAACAGGAACCTGCTGAGTCTAGATTTCTCTTGTCGTGCTCATTTAAAGCAAAGTAGAAGATCTTCACTTGTTTTTCTTTATCTAGCCCATGATGTGGACACTTCTGCAACATTATCTGAAAGCGCTCCCATGTCTCAAAATATGTCTCCCCAGCTCTTTGACAGAAATTATTAATCTTCCGTACTAGGTCATTGGTTTTCTCCAGTGGAAAGAATCTCTCGAAGAAAACCTCGATCATTTGATCCCAAGTCTCGACTGTCTCATCATCAAGGTTATGCATCCATTCCTGTGCATTGCCTACAAGAGAGTTGGGAAACAGCTTCAAATATAGTACCTCCAGTGGAAACCTATCTATCTTGATCATATCACAATTTTCCACGAAAGTGCTGATGTGGGCAACAGGGTCTTCATTCTTCAGCCCGTGAAATGCTTGAGACTTGACCAAGTTTATCAGTGTCGGATCAATCTTATATGTTGGAATGTTAATTGCCTGCCTTTTGATCGGCCCCTTTGATGCTGATGAGGAAGAAGCCTTTATCTTCTACCATATTGTCTGTTCCTCAGCCATGGCTTCTGGTTCATAGTCCAAATCTATATCCTCAGGTTGATCTTGAATGTTGTTCTCTTCATCGTCTCGTCCCAAAGGTGGAACCTCTGGTGATGACTGTGCGTAGTCTGTGCTACACGTCTTCACCATGCACTAGTACCAGCAAGGTAATAAATTTGATTAAGTACAGTGCTAGGCAATTTCTAAATATGAAAGATAAATGATAAATTTCAAGAATAATAATAAAATGAAATGTGGCCTAGAGTGGCCACTTGCAGCACTCGTAGTGCCGACAGTTGTCGTGTCCCCGGCAGTGGTGCCAACAACTTGACACAGTTTTACTGTGCGTATAACGCAAGTGCACACGTCAGAGTAATATAGGCCTTTGTGAGGCCCGAGTCGAACACATGGACATTGAATTGTCGGTAGACTAATTACTAACTACTCGTGATCAGGTAGACCAATTAAAAAGGTTTCAGAGTTGATTGAAAAAGAAAATAAAAATAAAAGAAAACAATGCAATCGATTAAATGTTTAGTTTAATCAATTTAAACTGGAGTCTTTAGGATTGCGGTTTCATCGCAGGCTCTCGTCGAAATAATTTCTACATAATTACCCTAATTCATCTCCTATTCCGGGTAGTGGCCTGTAGTCAGAATTGTTCACTTTTACGATACAGTTCACTACCTAAATCTAGGTCGTTTCCATGGTAGTAGCAACCTATACCCTAAACTAGGTGCATTAAGATCCTACTCTGGGTTTCCACCATTAACTACACATCGCCTTGTTCAAAGGATTTATTAGTTAATGTGATTTTCATCTCTTTTCAACCATTAACTCTTCTTTCAAAGTAATTAAAGGCATTATATTATCATTAGGGTGATCAATCATAATGATATAAGGGAGAAAACAAAATCATACCACGGATTTGAGAGAAAAATTATGATGAACTATATAAAAATGTCATACAACGATTACCAGGGCTACTCCCAGTCCTAAAGACAAAGGGGATTAGCCCCACATGTTCGTCTCAATGAAAAACAACATGAGGGAAAAAGAAGATATGGAGAAAACATGGATAGATATTGTGTAACCCCTGAACGGAGGAGATCCGGGCATTCCTCGATGTAGGGCGAGCGTTCTACAGCATTCCGGCGGTGGAAAACTCCTTCGCCAACCTTTGGTACGGTCGGGGCATGGTTCTCGGCTCCTTTCTCTTCTCCTCTCCTCCTTGAGACTTGTACAGTGGCTAATAACGTGATAGATTTCTTAGGGCCGCCTTAATTAGGTATATGCACCACTTTAGGTTGCCCAAAAATAACCACTGTATGATTAGACACGATCTTTAGCAAAACATGATCTGACGGTGTCGATACCATCGACGCGGGTCGATGGTATCGACCCCCTGGGGTAGCAAAACTCCTTCTATTTCTAGCATCCTCTCTGAAGATGGCTCGATACCATCAATGTGGTGTCGATGGTATCGACTTGTTGATACCTGGCACGCTATTGTCATCTCGATAGCATCGACAGTTAGTCGATGGTATCGACTCTTTAAACGTCACTTTTGCTATGGAATCCGTCGCTAGATCTCATCCTGTTGAGGAAAGCTCGATACCATCGACGTGGTGTCGATGCTATCGACAAGCTCTTCTTCTTCTCCGACAAAGTCACTGTGGTCAGGTCGATGGTATCGACCTCCCGTCGATGGTATCGACGGATCCAGATATGCGAACTACCTAAAACAAAGAGAAGAATACCAATCAAATTTGATAAATATGATCATTAATACAAAATCAGGTGAAATATGGTAAATTTGATGCGTTACGAGATTATAGGCTAAAAGAAGTGAATCATGCGAAATTAGTCAAAAATATGACAAGAACACGCATAAAACCAATATAAACAAGCCTATTAAAATGACTCAAAATCCTCAAATCAAACCTAATGCAAAAGGATCACCTCTACACCTGTGAAAACAAATAAACATACCAAAACCAAGAATGTTTAGTCCTATCACCTTTGTGGACAGTTTCCAAAAGAGCTCGACACTTGTCAAGGATTCATATGGAAGTGATTACAAAGTTATGGTTAACCATCTTGATGTGGAAGAAGACAGGAAGAGAGCCCCATTCGTCTTTGTGAACCCATGGACCACCTAACATGGATTGACTAAAATTATTTCCTCTTGTTTGGAGAAAACAAAGGAATGTTCTTCAATGTAAAAGCTTAAATATATCAAACAACATCTACTAGTCTGGAACAAAAATAAAGTTGGAGATGAGGCATGAGGCATTACCTGAACAACTACCTGTCTATTATGGATTTCTAGTTCCTTTTGAGCAATGAATCCTCCATCTTTCTTCCAACTTATAAGAGTAGCTACTCCAGCATCATACAAGTTTACAAAGATTTCTGAGGCCAATTTTTTGAAATTGACATACATCTGTAGCAATCAACAAATACTCATATAGTTTTAAAGAACTATTACAGAAAATAGTTTAAAACAACCTCCTAGATGTAAGATTAAAATTGGGGAGCTTCTAAAAGTAGTTGAATTTGCAAGCAGGCTTCTACTTTTAACTCAATGTGGTTTCTGAAAAAACTGCACATAAATGAAATTTCAGACTTTGTCATCCTTTTCTTAGCATTATGAGAATGTAGAAATCAATTAATATTCAGTAGGGATCAGCCCCATCCCCTTGATATGGATGTTTCCCTCTAACTGCTAAAGTAACACATTAGTAAGAAAGAAATGTAAATAACTATCTTGTCCAATGTACAGAATAGAGTAGAAGTTTGCTATAATGGGCACGCATTGCAAGTGATATACAAAATTGGATCTGAAGTATTGTCATTGGTATAGTTTGTTACTTTTGATTTAGACTGGAGCTTATCAAAATGGAGAAGGAAAAATTATCTAAAGTATCAACAAGAAATGGGTGATTAGTTTTAGCAGGTTGCATTTAGTTTTACTACACATTTAAACTGAGAATGTGATTCATTGTCCCTTTCTTCAGAAACTAGAATGATCATTTAAATATAATAAAAAAACTAAGATGCCTATATAAAAAATTATGTAGAGAAGCTCTCAATAGATAGAAGCGAAGATGTTTCTAACATGTGATTATGCGTGATTAAGGGGTTATGCTTACCTTGTTCACAATATACCAACTCTACTTCTAACTCCTCTAAGGAAGATAAGCCTCTGGTTGAGGTTAGTGATGAAAAGAGGGCATGATTAAATGTTTTCTCTGGTCATCTCGTTCCACTTTCATGTGGCAGAAAGAATATTCTGTACTGATGTCACTATGTGTGGTGGTCTGACACCATTTTATCCTACATCAAAATAACAATAATGAATCAATCAACATCAACTCAAATAATAAATGTGCACCCAATTAGACCATGGAATTCATTCACTTGGCTACGTTCAACTCAAATAGAGAATTCTAGGATCAAGCAATAAACAAAAAGAAAGAAAAACATCCAAAATACCTGAGATTTGAGATCTTGAAAATCATACAGTCGGCCACTTTGAGACCTTTAAACCAATAGCAGGCTAGCAATATGAAGAATGAACAACTTGTTTCAGGAGCAGCTTCAACATATTCATGTAAGGGTCGGTACTGTCACTCATCACAGTTCACAGACTGGAACATTGGGTGCACAACTACTCAGAGGGTTGGACTTAGAATAGAGCTAAGGCTGCTCCATACCTACCCAATTGTCCACCTCTTGGGTACCAACTGTCGTGGGCTACACAAAAAGAAATGTTAATGATGTATTTCTAGCTGATAAAAATGAGATCAGTGTCACTACAATATTTAGGATTCACCAGGGTATCACTACATTAATATAAACCTAAACTACTGACCTTTGATGTCCTTTCACAACTGAAGTTTGAGGGATCCTCTTTAGTTTGCAGATTGCTCAAGCAAAGGGACAAGATTGCATTGAAATTGAGATGGACGCTCTTAATGTATAAAAAATAATTTCTAATCTTGCAACTAGCTGTAGTGTTCCACCCAAACGACTAATGTTAACCCATATAGCTTGAATTATATATAGCTACCTTACAGTGCAAAGTCATCAAATGTTTGATAGTAGATGGGAAGGTAATTGTAATGTGTTGTTGAGGTATCATGTACGCAATACCATAGAATAATAGTCCTCTTGTGTAGAATACGATGGCCGAAAGTCAGTAGGTTAGTCTTCCATAAAATGTATGTGCTGACCAAAATCACTAACAGATCAGTTGACATCGCCTTAGAACTAAGCAATGTTTGTTGATTGTCTTTATGAATATGTGGATCCAAAGACCCCATTGTTCTAAGAACCTGATTCACAAAATATTAGATTGGACCTAAAACATCAGAGTTTTTTTTCTTTCAAGTTCCAAATTCTACCTTGACATATAGCTTTAGAATATTATGCAGTCAGACCAAGATAATTAATCATGCATCAGTTTCTACAGTCAAACCCATATAGAGAAGCTATTTAACAGAAAAAGAAACTCCATAAATAGGGGTATAAGAAATATCAGGAATAATAAAGCACCATATAAAACAATATTTTAAAAAAATGGCAAATAAACTGCAGTGGTTGTGAAACGGTCAAAATGGGTGGGGTATTGTAGGAAGCTGAGTTATAACTCACCTAAGTGGAGGAATACCCACTAATCATCATTAGTTCATGGACCTAGGCTAACAGTCCAGAAGCAGAGTTTCCTTAGGTTCTTGTAGCATTAAGTGCATGCAACATGCCCTTGTCACTTTCGCCAGCAAATGCAGCATCTAATTAGTAAAATCTTCTATTGAATGAATCATTTTATCCAACATTACATGGTTAGAGGTAGTAATTCATACACCAGACTAGAGTGATTTCATTATCTGGAAAAATTAGAGAGTTGTTGCGTAGTTCAAAAGCTACAAAAATGTCCAATATTTTTTGTATCTGACTTCAAAAAAGCATGTTCATCACTTGCCTCAGTATATAAATAAGAAAGTCATCAGTGACACCATATATACACTAGCAAGGTATATTTTAAACTGACTTGTAGTAGGCCATACAGACCTTCTTTGAAACAAGTCGAATTCAATCACCAGGACAACAAAAGATCATCAAACACTCAATAACTATTCAATGAAAAAATAGCTTGAGATGGGAAGGCTAATGCCTATGACATTCATCCAAAAGTAAGCACTAAGATTAGATAGAGAAAGTCAATATTAGATACTTCCTCTCATTCAGAACATGGAAACATGGGGAGAGACTAGATAAACACTTAGCAAACACTTCATAACAATATATCACCTGTCAAACAACTCCTAGTTTGATCTTATTCCATTATCCCTTGGATACTGAACAAGCTACAACAATAAATAAATCATGTCACTGCATAACAATTTAGTTTCCAATAGATATTCCAACTATGGCGAGCTGTGGGGGGTTGTGAAGACAACTGCTACACTATCCAAGATAACAAAATCAAGATTGATGGTGCCTATTTATGATGGGTGTTGGGATGAGATGATAGACATCTCACTGGCAGCAATGTCCACCTATAAAGGAGTAAAGAAATATTTCATAATGAGTTGGACTAGTTGATTAATAACCCCTGCAACACGAATATGAAAATCAGCAGTAGAAGTTTCCACCACTACTGGTACAAGTATCACATATGCACCATAAGATCGTGCTTGCATATCAAACAATTCAAATTTGATTGATCAGGTTCCCATGTTTGTGATAACCATACTGGTAGTGTAGGACTTCTTGAGTTTATATCTCACTATGGACATTTACAGTAGCATGTCTTGCAGTGGTACCCAATAATAAGGAATAATGTGCTCTCTTTCTCTCCTATTTGAAGAGCAACTATCACATTATTAATTGATATAAATTGGATGTAGATGTTGAGCCATTGTTCCTACTATGGTGTTGATATATAGGGCAACTGTAAATGCATGAGAGAATCTATCCTCACTTAGCTTCAATGCTCACTCAATATTGATTTTCCCATTTTCATATAAATGAAAGCATTGAAATAGAGTTGATAACAATCCACTAGTACCGACAAAACCAATGACATATGATCTCCCTTCCATGCATGCTTACTCTCTATTTAATGAAATCAAGTTATGTATCTACTATTGGTCAGCTTTTTCATATTCATAAGTTGGTTTAAACATGATCTAAGGCTGGGTTGGTTTGCATGAGCTATTTTTATGGAATGCACATTCTCTATTAATGTTAGTATAAAATAATGCTTGGTTTGTATAGATTGAAACTATCTCTCTCTAACATTTTATGTATATTATCTCATTTTGGATTTGTAATTTGGAAATCAACTATTGGAGGTCGTCTAAATTTCTTACATTTTATATGTTGTTAATGGTAAATTCTGAACTCAGCATTCAGTGGTTTCAGTTGTAGGTGTTATGGTAATGTTGGATGAAACAATTATAGTGTATTAACACTCCTTCCAGCTATTAGGTGTAGAGAATTTCTTGTACCTAATCATCTGAATATTTATCAGCTAACATGTAAGATTGAAGCTTATGATCTCTGTACTTGAGGTTGTTATTAAGTACGATGAGGAGAGGTTGAAATTGGAGAAGGAATACGAGTTAAAAGGAAAAAAAGAGGTTTGTTCTTTTCTCCTACCAATTAGCAAGAACTTATCACTCAGAGAATCATTGTATATGAAATAAAACTTACAACTACTCTAGTTTCTAGATAAATTAGGATGATGGAGGTGAGATAGCTTTGATAATAAAAATGAACATACTGAGGAAATGGATGCAACTACTACAAAGATGTGTGCCTCTAAGATTTTGTGTGGTCTTGACTTTAATATGAAAATACAAGCCAAGAAAATAATATTAATGCAATATTGTTAATGGTCAAAGAAGACCAAACTGTGCAACATATGCAACAGACGAGTTCATGTTCCCACAACTTTTAAAGATTCACCATGTCATCTTGATAACAATAGACTTACTGCACTTCAGTAAAATATTATTAAGCTAAAAAATAGTTTGCAGTATATGTTTTACACTTATTGATACAAAAATCACCTAACTACATTACTCTAATGAACAAACTACTGTATCATCATGATCCTCCCCTTTACTGTTGATGGAGGATCATAAACTTTTAGGAATATATTGAGTTGGGTTAGGGTGAGGAATTACAATGAAAGTATCACAATGAAAACCATATCACTGGATTAATAGAGGATGAATCATGGTTTTTAATGTATGATCAAACCCAATTGAAAGAGTAGTAGGAAAGTATGTTGACACTCAATGAACCAACAAGACTACTTGTGGCAGATTTGGGATGCATTATCTATGTCACCTACCAACTAATTCCTGCTGTGCCATCCTTGGCTTCCTAGTTTCCTTAGTCGTGCTCTGCCACACCAGGCCTTGAGCTTCATCACCACCACCCTCAGAGCCCCAAGGTGACAATCACCAATCCTCCCCGCTACAACATCTCCATCATGCATCTAGTCATTGGCTTCTCTGGAAAAATTTTCCTAGGGTGGACGGGGTATAGAGTCCCCTGAGGAATGGTGAGGTAGCAGTCAGGAGTATCCACTACGCCTCCTGCAACTCCTCCTCTACCCAATGGACTGACATGTGTGGGGATGAAGGCTTCATTGATAGGTGGTCGATGGGTGGTGGAGGAAATTAGGAGATGATTGGAAGCACCACAGGTGGAGGCAGGCAGGGTGCCGATTGGGGTGGAGATGGGGCATTTGAAGGGACCTTGCATGATGGATTGCAGGCTAATGACAGCATGATGAGCATAACCAGGAGGAGTAAAGCATGGATCAGTGACAGTGATGATGGTGGTGCTACTCACATGGTGGCTGGTCTTCCTTGCACTGGCAGTTGTGGTGACAGATCAATCAACAGTAGGTCGAGTGGTGCAGGGAGTAGGAAATTTGGGAGTGAGGAGGCATTTTCTCTGCACTAAGAAACTCGTGATTAGGGAAAACACAATTTAGGGAGAGGACTAACTACATTGGGGACAGAGAGAGACTCCGAATTGGAGAGGGAAGAATAATGTAATTTTATGAAAATGAAGTTTGGCGCGGGTGTGGAAATGTGTGCGCTCGTTTTTGAAATTACAAAGAGGGTATTTGTAGTTATGTTGTAGGTAACTAGTTGTTATTATATTAACTAAATTTTTTGCCTATAATAAAATCATTTGTAAAGAAAACTGATTTTAAACTACATATAAAATATATGTAACTAGTATAATTGTAGCGAATGGATCTTTTTTTTGGTAGTGAAACCTAAAGATCCACCACTAAAACTCGTCTGCATACCTAGGTTAGAAAGGGGAAGGTTGAGGGAGGTCAATCTAGGTCAAACTAGGGCTAGGGAGAGGAAGGATAGGGCTAGGGTTGAGAGCTTAAGGGAGCTAGAGGTTGGATCGGTCAACTTTTCTCTAATTGAGAGGGAGAATAGTCAGCCAAACCTATATTAAGTTTGCTCCAGCCCGACCACAGTCGAGTTCTGTTACTCAAAAACTCGACCGATAGGCTCCTTAAAAAAGCTCTCGGCCTCCGATGGTCAACATGACCTATAATTAGAAATCCTAATTTCTATCCACTAGAGTGATAATTAAATTTATTTTTCAAGTCCATTATGTATTTTAAACATACTTAGGAACATATCACTCATCATTGGGTACTATTTTGTGATAAAACAAGTGTTTGCAAAAATACCCAAAAATAAGAGAAAAATAAGGAAAAATGAACATGAAAAACTGATTTTTAGCATATTAGCAAGCAATGGTGATCAAAACATACGCAAAGCATATAGGATAGATGACAGGTAGCCAAAAGGAATATCAAATTCATTCAAAGAAGTTATGTGCAGTTTAAATCTAATAATGTTAAATTGCTCCCTAGCTAGAGGTTTAGTGAAAATGTCTGCTAACTGGTTTTTTTTGTCCACATGCATGATATAGATATCCTTTTTGGCAATGTGATCACAAAGAAATTGATGGAGAACCTCTATATGCCTAGCTCTACTATGCAAGATAGGATTATATGACAAGTTAATTGCACTAATATTATCACAATAAATAGGGGAAGCATCAAAATGAATGTTAAAGTCTTGGAGCATTTGCTTCATCCATAGGACCTGAGCACAACAACTTCTAGCTGCAATGTATTCAACCTCGGTGTTTGATAATGCCACTACGCTCTATTTCTTGGAAAACCAAGACACCAAGCATGGTCCTAGGAGAAAGCAAGTGCCACTTGTGCACTTTCTATCAATCAAGCACCCTACGTAATCCAAATCACTATAAGTAGTAAGAGTAAAGTCCCTTGACTTGGGATACCATAGTCCAAAATTTTGGATTTTGGCTTAGTACCTTAAAATCCTTTAAATAACTATAAGATGTGATTTCTTAGGATTTGATTGAAAGCAATCACACAAGATAACACTAAACATTATATCAGGTCTAGAGGCAGTTAAGTAAAGTAAACTTTCGATCATACCTCTATAGAACTTCTCATCTACCTTCTCACCTTCTTCATCTTTGTTAATTTTGGCAGTGTTTGACATGGTTGTATCCATTGTCTTGGTGTTCTCCATCCCCAAGTGATTGAGTAACTCACTTGTGTACTTGCCTTGGTTGATGAAGTTCCCATCTTGTGTTTGCTTGATTTGAAAGCCGAGGAAGAATGTGATCTCACCCATCATAATCATCTCAAATTCACTTTTCATAAGATCACTAAATTCTTTGCAAAGATCAATATTCATTTTGCCAAAAGTGATATCATCAACATATATTTGAATTATAAGAAAATTGTTAGAAGTGTTCTTTAGAAATAAGGTAGAATCTACTTTGCCCATGATATACCCATGATCTAACAAAAAGTTCTTTAATTTCTCATACAAAGCTCTAGGTTCTTGTTTGAGTCCATAGAGAGATTTGTGCAGCAAATAAACATGGTTAGGTAAACTATCATGTTCAAATCCAGGAGGTTGCACAACATACACTTCCCCTTCAGTTGTACCATTCAAAAATGTACTTTCAACATCCATTTGATAAAGAAGAAAGTTTTTATAACTAGCAAAGGCAAGTAACATACGAATGGACTCAAGTCTAGCTATAGGTGCATATGTTTCATCAAAATTTATACCTTCCTATTGATTGTAGCCTTGAGCCACTAACCTTGATTTGTTCCTTTCCACTTTGCCGATTTCATAAAGCTTGTTGTGGTAAACCCAATTGGTGCCAATGATATTTCTATAACTTGGTCTTGGCACTAGGGTCCATACTTTGTTCTTTTCAAATCTCTCCAATTCTTCTTGCATAGATGGGATCCACTCATCATCCCCAAGAGCTTCTTTGACATTCTTTAGCTCGAGTTGTGAGATGAAGGCGGTGTTGCCTTATTCTTTGTTGAATGTAGTCTGTGTCTTCACTATTTCAAATAGATCACCTAAAATCAGCTCTTTTGGATGATTCTTTGCAAATCGGGGAGTTGGATCCTTCTTCTCTTCATCTTTTTCTTCTTCTTGAGTGACCACCTCTTTTTTCTTTTGGGTAATGTTGAGCTCTTTTAGAATAGGAATTACTTCGCCTGCAACATCATCATTTGGAACAATATCTTTGGGAATAGAGGGGTTAGTCTCAATAAACTTAACATTTATAGACTCTTCTACTTTAGCAAGATCAACATTAAATACTATGTAAGCCTTGCTAGTAGTGCTATAGCCAAGAAAGAAAGCCATGTAAGATTTCAGATCAAAGTTGTCGAGAGAATCTTTCATATTCAAAACAAAACAAGGACATCCAAAAATATGGAAATACTCAACAAAAAGCTTCCTACCACGTCATAGCTCATAGTGGGTTTTCTTCAAAGAAGGATGTGTCAAAACCTAGTTTTGCACAAAACATGAGGTACTGACAACTTCAACCCAAAACTTCTTAGGAGTGCATACTCTAGAAGCATGATCCTAGCCATCTCCTGTAGTGACCTATTCTTCCTCTCTACAACCCCATTTTGTTGAGCTGTTCGAGGTGAAGAGAATTTATGTGCATGACCAGATTCTTGACAAAAATGTTCAAAAAGATCGTTTTCAAATTCTCCCCCATGGTCACTATGGATGAAAACAATCCATCAAGAGGCTTCATTCTCAATTCGTTTACAAAAACTCAAGAAAACGTCAAGCGTATCACTCTTGGAGATGAGAAAGAAGGTCTAAGTATATCTAGAGAAATCATCGACAATAACAAGGAAATACTTGGAACCACAAAGTGATTGAGTTCTCAATGGTCCAAATAGATCAATGTGAAGAAGTTCAAGAGCTCTCTTGGTACTAAGGACTCCTTTGGATTTGAAGGAGGACTTGGTTTGCTTTCATTAGGTACAAGGTTGGCATTCCTCATCCTTTTCAAAATCCAATTTGGGAAGTCCCTTGACCAAGTCCTTTTTGCTCAACATCTTCAACTAATGCATATTTACATGACCAAGCCGACGATGCCAAAGAACAATATCATTCAAGTTGACTAATAGGCATCTACCAACAATAGGTTTAATATAGTCAAGAACAATAACATAAATATTACCACTTCTAGTTCCCTTATATATAACTTGATAGGTGAAGGAATCTAGAATCAAGCATTCAAAAGAAGTAAATTACACAAGGTAACCATTGTCACATAATTGACTCACACTAATTAAATTGTGATGTAAGCCATCTAAAAAAAGAACATTCTTGATACACAAGGATTCACCTACGTCACCCTCACCTTTGACTTTACTTTCTTGTTGTCCCCAAAGATGACTGAACCTCCTTTCTATTTAGTGAAGTTGTTGAAGTGTCTTATATCACCTATCATATACTTAGTGCAGCCGCCATCAACAACCCGTCTTCATTTTTCCTATAAGAAAGGAGAGTATCGGTTCCCAACTCAAACTTTAGGATCCAAAGTGAGCTTGGGGACCCATTTCATCTTTGGGTTGGTCCCCTTAGGCTTGTAAGGACAATAAGTAGAGTAATGATCATCACACTTGCAATAAGAACAAACCAAAGGATTCTTAGTACTAGAAGACTCTCCTACAAAGAAATATGTCTCCTTGCTCTTTTTCTTACCTTTGGATTTGCTCTTTCCTTTTGGTGCTCCCCCTACAAATCCAAAACTACTAGTACCACTTTGTTTGGTAGAATGGTCAATGATTCATTTAGGGATTTTTTCCCTTTGAGGGATTTCTGTAGAGATGCCCTTACTCTATGATTATCATCATTAAGATATATAATAGTAGAATACAAACTAGAAATATCATCTCTAGCATGAAAAAGGTCGGCCTCAAGACAGAGGGCTTTAGTCAAATAGGAATATTTCTCAAGATAAATGGAAGCAATATCATTACTAGGCAAGATAGGTCTAGAAGATAAATCATTAACTTCACCAAGCAACCTAGCATTTTCAGATTTAAGAACTTGAATTTCCTTAAGATAAACATCCCTCTAATCTGCACGAGCATCATCAAGAAGCTTAAATTCAAAATTTTAAAATTTAAGAGTTTCAAGATCCTTTAGGAACTTTTGGTTATCTTCCTTAACAGTTTCAATGTTCTTAAGATAGATATCTTTATCTACCTCAAATCCATTATATTGGAGCTCAAGATCAAGATATTGGCCTTGCAAGTTATCAATTCTCTAAAGATGAGTTTTCTCATTTAGCTCAAGAATTTCAAGTTTCACATACAAATCATCAATAATTTTTCCTAACATTTCTTTTAGATTTACATTTAGCAAAAGAAGAACAGGTAGAAACAAGCATGTCAATAATTGCTTTCTTAGATAGCTCATGCAAGCTTACCTCACTTACCTCACCAATTGCTTCACTAGTAGAGGCCATGAGTGCAAGGTGGCACTCCCCATCTTCTTCAAAGCTTGAGCTACTTGAGAATGAAGCTTCCCAAGCTACATGAGCTGCATTCTTGTATCTCTTCTCCTTCTTGTACTTCCTATTGTACTTGCTCTCCTTCTTGTACTCCTTCTTGGAGTTGCCCTTGTGGTGTGACTTTCTTGACTAGGGACATTCACTCTTGTAGTGTCCCTTTTATCCACACTTATAGCATCTAGGAGTAGAGGAGAAGGCTTTCTTTCCCTTGAAGTGTTCACCCTTGATGTAGTTGGCTTCATGCTCACTTGGTCCATCATTTTCACCAGAGGAGTAAGGAGAAGTCCGACAAGCAAGTTATTGTTGAAGGATGACTGCCTCTACTTGTGCTTTGAAAGCACTATCTTTGATCTT
The DNA here is from genome assembly GCA_963693085.1 of Alisma plantago-aquatica. Classification (NCBI taxonomy): domain Eukaryota; kingdom Viridiplantae; phylum Streptophyta; class Magnoliopsida; order Alismatales; family Alismataceae; genus Alisma; species Alisma plantago-aquatica. Next base: position 187,976,047 of record OY856415.1, read on the forward strand.
CTTGGCTTCCTTCTCTTCTTACTTGGCTTCTTCTTCTTACTTGTCATGCCTTGGCTCATGAGCTTGGAGGTTGCCAATGAGCTCTTCAGTTGGGATGTCACCAAGGCTCCTCACTTCTTCATTGGAGGTCACATTTGACTCCCATCTATTTAGTATAGTCCTCAAGATCTTGGAGTTGATAACACCTCTATCCAATGTGTTGCCCAAAGCAGTTAGCCCATTGATGATGACATTGAGTCTTGAGTACATCTCCGCAATCCCTTATTTCTTGCACATCTTGAAGTTATCTAGAAGGTTGTTCAACATGTAGATCTTAGCCTCCTTGACTTGCTTTGTTCCCTCATATGTGATGCACAATTTGTCCCAAATATCATAGGTGGTGTCCCAAGATGAGATATGATTGAACTTCGTTGGGGTAAGGGATGCATAAAGGATGCTTATGGCTTTGTCATTGAGTTGGGCTTCTTTGAGTGCAGCTTCACTCCATGTTACAACAACTCCGGTTGGCTCCTTGTATGGTGTGACCATCACCTTCCACATGTCAAAGTTCATGCCTTAAATGTAGAACTGCATGTGCCTCTTCCAATAGAGGAAGATGGTGCCATGAAAGACCGAAGGACTCATGGAGAAGCCTCCCTCTAGGTTGAGAGAACCAAGTAGGTTGTCGCCCATTTTATCATCTCGTGGGAGATTATTGGAGAAGATCCTTTGTTCTGATACCACTTGTTGGATCTAGGGCTCTAGAGGGGGGGTGAATATATCTTCAAAATTTCTCACAAGATAGATTAGATCTTCAAACTATATCAATCAAAACCAATAGCTTAAGTGAAATTTGAAGTCCTAACTAACACACATAGAAAGGATGAGAGAAAATGGAACAAACACTTGACAAGGCCGTTTAGAGTGGTTTCACTCTCCAAATTAGGAGAGAGTCAATCCACTACCTAGAGAGGTCAACCTCTAGGACTTTGTAAGTACTTTCCTCTATATATTCACGAATAAAAGTTACAAAACGAGACCACCGAAAGACTTATCTATCTAATACAAAGATTCTTCCACCTTACCAAAGACTTACCCACTTTGCAAGAGTCTTCTGCCTTCTTCCAAGGACTTCCCTACTCTTGCACAAGTCTTCAGGCTTCAAGGGATTACCCACTCTTCTTGGATCTCCAACCTTTGCCTTCTCCTTCACATGGAGAAGATCTTCACCTCTTCTTAAACCTTGAAGAAGAACAAAAATAGCTCCACCTTCACTCGGAGTAGCTTGCTTCGTCTTTGCTTCATTGAGGAAAGGGGTAGGGAAGATGGAATAGAATGATATATTTACAAGAACAAGGAAGTAGCTCTCTTACTACTGACCTATCTCACTCATAATCACAAAATGAAGTATAAACTAAAGAGAGAAAGGGGCTCAAGGAGTGGACACACACTCAACTATAGCAAGGACTTAGAATAACAAGAATGAGCAAACTTGGAATGAACTCTAAGGTGTCTTATTTTAAGCTGGGGGTGTTCCCTTGAGTGTGGGATCACTTAAGGGAAAAATATAGCTATTTTCCAATTTGCAATGGATATATTCTTGGTCAAAGAAACTCATCCATGGTTATAATCACTTTTTCTGTGTTGTATGTACAGTTCATTCGGTCGACTTCTAATAAATATAACTCGACTGATCCACTAAATGACAAAGCCAATTTTCAAACTATCGATCGAGTTTGTTCTGGAAAACTCGACCGATGAGATAAAATTAGTTTTGCTCAGTGATTCGGTGGGTCAAGTTCTGTGAGTGTATAACTTGACTGATTGGTCTCTCCAGAAAATCTATCACTGGATCAGTCGAGTTTCCAACTCGACCGATAAACAGCCTGTGACAAATTTTCTAAATAGACATTTGAGTGATTAAACCATGGAATTAAGTGTCCCTAATTTTTTTTCATCTTAACTACAAGTCATATCATACATACAAGTGATTACAAAAATAATCTAATGTTATTTGTAGTGATTTCCCAAAATGCACACTTGCATTGCTTTTGACTTGAACTTCAACAAGGTAGGGCTTGTATAATTTGATCCTTTTCATGTACCTAAAGCTTGAAATTTTTCTTGAACAAACATATTAGATACATAGGAATGTAATGGTTAAGTCATTATTAAAATATGGGAAATGTATAACTCTCAAATCAACAAGCACACCAGAACTTATCAGAAAAACACCATCTACTTAATTAACGCCTAACGACTTGTTTGTTATGCGGTGAATGGAGAGGAGGGGAGGGGAAGGGGAAGGGCTTAAGTTGTTTGGTTGCGCATGGTGAATGGGAGAGCAAGGGAATGGATGGGAATACAAGAGAATGGAGGGAAAATAATCAAGTATATTTCCAGCCACTTTTCTCCCCATCAAATCGGAGTGGAGACAAAGGGAAGGGAAAAGACATGGCGGAAAATTTATTATAAAGTTTGGAGGAAAATATGGAATGCAGAGGGAAAATATAAATAATATGGTAGGAAATACTTGTATAGTTTATAACCAATGAGAATAAAGAGTATATATTATCTCACCTCACTTTGAGGGATATACAAAATGTTGGGGGAAATTTGGAGAGAAAATTAGAAGGAAAATAAAAAATAAAAAGAAACTAGAATAAATGTGGCACACAATTTAGAAAGAATCTTAAAAAGTTAGAAAAAACGTTGGTAGAGAATACGGAAAGTTCAAACTAAATAACAACTACAAACATAATAACATAAACACTAGAAAATGGAGAAAGTTATGGAGGAAAGTAAATGACCATTATGAATTATTGATGAATGCGCTACTAAACTCCCAAAATGTGCAATTCAATGACATTAGTATGAGAAATGTATCTTTTCTGTTAACAAAATATTGTATGAATAATGTTATTTTCATGACATATTTGAGTTTAATTTATCTCATTTTTTTATGTATAGTATGTGTGTGGTTTATGTAACATTTTGTGATAATATGGATTGTTAAAAAGTGACATAGTTTTTTTTTATATTTTATGTTCTCTCCCGTTCCCCTCCTCATGCTAACCAGACTGAAATAAGTGTCACCTCCCTTCTCCTCCCTTCCCTTTTCCTCCCCTCCCTTCCCCTCCTCTTCATTTATCACATACCAAACATAATGTAAAATGCAACAACAATCTGCAACTTTAAAAAAACAACTTAGTGGCCATTGATAGTCCAACCTTGTTTTCTATCTTCTTCTTTTCTTTGTCTCTCCTTTTTCTCGTCTATTTTCCTTCCCCGTTACAAACAACAACAGGAAAACACAGAAACTGTTGGCTGCTTTCACTCCACAAACTGGCGGCTGGCCTTGCTACCTACATTAGGAGAGACTTGGATTTGTATATCCCTCATCGCAACGCAACAACAGTCGTACCCCCAATGGGCCTTGGCTCCTTTGGACTTGACAAAAATTGTAGGTCCAACAAATTATGTTGTACTTAGAGGGAACATAAAAGAACACAGAAAACAATATAAATAAGGAAAATAAATAAGGGAAATAAATGAAGGAGAATAGAGGATAAATATCAATGTGTGTTTTATTCATTATTTAAAAAATGAGCTAAAATGGAGAGATGAGAAAGGGAAAATATTGTTCTGGTCATATACGAACTAAATTGTTTTTAAGAGAATAATTAAAAACCAAACTTGTACTGATTATTTTTCTTTCCCTAATTATGCGAACCAGACACATTATAAATAAAAATAATTCCAATCCCTTACATCTCATCCCTTCCCTTCCATGTCATTCTCCACACTTCTATTTCCTTTCCCTCTATATCGAATATAGAGTTAAGGAACATGAGCTTTCAACGGTTGAATACAAACAAAGATACCATGCGGCAATATAGTGTACATACTGATTTGCTATTAAATCATTATTCATCTTATATTATAAATTATTGCATACTTCTAGAACATTGTATAGCATTATGGATGACTGTCATTTTATCTTACATAAACGGAAATATAAACATATTGTGTGATTAATTTGGTATGTGCTTTGACTAGGCATCACCTAGTTTAAGTTGTATTTCCCAAACATTTATTTCACAGTCATAAAGTTGCACATATATTTTTTATTTCATGTTCTTACCATGGTATACATTTATGATTGTCCCACTTCAGTTTTATAGTAGAGCCTTTTAGCAATCTAATCATTTCTTAACTATTATTTTAGAGACTTAGATGTTAAATAAAAATATAAACATATTTTTTTTCCAGCGATGAACGAATTAATTAGAACCAATCATCTTCAAACACATGTGTTTGTAAAAAAACCTACATATATCCAAATCTAGCTGCACATCCCTGCTTTCTCTTAGAAAGTACCAAAGCTTTCTTCTTGCTTGTCCCCAGAACGCACCAAAAGTTTCTCACTATTTGTTTTCAGAACATAAATTGTGCTACTCCACAGTAATATCTTATATACAACGACGCCCCAAGTAAAAAAATCTTAGATGAATAGTCTATCGGCTCAAATATAAACATATTGTCATTAATTTGATATGTGTTTTGGCTATGAGTCGCCTAGTTTAGGCTGTAGTTCCAAAACATATATTTCACACTCATAAAAGTTGCACATATATTATGTCCTTTATATCTTGGCCATGTCATACATTAATGATTGTCCTACTTGGTTTTTATGGTAGAACCTTTTAATATTCTAATCCTTTCGTCGCTACTATTTTAGAAGTTTATATGCTAAAAATACTTATGTTTTTTATTACAAGATATATTAGAATAGATAACACAATACACGTAAAGAAATTAAATTTAAATATAAGTGGTGTAAAAAAATGTATCACAATTACATTTTATGTCATCTAATCCATTTCAATAGTCCATCAATTTTTATAATAAAAGACAATGCAAATATTGCATTAGTTCTATATGGGATTCCAAAATAAATACTTATTTTCTTTTTCTTAAAAACTAACTAGATTGATCCTCCTACTAAGTGTATTAGTATTATTTTCTTGGTACAATCCAAAGATTTCAATTGAGCCATAACAATTTGTGGTAGTTTCTTTCATAATTCTCTTAATATCTTGTGTTTGGCACTAGTTTTGTAGAGAAGCAAACATTAAGACAGTGTCGATGTCAGTTTGGAAGAAAATTCTATCTACCCAATGATTGTTCCTTTCTTCTTCATCCAACCACAAACTCAATGTGTTTTAGGATATGCTCCCTTCTATTGATTCTTACTAGCTAGCTATCTACAATTCTGTTGTTTGTCATGTCATGTTCGCTTTACTGGAAATGAGAGAACGGTTTGAGAGATCAAGCTGGAATCAAATATGATGCACAATGATGCCATGGTAATGTTAAAAAACAAATAGGTTGGACAAGTTTCCATATTTTCATTTTAGTTATTATAGAAGTATAGATTTGACTCTATTAATTTTATTGTGTATAGTAGTCATACAAACATGCACCACTTTATTTTGTGAAAATTGAACTTCAACACATAATTCGTCAAAATTCCTATATATCAAGAAGACTCATATGAAAATATATTGTATAATTATACCCATAAAGTTATGAAAAGAATAATATTTAATTAAGTAGTGATCACTATACATTTTAGTACTTTCAAAAACTATCTCATTTTTAATATTTTCAAGAAAACGCTAGAAAATAGGAATACAACATTTTCTTAATAAAGTTGAATTCTTCTTTTCAGTATTACCTCCACAATTATTTCCATTTCTCTCACTTTTTTATCTTAATATATTCATATAAGTTATGAAACTGTATCATTAGGCACCTTTCTCATTGTTGACACTATCTAATTAATAGTTTTTGGAGCACACTTATGCATAACATTCTGTTATCTTCTCGTCTCTCATTTGTTGTCACTACTCTCCGTATTAATTCTTAAACTAATCAACTTTTTTCTCTTATTCTCCAACCATCAATATCCATTAAATCGGCAATGATTGGCCTCCCCTATTGATAAATTTCATAGTAAACAAAATCTGACTAACTATCCCTTTGAAACTGCACCATGTTAATAGCAATCTCTTAACTTATAATTCATGTCATAGAATCTATTAATATCTATATAACTATTAAAAATTAACTTTTAGTCTCTCATTCTATAACCAGAAAAATCTGATAAATTGGCAATGAACGGCACACCTTTTCGATAATTTTTATTATTAAATAAAATTTGGTTAACTATATCCTTTGAAACTGCACCCTATTAATAATACTCTTTTAACTTCTCTCTCATGTTATAAATTATCTATTTATATCTATATCACAATGAAAATTTGAGTTTGTTCATATAATTATGTATCCTAGTTTTCTCTCTAAAACATTTAACCAACAACAAAAAAATTCTAACAAAAATGTTTCATCCTACTTCTCTCATTTTGCAACTATTCCAACATTTTAATTTTATAGGGGGATTAAACTCGAGAATAACCCTCTTTGTATCCACCAAATGCATTACATCATTACTCTTTATGAATGCGATCACAGTATATTTTCTTTTTCTTCCTTCATTCAAGTAATTCTATACTCTTTCAATGGAATCATTCATTTAAATGAAATCCTATATATTCACTTCTTTTAGAACACATCACTTATTATCTCTTTTATTTGTTGCAATCACACCAATTCTCTATACATCACTTATTCAATCATCCAAAATCCTAGGAAATTGTCATGATTTTACTACTTTTTAATTTCTTTTCTCCCTTTGAAACCCTCCCTATTTATTATATCCTACTATATTTCTCTTTTTCCCAAAAATACATTTAAATACTCAGGCATTTAGTCAATTTTTCCTATTCTCGCAAATATTTTTTGGCCGTTGTCAAACATTTTGATCAAAAAAAAATTGCTAACTCCTCTATCTGTTAACAAGAGCACATCCACTCTCCTTTAGAATATACAATAAAATTAAGTATTAACCATCTTTCTTTGAAATCACACAAAATTTATAACGTCCAATTAACCTAATATCTTTTTCTTTTTTTATAAACCGTAGAGATTAAATGTTATTCATCCCATTCTCTATTATGGACCAAATAGATGGAAGTGTACATGGATATCTTTGGAAAGCCATGATGGTTTAATAGAGTTGAAGACATGCAGAGAAAAAGAGTATATGGTATGTTTTGATATTCTATCAGCTACATAGTTGCAGCTTCTAGGGATGAAGGACAGTTGCATGTTGGGACAGTCCAGCAAAAGAGAAGCAAAGAATCTCCAGTGGGGTTCAAGCCTGCTCGCATGCCAATTCTTGTGCTTTAGTAACTTGATAGTAGAATATAAATCAGAATAAATAGCTAGAGGTCCAACCTCTTTCACTACAGATGAGGAGATCCTAATTGATCACCATTGTCTCAGCCTCTAGAATTGAGTAAGCATAAACCATTATATCCAACTCCCATGATACACAAGCTTGATGAGTCTCCCACATGAATGTCAATGGCTATCTTATTGGAATGCTCTTGGAAAGCAACATCGACAAACAAGATGGTGTTACAATGGTTTGGAGGCATTGTGGTGGTAACTGGTGGATTGTATTGGGGATGGTGTTGGGACTTCAATTGCAGGATGGAGTTGGTTTGTTCCTTGATGAAGGCCATAGTGATAGATCTATGTTGTGTGTTTCCTCCATGGGTGGTTTCATTGCAATTTCTCCATATTGCCTGACAACCTACACAATGTAGGGTGCGTTGTTCAATGCTAACATGGATAGATATCATCTCATGTATCCATTCCTGCTCTGAGAAGTTGATGAATTCATTACGTTTTAGGAGATCATGCTAGATCTATTTGATATGTGGACCATCCCTTAGGCAATGTAGAAGGGATCCGTGGGCGTTGTTACAGATTAGGCAAATGTCATCCAAAGTTATCTGTCTTCTGACCATCTCTAGTTTGGTCAAGAGAGAGCCATGGAAGAACAACCAGAGGAAGGTCTTTAATTTATTCAATGGATTGGAAGACCATATCTTCTTCCATGTAGGAGAGGTCGGATTGAGCATCTGGTTCCTAAGACAAGTATAAGCTAAAATCGATGTGAATTCTCTGTAGCAGTGAAAGGCCATGACCAAGTGTCTTTTTGACTTCAGTGTGTTCCTTTGGATTGATATAGGGGACCAACTGCTTTGCCTCAAATAGGAAGTGGTTGTTTATGAAGTTCCAATTCTAGCCATAATCAGGTTTTGTCATGGAGATAATTATGATGTCCTCAGGACCATGTGGAATAGACATGGACGGCTGATAGTCAAGATGTGATTTACCCATGATCCAACGATCATACCATCAATTTGTCTTGAGTCATGAAAATATTGTCTCATGACTAATCTCCCATAGCTTGGAAAGATTAGTTTGATGAAATCACATGCCAAGGAGCATTACTTCTTACTATTGACCTCATTGTGCATATACTTGCCACATGTAACTCTAACCCATAGTGTAGATGGTTGAGTCATGAAGTTCCATACGTTTTCCAGCATTAGTGATTTGTTCTAATCACATGTTGTCTTGAGTCCCAATCCTCCCTTAGCTATAGGCAAGGTCACCTTCTTTCAGGATAGTAGAGAGATATTGTGCTACTCATGGCCACCCGACCATAGAAAGTCTCAGATTTGTCGGTCAATCTCGTCACACATGCCAGGGGAAAGCCTGACAGATTGCATAGTGTAGGATGGAATCGATGTAGAGTACTCTATGCAAGAGTGTTACCTCCGGTGAGGGAGAACATGTTACACTAAAAAAGATTACTCAAAACACTAAACATGGTCAATCACTAAATTAGTACATACCCAGAAAATAGGGTAAATTGAAATCGATTTCAACATCAACACATGCTCAGAAACATTTGCATAAGAGTCCAACATCTTTCTTGTATTCATACTATGCCAAGAATTTGATACAATTTTTTCTATGGCCGTAGTCACAACATATATACACAGGAGACCATTATTCATATATGTCACATAAACAAGCATTAACATGCTATCAAAAGCCCAATTAGTTTGAAACTGTTGGTATGTATGCCCTGAGAGCCAATCATATGATGATTGGATTGGCATACATCATGATTGATTTGATAAATATCAAAGGAAATCTTCCAATTTATTCTAGCTCAATCGATTATGAGATAAATGATGGAGCAGAATAAATGTCTAAAGAATGACAATACTCAATGACGTATGTCTTTAGGTTGAGGACATGAACAATGAGATCATACGGATGCAAAGAGTATGTACATTCTTGTTATGTCCCTAGTCGAAAGTCATTGTGGAAGGTTGAAAGACAACAATGACACATCAAGAGTAGAGTGTGTGTTGGTTGATGACAGTGTCTCATTAGTCATTATATATAATATCAAACTAAGCACATAGATACATCTTAGAGAACAGTGTATCAGAAAGACCCACCATAAGAGTGACACATGGAACCATGATATGGTAGTCAGAGTCATCTCTCATAGAGATGGTGGTGATTTTGATTCTAAGACTTGAAATCACTACAATCATCGAATGAGATTGGGTACACTTTGACATCATCAAATGCAGTCCTGAAACATGGGTTGTTATAATGGTGATGATTGGGTGGCTTTGACGCATGAGATAGACTGTGAGTGATAGATATGGGAATTTCCCCTCCTAAGGGATTATGATGTCTAGGCCACTTGATAAGCAAGATTGAGAAAGGCATGTGCATGCACATGTGAATCAATATATGATATTGATGTCACACATATCTCAGACAGTTTGCTCTAGTTCAAGAAACATGAATGAACGTTGAAAGGATGACAACTCCATTCCTTGAGTTCATTTAGGATATTAGAGACAAAGGAATTATACATTCACTGGAACACCAATCATAGACTATAGGATTGAAATTTGTTCTCCAACTTTCCTTTTCACTTGGGTAGCACTGATGGGCGACTAGGCACCACTCTTTGCTTGTAATGTCATAAGCCAGTTATGGACATTCACTGCCAACGTGAAATGGGACCTATAGGGTTACACAAAGGATTAACTTGGAAGAGGAGTATATCCATGAATAATGTTTGGATTGATTACTAAAGTGTTTAGGTACTCAATCAAACATTCAAACAATAGAATTAAATCAGAATCACCAAGTTCAAGTGTTGAACCAACAGATTTGAGTGTCAAATTGATTGAGAAATTAATTGATTGTGTTCTGCACAATCTAGACCACCAACCGACTAGTTCAATGGGTGAACCAATCAGTTCATGGTTAGTGATACGACTGGTTCACTCTAGTGAACCGATCGGTTCACTTGTCCAAACAAGTAGTGTTGGATTTTCTCAGTTTGTGAGAAAAAGTTTTTTGTTTCACATGTTCAATTCGATTGGGACAAGAATTAATATTTGTGTTAATTAGAAATGAGTAAGGAAAGTCAATTGTGGTCAAGTATGGGAAATTAAATGAATGGTTCACTAAGTGAACCGACCAGTTCACACTCCCAGCTGACTGATTCACCGGTGAACCGATCAGATCACCTTGCCAAATGACTGTCTCATTTATGAAACAATTGGTTCTCTTATGCAAATTGTTCATGGAAGTTCCAGACCCTTCTACTCCCACACAGACTGGGAACCGTGACCCTGCCCTCTGCTATGAATAGAGGGGTATAGGGGGCTTCTTTAGAGATACAACTCAGAACATCAGTTGCTCTGCAAAGTTGTTTTCCTCTCTGGTTGTGGTAACTGAGAGAGCCCAAACAAGTTCTACCTGTCCAGGGAGGAACAATGAGGTAAAGACAACTATAGAAAAGTGATTGGTTGTGGGAGAGTGTATCAGTGACTAATACACTGACAGAAGGGGACAAATCCTTCTACTCCATTCTTCAGGATGACTAGAGTTCCCGGTAGTCTATGTGGACTATCTATAGAGGTGGGAGATTTCTTCCACTCAGGAGTATGACAGTCAACCATAGTCTGGGTCAAGACCAGGAGCTGCACAGACATCGTCAAAGATAGGTGGTTGAAGACCGTACTAGCTGTGAGGTATAGTCACTGAGCAAGCTTCAAGACTAGACTTATCTCACTAAAACCATCCTTCCCATGACATAGATATTGATGCGATCTCTTCGTTATGGGTTTATGGTCAAGTAAATTTTTTTGTTTCAGCTTCCTAGTCCGACCATGTAAAACCCAACAATGATATCAGAGCCACGTCAATACTCTATGTTTTGAGATAACCGATGTGATTGGATTTTAGTTTTACCATATTTTATTTATTGCATATGATGCAAATATTTAAATGATTAATGTGAATATCTTATTAATACCACATGATCCCAAGCTAATATATACATATATGATATGGTATATATGAAATCAATACGCGTTGCCCTAAAACGGTTTTGATGGTGGATGTGTTACATGTTTATGGCCTATAAATCATATGTGCATGTGTGTGGTTGGTTATGGTTGTTTGCATCTCGGTCTACGTATTGAGCCCTCTTCTTCTATTCTGAATGTAACTCAAGATAACTCAAGATTCTTTTCTACCTTTTCTCTCCTCAAATGTAACTCGAGGTTTCACAAAGATATATGTAAAAGTAGGACAATTTTATTTCTTGTTATGTTGAAGACTGAAGATAACCTCTAGATGGACCGAGATAACCGATTGAGGAGCAGTTGGTGGCCTGATGAGGAGCCCGAAAACTTGGCAAACTGACCGTCTGGAGGAGCCAGACAATTGATTGGTGACAACCAACCAACTGGCTAGGAGGTGAGTTGATCAGTTATAGGATGAGATGACCAACCCAGAATGGCCTAAGCACAGATCTTCATCAACAACAGGTTGCATGTGATGTAGACCTTAGATGACCGTAGTTCCTTGTGGCTCCAAGGAACTACTATAGGATGGCCATAATCATCACTTTATCATTATTGCATGTTTTTGTTTGTGGGATATAGAATGTATATGATACGTACTATATATGTGGTGATTAGATACATATATGCATATATAAGTATATTAAAACCCCTCAACAAAATATTAAGTTTAAGATGCCTTCCAAAAGCAGCACACATGAAAACCTTTATCGACCAGGCATAGGTTATGCCAAAGCATGGTGCACGGTCCATCTTGGGAAAGTGCGATGGTAGATATGTAGGTCTTCCAAAGCAGGGTGCATAGTCTATCATGTTAGCTTTTAGGTCAGACTTAACAAGGTGACCTTGATCAGATCAAGCACCTTGAAGCATTCAGATGTTCTTGACAAAGAGTTGTGCATAACACCTATCCAATAATTGCATATGATGCAATTGGTAAATGTTACCTACCTTAATAATTGATTATGAATGCTGGCATTGGTCGGGTAATAACTCAATTGTTTTTAGTCTTGGCTCACTAGAAGGTTGTATGCTGCAATCTTCCAAATTGATGGTGAGGGTTATCAATTTGATCAAAATAGTGGGAGTGATAATTAATTAAAGACCTAATTATAATGTCCATTTTAAAATCAAATCAAATAAAAAGAATTTTGGACTAAAATTGCAAATTTCCTTTGGTAGAATAAATGGCTACCAACAACCATCACTTTTCATTTTGATCGGCCCTTGAGATGGACACGCTAAATGGGAACAACTTCCATGACTGGTTTAGGACGTTGAGAATTGTTCTCACTCAAGAGTGAAAGCTCTATGTCCTAGATACACCAGAGTCAGAAGAACCTATTCCCACCGCACCAAAGGCTGAAAGGGATGCTTACAAGAAGCTTACTGAGGATGTCATTGATGTGAAGTGCTTGATGTTGTGCTCAATGAACTATGAGTTGATGAGACAACATGAGAACATTGACGTCCTTGAGATGGTCCAACATCTCAAGAACATGTATCAAGATCATGCACGACAAGAGAGATATGATGTATCCAAGGCATTGTTCAAGTGTGTCATGATAGAAGGAAATCCAGTAGGCCCTCACACACTCAAGAAGAATGGGTATGTGCAGAACCTAACTCGACTGCGATTCCCTCTGAGCCAAGAGTTGGCTACTGATGTGATACTACAATCGTTTCCAGAATCTTACAATTAGTTTGTGATGAACTACAACATGAACAACTTTGACAGGCCACTGACAGAGTTGTTGGGCATGTTGAGGACAACTGAGGCACAGATGAAGAAAGACAAACCCAAATTTTTGATGATGATTAGCAGAAAGAAGGAAAATTCTAAAGGTAAGGGCAAGGGCAAATCAAAGAAAGGTTCTGATGCTAGCCAGCAGCCCAAGTCATCTTCAACTCTCAAAGGCAAGGGAGGGGTAAATAAGGGAGGAAAATGTCACCGTTGTCATGAGACAGGACATTGGAAGAGAAATTTCCCTCTCTACATAGGTGAACTAAAGAAGAAGAAGGAGGGGATGGAAGTCTCCACCTTAGGTATCATGAAATAAACTTAAATGCTTATTTATCTTAGATATATGATACCAAGATATAGATTTGACATATATGATGTGCAAGATCTGAAAAGAAGTGTTGGCCTTTATGAAAGGACCAAGAAGGAACACTCATCAAAATTTGAGCAAGTGTTACTACCATAGATAGTAGTACCTTTTGGTTTATTTCAGCCCAAAGGGCATGTAATAGAGTTGTGAACTACTATTTCATTTTACCAATAAATAGAAACATTTTATTTTTGCATCTTGTGATGACAAGGATGTCTATCAATAAAGTTCATGTTTCAATTTCAGATATGGCAATGCCTTAGTGGTACTTGGTATGCATGAGAGAAAATAATAATACCTAAACGTTATTGATGACTCAAATAATAAATTAGCATTATCATCTAAACAAATGAATGAGAAATTCATCTCTAGGTTCCATGTTGATGGATAAACTAGACTCTCTTGGTTAATCATTATGAGATATGAATGTCTTATTTATTGGGCATGATGACAAGTCAATCTTCACTAGATGTAGTGGGATAATGACTATCCTATTAGGTACAATACATATTGATGTATATACATACCTATGGGATAAATGCTAATACTTTATGGTGTTTAATGAAATACCAATATGAATATCTCGAAGTGTTCAAGAATATCATAAATGAAGAACAATCTTGGTAAAAGTATTAATTCTTTGATATGATCAATGAATGAGATACTTAAACCAAATGTTTGAGGACCTTGTGAGTAACAATGATAGTGTATCATAGAGAACTCATGATTTAGGCATAATGATGTCTAAATCAAAGAAGGAATCATACTCTAAATAGTAATAGCATGATCATCAAACAAATAACTAACCTTCTAGAATTCTTCTAAAGAACATGCTTTACACCAAATAAACGTACAAAAGGAGATTACGAATCACAAGTGTTGTGGATTCTCAAATTCCTTATGTAATAGATACACCTCATATATGTATTAGATAATGCCTTGATCTTGATGGATAATGATATCCTACAAACTCGAAGGTGCTGAATTGGCCATATGATGATGAGCCAATAATCTATCTAGATGATGTTGAGGAACCAAATTTTGAGTTATGGCTTGAAGCCATACAGATCCAAAATGACTTCCATGTGAACCAAATAAGGTATGACCTTAATGGTATCACTTATAGGGATGAAACCCATAAGTGCAAGTGGGTCTTAAGAGTTAAGACTGACATGGATGACATTTGATTGGTTGAGATGAATTCATGTGAGTTCAAGGTGTTGAAGCTAATGAATTTATTTAACCAATTGCAATGGCTATAGGATCATGCTTGCTATTGGAACTTGAAGACTATGAGATTTGGCATATGGATATTAAAACTTCATTCCTAGAAGGAATAACATGAGGTTGTGTATGTGACACAACCTGAAGGGTTTTATAATTCTATTAATGCAAATGCAGTCTATAAGTTGTAAGAGATTAATCAATATGATTGATTAAATACAAGCATCTGAGAACTAGAGTCTTTACTTTGATTATAGTCAAAAGGTTTGACTGATATATCAAAATAAAGGAGGGATCTATGATTATAAAGATTAAGTGGGAGCATATTTTCATTCCGCATGATGATGAGGAATGAAACATTCTAAGAATAAAAACTGGTGTGGAAATACCATCTTTAAGGGAATAAAGAGAAATGTCCTATGTCATAGGAATAAAGATCTATAAAGATAGTTCTCAAAATTCTCTTGACCTGATAAAGAGAGAGCATACATTGGTAGTCTATACTGAAGGGTTCAGTATGCAAAAGATTCAGTGGGAGAAAACTTGTCCATGTTACATGGAGTTAGTCTCTCAGATGCCAAGTGTCCCAAATTATTATGAAGAATATGAACAGAAAGATAGATGCCTTATGAATTCACAATTGGATCTATCATGTATGTAATCATCCCATTATCTTTTATGTATTGGACATGATGAGAAAATATATATGCATTCATCATCTTGTATGTATTGGACATGAAAATATGATATGATCATCTAGTTATCTCGTATGTAATGGACCTGACAAGTGGATGTTTGTTTACTTCCAACGAGAGTCACTAGAATACCATAAAGAACTTATTTAATTACTTATGAAGTATTAAGGGATTAGTTCTATGGTAATAAAAGGAAGAGTTGAGTGTAAATGAGTTACACTGATGCAAGCTTCCGAAATAACAGAAAATGATCACAAAATACAAGATATAAAAGTGAATATGAGTTGTTAAATGGAAATTTTCTGAGTAAAATCAAAATCCATTTAATTCTAAAAGGGAATGTCAAGTATCCTTGTGTTATGAACACCAGAGGATACTATATGGATCTAGAAGTGTATATGGATGAACTTATAAATATTCCAACCATTAATGACAAAGTAGAAATACTAAGTCAAACAATGGAGCTAATTGTTAGGCAAGGAATATCATATAGCATATTACAACAACTCCATCTCATACAAAATGTCATACAGTGAGGAGATGTGAAACATGTAATATACCGACTAAAGCAAAGTGTTGCTAACTCACTGGATTAGCACTAGCACAGCAGAAACATGTGGGACATGTTTAGTGATCACTGAGAATATGATTCAAAGGTGATTGGCTCTAAGTATAAGTGGGAGTCTGTTGGTATGTATGCCCTAAGAGCCAATCATATGATGATTGTATTGTCATATGTCATGATTGATTTGATAAATATCAAAGGCAAGCTTACAATTTTTTCTAGCTCAATCAATTATGAGATAAATGATGGAGTAGAATAAATGTTTAAAGAATGACAATACTCAATGATGTATGTCTTCAGGTTGAGGACCTGAACAATGAGATCATGCAGATGCTAAGAGTGTGTAAATTCTTGTTATGTCCCTAGTCGGATGTCATTGTGGAAGGTTGATAGACAATGATGACACATCAAGACTAGAGTGTGTGTTGGTTGATGACAGTGTCTCATTAATCATGATATATGATATCAAACCAAGCACATATATACATGTTAGAGAAAAGTGTATCAGACAGACCCACCATGAGAGTGATACATGGAACCATGATATGGTAGTCAGAGTCATATCTCATAGTGATGGTGGTGATTGTGATTCTTAGACCTAAAATCACTGCACTCGTCGAATGTGATTGGGTACACCTTGACATCATCAAATGTAGTCCTGAAACATGGGTTGTTATAACAGTGATGATTGGGTGGCTTTGACGCATGAGATAGATTGTGAGTGATAGATACGAGATTTGTCCCTCCTAAGGGAGTATGATGTCGAGGCCACTTGATAAGTGAGACTAAGAAAGGCATGCACATGAACATGTGATTCAATATATGATATTGATGTCATAGATATCTCGGACAGTCTGCTCTAGTTCAAGAAACATGAATGAATGTTGAAAGGATGACAACTCCATGCCTTGAGTTTATTTAGGATATTATAGACAAAGGAATTATAGATTCACGGGAACACCAATCACAAACTATAGGATTGAAATTTGTTCTCCAACTCTCCTTTTCACTTGGGTAGCACTGATGTGTGACTAGGCACCACTCTTCGCTTGTGATGTCATAATCTAGTTATGGACATTCACTGCCAACGTGAAATGGGACTTATAGGGTCACACACAAAGGATTAACCTGGAAGAGGAGTTTATCCATGAATAATATTTGGATTGATTACTATAGTGTTTAGGTACTCAATCAAACATTCAATCAATAGACTTCACTCAGAAGCATCAAGTTCAAGTGTTGAACTAACTGATTTGAGTGTCAAATTAATTGAGAACTGAATTGACTATGTTCTGCACAATCTGGACCACCAACTGACCGGTTCACTGGGTGAACCGATCGACTCATGGACAGTGAGATGACCGATTCACTTGTCCAAACAAGCAGTGTTGGATTTTCCCAGTTTGTGAGAAAACATTTTTCGTTTCACTTGTTCAATTCAATTGGGACAAGAATTAATATGTGTTAATTAGAAACGAATAAGGAAAGTCAATTGTGGGCAAGTCTAGGAAATGAAACGACTGGTTCACTAAGTGAACTGACTGGTTCACACTCCCAACCGACCAATTCACTAGTGAATCGATCAGCTCACCTGTCCAAATGACTGTTTCATTTATGAAACGACCGGTTTCCTTCCAAAGTGCAAATTGTTCATGAAAATTCTGGACCCTTCTACTCCCACACAGAGTGGGAACCCTGGCCCTGCCCTCTACTATAAATAGAGGGGTATAGGGGGCTTATCCCGAGACACAACTCAAACATGAGTTGCTCTGTAAATTTGTTGTCCTCTCTGGTTGTGGTACCCGAGAGAGCCCAAGCAAGTTTTACCCGTCCAGGGAGGAACATCGAGGGAAAGAAAACTGCAAAAAAGTGATTGGTTGTGGGAGAGTGTGTCACTGACTAATACACTGATAGAAGGGGATGACTCCTTCTAGTCCATTCTTCAAGATGACTAGAGTTCCCAGTAGTCTGTGTGGACTATCTATAGAGGTGGGAGATTTTTTCCACTCAGGAGGATGACAGTCAACCGTAGTCTGGGTCAAGACCAGGAGTTGCACAGACTTCGTCAAAGACAGATGGCTGAAGACTACAGTGGATGTGAGGTTTAGGCACTGAGCAAGCCTCAGGACCGGGTATATCTCGCTAAAACCATACTTCCCATCACATAGATATTGATGCGATCTGCTGGTTATGGGTTTATGGTCAAGTACAATTTTTTGTTTTCGCTTCCTACTCCGACCATGTAAAACCCAACAGAAACACCATATACAAACTTTTCCCGCATGGACCTGAGAGTACAGGGACGACTCTAGGACACACTAGACAACTACACAACCTTCTTTAAGGTCCATAACCATATTTCTTCCTCACTTCCAAAATTCTGTTGTCATTGTTGTTGATCACCTAAAAAGATGTGGTGACCCACGAGTGAGACCCATGTCCCAGTGTGAGATATAACTCTCAACATCATTTATTTTTTACATTAAAAAATTTAAGCAGATCAAACAAGTATAACATATGGACTTATCAATAGTGATGATTAGAAAGATATATATAGGAGCAAATAATTGTTATCATCATTAGGCATATTGTCATCCTTTACCTGGTTAACAATATAAGTAGTTTAGTAGCATGTGCATAACTAACATCATAAGCAAGTTTAGTAGCATAGCTTCTCTTAACATCATGAATAAGTCTAGTAGCATAAGCATAGCTAACAACATTAGCATGTCTAACTAGTCAGGTAGATCTACATCATAAGTAGAGCTAGAAACATAAGAACAATTAGTAGTATATGCATCTCTAAATACAGAGGCATATCTAGAAATATAAGCATAGGTAACATCATGTGATAACTAATGTCATAATCACTGCCAACATTGGTAGTATATGTATCAACTTAAACATGGATATCATATGTACACATCTATAACATGAGCATGTCCACATCATAAGCATATCTACTACCTTTTTAATGCATTAAACATCATTGCTATATAAAGAGTACAAACAAGGGTTATCATCCAATGTGAACTGTTGTGTATAACCCTAAACATATATGCTACATGGTTGTATTATGTCTTTTATCAATCCCTAAGGAATTTGAGGATACCACTCCAAATCCAATGGATCATTGTTAAGTCAAAATCAGTCCCATATAAGATCTAGGGAAGAGCCAGATTCCAAGATCTTCTTTACCCCCGATCAGTACATGTATGCCACAGTGACACATAAGGTTAATCTGCTAACATCCTAGTCCATCCTTGGTACAAGTCTAGACACTAGTGAAAGGAGGTGGGTACACGTACCCTACCATCCGAGGTACAACCGTAGTTGTCCTCCAAAATCATCACATATATAATCACCGAGACATGAACACAACCATTATCAAACTGAGAGCTACATATGATCACAGTCATCCTCCCTAAATACTTGGATTTAGAATGACAAGCACCCCGTATACTCAACAATATGTGCTCCGAGTTTCCCTTAGGAGTACTCATTTCACCATCTGGTAAGTTCTGACACTCAGTTGGATCTATGGAACAGGGCACTACATGATTGTGGTTTCACTTAATTAGTTATTGCCAATTGAGTGCATTAAGGCTACATCATACAAGTGGTCATATAAACACTAATTCAATTTTAGTAAGCATTGCTACATAACAACTTCAGAAGATATAAAACATATGAAACATATTATTCCTCATCTCCTCATCACATGGTACTATTCACTTGCCATTCATGAGAATACACTTTTTATCATACTATCATAGGTTATAAATCCTTAGTACAATATCATAGGGTATCAACCCTTGTCAAAATAAGAGGATTACACCTCATTCAGGGCTCAATCATGCCCAAAGGTCTTTAAGACCATCAAATCATTCCCTACAAGATCATCATTATCTTTCCATGCCTTACTATAAGGCTCAACATACATCACCATTCATGTGATACATAGGCTTAGCATGATATTACAATAAAGAACTAACAGATGTTTCCAAGATAACACTACATGGTTATCTTAGCATTTAAGAGCATTCCTTTATTATATCACATATAAGGAAGATATATGATTGGTCATCATCATACTCATAGTGTACAAGTTTAGCATAAGAAAGCATAGATCATGAAGCTATGATGACCACCGGTTAACACATTAGAGTTTCCATCAATTATTAGAAAGGATATTACATCATTCTATTAATCATTCAAGAAAGGACAATATGATTAACAACCGTTCTTTAGTTGCATTAGGGTTAGGTTTAGCAAAATAGATAACATTGAAGTTATAGTTCAGCACTCATACACAAACCCTAACTCATGGCATCCCCATACAATAGTGGATGCAAAAGATAAAGCATCACCATCACCTTCTATACCTTCCCCAAGGATGGATCCATGCATAACTCAAGGTGTAACCATAAGATTTATAGCATACCAGGATTTCAACAATAATAAGAGAATAATCCATTATTCTATTAGTCATTCACGGGAGACTAATCATGTTTAAGCACCATCACCTAATGGTATTAGGGTTAGGAGTAACAAGATAAGTGACATTGATGCTACAAATCAACATTCATACCCAAACCTTAAATCATGGTATCCCCATCGGATCATGAATACACAAGGAGAAGCATCACCATCAAATTCCATACTATCCTCAAGTATGGATCCAAACATAACTCGAGGTGAAACCATCCAACTTATAGTATACTAGGGTTTCAACCACCATAAGAGATTACCCCATTATTTTATTAACCATTCAAGGGGTCTTCTCATAATAAATCACCATCACTTAGGTACATTAGGATTATATGTAACAAGCTATACTTCATTAGGTTTACCCATTAACTCATTATGGTGATTATAAATTATATTCACCTGAGGGAAAAGGTAAGACTACAAATTTAAGGGTATCGACCATCAAATTATCATGATTAGGACCAAAACATTATACTATAGACTTAATTCTAAACTATTGGATGTTGAAGCATCCTTTTACAACCATTGGATGAAGTTTAACATTTCAAAACCATCGGTTGATATGTAGGTTTAACCCATGGATCATCAAATCATAGATATCATCAGTTTAGGGCTTAAATTAAGCAACTCATGGTACCTAGTTACACCATCGTGTGGTAATCTTAACCACCATTAGTTTTGATACATTATGTCACCATCAACTGATAGGGTCAATACTATCATCATTGAACACCATCAGATGTTGAGCTAAAATCGCCATTGGATCATATCATCTTTAGGACACTAAACCATCAATAATTAAGCTTCCAAAAGATTCTAGAACTTAATTAAGGTGTGATCAATGGTTAATACTATCATCAATCACCATGGGTCATCACCATCATCTGCCACAAAGGCATCTCCGTCATTTCCAATATAAGGTCATGCATCAGTTAATGTATAAAATTGAAAATTGGCCTAAAACACTAAGTATATGCCATCGTTTGATAGGTACTTAGCACTATTGGTTGGTATGTAAGCAAGGACCAAGTCAGCCTCTACCTCCGGAAGGTCATGCACATGATTTAAGGTTCATATAGAACTGGAAACTTGTAACATCCCAAATTTGTAAATAAAACAAGTTTAGGGTCCTTAGTGAAAATGTTCAACGTTTCTATTCAAAATCCTAATCATTGATGCAACTTACACAAATGTAATGACATTTTCCATCATACTTTAGAATTTGATTCAAAATAGAACTCATTAAGGAAATATAATTCATCTTCATTCTTATACATTGAGATAATGACCTTTATGAGATTGATGGACAAAAAGTTATCAAAACCTAAATCTAATTGGATAGGAAGATTCTAGACTTCCTTATTAACTTGTGATTAAATTTTGAGGTCATTTCAACTTGGTTTGACCATCTAAACTAATTACGAGAGATTTCATTTTTTTTAATTTAACAGTTCCTGCCCCTCCGCTGATTCCTGCCCCGCGTGCGATCGTCCACTCCTGCGCGATCCTCCTCCGGTTCCTGCCCCAATGCGTGATCATCGTCTTCCTCCGCCTATTCCTGCCCCTCCGCGATCCTCATTGTTATGACCTGTTTCAATGTTAACCAGTAAGTATCATTATAACAACATCATTAAGTTAATTGAGCTAAGTTAAGTGCTCATGTGGTGATTAGTGCATTATCAAGTTAATTAAGCTAAGCTAAGTGTTTAAATGCGATTAGTGTTTTGATTAGCCGAGACAAGCTAAATAGCATGATTTCTTGCACTGAGAGTGTAGAGGATCTCACGCTTAAAATTTTGCAAGAGAAATCACCTCAATCGGACACTCGAGGCGAGAGCTACAACATTTTCTAGAAATTTGGGTTTAAGATGCAAATTTTCTAGTTTTTGGCCTTTTATTTATTTTCTTTTTCCTTTCTCCCTTATCTTTTCTTCCCCAACCGACCGATGCCCAGAAAAACACAGAGCGGCGCCCGCGGGGCAGGTCGGCTGTGATTTGGGCGATCTTGGGTGCGATCTTTGTTGGCTCTAGCTCCGATTTAACTTGGCACCCTTCCACCATTCTTCTTCCTCCACTCCTCCTTCCTTCCCCTCTCCTTTCCTTGCCCAGCCGCGACCAGCAGCTAGGGCGCCGGCCAGCAGCAGTTGCAGGTGTTGCGCCCAACATCCTTGTCGACCAGTAGAGGAGCAGCGACAACTTTGGGCCCATGAAGGCCGAACCAATGGTGCCAACCTCCCTCCTTACCCCTATTGCGGCCACCCACTTCCATTTGTGCCCACCTGCAAGGGCAGCACCCATCAAGTAGGAAGCAACAACTACTGTTAGAAGCGATGGCCAGAGGCCCTTTTGGGCACAACCAACACTTCAAAATGTTGCTCTTGAGTCCGTCCATGAGGTCTGTGCTCAAATCCGAAGCCCTAGCCCTAGATTCAGTTCTTAACTAAGCTCATTTTTGACCTGTAAGTGTGTATGGTACTGTTGGATTGCTGCAGATTCAATTTGGGCAAATCTAAGGTTGAAGATGACTTGTGTGTGCCCGGAATCTGGTCTCTATTCAGTCCAATTTGGTAAGCCTAAATTTCTATTCTAACTGCACCTCTTCCTCTGCAAATTGGACATGGCTTAGATCAAACTGTCAAATATTTTATTTCTCGTTACATCATTTCTTAAAATATTAGGTTGAAATGCTCTATTGGTTAGACCTTATCATTGAAAACCCAGAATATATCAAACTGATATAAGAAACTGATTCGGTACATCCTTCTTACAAACCTATATACATGTCAAAATGTTGCAAAAGAATTCAACTCCATATGACCCTGATCCATGTCAATTTGGTAGAGAATTTTGACACTATAAATCTTATTTTTCCTAAACAAGAGATATTCTCAGAGGACATGGCTAAGTTGCATGTGGAGTATATAGAGGCCGCAGCAGCCACAACATATTCCATCTCTAGAGCTTCACCATTCTTAAACCCTGAGTTGGAGCTTGGACCGGAAAGACCGTATGCTTTCATATATTTGAGACCCCTTTCACACTGCATTTGCATTTCCTTAACTTGCTCCAGCCAGCGCTCCAGTCCTTTACCCTCTTCATAGAGCCTTTGGTCCATCTGACTAAAAATGGTCTTCCATCTAAAAGCATGAGTATCTACATTGGCATTTCCTTCTGAAGATTGCATGGCATTTTCCAGATAGTATACATTTTCCTTTGAGAGAAGATAAGGTAGTTCAGTCTGTATCACATTGCGTATTCTCTTTCTACTTCTCTTAAGTGCAGCTAGACGGCCTCTAATATCCTGATATAAGAATTCCAGCCACTGGAAAGCAAGACTTGCACCTCTAAAAGAAATTGATTTTAGATTCTCATGACAAGGTAAAATGTAATCATTAGAAATTTCTTTTGTATGCTCTGAAAACGTGCCAACCCCAGATGACAGTTTCAAGGTAAGTGAGTGGTCATAACTAGATGTCATGCATCAATAAGGATAACTTTCAATGGAAACCCTTTCACTTCCTGGAACCTATCTGTTGTCATCATCTCCATACTCAGATTGTGACGCTAGAGTTGATGTGCATGCTGACTTGTCTGTCTTGAGATCAATAGTCATCTCATCAGTGTCATCATCGGTGTCTCTACCTGAGTAACTTTGAGCTTGATCAGCATTTTTTTCTGATTTCACTATTGCCTCAATTATGTTGTACACCTGCTTGCGGTTCCTAACATGGTTGATGATGCCAGGATTCAATCCAGAAAGCAACCCACTAGGAGAAGCAGTTTTGGCAAATCTGTTGACCTGTTCCCGCTTAGCAAGCTCTGCATTTTTCTTTAGCTCTGCAGCTTTGTTTTTCTTGGGAGGGCACCCTCTCTACTTGGGTAATGGTATTCCTCCATGAGATGTCGAGAAAAAGCCATTTTCCTTCATATCTTTCCATAGTTCGAGCGATCCACTTTCTCCAAGAGGGCATGTACTTCCACACTCTGATACCGAGGATCTTGCTTGGCTCACTTTCACAGGATAAAAAGAATTGAACTCTACTGCACCAGATGTGTCAACTACGTTGAGATCCAAATCAAGAGGGCCACATGCCACTTTGTTGCAAACTTGACTGCTAGTTACATCTGTAGGGACAGCTTCCTTTCCACATTCACGGGTAGGTATCACTAGAGGATCAATATACATTTCAAGAGGTGTTTGAGAATCAACACTTTTGCCTTCAGAATAAGGACAACCTAAGTTAGAACTAGATTGTTGGGAGGAATCAAACTGATTTCTCTCCAATGCATCTTATGAATGTAAAGAAATAGCCCCCTCAAGTCCCAAAGGTATCTGGGTTCCTTTTAGGCACACACCATCAGAGTAATTGGTCCTGGTTCCTTCAGATCGGAGGACAGTCTTCAGATCCCTCATTTTGACACGCTTGGGATCAATATCCACGGATCCATCTTGATCTTCCTCCCCGTTGGCCCTCTTCTTGGAAGATGAAGGGGCGCTTGAGCAATCCATTTCAACTAGAGACTTTCATTCTCCTCAGTGAGAGGTATGCTAAGATGCGATAACCAAATACCATAACCACCATTGCAATCACCTCTTTAAATCCATTGTCGAGATGCTTGTTATATACATACAAAGGTACTTGTCCGTACTACACCTTCAGTAGCAATCAATATGTGTGGTAGTTGAAAGAAATGTACTGTGTGCATGATACAAAGATAGGCACTCTCTACAAGATAGAAAATGACAGTTTAGATAATACAATACTTCTTACTATTATTTTTACTTACATGGTAAATAAGTCGCCATCCCTAGTTTTAATGAATAGCTGGGAGTATGCTACTATAGATTGTTGAATTTTCCATGTAGTATAATGCTATACATGTCTGAGAAAATTGTTTACTGTTTGTGAGCAACTATTTTAATGAAGGTTTATTCAGACAGTCCATGGAGCATCTTCTCCCTTGCTCTTCCATCCATCAACTCATGTTTTTGTCAGTATATAGTTGTATAATTTTTAATGCCACTTGAAGTTGTGTCGCTTCCACTGACCTAGAAGTGATTAGTAAAAACGGCATGATATGGTATGAAATTTCTGTGCATGCATCGAAGTACTGGAAGTTTTAATATCTAATCTTTGTTGATCAAATACAGAAATTTTTTCCTTGATCCAATTCACATATATGGTGTGTTGATTCATATATAGTTGCATTTTCATAAGCATTATATTGTAAGATTATATGCACATAAAAATTAAGGGAAATTCTTATAATCAAGAAATAGCATTCAAATGTGTTAAAGATATCTGTATGATCTAAAAGATATTTCATGTTATTTTTAACAACACCTAATTCAAACCATATTTGTGCCATTCATATAGATGGATATAAAAATACTCATTAATGATTTAAATACAAACAAATGTAGAGTTATTTATACCATCAGGTGGTCAAACCTAGTTTTCTATAGATAATGGTGATATCCTACTTGGCATAGTAAGTTCTGAATTTTCATAGTCCCTTTCTCCAATCAAAATTATGCTGGAAAAAAATAGGCATGCACATTCTTTGAACTTTTTCACAGCTTTTGTAATAATTCTATATTTATAGATTCATCTAATGATTTTTATAAAGTGTTTTTGTAAAATGTATTTTTCAAATTTTTTGTTCATGTAATAAACTAATGAATGCCATTGCCTTGTTTTGTGATCGTCCTTATGTTGGATCTCTAATATTTCAAAATCTTGATAGCATATCTATACTATACAGGAAAGTGCGTGGAGGGTCTTCATTGCAATTTTCGCCAGCATTTTTGTAAATTACAAATGAATCCTTTGTTCTGTAAAAAAAGTGCTAAAGGCGCCATTTACAATTGTCACAGATGTTTATTCGAGAAGCGGGCAGTCCGTGTTATCTCCGCCTTATCTCCCCCTTTAACCCGGACACCTCCCCACTTGCACGACACCTCAACACCAACCACCGCAGGCCTCGACTCAAGCCGCCTAAAGTCTTTCTCCATTGTGTGCCAAGAACAACTCTCTCCTACAACACCACTGAATCCAAGAGGATCTGCTACTGTCAGCGTCAAGAGTAGCTATTTTTGCCATCGAAATCTACTGTAGCTGTAGTCGGATGTCGACAACCACTCCCAGTGCCGCCGTAGTCAAGAAAACAATCTTGAATACTGCTTCCACCTTCTGCAACTTTCAAGTACTCATCTTCCTTTTTTGTTTTTCCTTATCATAACTCATCCTCCGTCCGTCTTCTTCATGGCGCTGCTCTCACTTTGACATTCTCACTCATTTACCACTTTATTATTTCCCTACACTGGCAGTGTTGCATAGCCGACAACTTCGGTCTATGTTTTATGATCCTAGGGTAGGATGCATTGAGATTTAAAGGGAACTGCAGAATGAACACTGTTCAGACGGTTTCCCAGGTACCAGTTTCCTCCCACTATCTAGCGTCCGACTCAGCTATTGTCCTCCTTTCCGCACTCAACTCCACGTGCTTCCCTTTTGCCGCCCTTCTTAGCATCTCGTCCCTTCTTTGTATACCATGGAAGTAGTAATAGATGGTCGTAGAAACCCGTTCATCAAGCAGTTGGCTCAAACGAGGTATCTAGAGAAATCCCCCATGTTGCCCATTAAGTGTGTTGAGGCATATCTCATCTGGTCGTTGATGTATCTAAGAGGAAAGGTGAATGGTGTGCGACGTGTGTCGCATTTTTTTCATGCTTCCACTTTTTGCACAATCATCAACCTTCTCATCAAACATGCCTTCCTTCTCAACAAGAAATCTTGATAGAAGCTAAGGCTTTCAGAGCATGTGGTCATTAAGGATCTATTTTGCTTAGGAGGACTCTTAGACAATCCAAATGTGAGAGTGATAACAACTCCATAATCAAATTTGTAGTCAAATTGAGATTCTAATCACAACTTCATTTTTGCAAGTTGCTTGATGTTAATGCCATATCCTAAATCCAGGGGATTGTTGGTGAAGGCCCGATATGTAATTCATGTATTAATGACTTCTGTGGACTTGTGGAGTACGTGAATTCAAGTCCATCAAAGAATATATGGGCACTCTTGTCTGATTATCTAATATGCATGCATATTGATTGATGGTACCAGGACGACAACAGACAGAGTGGTTAGGAGATGTAAAGGACAAAACAGTTGTTGTGGTACTACCTTTTTCCCATCAACAAACCAAGTGTGTTGAGCCTACCCAAAGGGTTCATCATCACCTGGATGAATCTGCTGTGAAGAGCAAGGAAGTCAAAAATTGAAACAGAATAAAAAACAAATAGGGCCATAGGCCGGTGGTGTACCACCTGTAGTTGTTGTGTTTAGAACCAAATATGTTGTTGCATGTTGATATATTAGTAATTTTTATACTGATCATGATATGTGATTTTGTAAATAAGGATGACTACATTGATTTTAAACATTCTGTTTGCCAAATATTAGGCCGGTAGATTCTGTTCAGATATCAAATCTTTGCATTTTTTATCTAACATATTTTTATTGAGGCACCATTTAAATCCGAATCAAAGAAGACTTTAAGCAGTTCTTATGTCAGTGACATTCATCGTATGCACTTTTACTACTCTAATGCCTAATACCTAAGCATTTCAAAGACAACCTTGAGTTCAATTTTGATCGGATCACATTCTCTTTCCCAATAGTTCTTGTCATTGGGACTCATACAATCATTTTGTTTGTTCCACATTTTTATATGAATGAGACCCTTTGTATGATCATGTTCTCATGTCCAATGTGGGTGGGGTGCGTACGAGAAGTACAATTGTAGTAAACAACAAGCTAATTTTAATAACTTCATAATCGTAACCTTGACTCGTGTATGAAAATATATTTCAAACTAAATAATGTGATGAGACTAACAATAATCAGGTCTAAACTAAGCCACATTACGATTGGCATAATAGTTTATTAATAAATCAGATACTATCACCAGAAGTTGACCTATCAAGTTGATTTTTTGATCTCTCTTAATGTAATTCACGGTGTATCCACTAAACAAAAATGATCATTAGCATATCAGTAAGATTGCTATTGAATAAGTCGAGAACTCTCAATCGTCCATTGACATTTCTAATATTTCATGTATTTGGAGTAGAGCCTCAACTTGAATCATGTGTCATGTTCCAACATATGGAACTGATATATCATATAATAACAAATGCATTACAGATTAATTTTTGATTAATGGATGATCATCCAACTGTTTGAGACCACATAAATGACAAAATTTTAATTTGTTGTTACGTCCTCCATATGTTTTTGGTTTTGTCATGGAGTTTCGTCTTGGATTTTAGTTGAACAAGTGTGCTTTGTGTGTGTGAAGGTGTTGGGCTTTGCTCTCCATCCTTTATGGTGATTATTTATTGAAGTATCTTTTCCCTTTAAATTGTTTGGTTTATACTATCATAAATTGTTAGCTTAGTTGTTGTTTTGTATGTCAGTAAGAGTGAATTATCACCCACCTTGCCCAAATTTTGTAGGCATTGTTGAAAATGTAGAGCCATTCAATGGATATTTCAACAATGATTTTAGAAATAGAAAATAATGTGTCAAGTTATTTTAATATTTAAAGCCCGTGCATAGCACGGGTTTATGTCTAGCTATACAATACAAGCCGTCGGGGATTTCTTCTGCAATTTTTGCCATCATTTTTTCAAATTACAGCGTGGTCCTTTGTTTTGAAAAAACTCACTGAAGGTGTTCTTTACAATTGTCACACAATAATGAACCGAGAAGATCAGTCGGATCATTTCTCCCCCATTGTGTCACTGGTTTCTATGGCTCGAATGCGAAGGCTCTGGAGGCATGAGGAGCGAGTTGAGGACCTCATTGACACATGTCTAGGCCATAAGATTCTCAATGACCGGAGCAGCCTCAGAAGCCCAAGTGGTTTGGTAGCTGACTCTCGAATATTCCACTTCCACTCTTCTCGCCTCCAGGTCCTTGCTGCTAGGTGTTTGTGATGCCTAAAGAAAATCCGTCCCTTGAGAACAACTGTCTGATGTCCTTCCAAGTCTTGCAAGTATGTTGCTCCTCTTTTAGTTCTTCTGCTTCCCGTCCTCTTCTTCTGCTATTCCATATCTTGTTTCAAGAGTAGGTACCACGATCCCCCCTCATACAAAACCCTCTTGATCTTTCTTTTCATCCCGGTGATAATTCATCGTATTCAACATCATTTTTCCAAATTGCGTCCCGGTGCTTCGTTATATAAATCGGTCCTTTGAAGGGTGCTTTACGATTGTCACACCAAGGGCCTCAGTTTCGCTACACATCCGATTTGCTGGGTGCGATGAGGTTTACTTTCTCCGGCTGACAGCAGTCCAGGAGCTTGAATGAGAAGCCTAATTCTAAGCATTATCGACATATGTTCCTATGGTTAGGTGGTGGTGAGCTGGTAATTTTCTTTCAAGTAGACGGGATGCTACTGTCTCAATTTCATCGGCGCCGGACCAAATTGTGAGCCACTGCCTTTCCAGAGAGAAGTCAATTTGTATTTTACGTGTTGGTAGCCGTCGGTGCTTTCATCTTCTCATTGTCATGCTTGCTCCAGGCTTTCGATTTAAAAAAGATGTGATTGGATGGGTCTCTTCCTTTCCCCTTTCTGGTACTCGAATACCATCTCCAATGCTTATCTCATCCTTCCTTCCAAGAAGGAACCACACTTGATTCTATATTACAGAGTTGACCACCAAAACATTACAATTCATGAACGACAGTTGTGTTGCAGCGGCTCTTTTGTCCCAGCGGGTGTTGTTCCAAAACTCTGTACATGTTTTGACCCGTTCTCCGTACTTATTTGCACATGCTCAAAAAGGTTTATGCCAAGAAACATCTCCCTTCACTTATCTGTCATTTTTTCTCCATTCCAAATAAAGAACCTGGTTAGTGCCGAAACGAGTTCCTGCTCACTCCACACTCATGAGTAAAATTGACATGTTTTGTCTATTTTATTGAGAATGCTTGCAGTTGGATTAAGATAAGCACATCCCAGCTAGGCGAGAGATTGATTCCAATCTGATTTTACAGTTGGCTGCCTAACTAAGACCCTTCTTCATTTTTATTCTCCCGTATGCTTTCTTTTTATTACTTGGTTTTTGGTACTCTAGCTTTTGAGAATATTTAATCAGGACTGTGGAGTGATGTGATGATTTATAATACATATTCCTCATTATTCTAATGGAGAACAGTTTGGATTTGTTAGCACAATTTCTAATGTCCCTCATTCTTGAACATCAACGATTATGTAATCATGTGAATCTTATATTTTGTTTTGTCTTTTTTATCGACTTGTGAGGGTTGATATTGACTTAGATGAACTTTATACATTTTTTGACATCTTACAAACTCTTACTTTCTTTAATTACTACCTTCTGATGTGTAGGCAACGATCACTGCAACTAGAATTCTAAAATCCCAAAAACCACTACTTCTTCATCTTAAAATAATCTCCACGCTAACTACACATCATGAAGATACTTTATGGGCACTTTAATTTACACACTTATAGTTCATTTCTTTCTGTTGTAAAAAATAGTATTGAATTGTTTCATGAACTTAAAACATAAGAAGAAATGCCTTCTCTAATATATTTCACCTACTTTTCGAATGTGTGATATAGATGTTTAAGTTGTATATACGTATTACTAATCTTTCAAACATCTGGAAATGGTAATGAAATCTATTCTTTTCAGGCCCGTGCATCGCACGGGTTTAAGACTAGTGCTATTAGAATGCAAGTCATTATTACTATCTTTGATGAGATTTTCGAATATTAACAATTCTTCATATGTATAAAGGAGATTATCTAGAATGCAAGTTATTGTTACCGTCTTTGAAGACCATAGGATACAAAGTAGTAGATACCTAATGAGTTCCACTAAGGATATAGATTATCTGTAATGTAATTATTTGTTAAAAGTACCAGAGAAATATCATCTTTTCATGTTTAATGGATTACCTTTAGAAAGAATCCACCAGCAAGCATGAATGACATGATTGTTACTGAAGCTAGAGTTGTTGCCTTCTTCATGTCCATCACAATAGCTCCAATTGCTAGGCCTAGTCCATGTAATTCACAACGTATACTTGATCATTTTTATTCTATATTTGGCCATGATAGTTATGAATGGAAAAACCTTCAGTAATACCTGAGCTGCCACTATGCTTAGAAAGACTATTAGCATACTAAGAAAGAAAGGAACTACACTTAATCTCAGTCCTGCCATGAAGTAAACGATCATGAGAAATACTACTGGTAGAAAGAGGTCCAGTGGCAGGTCACTTGTTGTCCTAGCCATGAAGTATGCACTCAGCCTATACATATCCACTGATCATTCTTTATTTAACATGGCTCTTTCTTGCAGAAATGTGAAGATGACAATGAACACAGGGAAGAAGCCCCAGAATACAGAAATGAAGAAGAGCAATCCTGCCTGCATCACGTGATTCTCAGTTTGAGTATCATATTTATGGTGTAAATAGTATGAAGTGCATGACCTGGGTGTATCAATGATTATCTTACATATACATAATTAAGGTATGTGATTAAAGGTTCTGAATGAATGCTATACCAAGAAAATCATAGCTAAAGAATACTCATCCGATAGAATGAAGTTGTAATTCTAGATGGGATTAGGGAAACATCTATAACAGAACTCTCTGTTTTATACTTGGATATATTGTGGATTAAAGATGCCATATGAAATGTATACCAAGAAAATCACAGCTAAAGAATGCTCATCGGATAGAATGTCATAGTAATTCTAAATTTGATTAGGTAAACATCTACAACACAACTCTCTGTGCTATATATTGTGCATAAATATCAAGGATGTCGTCGTGCCTTTACTGCACAGACACATCTGGAAACTGTTAGACCTAGAAGAGAGTAATGGTGCCTCAGGACAGAATGCATCAACTTTGACGAGTTTCTTAAATAGACAGAAATATGACATGCATCTTTTTCCTTATAAAAGACTCTTCTAAAAGTAACAATGATAACTGATACTCCTGTTATTGGACATTTGAACCAACAAGTTCACTGACCTTCATTTGCTTATATGTATCTCACAAAAGTTGGTATGAATCTGGCTTAGAATTGTCATTGGATTCATTTCTCCAAGCATTACTAATTTACTATGCTTTCCATACGGATCATACCTCTACATCCGTTATCTATCCATATTACTAGTCATGCATGTTTATCTTATTATTTTGTGTGCACACAAAATACCCTTCAATTAAGGAACATGTAGACTAGTAAGAATGATAGAAGTCTGGACAATGGAAGATATAGGTATGTTAAATATGCAAGTCATGTTAAAGGATACACAGTAGTATTCCATGCTAGGAAACTCAAGATTTGTTGCCGAATATTAATGTGATAATAATTGTTTTTTAATATGACCGAGGATGAAATGTGTCCTATATTGGTAATGATATCTTTAGTTCTACCTTATCATTTCAGAACTAAAGTTTTTGCAAGTTTGAACTTATCTTTGAAATTTGACTATTCTTATATCAGAGATGCAAACCAGTAGTCACAGATTATTATGGTAGAAATTGTTGCATTTATCAAGGACTATGAGGGGAATAAGATAAATGTAAACTGATAGATCGTCTGGATGTCATATCATATTATTGATGATTATCTTCTTCATTATTTGGTTGATTTTTCAACTGCTACCTTAATTTCTAATGAATTAAAGAGTATGTTGATTGGTATCCGATCTGAATTGTTTCAGGCATTCCTACTATTTGGGATCACTCAGGAGTATTAGGACTCCTATGGAAAGTCCAAGCTACATGCTTAAGGACGAATTATGTAAAAGCAGTTTAGCTGAGCATGATCCAAATGGTAAACATGAACACGTTTATAAGATTACTATATGTTCTATCGAAGTTTTTTTTCTTGACAATAACTGTTAAAATTCTTCTTCTAACTGTGATGTTGATAGACAGATGAAAAAGTTTTTTACCTGATCCTGCTGGTTACTAGTTGTGTTGCTGTCTGAGTGCCACCAGAGTAGGCCAAGGATAACTGCAGTTGCCAATACTTGTGTGATCCCCATCCAACTTAAGTAATCATGTCGCCTTTCTTTTATTCCTCTCCAAAAAAGGATCTTATATTGTTGCCACCAGCTTGTCCCCCATTCTTTTTTCGGTAATAACACCTTTGCCTTCAAGTCTGTGTCCATTGGTATTGGCACTAAAAGCTTTTGTTTTTCTCTTTCAGCAGTTATTGTCTCATATGCTTCCATAAGGTACTGCAACAAGATAGGGTTCATCTTACTCTTATCTTGATCATAGTTGTCTGCTTTATACATTCAATTAGATGTCAGATTCTTGTTTTATTTTACTGCAGCTATCATTATCTCAATTTTCCTGAACTCAGATCTATGTAGTCTAGATTTTCTATGTGGGCTCAGATTCCTGAGTGTGAAATGTATATTAGCAAACCCATATAATATCATAAGATTTTTGGATATCTATGACCCTTACATGACGGGATGTCGTACTACTTGCATATAACGGCTAAAGAGAACAACTTTTCACAAGATAATATTAAACAAAAAAAAGACTTTCTTGTTTGTGGGTTATAGCATATTGGTTATAACATTTTTGATTCTGTATACACACACCTTTTATTAAGTTTTCTATTTATTTATACTTTGCCATCCTCTTATTTTCTAACAAGTTCTCACAATTATTTGAATAACACATTAATATTTATTTTGTACAGTGTCCAAAGCAACCGAACAATACAGATTGTGGGTATTATGTGCTGAAGTATATGAAAGACATCATTGATGCAAGAATTAGAAATATTCCTGAATGTGTAAGCTACTTAACATTATATTCTTTTAGTTTGTTCAAATTTCTAAATAAATTGAAAAAATCACAATATGTTGATACATTTGTCATATGATTGCAGCATTATTCGAAGTATATTGGTCTTTGCTTCAACCAAGAAGAAATTGACGAGGTCCGAAACGAGTGGGCGACATGTGTTCTTGAGCACACAAAAGATCATATGACATGTGGGGGAGACATTTATCTTTAGTTTACCAATGAGTGAAACTTTTTTAGTTAGTTTTCAATTTGATTCTAGAGTGGATACTCGGTACTTTGTATTATTGAATCTTTGTATGGATGATTTAATATTAATTAAATTTAGTACGAGTTTCTTTGAAGATTTGATGGAAATTTTGTTCAATTATGTGCTTGTTTGTTTGTGAAATAAAAATTACAATTGTATATCTATTATAATTTATTAAATATGGTTAATTTGATCAATGCAATTGGTTCGATATATGACCTGTTAAACTCTAATCAAAGACAACAATTAATGATATGTTGTAAAATGTATGATTCTACAACAAACAACACATGTTTTGTTATCCACACTTATTACAACAGGTGTGTCAGGAAAAAATACACCTATTACAACATGTGTTTCTAGTGAACTACAACATGCATAACCTGTTGTATAAAATGTGTATATTACAACAGGCACATGCCATGTTGTATAAACAACCCTATTACAACGGTTGAATGTATGGAAAGACAACATGCTCCAATTGTTGTATATACATGTATATTACAACATATGTACTACATGTTGTAATAAACCTACCTATTACAACAGTCGAGTTTAGTGAAAGACAACATGCTTCAACTGTTGTATAATATATATTACAACGGGCGAACCACATGTTGTAAAAAACACCCCTATTACAACGGGTGTGTTTAGCGAAAGACAACGTCGTTCAACTATTGTATAATATATTTTACAACGGGTGCACCACATGTTGTGTAAAATACCCATATTACAACAGGTCATTCCTTAAAAGACAACATGTTTTAACTGTTGTATAAAATACATCTATTACAACATGCGATCACATGTTGTGTAAAGCACCCCCCCATAATACCACGCAATCTAATACAACGGTTAACACCTGTTGTAAATTTGAAAAATGAACTGTTGTAAAAAGCATTTTCTGTAGTAGTGTTAAATCAATGTCACACGACCGATCTGGGGCGTACTCTCAGGTCCATGGTTCATGAGGGACATCCCTCACCCAGATTCTAGTCCCTCTTGGACTCAGCATTGGCCGCGATTTTCCTTTACCACGATCGCTCTCTATAGAGTCTCGTTGATCTCGTTCTCATCGCCTCTACAATCCTCGCATAGGCCCGACCAATTCCCACCCAATTTCCTAGTGTTACATGCCCTAGAGTCCGCGGTCAACTAGGAACCCCGCCACCCTCCCCTGTTCTGATCTTCGGAGGACACCCAGTCATCACTCAGCCTTCATCTATATAAATATCCAACTGAGGTTCTCAGGGGGATATAGAAATTCGACTCCACCCTCACATCGTCCTCCGTTACCCCTTCTTACGATATTCATAGGAGCAGCATACTGCAGCAATAGCAAGCTCATCGACCCAACATCTATGACCTCTACGAACCCCAAGGAACCCACCACGCGACCCATGAAGACTCGAAAGATATTTCCCATGCTTTTCTTCTACCCGATTTCAGGGTGATTAGAGTTCATCCACCTCAAGGGCATGATTAGGGTTTCTTAACCTCATGAGCGTGATAAGATTTCATCAAACTAAGAAGAAGAACTAAGATCTTCCCTAAGAGAGAGGTAAGTGGGTTTATGCACTTTGAGTATTTAGTATTGGTTTTTAGTGCCTTATAATTAATATGATGATCAAGATGTAGTATATGCTTTGTTATGTGTTTCTAGTTAAATCTTAACTGCATGAATGATCTCCTAAGGATATTAGTTTAATATTATGCTTCAATATTATTTCAAGAATTCATGTCATGTTCATGTAGAATCAGTTCAAGTAATTATTCCAAGATAATGATGAATCACGTAATGGGTTGTATTATTTTATCCTCATCTTGTTAATGTGGAGCCTACGGGCCTCATGAGAACCATTGGTGCATAAGTATTGAGGATACTTATTCAACCACTAGATTAATTTATGTGAATCCAAATCTATTATTCAATTAGTTTCATTCTTTTCATTATTGCCAAATTATTATGTTTTTATAATAATACTCAATGCCGCTTACTCTAACATGGTTTTTATTGCATGCATGGCTGGGGGTGTGATGCCCGCAGGTACAAAGCAACTTCCAAAAAAGGGCTATATGAAGGCCGACTTAAGGAATAGATGAACGTTACCTAAAGATAAATATGGTGGGGTGCCATCTACAATAGAAGATCCTGATGTTATAGATAACTTCATGTATTAATAAAGTTTAATCATGTATATCTTAGTTAGTTTCAATTTAAGAAATCAATTGTAAACAATATATGAATCAAGTTCAATATCAATGCATGGTCATTGTTTACAAAATTTGCAATGGTTATTATTGTTGTAACATCCCTTTGAGCTAAAGTACCTCATGTTATGGAAAACATGGGTGTTGCTTCCGTTGACACATGTATGCTTAAGGGGGTGTTACAATAATTGTATTAGAGCAATGGGTAGATGGCCACTAAGCTAAAGATTCGAATGTTCTAAGCCCTAGGTATAGAATATTAAGTTCAAGATATGGGAAACCAAAGTATGGTCTAGTCCGAAGACATAAGTTAGATAGGGTTAGGGGCATGTGCCTAGATGTTTTATATTTTTGTGTTAACTCTAAATTTGTACATAGCATGCTCTCTCTTCTTCCCTCGTGTTTGTGGTATGGGACACAGGCTCATGGGGTTTTGTAGAGAGAATGTTAAGTGCAAAATCATATTTGTCTAGTACTTTCAAGTGCATGTGGTATGGGACATGTGCATGAGGGAGGTGTTGAGATAAGCTTGAAAAAAATATATGTATAAGAGTTGGCATTAAAGTTTGAGACATATAGTCACCTAAACTTAATTAGTTACATAATAAGATCAAGCATGCATACAAAGGGTAGATAATTTGACATGGATATAAAATAAAATCATGCACATGCTACTAAACAATGTTCTCCACTATTTTAGGATTGTGTATTCAAATTGAACACCATGTATTACTTCTATGCTCATGGATTATGAAATTATGAAAATCATGTTTAAGTATAAGAAATCATTATGTTGATATTGTCCTCTCCATCATATTATGTGAGCCTTAACTAGCCTTATGAGCTCTATGGGAGCATTATGTGAACCTTAGTTGGCCTTATTAGCTTTGTGGGAGCATTATGTGAGCCTTAACTAGCCTTATGTGAGCCTTAATTGGCCTTATGAGCTCTGCGGGAGCATTATGTGAGCCTTAATTGGCCTTATGAACTCTATGGGAGCATTATGTGAGCCATAACTGACCTTATGTGAGCCTTAGCTGGCATTATGTGAGCCTTAACCGGCCTTATGAACACTGTGGGTGCAATCAGGAGAGTGACTATATCGAATAAGGTAAGAATCCATCTTATTATGAAATCATGTAAAGTTAACCAAGTTCTCATGAAATTATGTTAACTATGAGTAAGTCATGTCTTAAGTATGCTAATGAGTCTATAAGAGGATATTAGAGAATTAAGATGCATATATTATGTAAAACCCTAAGGTGGGCAGTATGAGAATTTTTTTAGGATGAAATTTTTCTAAGGTGGGTAGAATTGTAACATCCCAAATTTGTAAATTAAAAAAGTTTAGGGTCCTTAGTGCAAATTCTCAACTTTTCTATTCAAAATCCTAATCATTGATGCAACTTACCAAAATATAATGAGATTTTCCATCATACTTCGAAATTTAATTCAAAATAGAACTCACCAAGGAAATAGAATTCATCTTCATTCTTATACATTGAGATAACATCCTTTATGAGATTCATGGACAAAAGGTTATCAAAAACTAAATCTAATTAGATAGGGAGATTCTAGACTTCCTTATTAACTTGTGATTAAAGTTTGAGGTCATTTTGACTTGGTTTGACCACCAAAACTAATTAGGAGAGATTTCATATAGTTTTTAATCTAATATCATCGATTTATTGATCTAACCTATTGTTCCATCTTGAAATCAATGTCACACGGCTGATCCAGGTTGGACTCTCGGGTTCGCCAGTCACAAGGGTTGTCCCTCCCACCCAGAGTCCAGTTCCTCTTGGACTCAGCATTGTCTGTGATTTTCCTTTACCCCGATCGCTCTGTATAGAGTCTCGTTGATCTCGTTCTCATTGCCTCTGCAATCCTCGCATCGGCCTGATCAATTCCACACCTGATTTGCTAATGCTTCATGCCCTAGAGTCTACACTCGGCTAGGAACCCCACCGCCCTCCCCTATTCTAATCTTCGGAGGACCCAGTCATCACTCGACCTTCATCTATATAAATATAAACTGAGGTTCTCAGGGGGATATAGAAATTTGACTCCACCCTCAGATCGCCCTCCGTTACCCCTTCTCACAATATTCATGGGAGCTGCATACTGCAGTAATAGCACACTTGTCGACCCAACATCTATGATCGAAACGAACCCGAGGGAACCCACCAAGCGACCCACCGAGACTCAAGGGATATTTTACATGCTTTTCTTCTACCCAATTTTAGGGTGATTAGAGTTCATCCACGTCAAGGACACGATTAGGGTTTTTTAACCTCATGAGCGTGATAGGATTTCATCAAACTAAGTAGAAAAACTAAGATCTTCCCTAAGAGAGAGGTAAGAAGATTCATGCACTTTGAGTATTTAGTATTGGTTTTCAGTGCCTTATAATTAATATGATGATCAAGATGTAGTATATGCTTAGTTATGTGTTTCCAATTAAATCTTAACTACATGAATGATCTCCTAAGGCTATTAGTTTAATATTATGCTTCAATGTTATTTCAAGAATTCATGTCATGTTCATGTAGAATCAGTTCGAGTAATTATTCCAAGATAATGATGAATCATGTAATGGGTTGTATTATTTTATCCTCACCATGTTTATGTGGGGCCCATGAGCCTTATGAGCACCATTGGTGCATAAGTATCAAGGATACTTTATTCAACCACCAGATTAATTTATGTGAATCCAAATCTATTGTTGAATTAGTTTCATGCTTTTCCTTATTGCCAAGTTATTATGTTGTTATAATAATACTCAATGCCAATTACTCTAACATGGTTTTTATTGCATGCATGGCTGGAGGTGGGATGCGCGCATGTACATTACAACTTCCAAAAAGGGGCTATATGAAGGTCTTCTTAAGGAATAGATAAACGTTTCCTAAAGATAAATATGGTGGGGTGACATCTAAAATAGAAGATTGTCATAGATAACTTCATATATTAATAAAGTTTAATCATGTATATATTAGTTATTTTCAATTCAAGAAATCAATTGTAAACAATATATGAATCAAGTTCAATATCAATGCATGGTGATTGTTTACTAAATTTGCAATGGTTATTATTGGTGTGCATCCCTTTGAGCTAAAGTACCTCATGGTATGGAAAACATGGGTGTTTCTTCTATTGACACATGTATGCTTAAGGGGGGTGTTACAAAACTAAACCAGTAACACCATAACATAGGAAATCCTAAGCAAGAATAGCTTTTATATGCATAGACCTTCATTTTAGATCAAGAACATGAGTAATCAAGCTTGTAGTAAGCAACAAAAGTGAAGAGGATTATAAAACTCACCTATAAGAAGAAGATCACAGTCCAATAAGCAAGAAAACTCAAGCAAAGAAGGTGAATAACCCTAGCTTTACGTATAAATTCGGCCAAGTAAGTTTCTCTTCCAAGAAAGGGAGTAAACCCTAGGTGAAGGGAGCAAGAAAGATAAGTTCGTTGAGATTTAGAGCAAACTTTACCATGGAACATAAAGGTTTTGTCCAGGAAGAAGGTAGGAAGAAAAGAAATAGCAAATGAAACGAAGGAGAGAATGATATACTTCCTAGTTTAGGTCAAGATCACCAAAAGGAAGCTTTACAACCCTATAGAAGGGTAGATTCAAACCCTAGATGCTCCAACAAGAAGGTTGGCTATCTTCTTCTACGTTGGGCACTATATTCACCCCCAAACATGTGAAAGATGAAACTCTAACAGAAGGGGAGAGATAAGGGACCAAAATTTTCATTTGGGAGCCTAAGGATAAGTAATTGTAGCTTAAGGATAAGGAATGAGAAAAGCTTGAGGTATCCTAGTAGCTCTCTATGTGTCCATGGCCTTAAACTATTACAGATATACAAGCATCCACACAAGAAGATGTTCCACCATTCATGAAGACCTGATTAGACATCATTTGTTGCCTTTCCAAGCCAATCAAATAAACCATTGCTTGGTAGTTCCTAAAAGTAGCTCATCCATAAAGGGGTAAACCCTAAAATACCCTTGAAGAGAACACCTCCGAACCAAGGTTCAACTAGGCTCCCCATGACCCAAAAAGCTCAAGAATGATAAGGGAATATCTAAGTATTATAATGCATGTGCAAATTTGTAATTAAAACCTTATATTTGGGTAAATTGCATAAAAGTCTAAAATGTGCATAAAACTTGCACAAATAGTGTCCAAATTGGACCAAATTTGAAATGTAATCATGTCACATGATAACAAAGTATCTCAACAGGTTTAATTAAGGTTTTGAGCACTCAATTATGATAATTAAACCTATTCAACCATTTAACCAAGGTTAGGCGTCTCACAACCTTAAACCCCTAATTGGGATTTCACCCCCGAAATCCAAGGAAAACAAATATGAGAACTTTCCATGAACCTCATACTCTAACTTACACATGGTTACTTCATTCTCATGGTGATGTCACATCACCCTCATAGGAAACATGTTTTTCTCCCTCAACTCTCGTATGTTTCATCTTGGGTTAGCACATAAACCCCCACATAATAAGACATTCTAAGTATGGAACATAGAAACTTGTTGTGTCATCAATACAACTCTGGTAGTAACTTTCAACTTCGAATTTTATCTGTCATCCTGAATTGTTTGATTTGTTGTATTAACACTTCACTCAGAAGTCATACTTTTTGGCTTTTTACCAATCATGGCATGTGTCACATATTGTTCCTTGAAACATTACAAA
This sequence comes from Alisma plantago-aquatica, assembly GCA_963693085.1. Classification (NCBI taxonomy): domain Eukaryota; kingdom Viridiplantae; phylum Streptophyta; class Magnoliopsida; order Alismatales; family Alismataceae; genus Alisma; species Alisma plantago-aquatica. Next base: position 188,017,587 of record OY856415.1, read on the forward strand.
AGGTGATGTATCCATCCCTTTGTTATAGATACACTAAAAATGGAACACTCATCAACTTATTCTTAAGTATCTAGAGAAAATTTTGATGCTAAAGCCTACCATTTTATACAAGGAGAAACATCATTCCTAGTCAATCTCGTTAGGAGTGAAACAACAACATTGTCTTCACCTTACTAGGATTTATACAACATATTTAGCATACATATCATAATCACATGAACACATTTTAATCAACCCCCAACTCACTCTTGTTCAACTTGTCACATAGCTATTGTTGCTTCAGAAATCCAAAGGATTTTGTAAATATGTTGATCATGTTGTTGACCATCTTTAAACTTTGTGGACATGTTATCATTCAAAACTTATCACATCTCATAAAAACACTACATGAGCACTCTGTCCCTCAAGTTCATATAAACAATTGATGCATTGGTTAGTTTAAACAACATAACCCTAAACTCACCATGTCCATGCAACTTATGTCATTCATTATGATTCTTATCCACTAATATTCCAACCTCAAGTCTATCTAAAGAAACATTGTATCACTTGTTGTTTGGTCCATTAACTATCAATCCTTAGCAGTGGTCTTGCCCAACTGTTAGTAGCCCATATACAACATCAAAAAATCATTCACATTCTTTCTAAAAAACACTTGGAGGATCTCAACATAAACTCTCTCTCTCTCTTTCTAAGGGAGTGGAACACTATAAAGCTCATTCGATACACATCTTCAAACTCATGTACCACTGGTACACCATGGATACTAGGATTTTTCACCTTGGTATCTACTACATGCGCTATAAGAAACTCACATCCTACTCTCATCTAATTCCTTAACATCATATACATATAGGAGGAGTCTTACTAACTCTTGGAAGGCTCAAAAAGAATACTCATCACAAACATCATGATTTTGGAATCATAGACCAAGTAACCACATGCTATATCAAGATATCTACCACTATGGTTACAGTGAAGCCACACGTACCAAGTGGTATAAGATCCACTTGAATGTTGTGCCTTAAAAGAGAGAACACAAAGGGAAACAAACTCCCCAAAACACAACAACACTACCCACGGTTACCAGCAAGGGAGCTAACCGATTCTATCTTCATCATGCAAGTTAATCCATTTACGGAACACTTTACCCTTTTTCATCTCAGATTCCTTTCCATTAGCATAGGAATTATTAATATTATAATATCTCATTTCTCTTTTCTCATTAACCATTCATCATTCTTGTATATGTCCTCACATATTACCATAGTTTTCAACAACTGATTAAGGAATAGTTCATCATATTCCACATTTTCTTCATTAAACAAGGATCATCACCCTTTAATTTCTTTCACATGTCAGGAATATCTTACACTAACACTTTCTTACACACATAGGTTGGTCTGAGCTTAACTCAGGTTCCAATTGATTTACCTTTTCATATTATACTTATCCCAAGAGTTCTATCCATCTTTTGTGAATTTCATACCTTGAATCACTTTATTAGCAAAGATTTACCTATCTTTTACTTTTATCTTCTTGAATTATAGCTTCAAGAACTCCTATTTTACTTATTTGTGTTCATATTTAGGTTTCATGGTGTCATATCTTTCTCTTATAGTCACCAAACATTCAAGTTTTGATAGGTTATGATGTAATTGTCATCTTCTTTAGAGTAAGATTGAAATATCTCTACCATGTTTTCTTATTCATTGTACTCCTTAGATTGTCTCAAAATGACTACTCAATCAGAGTAATTTGAAAGATAACAATCTAAGATTTCCTTCCTTTCCTTTTCTTCAATAATTGAATACTTGTCCAGGACATCCAAATACCATGTTCAGGTAGTATGCACCATGTTTTTATTTCATGTTCTTGACTTACACATCATCCTAGTCCTAAGTCCTAGTATCCCTGTAGACTCATCGAACCTAGATCTCTAAGAACAAATTGCGAGAACCTATTACACTAAACAAGATTACCCAAAACACTAAACACCATCAATCACTAATTAAACACATACCCAGAAAATAGGGTGAATTAAAACCGATTTCAGCATCAACACATGCTCATAAACATTTACATAAGAGTCCAATATCTTTCTTGTAATCATACTATGCTAAGGATTTGATACAATTTGTTTTATGGCCTTATCCAAAATCTATATACACAGGAGAAAACTATTCATATATGCCACATAAACAAGCATTAACATGCTAACAAAAGCCTAATTCATTTGAAACACCTTTACAAACTTTTCCCACCCGGACCTGAGAGTACATGGACAACTCTAGGGCACACTAGACAACTAAACAACCTTCTCTAAGGTCCATCACCATATTTCTTCCTTGCTGCCACAGTTCTACTGTCCATTGTTGTTGATCACCCAAAAAGATGTGGTGACCCACGAGTGAGACCCATGCCCCAACGAGAGATATAACTCTCAACATCACTTATTGTTTACAACAGGTTAAGTAATAAAACAATTTAAGCAGATCAAACAAGTATAACATATAGGCTTAGCAACAATGACGATTAGCAAGATATATAGAGGAGTAGATAATAATTATCATCATTAGGCATATTGTCATCCTTTACCATGTTAACAATATAAGTAGTCCAGTAGCATGTGCATAATAACTAGCATCATAAGCAAGTTTAGTAGAATAGCTTCTCTTAACATCATGAATAAGTCTAGTAGCATAAGCATGGCTAACAACATTAGCATGTCTAATAGGTTGGGTAGATCTACATCATAAGTAGAGCTAACAACATAAGCACAACTATTTGCATAAGCACGATTAGCAGTATAGGCATCTCTAATTATAGAGGCATAGCTAGAAATATAAGCATAGTGACAACATGTGATAACTTATATCATAATCATAGCCAACACTGGTAGTATATCTATCAACTTAAACATGGCTACTGCATGTACACATCTATAACATTAGCATGTCCACAACATAAGCATATCTACTACCGTTTGAATGAATTAAACATAGTATCTATGTAAAGAGAACAAACAAGGGTTATCATCCAATGTGAAGCACTGCATATAACCCTAAGTAGATATGCTACATGTAACAAACTGAATTTCAAATAATAATTGCAAATTCCACCCCATCCTTTATGTTATATTATTTTCCCTTTCAATTGCCCTTGATGTTAAATTTATGGGAATTGTGTGGTTTGGAGAAAATACACATGCCAACATAAGGGTTTGTGCACAATTACCTCAATTAATGCTTTTAGTAAGGGAAATGAGGCAAATGTTCAAAAAAACATAATGATTACTATATTAATAGAGATAAGTTAATGGATAATGTTCATTTAATAGTTTTATGATAAATTAGACAAGAAGTGTATAATAATGAGAATAGAATTTTACAATGGGAGTAATACCCCCCTTTTCTCACTCTCTCTCATCTTATGGGGTAATAAAACTTGAAAATGTGATTAACGAGGAGGTATAAGACCCTTGGATTGCTTATCTCAAAAATGCAACCAAAAGTTACTCAAAAAGCCTTTTCATGTTAATTCACTCATTTTATACATTAAAATACACATTAATGGACAATATAGTGTTTGAGGGCCAAATCCTAGGTGAAATGAAAAACTAATTGCATAGCATTAATCTAGACATCATTATTAACCTATGGTTACAATTTGAGGTCATCTGCACCATATTTGACCCCCCCCAAATGCATTAAACAAGTTCTTAATAAAGTGGGACATTATATTCATGAAAAATTCATTTATGCACCTCATTTAAGACAAAGTTTGGCTTTAATCAAGTGTCACACATGACACATCCATGTGGGTCCATCGTTGACACCGATCCAGTGGCTCGCGTAAAGCCCAACCCGCATCCAACGACCAAGAACTTGTCATCAACCTTCAGCCGTTACATGTACAGTGAATCTCGACTCCTCGGCTTCGTTCTCCTCTGTCTCTTGATCTTTTCACGAGTTTTCTTTTTCCAATTGAACTACCTCACTCCAATCCTTCAAATGAGCCATGGCTCATCCCCTACCTTGGACCATAGTTGAAATGCCTAATGGTGCCGACCATGGCTTCTCAACTCCACCATTGTTTCGGCTCCACACACCTCCACATCTATAAATAGCGACTTCCTCACCTCTGACGGCCTCCTTGCGAACTCCTCCTTGTGCTAATTTTCCTCAAACTCCCATGTTCAGCCACTGACACCTCCAACTTCTCCTGGCCTTGCGGTGGCTTTCCTCGGGTCTCTACGACACTAGCAACATAATAAATGAGTCTGGTGAGTTCGCCATCTCTTGCTCTTCGTTTTGAGTACCTGAAAATGGGTTTTCGTTTGGATTTGTGGGAATGCCCAATCGGGCCGAAGCACCTCTCGACCATGGCTGGTGTGAGAGAGGAGGAAGATGCTCAACGGTGATTTCTCTCTCTTGCCCCTCGCTCGCCCCTTTTTCCCATTTTCTCATCGAGGTCATTTTGGTCTTTTCACCTCTCATTTGCTCACCCTTGACCGAAGCCATGCAAACACAAACTGCTGACTGGGCCAGATGATATTAGCCCAAGTTAGTGTGGGCCCAGCCGCATGGCCGACACTATCGTTAGTAAATATGCCCATGCGGCATTTCCTCGGTTTCTGATTGGTCCAATTTGTCTAATTCGTATAAAATAGACGCGTTATCAGAAAAATGCAAATAAATACTCAATGGAAAGCTTATTTATAGTAGAATTCAAATTTTAGGTTTTTGAATATTGATCCTCTATCCAATTTCCATATTTGATATGTACACCATCTTAATCATATTAAATTTTCTAAAAATGATTACTAATGCATTTTAATTTCAATTTTTGAAGAATAAATATGTTTTCTTACTTAGAAAAATATCACAAGTCTAATGGTCAGGTTTTCAATCCCAAAATTGATGATTTTTTTAGAAAATCCAAAGTTGGGTATTTTACACTTAATTACTACAAATCTCTAATATATGTGATAAACACTTGTACCTAGGGTTAAAGTGACTTGGATTTAATCATTTGGTGGAAAGATCATGTCTAGGAAATCTAATATCAGGTTTGTTCATTCTAACCCTAATGTTGGGCATTACATAGCCAAACCTATTTTTCCAATGAGGCATGAGCCTATTTTAACCTATTTAAAAGTATATGTTTTAACTGGTAATGACATTAAATGTCATAGATTTTATTCAAATTGGAATTACTATTTTTGGCCCTTTTATTTTGGTTCACAAGTTGTTGACCATAGAATGGGGATCAGATGATCATACGATACTCTTCTAGTTTGCGTCTAACCGGGAATGCGGTTGCAACACAAACATGTTTTTCAAATTGATTTCTCAACGATCTAATGCACGAGAAAGTGTGAAAACTACACCAACAGATTCGGGAGATCAATTCTTATAACTCTGCTATCATAATTTTTATGGATGGCTATCACAATTTATGCTTGTAACTTGCTCAAACCCCACATATTAGAAATTGAGAATGGAAAGAAATGAAAAGTCAGGATGATGACTAAGGACCAAGATCCAGATTGGGAAGGTCAGATGAGGTCATGACCCAGACTGGGAAGTCAAACATGGCACGTAGCTCTATATTTAGTGGTGGATGACATGGAACATCCCTCCAGATTGAGAGGTTATAGTCCACTATAGGAACAAAACCCTAAGGGAGGGTATCTAAGAGGCTGAGTAAAAATGGGTTGAGAGGTTATGAAGAAACAAAAATTTTGATTTTGTAAAAATAATGGTTGTGAATATGTTTTTACACTTAGATGCAATCTTTTGTTTCCCTGCATACTAGTATAACTTGTTATATGTACCGACTATTTTGTTTGTCGACATTTTAGAATAATCTTCTATTATTGATGCAAGTATAATGGAAAGAGGACATTCATGAAGAAGGCACAAAATGAACACAAATTAATGTAATGTCTGGAGGATTTAGTTAGTTTTTATTTCAAGTTTTAAACTCAAATTCCTTTATGGAAAGTAAATCTTGTACAAACTCATTCCTATTTAGTGAAAATTTATTAATTATTTATAGTTATATACTAAATCTTGAATCCTGTAATCAAGGTAATAACCCTTACCCTCTTGGTCTGCCTGAATAGGGTATAATAGGGGAAGGGGGTCATTACCTTTGGTATCATAACTAGTTTACCATTTAGCCTCTAATAAATATTAAAATTTTAAAGTTATATAGAGTCTCAAGGGAATTATTAGAGTTTTTTTAAAGACATGGTTGTCTACAAAGGATCATGATCCAGGGTCTGGCAATATTTTCCTCTAGACTGCTAGTCAACTTACGAGGACTCCCAGACCCATATTTCTGGCATGGCCAAAGTCAGATGACTTTACTCAAAATAACAATACCTCTAGGATTTATCATCTACTTTAATCACTTCTCTACCACCTTCACTCACCAAACTTGTAGGTATTTGCTTATGCTCCCTTTATCCCTTTATGAGTACTAGGATTATGGATATTAGGGATCAAGGCATCCTTTTCCAAATAATAAAGTGCCTGTAAACAAGATGTCATGGACATAATTTTATGATACTTGTGACGTCCCCAGATTTTCTAAAACTTAATCTACTATGTGACGTCCAAATTGAAACACTCACCTCAGTGAGAATGCCAATTTAAACACCACACACTAGGCTAAGAAGAAGAAAATCAGAGAAAGTTAGAAGGAAACAATCAGTAGTACATGCCCATTAACAATAAACAAACCATACAACATAGCTTCACCATTCAACATATAATTACATAATGAATTGTTACAACATTTGATATTACATATTGAACAACAAACTTAGACATATACATGTGCTACCACTAAACAACATGATCTTAAGACAACAGGTTCACCTATACATCAGCTTGCCACACAACTCTCAACTAACTTGGATCTACAAGAGCACATAGCAACAACCTAAACAAAAGATTACATGGGTACATGTCAGCACAATATTCAAGAATATTGTACTAAGTATGCCTACGTGTCTTTTATATACCTCTCATCAAATCTTGGCAATAAGATAAAACTAATACTTGGCAGTTATAAAGAAATATAAGAAAGATCATATACTTGCACAAAGATGTTCATTAACAAAAGAGAACACATATTTTAAGCTTATTTCCATCATATATCTCGTACATCTGCCCCTAGGTCTTTGATGTTTTTAGGGCTTATGATCTACCCCCGAGGAGTCTGTGATCATTGTACATGTGATCTACCCCCTAGGAGTTTGTGATCACTCTAATGCACTGTACTCAAAGCTTTTAGTGCTATCATATGATGGATCAGATATTTCATGTTTCATGTGTTCATAGCAATAAGTATGTAAATTCAAGCAACATATCATACAAGACAATAATTTAAATCAATACCATATGCCAAGTCCTTACTACCATATAACACAAGCATAATGTATAATAAGCCAAGCAAGAGGTAATGGTGTACCTTGACCAAGACACAAACCTAAACATCATATATCCATGAGTCAACTACATCCTTGGTCAACCCTGATAAAGATAAGACCATGTCACCATCAGGTTCTCATCATCTTAACCCTAGTTATGTCCATTTTAGGGTTGGCTTACTCATTTGGATATGTGCACCATTACTTGCATTTTTATCTTAGATTTATCTTACTGATGTCATTTTCTAGATTGTGGTTCATTATCTAAACATTAGGTTCCATATCCTTTTTGTGCACATATTAACCCTAGTTTATATACATTATTCAAATTACGGTTACAACCCATGTATTAAGGATCATCTTCATATAACATGAATTTCATATACAAAACTGATCTCATATTTACATATTATCTTCTAGTTACTGATATAAGGGTGTTCTGTGAATTCCATCATTTATTGAGCATGTAAGTATTTATTACATTTTATTTAGGGTTATTAGACCTAATTAGCCATGTGGAGCAAATTACATGATTTCATATCATAACATGATCATATATGATGTCACATGGTTTTTAAAATACATTTAAGAGTTACTGATTCATTCTCCTAATTTTAGATCATCATTTAATATTTATTACTCAAGAACTAAGCATTACACATATTACATGATATCAGTGATATTAGTTCTTCAAAAGCATGATATCATGATTTCATTGTGTTCTACTCTTTTTTTTTTAGAATTTCAGTAGTTTGTTTGTATTTTTCTGATCATCGAGCTATTTATTGCGAATTGTTGAAAATCTGTGAGTTTATTGGGGTTTTACCTTTTTCGGCCAATCAGATGGCGACACGTGTCTTGGGTGCTTCCCTCTCTCACTGGCTGGCCACCTGATCTGGATCCCGGATGGGATCCACAGATCTCAAGATCCGCCAACCTGGTCGGCTCTGCCCCCCTTTCTCGTGATCTAGCCCCCGGCCTCTGTTTCCTCTATGAAAGAGAGCACCGCCGTACGGGCTCTCCTCGGGCGAGCTAGCAATAGGTGGCGCCTCCTCCTCGTGAAACATCCAGCCCGGCCTGAGCTTCAGTCTCTTTCCCTCGATGTCGTCGACCACTCACCTCGGGTGCTCTTCCTCTGATCCTCCAATTAGGTGGGAGTGTCACTTCCATCTTTGGTTGCGATGGAGCAAAGGGGAAAATTGCCTCTACTCCTCCTCTCATCGATCTGAAGCTCCCGAAGGCTGTGCATCACCTTGAGGAACTCCTCTATGTTCTCAAACAACATCAGCCACACCCTCCAGACCTCTCCCAAGTTTCGACTTCAAAACCGGCCAAGCTCCACCTTGTCATCCATCAGAACGGGTACCTGGGTCCATAGAACCCGTCGTCTTGGACCCTAGTCACCTCGACCTTCAATTCCTATGCTCGTTACCTTTCGAACTGCCTTCTACCTCTGACTCCTTCTCCCACCCATGGTCTACGATTTATGGTGGAGAGACTGTGTTGGAGGCTGCTCTATTCTCTCTGTGTGGGTGATACTTTGCCTCAAGTGAGGGCTTATTCAGACTATCTTGACGAACCGAGGTGTGCTGGAGGCATGCTCTCACGATTGACCCACAATCACCCATAATCAGCGATCAACGCTTCCATTCCAGTTGCCCATGTTGTCTTGGCTAACTGATCTTGCAAACAAGATTCAGGCCATCAGATACAACCCATCTGAGGGTCACGACATGGCCACATCAATGATCAGTGGCTCCTCAAGCTAGGGAGGCGTGACACAGCCTAATCTAGGCTTAAGGTATAAAACTTAGGTCTAATAAATCCTCAATAAAGCACATCATTTTCCAAATTTCAAGTCTCCATAGCTTCATATAAGAACATTCAAATGCCACCAAATTTTAACCATAGCTTCCTTACCTCTCAAGGTACATTATTCTCCAATTTGGTGACGAAACACAACTATTAGACCATTCAATTAAATTCCTCAAAAAGGCATTAAAAAGAGATATCTTAATCATGATGTCAACCTCACATCAACACACATACTTTGTCAAAAGCTTGGAACTCTCAATATAATTCAACCATATGATTTCACTTATGTCATTGGACATTTTAGGATTCCAAAAGTCCACTCCATCACATCCTACACACCTTAAAAGAAATTCCATCCTCAAAATTAAGCCAAAATCCACTTTGTCACATCATATACATCTTAAAAGAAATTCCTTCCTCGAAATTAAACCATACTCATACTTCCAGGGAAAACCTTATCTTGCCTTAATCCACATATAAGGCACTATTCTAGGTGCAACATATCCAAAAACAAAGCTCCACAGTCATATCCAAACCACTTTTAGGAGGTTTTAAAACATCTAAGGTGAAACCTCACTTCATAGAAGGCTCAAACAAGGGTTTATAAGCTTAGGTTAAGTCATTACATATCTCATATATTAGGGTTGCTACCTTGCCCTTACCCATGCATTAGGGTTCCAACATTGTATTACCATGTTCTTAAGGAACTGACTAAAGTTAGCCCATTATATCAAGGTGTCATTTTATTGAGCTAATTGTTAGAACTTGTTCAACATTAACATGTGCCTTTTAGGAGGAAGTTAACTATAGTTAACCCACTTTATCCATCTATATCATATTAAGGTTTCATAATCATTATGTTGTGCTAACTGTCAAACTATATTTTTCATCTTTATTAAGCACTAAGATTTACATCTCATGTAATATGTTTCATTCATATGATCTTATTTCATTGCTCGTAATAAATTACAACATTTACTAGTGATTTCATTACAAGATTAACCAAGACTTTCACATTGTCATCATTATTCATGTATATGGTTAACCATTTATGCATTAATATTTATGAAACCATCTCTAGGTTTTCCATCATGTCATATCTATATATCAGGTCTCAAGATTAGATCACATCCTTACATACATTATATCATGCTTGTGCTAAACAAACTTAAATAAGTGGCTAATCAAACACATATCAAAACTTTATCTAGTCCAATTGAGGTTCGGCTAACCCATATCGTGAGGTTAGTGTCATGCTCAGTCTCTCTGAGCTTACTCATCTCTTTGAGTATCATGTACACACTGGCTCTATCTTCCCTCTTTGGTCTAGGGTTATCAGGTCTACCTCATTGGTACTGGCGGATAGCTTCACAAGATCTAGCCACATAGGCACAAACCAAAACATGATATGACATTCCATTCATAGATCTCTACCCATGAAACATGCCTACTCAAAACTCTCTCTATATATACACCACTAGAGTCCTACATGGGAAACCACCAACCCGAGCATGAGGCTTTACAGAAACTAACACACTTACCTCCTCCAGGGTCTCATGACTCTCTCTCCCTTACCCAAATGGTAGGTTCTCATATTCATATTCACAAATGCACATATAACCAGCCTCTCTCTATCTATAGGGTTTGGTCCTCCCAAGGACATCTAGGGTTCAATAAGACTATAGGAATCATGCATAAAGCATCTCAACTCAATCACTCAGGAGTATTCTAGTTTAAGACATATCATATCACATATTTATCATAATTCTCATATCTTGGAGCTTAGGTTCTCTAACCTTCTCCCAATGGGTCTCAGTCTCTCTGGAGTTAACCCTAAAATTGGTCCTAACACTAGAGGTCCTCCTTTGTAATAGATACTGAGGCTCTTGCTAATTCACATCCTTGTCTTAACTTAACATATCTTATCTCATAAAAGCCTAGTTACTTGCATCATTATCACTTATCTCAAATCCTCAAAATTGGACTTAAGTCCTCAAAGACATTCATATATCATCATAAACTATCTTAGGTCATCTATATAAGACTTACATCATATCATAAAAACTTATTTCATCTATTCTATCTATCATATATTCCAACAAGGCTCTAGATATCTAATCTAGAACTACTCTATCTTCTAACCTGATGTCATTCACTTTCACTTAGGTTGCATGACCACCTCCTACTCGTACATGTGTGGGGACACATTTTTGTAATATTTACATATATAGTAAAATATTATATAGTTTTTCTCTGATAAAACATGCGTCAGAGAAAACTACCAAGGTTCGATCTGATTGGAATAAAAAAACAAATCCTGAAAATGAGTGTCCCACACATAGTAGAGAGTATAGTGTCATGAAAACTAGTGAAAGGGGTGAGAACATGGTGTAGACTGGTGTAGCTTCCCAAAACATAAATGCATCATATGTCAAAGGTTTCTCTTCCTGTGATGTACGTCATTTCCAAATCATGCAACGTCCCATACCACTGCATTATAAGAAAAGAATGACATCCAAGGACCTGCTATACAACAAGCACTAGTCTAGACCTAGTTCTCAGACATCTAGGTGCTAACCTAGAGGCTAGGTCAGATCTAGCCTCTAAAAGATGACTAATCTAACCCTAAAGATTAGTAAGTTCAAAGTTCTTTAGTTTTGAGTTGCATAATGAGAAAATGTCAGGTTTTGCTATTGTTCATGCTATGATACCACTTGTGATGTCCCCGGATTTTCTAAAACTTAATCTACTGTGTGACATCCAAATTGAAACCATCACCTCAGTGAGAATCCCAATTTAAACACCACACACTAGGCTAAGAAGACGAAAATCAGAGGAAGTCAGAATGAAACAATCAGTAGTACATCCACATGAACAATAAACAAACCATACAACATATGTTCACCATTCAACATATAATTACATAATTAATTGTTACAACATTTGATATTACATATTGAACATCAAACTTATACATATACATGTACTCCCACTAAACAATAGGATCTTAAGACAATAGGTCCACCTGTACATCAGCTCGCCACACAACTCTCAACTAACTTGGTTCTTTAAGAGCACATAGCCACAACCTAAACAAAATATTACATGTGGTACACGTCAGCACAATATTCAAGAATATTGTACTGAGTACGCCTATGTGTCTTTTATATACCTCTCATCATATCTTAGCAATAAGATAAAACTAATACTTGACAGTTATAAAGAAATATAAGAAAGATCATATACTTGCACAAAGATGTTCATTAACAAAAGAGAACACATATTTTAAGCTTATTTCCATCATATATCTCGTACATCTGCCCCTAGGGCTTTGATGATTTTAGGTCGTATGATCTACCCCTGAGGAGTTTGTGATCATTGTACATGTGATCTACCCACTAGGAGTTTGTGATCACTCTAATGCACTGTACTACCAAAGAGTTTAGTTCTATCTTATGATGGATCAAATATTTTATGTTTCATGTGTTCATAGCAATAAGTATGGAAATTCAAGCAACATATCATACAAGACAATCATTTAAATCAATACCATATGCCAAGTCTTTACTACCATATAACACAAGCATAATGTATAATAAGCCAAGCAAGAGGTAATGGTGTACCTTGATCAAGAGACAAACCTAAATACCATATATCCATGAGTCAACTACATCATTGGTCAACCCTGATAAAGACAAGACCATGTCACCATCAGGTTCTCATCATCTTAACCCTGGTTATGTCCATTTTAGGGTTGGCTTACTCATTTGGATATGTGCACCATTACTTACATTCTTATCTTAGATTTATCTTACTAATGTCATTTTCCAAATTGTGGTTCATTATCTGAATAGGTTCCATATCCTTTTTGTGCACATATTAACCCTAGTTTATATACATTATTCAAATTAGGGTAACAACCCATGTATTAAGGATCATCTTCATATAACAAGAATTTCATGTACAAAATTGATCTCATATTTACATATTATCTTCTAGTTACTGATATAAGGGTGTTATGTGAATTCCATCATTTATTGAGCATGTAAGTATTTATTGCATTTTATTTAGGGTTATTAGCCCTAATTAGCCATGTGGAGCAAATTACATGATTTCGTGTCATAACATGATCATATATGATGTCACATGGTTTCTAAAACACATTTAAGAGTTACTGATTCATTCTCCTAATTTTAGGTCATCATTTAATATTTATTACTCAAGAACTAAGCATTACCCATATTACATGATATTACTAATATTAATTCTTCAAAAGCCTGATATTATGCTTTCATTGTGTTGTACTCATTTTTCTAAGAATTTTGGTAGTTTGTTTGTATTTTTCTGATCATTGAGCTATTTATTGTGAATTATTGAAAATATGCGAGTTTATTGGGTTTTTACCTTTTTCGGCCAATCAGATGGTGACACATGTCCTGGGCGCTTCCCTATCTCGCTGGCTGGCCACCCGATCTGGATCCCGAATGGGATCCACAGATCTCAGGATTCGCCAACCTGGTCGGCTCCACCCCCCTTTCTCGTGATCTAGCTCACGACCTCTGTTTCCCCTGTGAAACAGAACATCGCCGCACATCATTTTCCAAATTTCAAACCTCCATAGCTTCTTCTAGGAACATCCAAATGCCACCAAATTTTAACCATATCTTACTTACCTCTCAAGGTACATTCTAATCCAATTTGGTGATGAAACTCAACTACTAGACTATTCAATTAGATTCCTCAAAAAGGCATTAAAAAGAGATATCTTAATCATGATGTCAACCTCACATCAACACACCTACTTTGTCAAAAGCTTGGAACTCTCAATATAATTCAACCATATGATTTCACTTATGTCATTGGACATTTTAGTATTCCAAAAGTCCACTCCATCACAATACTTCAATGTCTCAAGTATGAAATTGAGGTTAACAAGTTATCTTTTGTGAAACAGCATGCCCCACACTAAGATCACTGTCTTCCTTGATTACCAAGAAGAAAGACCTTCTTACCATGAGAGAACAAAAGATGTGACTTCCAAGAAAGAGAAGAGGTTATTGGAGGTCACCATTGAGGAAGATTTGAAGCCCTAAGTTGCCCCCTCTGACATCCTAAACCCTAAAGATAGTTCAAACCCTAGGTGGAAGCCTATGATGGAAGATGAGCCCAAAGATGACCTCGGTCATGCTGTTAGTCCTGAACCCGCAATCGGGCAAGTTCATATCCCTGATGATCTCGGGAAAGGACAATGGAAGGAACTCACTGAGGCTGTCAGTGCCTTTTCACCCATGAATGTTTCTAGAGATGAGAATGGTGAACCCCTATCTATCCGCCCTCATCGGGATGTCAGTCATTTAGAGTGATTTCCCAAAACGCACACTTGCATTGCTTTTGACTTGAACTTGAACAAGCTAGGGATTGTATAATTTGATCATTTTCATGTACCTAAAGCCTGAAATCAATCCTGAACAAACATATTAGATACATACGAATGAAATGGTTAAGTCATTATCAAAATATGGGCAATGTATAACTCTCAAGTCAACATTCTCCCCCTTTTTGTCAATGACAAACCATTCGTCCATCATATTGAAAAGGATATTGAAGTTATACCTTTGCCTTGTGAATTTCAAGGGGATTCAAGATTTGAACAATGTGAATTGCTCCCCCTCAATCTATGCTTACTCTTTCCTACATAGTTAGTTTTTATACACAATGCAACATGACACATATATACTATATGGTCCTTTAGCAAGTCACATGATAAAGCATATAATGAACAAGAAAAGGATCACATAGGAAATAAAAATAATATGGTTGAGCTTCAAAACATTGAACTTCTCCACCCTTTTGAAATTATCAAAAAGGAAGGGGGTAGAGGAGCACAGAAACAAATCTTCTCCAAGCACAACCAAGCATACATGCACAACATGCAATCTTAAAGCATACACCAAATAGAGATGAGAGAAGCAAACAATCTAAGTCATAATCAAAATATGGTAAGACATTGCACCAACTCATGAGATATAGTAAATCAAAGAGTATGTGAACAAAGGATTAAGATTACAACCCAGAAAGCAAGTTCTTAGAAAACAACTACAAGCCAAAACAATGAATGCTAGATGATAAAATAGTAAAGCTCAAATAATGTGCCCATATGTTTGTAATAAAAAATAGTCTAGAAAGATATTTACGATCAACATCAAGACTAAAAACTAGAACAACTAAACATCTAAGCTATCTATGCCCACAACATCGTCATCATCACCATCAGAAGCATCTGGCTTGTAGTCATCATCTCTGTCTGAAGGTGCAATAGAGAGAGCAACATAGCCTTCATCACCAGAGGCACTGACAAAACCATCTGATCCATCATTAGAAGCCTCACCATCATCATCATCAACCTCTTCATCAGCAGCAACCTCCTCATCAGCCTGGTCTGGCATCTCCTCATCAGTAAGAGAACTAAAACCTCGACTGGGCCAACGTGCATTCTGCTTATCCCAAGACATACTAAGAGCATGGAGCTCATTGGCCTGTGGGAAGGAAGGAGCAGAACTACCGAGACTAGCAAGAAGAGTGGCCAAGGGGCCAACTTTCACAGGCATCACACCAGGTGTAGTTCCACAAACAACAGAGGGTGTATCCACGGAAGAAGTAGGTGGAGGGGCAGGGTAAAAGTGATCATATGCAAAGGATACATAGTCACTTCCTGGGTAGGGTTGGTAGGCAGTGTAAGGGTGTGCACATGACATGTTCATGTTTGACATGATGGAACATATGTCCTGATGTAGGTGCTCCTAAACCTGAAGGTTGTATATTTTTTGATGCATCGTGTAGCCCATAAGGGTTTCATTATATACATGGAATGAGGCACGGGTAGGTCAGGTAGGATGAGGTGGTGGAGGTTCTCGGGTAGAGGCAGAGGTAGAGGCACCTAGTGTGGTGGAGGAAAGGATAGGCACAGATTTCTGAAGAGTGTCTCGCTGATGCAAACTCCTTTCTGGGCAGGTTTGAAGTGAAGGTCATGGAAACGATTTTGCCAGTAGCAAGCTTGAATAGACCAAAGATCAGGGCTTGGCAGGGTGGGTAGGTGCCACGGGTGTTCTTTCCTGAGTCAAAGTAGGTCATACGATAGAGAACATATCTTTCCCACTTGACTCTGATGTTGTTCAAGAGATATCACATGTGTTATCCAAGCACATTATACCTCTAAGAATTCTTTCACTCGAATTTCCTTCATCTCTTAGGTCACACATAGTTTTCCTTATGCCCCTGCATGGGGATCATGGCAACCTTCCCATCCATAACTAGTCCTATTAAGTTGGTCACTTCCCTAGTGACTTTTCCTCACACCCCTTCGAGTTGGTATACAAGATTGCAACAAATAATACTCATTATATGTGATTTTAAACTTCCTCCACGTAATTCCTTAAGATTTCAAGTGATCTTTGATGTTACCTTAATGCTTAAACTAATTTATGTACTCACTCTTTTAGGAGGGGTCATATTCTAGGATAAGATAAGATTAACACTTAGCAGTACCAAGGATACCAAGGATCAAAAGAACATACTTGAATCCAAAATTTATATAATTATAAGAGGACATGTCTCTTATGTGTTTTTTCCTATGATTTCATCCATGCATTTTATACCTAGGAGGTATATCATTATACCATTTGAGTTACCATTCAAGAATTGGATCACAATGGAACACTTCATTTCTAAGTTAGTTACACCAAACCTAATACATCATGGGTTTGGTTGTGAATAGAGATGGCAATCAGGCAGGTCAGGTCGGGTTTGGGTCAGGTCATTTCAGGTCGGGTCATCATGGGTCAGAGATAATTCAGGTTATTTTATTCTTTTAAGTCAGTCGGGTTTGGGTCGAGTTAGGATCAGGTTGGGTCCCTTCGAGTCATTTTGTAATTCGGGTCAACTCGAGTTTGGGTCAGGTTAATTTAGGTATAGACTTTTTCAGGTTACTTTATTGGGTCGGTTCAGGTTCAAGTCAAATCATTTTGAGTCATCTTAATATCAGGTCGGGTCAATTTGAACTATTTCCTTGGTCTACTTGGGTTTTAGGTTGAGTCATTTTTAGGTTGGGTAGTAATCAGATCGGGTCTTCTTGGGTTGTGTTTTTGGTTCGGGTCTAGTTGTTTTGGGTTGGGTCTCAGCCTGTTTAGGTTAGAGAGTTGGCAATCAGATGGGTCAGTTCAGGTTTGGCCATAGTCATTATGGGTCGAAGATAATTGAGGTTATTTTATCCTTTCATGTCGAGTCGGGTTAGTATTTGTTTGGTCCCTTCGGTTCATTTTGCTTTTTTGGGTCAACGCGTGTCCGGATCGGGTCAATTTTAGTACAAGTTTGTTCAGATTCATTTATTGGGTTGGTTTGGGTTCACGTCAAATCACTTCAGGTCGTTTCAATGTACACTATTTCTTGAGGCTAACTCGAGTTTGAATCTAATCATTTTGAATTGGGTAGTTATCAAAACTAAAACTTCACTTCTCGACTTCTCACTAGTTTCTACTCGCTAGTACTCAGTCAGGTTGACATTGGGTCGGGTCGGTATTCTGTTGGATTGATTTCGGGTCAGGTTGACATTGTGTTGGTCGGTGTAGGGTCACTTTGACGTCAAGTCCAGTTGATATAGGGTCAGGTTGGTGTTGGATTGGGTTGACATTGGGTTGTGTTGATGTTAGGTGGGTTGACGTCGGGTCAGGTCAATGTCAGGTTAGGTTGATATCGAGTCGGGTCAAGTCAGTTGTGATTTTTCCAGGTTGATTCGGGTCACGCGATATCATCGGGTCGGGTGTCGGGTCAGGTTTGGGTCTGTCAATTCCGAGTCATATTGAGTTTTGGGTAAACATCGGGTCGGCTCGGGTTGAGTTCGGGTTTATATTTTCTTCGGGTTTAATCGGGTCGGGTTGCGGATAGGACGGGTTGGGTTTCTCGGGTCGGGTCAACTTTTTCCAGCTCTAGTTGTGAGAGTATATGATAATGCAAATATATACTATCTTTAGAGCTTGATCATTAATTATGGATGCTCCTAATAGTTGTGGGTAGTGGTTTCAAAGCTTCTGGTCCAGTGAGACTAGGTATTTCCGTCTTTTATATGATCTGGAATGGTTTTTAGGAATCCTAGACTACATGAGATAGAGACAATCTATTCATTTGCTGTCATAATTCCTACACCACTAGGGATTCCCTATTTTACTTGATGTCGCGCCTCTAGCCTTTCTAGATCATATCAACATCATTCACCAGCGCAGAAGGTGAAACACAAAAAGAACTACACATTTTCTATTAACAGTTAAGACACGAGATATTATTTCCTAGAACTATCCTCATCTACTTTAACTATATTGTTACTGGTCAATTCTAACCACTCATGGATGATTTTTATATATGTGGAAGTCCAAAACTGACATGTACTACATGCAAGTGTTGAGTAATATGCTTGGATCATGATTTAAGAAGTATGGGAAGATGGAAAATCGAGGGGGCTGATTTTCCACAAACAAGTTATCATTTTCC
Source organism: Alisma plantago-aquatica (assembly GCA_963693085.1). Lineage (NCBI taxonomy): Eukaryota > Viridiplantae > Streptophyta > Magnoliopsida > Alismatales > Alismataceae > Alisma > Alisma plantago-aquatica. Next base: position 188,036,386 of record OY856415.1, read on the forward strand.
CATAAACAGTGGTCAAATCACGCGCTATACAAGTGAGCACTTGATTTTCATACTGTTTGGCTTGGGCGGTCACAACTACCAGTAATTTATACATCAATTTTGTGATTTTGGTATTCTATTTCCTTAGTTGATCAACTGTTGCAGCAGAAAAATGTGGTTGTGCACATATAGTTAAACTGGACAGGACATGAAACAGGGTTTATTGAAAACATGTCAATTCTGACATGCTTTTGAAGTACATATTTGGCTATTGGATCTGAACATCTTAGCATTTTCTATCACTACATTTTCGTTATAATAAGTATGTTGAAATATAGAAATGTTGCATTAAGAAATTGGATGTCCAACACCGCCCTAGAGTCATGTTTAAGTTGTTGTTTTTTTGTAAGAAAATATTGAACTCTTTCTTCCTCTCTTAGCAGGTTGTGAGATCAACAAAGGTTCCACTAGTAAAGAACAGTCCCAAGCTACTGGAAAAAGAAACGAACAATATGCTTGTCATGGCCATCAATTTGCGCTTCAAATATTCCAGATGTAAGTCTGTAAAAGCAGTTTAAGGCACAAAGGGGGCCCTGTCATGACCACACATGCTTCATGGCCATCATTGCATCTATTTAGTCAATAGTACTTCCCATCAAACTAGTCGCATAGAACCTGCTCATGAAGATGCCAATATGAATTGCTGGACTGATGCAAATGATTCCACTTTCAATGGCCAAGGCTGTTTCCTAGTATTGGACTCCCGAATCACACGGTAGAAAATGACACCAACAACAAACAAAGCAACTTGTTTCCATTAATTGATTTCCGTCGCTGAGGACTGCATTGTTTTCTCCATCTTCTGTGGGATGGAAGCTAGCTGGCGAGGACACAAAACTAGTCATGGAGCGATGGATACAGACCTCCAGAAAAAGTGTCGCCTACAACACAAGCTGCTAATGTGCGCAGTAACAAATTCCTTCCCTGGCATTGCTTTCGTGTGTGATAGAGACACCTATGGCTATCGCTATGCTTTGTCTCAAGGAGAGCATAAGTTCGTTGAATTAGACTCGAATGATTCTACTTCCTCTGCAGCAACATCATTCAAATTATTAGAAATTTCTTCTTGATTTGGCTGGACAAACCAGCGAGAGACCATATGTATTATGTTGTTATAAGATTCAATATACAGATGAACCTGTTGATCATGTACATTTGTAATTCCATATAATATAATGAGATGGTCTTATTTTTTCGGAGCTGCTTAAGATGCTCAAAGTGTTAGTGTGTATTGATTTTATTATGTTGTTTTATAAGAACGTCGTTCCTAACTTTTGGTGGACCAACTGTAAACACAGTGATACATGCGTTGAGTTTGTATTGGTTAGAAAGGTGATGCTTCAGGTCATCTTTAGTTATTATACACGCATGATGTACTAATATATCATGTTTTATCTATTAGATGACGACACCTATTATCACTCATTCATAAAGCTGACTTTGTTAAGGTGATAACTTATGATGTCACCTATTCCTGTTTCTGAGCTGCTTGGTAACCAAGTATAGGTGACGGCATTTACAAAGGCCTACGTATAGTATAGCTTACATTTAAAAGATGACGTGCATTTGATAAATGACTTTTAAGTTCGTAATCTTTTAGGTGAAAGGTGACATAGCAAATCGTCAAACATAAGGCATTTTTCAGTAGTGTGCAAGTGATATAGGGGTAGCAGCAAGCTTTCCACTTACTATAATACAAAACTCTGTTATATACTTGTACTATATAAGTATCATCAATGCTCACTATCTCCTCATTACAGTTTGCAGTTCTGTTGATTCCTGTTGATGCTAGTAGTCGTGAGGTCATATGCTCTCAAACAAAAGAAGAAATCTGACATTACAGCTGGTTGGATCAGGCCTTTTGGTAATATATCCTCAACCCTTAGAAATTTCACTTGTCTAGTGGTTTGAGGCAGCATGCAACCATGTGCCTGTAATAGACAAAAATAATCTTTATGTTTCAAGCAAATCGAAATACTCAAGTAGTAATTGTTATTGGTTTCTAGGTACATAAAGTTGGAGACCTGCCCGTTTCTGGGAGTTAGCAATTTACAAGAAGCTACTGCAAGTGCTCAGGAACACACAAGCTTAAAGTTGATTCAAATTGTGCAGTTGGCTTTAAGATACTTGTACGTGTTCCATCTTAAACAAATATAATTGATGTGTACACATAAGAGAAAGAAGAGGATTGAGGAGAACGCGGAGCATATCAGGGTAATAACTTGTGTTCTCATATTGCTAAAGAAAAGACAATTGGACCGTGGGGGTACAATTACATATAGTCTAATATCCTGGAGAGCACCAAAAAGCCATGTTATGCATTAAGTATTCCGATCTCAGATGTAGGGAAGCGTTGCTGGGAGTGATCAGTTGTAGCACTAAGGTGGTGAGGTGGCTTATAAGCTCTCAGCAGCCAGTGTCTTCTACTTCAACCAAGACATGTATGAAAAGGAGGAGGTGCCTCGCCTACAAAAATAAAGGGTAATAGACAACTACTTTACAATCAAATCTCAAACCTTATCTCTCTCACACACATGCTTCCACATGATCAGATCATTAACAACTTGATGATGTTGTAACAAAAGCTAATCTTGTTTGTCTTCTTTGTTTTGTTGTAGGTGGAAACATGCATGGTAACAGGCGCAGGATGTAAAAACAAAAACACAGGACCGTGGTGCTAGATTCAGATATTGTTGAGGATGGGCACAAGCTACAACAGTAAAAGAAGCATCACCAGAGTGCTGAATTCAGACGATGAGCATGATGATGATGAGAGAAGGAAAGTAGGGTAATAACATGTATTCTTACATTGTTAATGGTTATGGAATTGAACATGGAGGTAATTGTACCTTTAAGATCCTAGATAGCACCAAAAATCCATGGCATGCATTGAGTATACTGATATCAGATGCAAGGAGGTGTTGCTGGGGGTTGTGAGTTGTAGCAGTAAGGTGTTAAGGTAGCTTATAAGCTCTCAGCAGCCAATATCTTTGACTACTTCGATCAGGACATGGATGAGATGAAGGAGGTACCTCACCTACAGATTCAAAGGGTAAAAGACGACTAATTCTGCACCAAACCTCACAACCCTTTGTCTATCTCACATATGTTCCCACATGATTAGATCAGAAAAATACTTATGTTGAGACAAAGACTAATCTTATTCATCTTCTTTGTTTTGTTGTAGGTAGGGAATGTGCATGGACATGCACTAGTGCACAAACCCTCATAGTCCACGGTCTAATCTGTGTCCACGGTTGTTTTTGATTTTCAGTCCACGGTTATTTCTTGCCCGAGTACAAGATGTATTGGTCTACGGTTATTTTACCTTTAACCCTAATCCGCATTTTTCATCTATTTATAGGTCCATTTTCTTTTCTCTCAGTTGTCCAGTTCCGTCGACTTCCCAAAATAAACCCTAGCAAGCACAGCCGCTGCCAGAGTTGGACCCCGATTCAGACAGAGGAAGACAGGTCTGTCAGCCTCTCGCGCTGCCATCCTCGCTGCCAGCTGCATCCCAAGCATCCTCATGGTTGCTGCCCAGGTCGTGTTCACAAGACAAGTCTAGCACGAGGTATATTTTACCAACGGTGACTCTAGTGCTGGAACGACTGCAAAAATTTCTTCTTCTTTCATCATGATCTTCCTTTTCTTATCGTGAGCTGCAACGATATGATGTGTAGCGTTTGTTTTTACCAGCTTGATATTTAAATAATCTTATTCCAGATTTTGCTAACCGATGTCATTGAAAAGGAGATTGCATTCACTCGAGAAACAATACATCTCGCTCTGTTTAATTAGAAACTAATCCATCTTTTCATACATCACATCTTTTGACTACAAATGCAACACACGGAGCAATCTTTTATTGCCTAATTATTAATAAAATAGTTGATTAAACTGAGAATGTTTCTTTTCTTCAGAAATCCAAGTTGGATTACAGATACAACTTTTGGCAGTGCACATTTCAAATAGTAAGATGCCTAAAAATTAAATCTTTTTTTTAACTTGTTATTAATACTTTTTTTACATCTAACATAATTTTTTTATCATGTAGGTAAAAGCAACTATAAGAACACATAATTTTACAAGTGAAAGGTGGGGTAGGATTCAAAAATGCATCTTCAGATCACGGGTATGATGAGTTGATTCATCAAATTGTTGACAAGTCTTGTTCCCATGATACACAACTATGTCATTGGTGTCTTGTACGATTGATAAATGTGTGCAATGATGCATACACTATAGATAAATTTAGAGAAGAACAATTTTATGATGACATTGCTTGTAATGGTATTATGAAACTGTAATGATGACTGATTCAACTATTTTTATAAAAGTCAATGTTCTTTTTTATGTGATATCTAATTTAAGTATGGTTGAATATTAATAATTTAATTGTGATGAATTTTTTTTCTAAAAATAATATTTAAATATAAACCTAAAGGTGCCCACTATTTTTAGAGTCGAATGTAAGGTTTCTAAATAAGACTAATAATAGTTCACAATCTTCACAATGATCCACATTTATCACAGTGGACTATATGGATTTTTGATTAAGATATAGAAATTAAAATAGTCCACAGTTTTTTAATAGTCCATGGGTTTAAGCGTGGACTATGAGGAATAGTCTACCGATACTTAATCTACGCCTATAGTCCACGGTTGTTTTATACTCCATGGTGAAAACCGTAGAGTATAAGATATAGTCTACGGTAATCTTTGTGGACTATGAACCTATTTGCTCTAGTGATGGGCACAAGTTGCAATAGTAAAAACTACTGGGCCTGGGGATGAATTCGGATATTGATGAAGATCATGGTGATAATAGAAGGATACAATATTGGAGGTGGAAGGGAATGCACTTTGATTTCTTATGACCCATTTCAGTAAGCTTCTCATGGGGTTTTGGCTCTTAGTATCTCAAAATGAGAGGGATATCTTCTAGACAACAGTCATTTGATTTCCTGAATTTCCCAAATGATGTTGAGGATAGAGAAGTATATTATGTTGTACTTGTGCGCAAATTGAATGTGCAAAATGTTTTTCTTTGTCTCTAGTTGAGTGGGTTTTTGTATGTGTCTCATGTATTCTGAAGTTGTAAATGAGTATAAATGTCAAACTCGATAGTTATGTACTGTATCAAATAATATAAATCATTCAGATCAACTTCAGTTGATCAATCATTCTCTTGCTGTCCCTTTTTGTGTGTTTTATTGTGAGTGATAATGGTTTTGCATATAATTGGCAAGAAGAACGTGAGTTTGCTGAAATGTCTTGTTATTTTGATGTATCAGTAAAAAAATATGTGTTGATGTAATGTTCTATACACCTACGTCTGTTTGGAGTGGTATTTATGCCAATCATGTGACCATGACCACCTATTATTAGGTACATACCTATGTACGTGTTCTTTTTCTGAACTACTTGATGGCGCCTCTTTCTCTTATATGCATATCACAAAGTGATGTCACCTTTTATCCATTAAATCACAACATGTACAATAATCATATGTTGTTAAAGGTGACGTCGAGAATGCTGAAATTACGTTTTGTGTTGTCACCTAAACCCATCTCTGTGCTACTGAGAAATCAACTATAGATGACATCAGTACTTAAAGTTAACATAGTGTATAGCTTACACTTGAAAGGTGACGTTCGTTAGGTATGCGACTTTCAGGTACGTGATGTAAAAGGTTATAGACAACGTGATTAAATGTTATTTATAAACCGGATTTTAGTAGTGTGCATAACCACGAAGCTATTTCCAAGTTCCAACTTGACGATTATATACGAAAAGCGGAATTTCAGCCACTTCCCATCCGATTTTGTCATCTTGTTCTGGTCAATCTATAATCATTAATCCAAGTGGAAGAAAATAATCAGTGTTGAATCGTTCAAAATTGGCATGCATGTGTATCCGTATGTGGGCGCAGACAACAACTTCACTTTTAAAATCAAATGAATGCAGCCAAGAGAAATCGAAAATCTAGCAACCTGCTATATAAACATGCTCAACGTCCAAGTTTCTCACCATCTAGTTTCGTTCCCGCTTTCTTTTTGCAGCCATGGCAAAGCTGGTAGCTATTTCAATTCTAGTCCTACTCGGGTTGAGCATGACCTCAGCTGCGAGGGTCCTCACTCAATATGGTGGAGGCGGAGGGGGTGGAGGTGGCGGTTCCAATGGTGGTTATGGCTCTGGGTATGGGTCTGGTGCTGGGTATGGCCAGGGTGGTGGTTAATTATGGAAAAGGTGGAGGAGGTGGTGGCGGCGGCGGCGGTGGTGGTGGTGGTGGAAATGGGGGGAGGCTATGGGCCTGGGTCTGGAGCTGGCTATGGTCAAGGGTATGGTCCAGGAGGTTATGGAAGTAGTGGATGAGGCGGTGGAGGTGGTGGCGGAGGTGGTAACGGAGGCTATGGTTCCGGCAGTGGGTATGGATAAGGCTCTGGTTTTGGCTATGGTGGAGGAGCATATGGTGGTGGCGGTGGAGGAGGTGGAGGCGGAGGGCGGAGGAGGTGAAAGCTACTACCCAGGTTATGGAGGCTATGGCTCCGGCTATGGTTCTGGATCTGGGTCTGGCTATGGTGGCAGTCCTTAGATTAAGTGCTATTTACTATCTACTAAGATACGAGCACCTGCATAATGTTGTTCCTCACCTCAAAATTGTAATCCACATGTCCCTCTGTATGCAGCATGCTCGCTACTTCAGAATAATTTGTCCTAATTGATTGTCAATTCTTTAAAGTCAGAAACTGTTATGTGTGATTCGTGATCATTTAATGGTTGTTGTGATTGTCTTCATTTCTTGTTATGGCGATGCCGCTTGGTATTAGACTATTAGTAATATCTAAAACGGGAAACTAACATAAGAAACTACTGGAGTACGAATTTGTCTTTATAAAATTTAAAACAGTAATGGATTGTGACCGAAAGAGGTAGAAGTTCGTCAAAGTGATAGCCTGTCCACATATTTTCCCACTTTTTTCGAACAATTGTACTATAGGATGTCTCCTAGTCTTAATGTATAGGTCAACTAATGACTAGTATCCGGCATTTTTTTTTTTGAGCAAGGACGGGAAGCCCTATGATTGGGGCTCCCCGCCATCTATTGACTAGCTAAGTCACCAATTACAAAGGACATAATGTTTGAAGGAAAATGCTGAGAAAAAGAAAACCTATCTACTTGGCCCCTACGGGCAGAATTAGCTACCTCGTGGGCAACCATGTTACAACTACGACTAACATAGTTAAGTTTACAGAACGAAAAGGACTCCTTCAAGTGAAGAATGTCGTCGACTAAGGAGCCAATGTAGTCTTTCCTTCGGCGGCAACTATTGCATGCTAGTATGATTGCCTTAGCGTCGGATTCAACTTCCACCCTGTCTAAGCCTTTCTCCCTTGCCCATGTCAGCGCCGCCCTTATCGCCAGGGCTTCTGTCAAAGCAATATCTTCCCCGGTCCTCACCCTTTCCCCCATCATCCCCACCACCGTTCCCCCCTCATCCCTAGCCACGATGCCGATTTCCGCCTCCCCCTCTTCCCCACAAGACCCATCCACATTGATTTTAACATTGCCCTAATCCGGTGCCTTCCATTTTGCTTCAGTTGCGCTATTAGATGCCAACCTATCATCCCCTACGTGTTGCTGCCGAGTCGTGTCTGCCTGGGTAGCGCATGCAGCAACTCGCACGTCCCCCTCCACCCTGCTCCTCACCGTGGCCAGTGCCCAACGGAGCAGTACGCCCGTGTTCACCGCTCCAGATTGGAAGACTTGCATGCATCACCCTCTCCAGATTGCCGCCATAGCAGCCACTATCCACTCCCTCACGCCTGGTGTCGTATCTTGTAATGCAGCCGACATGGATGATTGGATCTCCCCATCCTTCCTGTCCTCAACCCATTGTTGGATCTCCCTTGAAGATTGGTCCCATATCTCCGTCGCATTCGGGCACCGGAAGAGCATGTGAGGTATGGTCTCCTTTTCGGACATGCACAGCATACAAGTTCCGTCCTCAGTACAATGCCTATCAAACAGCCGTCCCCTGGTAGCAAGACCCTCCGTACATATTCTCCACAAGAAGTGAGCAGTCTTTGGACTCCACCCATCCTGCCATACCCTCTTCCATATCCCATCTCCTCCCCGGTCATTGTATTTTCGAGCCTCCTCCACCCCAAGCAACCCCATCCAGTACGCAGACCTGACAGTAAACTCACCATTCTTGGACGGCCACCACATCAGCGAATCTTTGGGCTTCCTACTGCTTATAGGAATTGCACATACCTTGGTAGCAATGTTGTCCGGAACACACTCCCGCACTTTGCTTACATCCCATCATGTCCCATCCTCCGTCATGAGATCCTTCACTTTGTAGTATTATGGGTTGCCCTCATGTTTGAACCTTCCAAGCGTGTCCCCTTCCTTTGGAACCCACCGGTCCTCCCAGATATCTATGTCATGTCCATCCCCCACTCTCCACTAGACACCCTCCTTCAGCACTGCCTTTGCTCCCCATAAACTCCTCCATACATGGCTCGGGTCGTACCCCCTTCTCGCTTCCCAAAAGGATGTTCTTGGGAAATATCTCTTTTTAAGCACCTTTGTAACTAGAGCCTCCAGGTGGCAAACCATCCTCCAAGCTTGCCTTGCCAAAAGGGCTTGATTGAAGGTGTGAAAATCCCTAAAACCAAGGCCCCCTGCCTTTTTGGTTTACACAACCTCTCCCAACACATCCATGAAAGCTTCCTCTCCTTCTCCTTTGCTCGCCACCAGAATCTAGCCACCATGCGCTGAATTTCCTCCATAGTACCTACCAGAAGTTGGAAAACACTCATGACGTAGGTAGGGATGGCTTGTGCAACTGCCTTGATGAGGACATCCCTTCCTGCCTTCGACAACAGTTTCTCTGATCAGCCTTGAAGCTTCCTCCATATTCGTTCTTTTATGAAACCGAACACCAACTTTTTTGACCTACCCACCATTGTCGGGAGGCCAAGATAGAAAGTGTGTCTATCCACTGCACGTACTCCCAAGAGATCTCGCAACTCCTCTCTTTTTGTGCCTCGTACTCCTTTGCTGAAAACAACCTCTGTCTTTGATAAATTTATTTTCTGTCCTAATGCCTGTTCGTACTGGCTGATGATTTCAGCTATCATCAAGCATTCTGCATTAGTTGCTCTTGCAAAAAGAATACTATCATCTACAAAGAAAAGGTTTGAGATACAAGGTGCTCCCCTACTTGGCTTAATGCCATGTAGTTGGGCTCCTCGGGCAGCAGTGCTAATCAAGGTGGAAAAAGCTTCAGCACACAAAATGGAAAGATATGGGAAAAGAGGGTCTCCCTGGCGAAGTCCGCGTGTAGGAATCATGCTCTTGGTCCTATCTCCATTTACGGAAAAGGTATGCTGGATAGATGTAATACATTCTTGGATCTTGGCCCTCCATTTCCTCCCAAAACCCATCTTCTCCATGACAACATCAAGAAAACTCCACTCGACTCGATCATAGGCTTTGGACATATCCAGTTTCAAAGCAAGGCTGCCTTTCTTCTTCCCTTTGTCTCTCTTCATATTGTGGAAAACCTCATAGGCTATGATGGCATTGTCTGTGATCATTCTCCCCGGGACGAAGGCGCTTTGGTTTTCAGAAACAATACTATTCATAAGCGGTTTTAATCTATTTGTCAGCACCTAGGAAGCAATCTTGTATACCACGTTGTACAGACTAATAGGACGGTATTCACCCACTGTTTTAGGCTTTTCAGTCTTTGGGATAAGCACCACTAACGTGTCATTTAAAGCCGCCAAATCTCGATCGCCCTTCCACCACCCCTTGATGTAGTTAGCAACATCCTTGCCCACTACTCCCCAAAACTTCTAGTAGAACAGCGCCTTCATTCCATCCGGCCCCGGTGCTTTGTTGGGATGCATCTCCTCCAATGTCGTCCTGATTTCCTCATCAATAATGTCTCTCTCAATCTCTTCTATCTATTCTCCAGAAATCACCTCCCAGATCCCCTTCACTGCCACCTCGAAACTCGAGGGATTACTAGACTGAAACAGCTGAGTGAAGTATTTTACGATGATGCTGCTGATCTCCCCTTCATGATGTCTCATCTGCCCCTGCTCATCCTCAAGCCCTTCAATCCAATTCCTTCTCCTCCTGTTAGTAGCCTTTTTGTGGAAGTAAGCGGTATTCCTGTCCCCCTCTTTCAGCTCCTTCACCCTCACCCTGGTAGCCCAGTACTCTTCATTTCTTTGAAGCCAATACTGTAATTCCTTGAACTTTTCCTCCAATTCCTTGAGATTCGTATAATCTGGGGGTAGCGATTGAATCCTTTTCATATCATCCTCTAACTCTTTTATTTTCTTCTGTCTATTCCCAAACTTCTATGCAGCCCACTCTCTCAATTTCTCTTTACAGATCAGCAATTTGGTGTTCAGATCGCCCCCCCCCCTCCGTGTTCCCAAACCCCCTTAATGATATCAGCACATTCACCCTCATTCACCCACATGGGTTCAAATCTGAAATGGCCATTACCCCTCCTCTTCTTGCTGCCCTTGTTATCTGCTTTAAGAATGATTGGTGCATGATCCGACTCGTAAATGGGAAGGTGAAAAACTCTACAGAACTTATACATATTTCTCCATTCAAGCTCCGGGAGGAATCTGTCTAGCCTCTCCTTTACTAGGGTTCTTGCCGTCAGCCCCCTTTTCCACGTGAAGATATTACCCTCAAATCCCACCTCAATCAAGTTGCATTCGTCAATGATATCCCTAAAGTTCTGGATAAACTTTTCATCCTTTGGCGGCCCACCTTCCTTTTCTGCATTAGAAACTATCTCATTGAAGTCCCTAAAGAAAATGACCAGTTCATTCGTCTCATTTTTCAGTCTCCTCATTAGCTTCCAAGTCTTTGTCTTATTCTGCTGATCCGCCCAGCCATAGATCCTGATAGCTCTCCAAGTACAGTCTGTTGTCCCATCTTTAACCAAAGTCGAGACATGCATGTTCGAATAGCTCAGAATGTCCACCTTTGAATCCTTCCACCAGAAACCAAGTCCCCCTACCCTACCAGTACGAGAGATGCACAGCCCTTCAGAGAAACCACAGCTCCTTTTGACGTCTTCAAGTTGCTTGTCCACCATCATAGTTTCCATGACGAAAACTATATTTGGGCGCTCCCTCCAGACCCAAGCCCAGAGAGCTTTACACGTGTCAGGGTCACCCAACCCCTGATAGTTCTAACTGAAGATTTTAATTGGCCTTCGCGGGACTGGTCTCCGCCAGTCGCCGCCCGCTACTTGGGTTGTGACACCCTCATCTATCACAGACATGAAATCGGGATTCCTTCTCTATCTTTTTTCTCCTGTAGGTTGCGTGACTGTTCGTCCAGTTCCATATCACATAGTTCCCCACTTCTGTCCCATTTCCCCGCTGCACTCTGCCACACCACCGCTTCCTCTGGGATACCCAACCAAGCTCCCCGGCTCATTTTATAAACCCATGGCTGCTATTTCTTTTTCCCTTGTCGCATTTTTGATCCCTTCTTTTTCAGTGCCCCAGCTTCTTTCCGCCTTTGTGCTCTGGTAATGGCCCTTCTCTCCCCTTTACTTTGGAGAAGGTGTTCATCAACCCCCTGACCAAGGTTCATCTGCAACCCAGCACTGCTTCCGTCAAGACCCTGCGTTCCCCAGCCAAGACTGATCTTCAATGCATGTACTTGGTTATCATGGCCACTGTCGTCGCTGGAGTTTCTTTCAGCTGTTTGCTGGTTGTCGTTGCTCGTGCTGAGGCATTTCGGATGCTCCTCTCACATCTCATGATTCACCTTCCTCCCCTCGCTATCGGGGCCTTCTCCTGACCGCAACAGTTTCCCCGCATGCCTAGGATATCCTCCCTTGTGAGCTTAGTGACTCTATCTTCCTTCCCCACCTCCTCCGCTCCCCTCACACATCCTTCCTCCTTTTGTTTCCCCTTCTCCACCCCAGCTGTTCTGTTATCAGTGGCTAAACCCCCATCCACCTCCTCTTCTGCCTGACCTCTCCCGTCCTCCCCTTCCTTCCCCCCCCCCTAGACCCCCCTTCCATCCCACTTTGCGGCTGCCGCCTCGCCCCCCTGCCCACCTCCCCCTGCCCCGCCTCCACCTTCCCCGAAACCGATACCCCCCACAACACTTGCGCTATCACCTGCCTCTCCCGACCCCTTCCTTTCCTCCGACGAGCTCGCCTTAAAGGTGAGCGCCTTCTTCACCCCTCCTCTTCCCTCTGCAAAACTACCAACATGCCGTCGTTTCTTCCATGGGGAAGCTCTCATCCAGTTTCCCCACTGGTTTTGCTGAGCATCATCCTTATCGAAGGCTTGACAATCCTTGTCAACATGGCGCAGGCACCCATAAACAAAGTAGAAAGTCGACAACCTCTCATACTTGATCTCCACCTCCACTATCTTCCCACTTTCCACCCTGATCTTCAACGATCGTTTGAGTGGTTTTTTGACGTCCAGCGAGATCTGGACTCGTAGAGAAGAGTCCCACCCCAAGCAATCCCTGTCGGTGGCCATAACCTCTCTGATACAGGCAGCTATTTTCCTGATGGTGTCGTCCGCCCTATACCCTAGCGGGATGCCGTAGAGGCGAACCCAGAAGGGTGATCTGTCGATCTTCAGCCGCCCCGGTTGTTCCTCCTTATCAACCTCTTTGAAAAGGAACAAACGACCGTCAAAATTCCACAGAGCCCCCTCAATGACACGCTGTTTGTCCGACCAGTGGGTGAACTGCATCACGAACGCACCTCCCTCTAGTTGTTTAAACTCCACCGATTCATGGAGACTCCACGCCTATTCCATCGTTCTCTCCATCGCTCGAAAATTGAACGATCTATCCGTAAGAAGCTTGCCCACCAGCGCCAACGCTGTGTGATCATCCGCCTCTTCGCCCCTTCCAACTGCTTGTATGTCGATGGGATCCTCCTCCTTCTCTGTCAACCGTAGACCAGCATACCTCTCTGCCAACTCAGTCGCCATACCGGAGACAGAAACAAGAGAAAAACCTACTCGCTTGAACCTGCAAGGGGGAACCCTAAGTTAAGGGAGGAAAACGTTCACGTCTGCTAGCCCTAATTGCCAGAGCGACGAGGAAGCAAGGGGAACAGGAGGAGGATTGGATAGAATAATTCAAGTTCTATCTGGCATTAATATTAAAACCCAACTCTTAAAAAAATAGAGAGAGCAATTATTTTTTTATATTAAAATGAATGTTTTTACACAAAAATAAAGTTTGATTGGTCTCCTACCATATGTCTATAAGAGGCCTCCTATAGAATAGGCATCCTCTTTTTTCCATCGAAGATGCAAGCTTAAATGCACTTCGTGAGACCAGTATACGTTCAATCATGTGATTTACAGTTAAGAGGGTCCCCTCATATAAACCTTGTCACGTTTTCGTCTATTACTAGTATAATTAATAATTCTATCAAGTAATTGTATATAATTTATTTATAGGTCTAATAGATCTCTCTTACTTGAGCCCAGTAGCGTCAGTTTAGTTTATGGTATTATGTTCCTCATGTATATAGTACCCTATGCCAGATCTGTATATATCACTCATTTTACTCTTTTTACCATTTATATGATTATTTTCCAAATCTTTCACATGGGAACAATAACACTTATAAGAACATTGAGAGTTAGAAAGCAAAAATAGCACAAAAACATAGTGTGAGGCCACCATTGGCTGCCTTCTCCTCCCCCTGTTGCTACCCACCCTATCCCCTCTTTCCCACTGCCACCATAGCAGTCGGCCGCCGTGAGCCAGACAACACGACAATAGACTTGGGTTCCAGGCTACCACTAGCGGTCGTCGTCTCTCAATACATAGTAGAAACATAGATAGATATAGTCGATGTAAGTTGAGCAGTTGGTTACCGTCCCCATAGGAGTTTCCACCATTGCCCCTTGACAGGTGCAAATCAGTGTAACAACCTCTAAGAGAGTCTGATTGGTACTACTATCTCCTCCATCACCAACCCAAACACAAGAGTGACACATTGATTATGGAATATACATGGTAACTTTCTAAAATCTTGTACTAACACCAAGTTTTCTCTCACATCTTCTTCCGCCTTATGTACCTTCCCTAAGTTAATGGTGAGTACTTCTCAAATAGGAAATCGCCCTCTCTGTCCCCTTGACAACACTTCAGTATATAGCCACACATTGTTCATGCTCACTCTAATCCACCGTGTTTCATACTGGTGATCTCTTATCTGTGTCATTGTGCTTCATACAAGTGTGTCCTCATCCACCTCCACATTTATCCCGTTGTGATTTTCTCTCAAGAACATGCACGAAGGTAAAGATACAACTTAAATGATTGTCTATAATACAAACTCTGAACCTCCATCATCAATCTAAATAAAGATAAATTCCTACTCAAGATGATTCTGATTTATATGATTCTTCAATCCATAGATAAGTTGAAATCCATTGAGAAACATTTTGAAGACACCCCTGAGTAGAGGAGGGGAAACAACCAAGTCAAGTACATGTTATTGAATAGCATAGAATTTTCCATTACTTGTAGATACATATTCTATAAGAAATAAAAGGACTCGATGATAGTTCACGTAAGATAATAATGCAATGTTTACTTAGAAGATCTAGGACAAGCTCTTTCTCTGAGCACTAGGGGGAAATCACTAGACGAGTACAATGATGCTATTATCACATTGTCATAGCAATTGGATTATTTCTAGCTTGTCACCTGATGAACATATCAAAGATCATGATGTCCTTATCATCTAAAGTTTCCTATATGGCATTCATATGGCATTTTCCCCACTCAAGAATGTCATTCTAGTTGAGATTAGTATCCCACCTTTTAGGATGCCTTCTTTTATCTACAACAATCAAGTGTTTGCCCACAAAAAATTCCCTCCATCCAATTTAACACACATGTACTCATGGTTGAAATAGCCCGAGGCTATGGAGGTAGATGTGCTTTCATACCCAAGTGCACATTCTATAATAAGTTAAGATATCTAGAGAAGATATTCTACAAGAAGCACAATCATCTCTATGTGAATGGGAGAGGAGGAGGTAGTAATGTCGCCCGAACTGGTGACACCTCCTCCATCACTATCTCCTCAACAAAGTATTAATATTTTTGACAAGCTTCACAACAATTGTTTGGATACAAGGACTCCATAAATGTGCAAAGTGTTGTGACCTCTTCAACGCATTTGACCCCCAACAAAGGTAATATGGGGCCTATGTGGTTGCATCCCACATTACCAAGATAATTGACTCTAGGGACACATACATGACTGGTACGAGAAACATACTTTCATCCTTTGATTTATATATTCCCTATTCCTATATTATGCTTGTAGATGGCTCAATTAAAGACGTCCAATAGTGTGAAAGTGTGAATCTATCACTAAAACATAAACATCAGTGTGTGCATTTTGTCCCTAACTTTTCAATTCAACTTAATGTATGTTATCAAACTTATTGATTTCTTTAGTAATGGCTTTGTGTTACAGAAATCATGGAACTTGAAGACTATTGGTTAATGCTATACAATTACTGATGTGTACTACTTTGGCGATGGTGCACCTCAATGTTCCCTTATTTCTTATCTGCCCCTTCAACTTCAACTCTATGGTCACCCATCCATGGTTGAGCTCAAATAGAAGGATGTCTCTTCATCTAGTTTAAACGTATTTTCATGTGACTTTTGTCAATTAGGAAAGCATCATGGGAAATTTCTATAAAAGTTTTTTATGTTCAAAAGTTGCCTTTGATTGGTTCATCAAATTTTTTGACCATAAGCTTTTAAGGAAAATTTTTTTATACTTTTTTATTGATTTATCGAGGATGACTTTGATATATTTTCTCAAATCCTATGATGAGATTTGTGGTATTTCAAAATCTGTAATAAAATGCTTTCAACATAATTTGGTAATTCCTTGAAAATGTTAAGAACCTATAATGTTTTAGAATATATCTCTGGGTCCATGACAACTTTTGTCTCTACTAATTGGGTTGTCCACTATAGCTCTAATGCTCACAATCCACAACAAAATGAGTTTTTGTGCGCAATAATATACATATGTTGGATGTTACCTAAGATCCTTTTTTTAAAGCTCATTTACCCAAGCCTCACTGGTTTGTGACTGTTCTCAGATCCTTCTATCTTATTAACTGTCTTGTGCCAAAGTAGTAATTGTATTTTCCTTTTTCCTTTCTTGTTCCTTCGTATCTACTTTGTACTCTCCTTGCTACTCCTAGGTTGGAGGCTGCAGATTGGAGAGGGCTTATCTTCTAAGGTGGAGAAGGGTCTTCTCGGAGGAGAAGGTGGAGTTTGGACTACTTCTAGAAGGTCTCAACGGGAAGCTACTTCAAGGAGGAAGGCTACTTCAAGAGGGAGCTTGAAGTTACTTTAAGTGAAGGCTTCTTCAAAGTTGGTGAGATGACTTCGGGGTGAAGGTTGTTCAAAGGGTTTGGGAAGGTAGTTGTATTTTATGTAACATCCTTGCTAGGTAATAAAATACATGTGCTTTCAAAATCCCAATTGGAAACAATTGGGTAGTGGACTGACTCCCTTAGTATTTTCTAAGGGTGGAACCACTCTAAACCATGTGTCCCCTTGTCTAATATTTTGTGGTTGATTGTTTGAATTATTATTTTTAAAATCTTCATAAAAACCCTATTCACCCCCCCTCTAGTGGTTTTTCACCCTACCCCTTTCCTCAATGAAGCAAAGGTGAAGCAAGCTACTCCGAGTGAAGGTGGAGTTGTTGTTGTTCTTCTTCAAGGATGAAGAAGAGGTGAAGATCTTCTCTAGGTGAAGGAGAAGGCAAAGACTGAAGATCCAATAAAAGTGGGTAATCCCTTGAAGGCTGAAGACTTGTGTAAGAGTAGGTAAGTCCTTGGAAGAAGGCAGAAGACTCTTCCAAAGTGGGTAAGTTATTGGTAAGGTGGAAGATTCTTTGTATTGGATAAGTAAGTCCTTTGGTGGTCTTGTGTTGTAAGTCTTATCAGAGAATATATAGAGGAAAGTACTTGCAAAGTCTTAGAGTTTGACCTCTCTAGGTAGTGGATTGACTCTCTCCTAGTTTAGAGAGTGGAACCACTCTAAACGACCTTGTCAAGTACTTGTTCCATTTTCTCTCATCCTTTCTATGCTTGTTAGTTAGGACTTCAAATTGCAGTTAAGCTATTGGTTTGGATTGATATAATTTGAAGGTCTAATCTATCTTGTGAGAATTTTGAAGCTCTATTCACCCCCCTCTAGAGCCCTAGATCCAACACAACTTTCATATATATATATATATATCTTTATTTAGCTTTCTCTGGATGTAATTTCTTAATTCTGAGGTCAAAGCATTATATTGACATTACTTCATTGCATTATAGTGATTTTTCCGCATACTGTAGATTTGTCTACATCAAATATGGTGTTTTCTCTCTATGTGTTTGTAGTTATGTTCATGGGATGTTCTTAACTTCCATGCATTCTTAGTCGATCCCCATTGATTGTATATCAATATACATACAAGCCTCCAAAATAATTAACATGTGAGAAATTAGTCGATTATCTTATACCCATCACAATATGAGTAGTCAAATTTTGATACTATTATTTGTGTTGATCCCATCTTAGCATATTTTGGACATACAATGTGATTTTTTCATCTATGACAATTTTCCGTTGTTTCTTACAATTTTAACCTCTATTGATTTGGTTTTCGTATTGATCTCATTGGTGAACGTGTATTTAGTGCATGACATAGAAACATATTTTGATCTCCTTATGCGTTCAATACATATATCTTTATTTAGCTTTCTCTAGATGTAATTTCTTAAATCTGAGGTCAAAGCATTATATTGACATTACTTCTTTGCATTATAGTGATTTTTCCGCATACTGTAGATTTGTCTACATCAAATATGGTGTTTTCTCTCTATGTGTTTGTAGTTATGTTCATGGGAAGATCTTAACTTCCATGCATTCTTAGTCGATCTCCGTTGATTGTATATCAATATACATACATGCCTCCAAAATAATTAACATGTGAGAAAATTAGTCGATTATCTTATACCCATCACAATATGAGTAGTCAAATTTTGATACTATTATTTGTGTTGGTCCCATCTCAGCATATTTTGGACATATAGTGTGATTTTCACGTCTATGACAATTTCCCGTTGTTTCTTACAAGTTTAACCTCTATTGGTTTGGTTTTAGCATTGATCTCATTAGTGAACGTACCGTTAGTGCATGACAAAGAAACATATTTTGATCTCCTTACGTATCCTCGGATGTATTGAATGCATACTCCACAAGATTTTGATTAAGATAAGGGGGTATAAAAACTAGTAAATGCTATCATTTTTTGCCCATGACATTATTCCGTAGGAACATCGAACGTTTGCCGTTTACCCCTGCTTTCCCTGTTCAGATCTGTTATCCAAAATTGTTAACCTAAATGTGATTCCTTCTAATTTTTTCATTTATTTTTAGAAGTGAAATGTTGGATAAAAGAATGGTTAAGATTTTTTGTGATACAAATAAGCAAAACAATGCGGCACACTAGATCCTGAGACGTCCTTTTCTATCTTGATCTTTTCTCACGAAAAAGCACAGAAGAAGCTTAAATAGACAGCACCGAAAGACACATTCGGAAGACTGTAACCAAACTAACAACAACACGGAAAACCGCCTACTATTAAAATTATTATACAAAATTACATCAAAAATTCGCAGTATTATCGAATTACTCTTTTTGCAAAAACGTACTAGAGTCCAATTTATCAGTATTCTTTTGCACGTGATGAAAGGAAAAATACAGCGGCTAAAATGAGGCAGACAGAGCCGGGGACCCACCACTTTTCCAACTCGGCAATTGAAGGATACCTCTCGCTAGCACACACTCCTATTTATAAACGATAGTGAATCTCATATTGGAATATGATTCTTGGATCATATTTGAGACTTTTTTTTGTCCTTTTATTTGCTATAGAACAAAATAAAGAAAGGAAATAACTAACTTCCGTCTTCTATTCTGTTCTATAACAAATAAAAGGACAAAAAAGATCTCAAATGTGGTCATGTAGCATCGCATCTCATATCCTATCTACTCTGCACTTGTCGTGTCTACTGCACCACTTTTCCAGCCACGGCCGTGGCCCACGGGTCTCCCGAATGGGATAAAAGGCGACCCAGATTGCTTTCCGATCAACTGCTAGGTAGCTAGAGCCGTGCAAGCACATTACTCCCTGAATCTGACCTCTTTCTAGTCGCAACCCGTATTAAAAAGGTAACGCGCCGGCGGCAGACTTCAAGTGAAGGCTTGGTGGAAATGGTAATTAGCTGATAGTGCACGTGTGGAACCAGAAATTCGAGCAAAACGGCTTATCAGAAGAAACTGGAATATAAACAGAACAATCGTTTAAGACTTTGATTTGATAATTCCATATCAGAATGTAGAAACAGAACGAAGCTCACATGATGGACCCTACGCCTGCGTTTGGCACGGGACTGCAACCCGGTTTGGCCTTGTCTTTTTGTGCCAACCCCGTCAAACAAGTGCCGGTTTGAGGTTGATTTTTGTTTGGTTCGCAATCCTGAAAAAGCCCCGTTTTGGGATAACGGAACCCCGTAACCCGGGTTCTCCCAGTCCCACGAGGGGCGGGATTCCGGTTCATAACCCGGTTTTCGCGATCTCAGTCCATTTTCGTCTCGCCCTTTCTGCGATGGGGTCATCGCCCCCCGAGCCTCCACGCCCCTTCGCGTTTCCCGTCTCCCTCTTCTGCTCTCTCTTCTGCTCCCTCTCCCGAGAAGTCGACGCCCTCCCCCTCCCAGCAGTTATGACGCCCTCTCCCACCTCTCCCAAGACATGCAGCAGGCCATCGTTTCGTATGGCAGGGCAGTGCCATATGGACAAGCCTGGTCAGTTGCGTAGGCGCAAGAGCCGGTCAATCAACCCGACAGAGGGGTACGGTGGGTCGTCTGCAATCGCCGACCTACACCGCCAGTCTAGACGCCGAGAATCAAGCATCGTCTGGAGTTGTCATCTCCCATCAAAGCCCCCCTTGTCACTGTGTGCAAACCCAGTAAACCCTAGCAAGGGCAAGCGGTGCCGCTGCTGCTATATAGTGCTGCGATTCATATCTGAACTCCTCCCTATTCACATTCGTATCCTCCACAAAATCTTCTCTGAAGCCGCCGCTGCCGAGCCCCTGTACTCAGAAGTCGCCCAGCTGCTCGCCCAGCTGCTTGAGAGGTATGTCTTCGCCGACCCTCTTCGCCGTTTCAGTAGGCTAGCGGCTTATGTGTACCGTCCCTCTACATTTGTTGTATGTGTACCGTCCCTCTTCACCAACCCTATTCTCCTGATGAATACGAACACAACCTTGATTTCTGCTGGCTGACCATGTATTATTTCCAGAAAAAAATGGATGCGTTGAAATGAAATAAGTCGATCATATTGCTATATATTTATATTGACAATTTATTTAATGAGTTCTCCCTGCTAGAAACCTCATTTACGAGGATAGGGTTATATGTAAACATGATTGTTCTCCCTGCAAACATCAAGTAGACATGATTTTTCTCCCTGTTAGTAACATCATGAATGTTTGGTCATCTCTTTCTGTGTAATGAACCAGATATATGAGTTCTCCGTGCTAGTTACCTCATGTCATAAACATAAATACACCAGCATGTTAATCATGTTATAAACATCAAATAGGTCGACCAAATGGGATGGAACAAAATAATAGTTATATATTTATATGGACAATTCCATTACTGAGTTCTGCCTTCTAGTAACCTCATTTACAAGGACAGGTTTATATTATAGGCATGATTGTCTTAGCATATTGTTTGGTCATGGAAGGAACCCGAGAAGTAGATTTATGTTATATATGTCAGTGTGTTTTCAGTGTCATTTCATTTTTTTTTGTAAAATTTAGTACCAACTTTGCTTTGTGTTAATATATTTTGGCACCTTGTACACATCCCTTTACTGAGGTCTGCCCCCCCCCCCCAATTAGGTCTATTATGATTTTTCCAAAATAGGAATCCACCTATTACGTATTAATTATGTTTTTTTTGGAACATACTAGTCTGTAGTGTACATTGTATATGCTCGTAAAATACTAGTTTGTAGTTGGAACAATTATGTGCTATAAGCCCTAATTTGTTTGGTCAGTATTTGTTCCCTTTAAAATAATATGAAGTAATTTGTTTGGTCAGGTACAAATATCTTATATAATATATTTGTTTAAGTTGGACCAAGTATGTGTTAGAAGCCCTTCATTGAGGTGTGAATCAATAATGAAGGGTTTTTTTTGTATAAGCCCTAATTTTGTGCAATCCATTTCAAATGGTGACTATTATGTGATTGAAACATATATCTGAATGCCGACTATAGATCACTGATAAACAAAACATAATTAATATTTGATATGTCAAATCAGTGATATAACATTAATCATGTTATAAACATCAAATAATGTGATTTCAGGTTTATATTCAATTAATGTGTTTTCAGTTGTGTTTTCATGTTAATATGTATAATTTATTATGTTTGATATGTCATTATATGTTGAGGTATACAAAAATGTAATGTAATATATTTCTTAAAGTTGGAACAAGTATGTGATATAAGCCCTACATTGAGGTCTGAATCATTCATGTAGGTTTTTTTTATGTCAAACTTTTCAAAACTACAACTGGGACACACTAATTTTGATCATTCAACTTATTCTTATTTGTGTTATGACTGTGCTCCTAGACTGCTTATGCTTTGTATACGTGCAAATTGTACACCCATTGGTATAGGTAGATCTTTTTCATAGTCATTTCATTTATTTTGTAAACTTTAGTACCATCTTTGCTTTGTGTTAATATCTTTTTGCACCTTGTACACATCCCTTGACTGAGGTCTGCCCCCACCCTACTTAGGTCTACTATGATTTCCCAAAATTGGAATCCACCTATTACGTATTAATTATGTTTTTTTGGGAACATACTAGTCTGCAGTGTACATTGTATATGCTCATACAATACTAGTTTGTAGTTGGAACATTTATGTGCTATAAGCCCTAATTTGTTTGGTCAGTATTTGTTCCCTTTAAAATAATATGAAGTAATTTTTTTGTTTTAGTTGGAAACATATATCTGAATGCCTCCTAATGTGTTGTACATCACCTAAATTATGGTGTTGTTAATCATGTTATAAACATGAAATACAGTAGCATTAGCTGTACATCACTATATTCTGCTGCTCCTGTCCCTGACAATGTCACTTGCTCATCTCTTTCTGTGTAATGAACCAGATATATGAGTTTTCCCTGCTAGTTAGCATATTGTTTGGTCATCTGTCAGTGTGTTTTCAGGCTAATATGTATCATGTATTATGTTTCATATGTCATTAGTTGTTCAGGTACAAATATCTTATATAATATATTTGTTTAAGTTGGACCAAGTATGTCTTAGAAGCCCTACATTGAGGTGTGAATCAATAATGATGGGTTTTTTTGTATAAGCCCTAATTTTGTGCTATCCATTTAAAATGGTGACTATTATGTGCTCATTGTATAAGCCCTAATTTGATTGGTCACTATTTCTTCCATTTAAAATAATATATGTTGAAACATATATCTGAATGTCGACTATAGATCACTGATATACAAAACATAATTAATGTTTGATATTTCAAATCAGTGATATAACATTAATCATGTTATAAACATCAAATCATGTGATTTCAGGTTTATATTCAATTAATGTGTTTTCAGTTGTGCTTTCATGTTAATATGTATAATTTATTATGTTTGATATGTCATTATATGTTAAGGTATAAAAAAATGTAATGTAATATATTTCTTAAAGTTGGAACAAGTATGTGCTATAAGCCCTACATTGAGGTCCGAATCATTCATGTAGGTTTTTTTTATGTCAAACTTTTCAAAACTACAACTGGGACACACTAATTTTGATCATTCAACTTATTCTTATTTGTGTTATGACTGTGCTCCTAGACTGCTGATGCTTTGTATACTTGCAAATTGTACACCCATTGGTATAGGTAGATCTTTTTCATAGTCATTTCATTTATTTTGTAAACTTTAGTACCAACTTTGCTTTGTGTTAATATCTTTTTGCACCTTGTACACATCCCTTGACTGAGGTCTGCCCCCACCCCCAAATAGGTCTACTATGATTTCCCAAAATTGGAATCCACCTATTACGTATTAATTATATTTTTTTGGGAACATACTAGTCTGCAGTGTGCATTGTATATGCTCATAAAATACTAGTTTGTAGTTGGAACAATTATGTGCTATAAGCCCTAATTTGTTTGGTCAGTATTTGTTCCCTTTAAAATAATATGAAGTAATTTTTTTTGTGTAAGTTGGACCAAGTATGTCTTAGAAGCCCTACATTGAGGTGTGAATCAATAATGACGGGTATTTTTTGTATAAGCCCTAATTTTGTACTATCCATTTAAAATGGTGACTATTATGTACTCATTGTATAAGCCCTAATTTGATTGGTCACTATTTCTTCCATTTAAAATAATATATGTTGAAACATATATCTGAATGCCGACTATAGATCACCTGAATTATGGTGTTGTTAATCATGTTATAAACATGAAATCAGTGATTTGAGGTTTATATTCAATTAATGTGTTTTCAGTTGTGTTTTCATGTTAAATTATGGTGTTTTAAATCATGTTATAAACATGAAATACATCAACATTAGCTGTACAACACAATATTCTGTTGCTCCTGTCCATGACAGTGTCACTTGCTCATCTCTTTCTGTGTAATGAACCAGATATATGACTTGTCCCTGCTAGATACCTCATTTACGAGGATAGGGTTATATTTAGAATGTGTTTATATTTAAAATTTTAGACATGATTGTTGTAGCATATAGTTTGGTCATATGTCCGTGTGTTTTCAGGTTAGTATGTATCATGTATTATGTTTCATATGTCATTAGTGGTTCAGGTACAAATATCTTATTATAATATATTTGTTTAAGTTGGATAAATTCTGTTGATTATGTCATGCAAGTAATCCAACTATTTCGGCTAATCTGTATTCCCTCTGAATTTCTTGTATGTACCGACCCTGACCCTGTCGCTGGCGGTGAAACTATGTTAAACCTTCAATTCGGCTTACCAGGTATATGTCATGAGAAATACAAACACGTTTAATGTGAATGTCATGCTGAATGATTGCTATTTATTTAGTTTTCCTGTAATGAACATATTGGATGATGTGTTTGCTAAAAGCATTTCAAATTTAACAACAATTTCAAATTTGTTGTACAAAATGTGGATCTTATGTCTGGTTGCGAGATTGATGAGACAATATGACATGGGTTATTGCTTTAAAAAAGTTATTGCTTTCAATACAAGTTATTACTTTGAACTGCGTAGTTTCATACTAGGTTTGTATAACAGTTTTGTTTAAACACCCATACTAAAGTGATATATCGCAGTGTCATTGGTACTATGGCTACACCCGACCCGAGGTTTCGTATTGTATGGTCAAAAGAGTTGGATGAGGCTCTGGTTGCAGCATTGAGGAGACAATATGACATGGGTAGGTGCGTCGATGGAATTTTTACTAGGGACGCGTGGAGGGAGACGCTACGTGATTGGCATATCAGGATGGGGAGGAATGAGGGTACATTGGATCAGTTAAAAACTCGATGGAAGAACCTCAGGAGAGACTATGCAAAAGATAAAACTGGTGACCAACAAAAGCGGTGTTGGATGGGATGACAGCAGGCACAAGCCAATATTGCCTGACACCCCGGAGTGGAGGGAGGCACTTGCGGTATGTCTAATAATATACACTCCCCTGACTATTATATATAAAATTAAACTTGTTAATATTGACCTAATCAGTAGTTGTCCCCTATTTTAGGCAAACAGGGAACTAGCGAGATTACAAACCATTCTACCACTACCACGACGTCGAGCTGATGGGGGGGAGGAACATAGCTAGGGGCCATCATGCAATGTCCTCAACCGATAGACAACCTCCTTCTGATGTTGCATCTGAAGATGATGTTGTTGTTGACCTAGATGCATCTGATGCATTTGTCATCCCAGAACCGACCGGTCCAACCGGTACTGCCGGTATCACTGAAGACGTGGTTAATTCTGGGACGCAAAGTGAAGACACCAATGACGGATCACGCAACCAAGGTGTTGGTGCAACGACTCCCACCACGATGAGACGTAGGAAGCGAGCGTCAACCTCACAGGATAGTTGTGTCCTATCTAATGAAGTCGTGTCCGAATTCACAAAGGTGTTTGCCAAGGTACATGACATGGGCAGCGGAATTGTTGCTAGGTCTAATGATAAAGACGAATACCAAACAATTTTGCACCACTTTCATGCAAGCTACCCTGACGCCCCTGTCCCAGTTTTTACCACTCTTGTGCACGCCATAAAAGATCCAGCTAACCGTAACATTTACCTAGGCCTTATGGACACCCCACAAAAAATTACCATTTGGTTGCAAGACTTGTGGGAAATGAAGAACGCAACTTCTGCATCTTCTGCATCACAATCACCCTTCACGCCACAATCTCCACCGTACTTTTGAGGTTGTGTAATTTATTAAGAACTATTTTATTCTGTTGGGAACAATATCTGAACTTTGGTACTGTGTATTGGTTTATGTTGTTATTTGCTATTTGGTTAGTATTTGCTATTTTGTCGCTATAGCCCTAATTTCATTTCTGCAATATGTCGATATTTTCCTGATGCGGATAATCACTTTTAATTATAGTTGTGATGGCCGGTATTCATTCATATGAAACAACTAATGACATTCTACAAGTACTGGATCTTATGTCTGGTCCGGCTAATGGCATTGCTAATGCAATATCCTACCAAATAGCGGACCAAATTTCGCACAATATCATGCAAAATTCAGACGCCGCACCCAGACACCAACCAATACCGAGATCGGTTAGTATTAGGAGTGGCCATCAAAAGGTTTTAGAAATAATAACTGGCCATGAAAGAAGGGCGTACGATCTGTACCGTATGCTACCCAACACGGTTTTAGCCTTTTTCGACTAACTTGAGGACCGAGGTTTGTTGAAAAGTACCAGAGGTGTGTCATCAGTGGAGGCAGTTTGCTACTTCCTTCAAATGGTTGGCCATGGCCATACCAACCGTGTTCTTGCTGAGGACTACATTCACAGTGGTGAGACCATAATTAGAAAGTTTAATGAGGTGTTGGATGCAGTGTGTGCTTTGTGCAACGAATATATTCTCATGCCAACTGCATCCACAACTCCGCACCGCCGCATCGCCGAGAGTTCAAGATTTTACCCTTACTTCAAGGTATGACCATTACTTAGTTGACCATTGTCCATTCCATTGTTAATATAACCACTATCATCATCGTTGAGTGTATTTCTTATATACTTGTCTTAGGATGCCATTGGGGCAATTGACGGGACACACATCCCCGTTTTGGTGAAGCACGAAAAGCAGAACCGATACAGGAATAGAAAAGGGAATGTTTCCATGAATGTCATGGCTGTAGTAGACTTCTCAATGGAGTTCACATATATCATGACTGGTTGGGAGGGATCTGCTGCTGACCAAAGGGTACTTCACGCAGCTACAACCACAGGCGGGTTCAAAGTACCCGCTGGGAAGTACTATGTTGTTGATGCAGGGTACGCCAACACCAGCCAATTTCTTGCACCATATCGAAATGTTGCTTACCATATAGAAGAGTATCGGGGTAACAGAGGCTCATACACAAGCAAAAAGGAAATGTTCAACCACCGACATGCTCAACTACGTAACGTTGTCGAGTGAGCCTTTGGTGTGTTGAAGAAGAGGTTTTCCTACTTTCGTAAAGGAGCGACTTTTCACGTGCAGTCTCAATCTCGGATTGTAATGGCTTGTTGTATCGTTCACAATTTTATCCGACGCCAAAATGATGGCGATCCATTGATGGACGAAAACTTGGATGAGGCTCATACTACCACTGACATCACAAACGAATTGAGTTCTCTCCAACAAACAAGCCAGGCCGATGCTAGAGAGGGAGATGTCTTGTGCGAAACTATTGCCAATTCTATGTGGGAAAATCAGTGATTTATACATTTGTTTTCTAACTTGCATACATTGAAACATGTTCTACAACATGTTTCACTTACTCCCTTATTTGTGTAAGCTAACGGACAACTTTTGTTCTCAAACTTTATTGTTCACCGTTTTATTTGCCTACTTATGAACAATGTGAAATTATGTCTCATTAGGTTTTCTGTCTAAAAATGGACAAAGAAATGCCGTTGTGCCCATGTGGTCTGCAGTGCACCGTACGAGTGTACATGGATGCCACATATGCGGAAAATGGACGGTTTGAAGACAACAATCCCCACATGCCATATTTTACATGTGGTAGGGGTCTTGTACAAACCAGATGCCATATGAGGTTGCCCGCGCAGCAAGTACCACCTACAGTGGATACGCTGACTGCAATTAGGGATGCAATGGTATCACAACTCACATATGCACGTAGCGAATGCAAGTTTTGGTCAGAACATTGTGCCTTTGTCTGTTCAACCAGAGCAGACACATATAGGTTACAAGAAGAAATTAAAAATATGCGGGAGAGGTGCCGATATCTTCGCCACCGACTTCAAATTACGAGTGATAATGACTCTTCATCAGAAGAAGATGGATACAATACGTCATAGATATACCATATTATGATATGTCTAAATGAACTTGACTTGTCTGTTGCAACAATTACCTACTCTGTCTTCATATTATCTTGTAAAACTATGTCATGAACCTGATATTTTTCTATTAATCGTCATTTCTGTTTTATTTAGATGTCGATGATACCATCTGAGGTTCCGAGGTGTGATTGTGGGCTAAATGCAGCCTTACGGCTTAACACAGAGGATGCAGGGTTAAATGACTTTGCCATTCTGAGTCAAAGGCCGGGCGAAATGTATTACATATGCCCTACTCGTGAGGTGTCATAGTACATCAATAAATAATATACTGTCCTTGTCGAGGCTCCGCATTCTTTGCCATTAACTTGTACCTCGTACTACATTTTAGGGAAAAGACCGATGCAAATACTTCCATTGGGCAGTCGATCTCCCCCCAACAATTTATTCATTGAAAGCGGAGATTATGTTACTAATTGTTGAGTGCAAGTCAGTGTGGGGTCAAGCGATGAACATGAAGGACTTCGTTGAAATGCATTACAACTACGATGAATTATACTCTAACAAAAAGTATGAGCATGAGGTTTTAGAACGCAACGTTGCCAGTCTGGAGGAAGATTGTCGTCTGCTTATGGACATCCCTTCACCTCAAATGACTCCATAATGTTGAATGGCAAATGCATTTACATTGTGTTCTCTGTTTAGAAAGACTATGAATGGATGTTATGAACATCATACACTTGTTTATTTTATGCACTTTTATAAACGTCATATTACATTTTAAGTGGTCAGAAAATTTTCTTCATGTTGATGAGTGTTTTATTAATGATGTATGTTATTATTCGAATTTTTTCTTAACGTTAGCTAAAACCAAATCATACAATTAATTGTGACATACACCCTTACTTTTGAAAAATATATTACTTACAGAATCTGTTATATGGCTGGCCAACCGCCGACACCGTCTTTTATCTGGTCATACGAGCTTGATATGGTTCTCAGGGGTTTGATGAGAACCCAATATCACATAGGTAGATGTGTGAATGGAGTCTACTCTACACAAGCTTGGATGGAGGCATGGCACCAGTTCGTATACATAACAGAAAGCCCTTACATTACATTGCCCGAGTTGCAAATGTGATGGCAATACATCAAGAGAGAGTTTGTAAGAGATAATATGTTCATATTGGCAGATTTATTGCCTCCCCCCACATTGGCCGCGCAACAAGGCATTCAACGCAACTTCTTGATGACGCGTCGCACTTACCCACCAGGGATTTTTTTTAGCACTAACAATTGAAATAAACAAATGAACTTGTAACATTTGTGCTAAATGTAGTTGTGTTTTTGCGTCGAAACAATTTACATTGTCTACTTATGTGTTGCATTATTATATGTTGCTACCATAATGCGATCAAATTTCCTACTTTATTATTATCTTATTGCCACAGTTACTTTACGAATTATGTTATTTGTTCATACCTTTGTTTTTATTAATTATAGATGTCGACATCGCGTGCAAAGGCAAAGCCAACGACAAAATTTGAAAAACTTTTGAAGTCACCAGAAAAAAATAATAAATATGTTGAAGATAACCTTTTATGCAAACAACCATGTTGCAATCACATAAACGAGGAGGGCAAAATTGGGACCGATGATCAAGTCAAGGGCAAAGTCGTCAAGGGTAAAGTCAGTCAGCATGTTCCTCATTTGCCATTGTTGTTTGATTGGCCAAAAGACGACATCAAACAACAAAACAAGCAGCCGGTGCAGGAACCATGCCCAGTGTCATGGGACGAGTACGATGAGGCCATAACGTTGGCCCAATGTGCATTGTCAAAATCTTAGCTTTGGTTTGCATGTTTATTGCTTCCCTTTTTTGTCCTTCTCCCCTGAGGAATATTATCCGTAAACAATTATGTTAATATCAGTGATCATTTATGTTTCACTAATGACGACAATATGATTATTATCAGTTGCTTTTACCGACGATAATGTACTTTGTTTATGTTATGAACAAAATATATTAGGCCAATTTCATATTTCATGTAGCTTGACTGCCAATTTCATATTTCATGTAGCTTGACTGTTACTGACGATCATGTAATATGTCACACTCATGACGACAATTAACTAGGTTCAACATTACATATATATTTTTATGCTAAATGAACTTGTAACATTTGTGCTAAATGTAGTTGTATTTTTGCGTCAAAACAATTTATATTGTCTACTTATGTGTTGCATTATTATATGTTTCTACCATAATGCGATCAAATTTCCTACTTCATTATTATCTTATTGCCACAGTTACTTTACGAATTCTATTATTTGTTCATACCTTTGTTTTTATTAATTTTAGATGTCGACATCGCGTGCTAAGGCAAAGGCAAGGGCAAAATTTGAAAAAATGTTGATGTCACCGTAAAAAATTCATAAATTTGTTGAAGATAACCTTGTATGCAACAAACCATGTTGCGAGCCTCCACGCGATGAGGGCCCAAATGAGAGAGACGAACAAGCCAAAGGAACAAGCCAAATGAGGGCCCAAATGTTGCGAGCATTGTTTCCTCCTACTCACCATCTGCCGTTGCTGTTCGACTGGCCAAAAGACGCCAGCAAACAGGAAACAAATCAGGTGTTGGACGAACCCTGTCCTGTGTCGTGGGAAGAGTATGACGAGGCCATGAAGAACGACGAGGCATGAAGTTTCCTGCTTGATCACCAGCTTAGATTGTGTAAATATGTCGTTGTCTAGGTCCAGGGCAGACCTCTCGTTTCATTTTCTATGTTACATATGTATTTGCCCGAGAACCAACAATATATTATCTTTTAATTAATGTGGTATTACGTTCTGCTACAGACATGCTACGCACCTTTGCTACTATTTAATTTAAATACATTAATTATATTATGTATTTGTTATTTAGTATATAATACATTTCAGCCAACTTCTGCTTAAGCGGCAACACAACTACACATACCTTATTCTTTGAAGATAACCTTGTATTCATAAATATACAAAATAACACCTACACAAAACAAATAAAATATATTTTTAATATATTCTAAACTTACATTGAAATGACATCACAAATACACATTCTGCGTACTTGTTCAAACAGTGATGCAAGAACATGACAGAATAAGCAGATACTGACTACGCTGCCAAACAGAATCAAACTTCCAGCCAAACAGATTCAGACTGCAGTCAGACTGTAATCAGACCAGCTGACCAGAATCAGACTGCGTTGCCAAACAAAGTCAGACTGCATCCTGACTGCCCCAGTACCGGAATCCAGACTAATCCTGACTAACCCAGTCCAGATTTCAGAATCCCAGTCCTGTGCCAAACGCAGCCTACATGTCTTGGCCCGCAGACGGGATGGCCTTGAACAGATAATTCAGCTCAAGATTATCGAAAGTCGCTTTCTGTTCCCCTTCAGTAGACAAACCTGGAACAAGAAATGATATAATTAAGATTGCTTTCTACCTCTCTTTCTCTTGCGAACACAGCAAATGGGTTCGTTAGTGGAAAAAAAAAAGAGGCAAAAGAAAAGTAGGGCTTTAGAAACGGAGAAATATCTGGTGACGGTGCTCATATCCAAAACCTGCGCAATCTGTGTATTTTGTTTGACGCAGAGTAAATTATATGAGATATGTGGTCACTTATATTCTTTTTATCTGTATCATTTACGCAACTAACTAACAGCCCCAGATGCAATTGACAATGGCTTCACCCCCATTGTCATAGGTCCAGAGTTTCAAGAGCTACAACTTTCAGATTTCAGAATGACCTACGTTACATCTTTCTTAAGAACAAATCAACACCAACAAGTTGGCTACATATCTCTTATAATCTATATTGCGTCAGCAAAACACACAGATGGATACAGGCTTTTGGGTATGAGCACTGTCACGGGATATTTCTCCGTTTCTAAAGCCTTAATTTTCTTTTGCCTCCTCTTTTTTTCCCCTCTAACAACCCCATTTGCTGTGTTCGCAAAAGAACAGGAACTTCAAAATAATCTTGCTAAATATGAGCCTATCCTCTCAGTTAACTTTTAAGTGTTTGGTTCGAGATCGAGATTATGAAATCTAGACTGGGTGTTAGTCGATAGATACAAATTAGTTTATTTGGATTCAATCTTATTTTTATTTGACAACACAATCCCATTGCAAAACTCATTAAATTGGATTGGCCTCATAACTTGTGTTTTTCAAGGTGACATATAAAACAAAATAACATAAAACACGAAACCAAATCCGAATTGGGATCCCAAAATCCTGCTGATAGCATGATTGACTTGGTCTGGATTAGAGGATTACAGAATTCAAAACGGATCTCGTGAGTCCGATTTTTGTCAAACAAAACAAGAATGGATCCGGACTGGGTTAGTCGGGATTAGCGCTTACGTGACACAAAAAGACAACGTCCAGTCTGGATTGGATCCCAAACCAACACCAACTTCAAAAAAAGAACAAATCAACACCAACAAGTTGGTTACATATCTCTTATAATCTATATTGCGTCAGCAAAACACACAGATGGATACAAGCTTTTGGGTATGAGCATTGTCACGGGATATTTCTCCGTTTCTAAAGCCTTGCTTTTCTTTTGCCTCCTCTTTTTTCCCCCTCTAACAACCCTATTTGTTGTGTTCGCAAAAGAAATGGAACTTCAAAATAATCTTGCTAAATATGAGCCTATCCTCTCAGTTAACTTTTAAGTGTTTGGTTCGAAATTGAGATTACAAAATCCGGACTGGGTGTTAGTCGATAGATACAAATTAGTTTAAATCTGGATTCAATCTTATTTTTGTTTGACAACACAACCCCACTGCAAATACTCATTAAATTAGATTGGCCTCGTAACTTGTATTTTTCAGGGTGACATATAAAACAAAATAACATAAAAGACGGAACCAAATCCGAACTGAGATCCCAAAATCATGCTGATAGGATGATTGACTTGGTCTGGAATAGAGGATTACGGAATCCAAAACGGACACCGTCAGTCTGGTTTTTGTCAAACAAAACAAGAATGGATCCAAACTGGATTACTCGGGATTAGCGCTTACGTGGCACAAAAAGACAACATCCAGTCTGGATTGGATCCCAAACCAAACATCCCCTTACAAATTTGAGAGAAAAAGCAAGTAATTACACAAGCGAGAGTGTTGCAATAAAGAAGAGAGCTTAGCTCACGTGGAAACCTCAGAACACATGGAAATCAGGTTTCATAGCTGGATATGTATACACTCAATTTTAACCGTTATTCTTTCTCGAACATCACACCTTTTTAGAAAGTAAGAGAAAAATAAGTTGATATCCAACAACTGAATATACTCAACCGGATATTACCAGTATCCAATTGGATCAATTGGATTGCATACACATATCCAAGCTATCTTTAATCAAATATGAGTTCCACATACGTCCAAGCACCTGACTTACTATCATATGAATACCAGATGTGTATGACTATGTACTTCGTAAAGTACCACATATGTACGATCACATGTATATTACTTTATACTACAAAAATATTCCAAATCCCAAAGACAATACTAGGGATCAAGACATGAGCCAAATCTATCCCGACTCAGCACATGTACGCTTTCTTGTCTTCTCTCCATGCTCCCCTATAGTCTTTGTGAACATAATTTTGTTTATATCCCATTTATAAGGTATACCATCCCAACAAAAATCTAGTCTAAACCAAATGATTAAATATTAAACATTCATTTAAGTCATGAAAAATCAAAACCAAGTCAGGTTCTCAATTCCAGTAATCTTGACTTGAATAACACTTTCTACATGTTAGAAGAAGATTCAAACAAAAGGAGAAATAAATAATAGAACCCACTTCTCACTCCTTATTTCTTTTGTGGAAAATTGGTGAATTACTATAAAGAAAATGGAATCTAAATAGGAAACTACCTCACTTAACTTCTCTCCTCCACCTTTGATGCATATAATCTGCCATAACAACAATAAGTTTCAAAAATTATATATATGGAATTTATAAGGTTGATGTAAAGCTACAATAATTCCTAGAATAAATTAGCAAATCACATAATCTCTTATCCATCACTAAGTTAAATTCTTAAAAGTCGTATTGACCAAGATAACAATTTTCCTTAACGAAAATGTATCTCTTCCTCCTTCAAATATTAAGTGGAAATATAATAAAGAAACATCATCAATACCTCCCCGTTATTTATAAATTGAGATGAGGATAGATGTTACTAAGATACCATAAACTATTATTCAAAGCTAAATTCCAACCTCCTTAACTAATTTAAATCAGTTAGTAAGTTACATGTTTGAGTAACTTCATCAAATGAGAAATACAACCAAATTGTAGCTAATTTAATGACATAGTTAGGTGGTGCGTAATTATGAAGTCAACTATACTTTGTTGGGCCCTAAAACTAAACTAGGAAAGAAACCCCTGAGAAACTCCTAAATTCCTAAAGTGGTATAGTAGTGAGATCTTTTTGTGGTTTCTTAGATTTTCTCTCTTACCTCTAGTACAAACTACATTTTCTAGAGGCATTGGATTGAAATCAAAGGGATATGCCTTCCTCATGTAGACAATGCTAGTTGAGAAACAATAATATAAACCTTCCCAACCCTCTATATATGTCATCAAACACTAAATTCATCACCCTCATATCCAATCATCTCATTGCCTCAATTTAATCTTTTCAATCGCTCAAAGGGATTCTTGAAAACTTCAAGATGGAAAAGGAGGAGAGGATAATCAAGATGTACTCAAGGCTCAATACCATTGTGAATGGTCTTGTTGTTCTAGGTCATCCTATGGATAGAGAAGAGATCAACTAGAAGATCTTTAGAACTCTCCCCAAGAGGTGGGAATCCAAAGTGACTGTCAATGAAGAAATAAAGTCTCTTGGTGATATTCCCATTGAAGAACTCTTAGGAAATCTATAAGCCCATGTAAACTTGACAAGAAAGAGGAAGAATAAAGAGAAGAGAAGGAGCTCAAGAGAATGAAGAAGTCTGAAATCAAGTTCTAAATTGAAACTATTGTTGGTCAAGCCTCTCCATCCTCTCAAGTTGAAGAAGAGGCCATGTACTCCAAAGGTAAACTCCACCAAGGCAAGCCTTCATCCTTCTCCCATCGCTTCAAATGTGAAAAGCAGGGTCGCTTCAAGGAAGATTGCCCACAAGGCAAAAATATCCATCATCACAAGAGAAGAGAAGAGAAGAGAAGAGAAGTACAAGAAGAAGGAGAAACGACACAAAACCTCAAGTGACTCCTCCAACTCAAGTGGAAGTAACTCCTCCAACTAAGGCTCAAGTGAAGAATCTAGTGGAGGATCTAGCTTAAGCTCAAGTGAAGATGGATAATGTCATTTTGCTCTCTTGACCTCAAAAAGTGAAGATTCAAATGAAGTACATCTAAGCTCTTTAGATAAAGATCATTAATTGGCATTATTCATGCTACATGCTCCTCTCTTAAGTCTTTTAAAAAGAAAAAGAAAACACTTGCTAGAATATTGACATTTTGCTTGTCTAAACGGATGATCTTGAACATGCTAATATTTTCTTGCTAGATGAAAATAATGCTTATCTTCGTCATGTAGACTCTCTTAAACTTGAAAATTCTATCTTGCTTGATAAGTTGATATTTCTATAAGCTCAACCTCTTATCACTAGTTTTAATGAAGAGAATAGTATAATCATGAATTCTCTCATGCTTGATATTAATATTCTCAAAAATGAAAATGAGGACAAAGACTTTGTTTTGCAAGGTATAGAATCTGAAAATGGTGTCTAGCTTTCTAAAAAATTATTTTCTTGAAAAAGAAAATGCTTCCTTGTTTACTAAAATCAATGTCCTTGAACCTTGTACTAGTTCTACTAGTAGAGAAAATAATGTTGTTGCACTTCATATTGATAAACGTTCTTATATGACCAGTGCTCTTTGTTTACTATTTTGCATGCTAGAGATAATATCAATCAATTGTTGTTTACTACTACTTCTCTTATACATGATAATCATAGTGTGATATCTTCTATGTAAAGATTCTTAGATGATAAAAAGAATCTAAATCAAATTTTAGATCATACAACCGAAAAAATGGGTATAGATGGTTTTGGACTTTATGATAGCCAAAGGAACAACAAGGATAAAGGAATTTCAATTTTCAATGAAGAATCCTCTAGTTCTAAGGCTAAGAGATAGTGTAATCATTACAATAAAATTGGTCATTATTCCACATATTGTCATTTTAGGAAAGCACCCAAGAGTAATAGGACTTAGGCTGCTAAGCTAAGCCCTCCAAACCAAAACTATGAATGGGGATCATTTCATCTTTCTTCTTGTAGTTCAAGTGCTACTAGATTGACATGAGATATTGATTTGCAAATTGACTTCTCAATCCACATGAAAGAAGAAAGGTGGGATATGTATAGGGTGGAAACAAGTGGAAAAGAAATGGTAAGAATTAGAGGTAATGTAATTCTTGCTCATACTCAATCATTGTGTGCTTTTGCCAATTTAGTATGAACTATACTTATGGTTTTTGAGTCAAAAGTGGTATATTTATTCATCACTTTCTTTATCAAAAACTATTATGATACTTTCGTAGTGCATTACTAACTTTCTTATACATGTTTGGATATGGCTTTATTTTTTATTATGCCTCTATATGTGTTTTTTCTGAAGAATATATGTTTTTTATAGCAACTATTGTCAGCCAAGTTTGTCCTCCATGAAATTTGACCAACAAGCACCAACAAGTGTTGCCAGCAACTGTTGTCGGCTGAGAAGTTCAACCCAAAAACTCGAATGACAACATTGTGCACATAATTTCCCTCTCAACTAGATTTATCAACCAATAGCCTTATATTGTGGCACTGCCCTTAGTACCTTTATATATGCATATTTCCATGCTTTAAATTGCTTATCTTCCATACAACTCTATCTCTAGAATTTCTCTTTTGGCATCTCCATATTTTTCAATTATCTATCTTGAGTTGTTATGCATATTTTGATGATGATCTCTTTGGATCTCTTAGTTTTGTCTTAAATTGCTTCTGTTGTGCTTTAACTTACTACATCTATCTAGATGTATATCTTTTGATCCAACCTTGAGCTTCCTAGTGGTAATCATCTTTTGTTAAGAATGCATATTTTCTTGTGAGTAATATCCTTTCTTGTTTTTAAAATTTCTTATCTCTTTGTTTGGATATTTCTCTACATCTAATCATAGCATGTTCATTAATTTGTGTATCCTTTGATATGATCTAGATCCTACTAGCAGTCCTGACTTGTGATATCATATACTAATAGTCCATCTACATGTGGTTCTACTCTTATTCATCAAGTGGTATTCAACTATATTCTATGCTTGTATCTTCTTTACATACGTACTCAAGCTATTTCATTAAATTGCATATATACTATCTTGAGTTGCTTGGATATCCTTGTGATGATAAATAAATAGAGCTACATTATATGCAAATATTGGAGCATATAGAGATTTTATGTAGTTTGAATGTTTTTCTCCAATATCAGATTTTGTGCAAAATGAGTGTTTTTATGCAGAAACGGTCTTTTGATCATGAATCACGACATCATGAGCCCTGACATTTTTGAGTGAATTCCATCATCTTGAGGGTCAAGATCGTGATTTATTTGTTTTTTCCAGCACATTATCTTATAATTTCAAGGACCTTTTTGTTATTTTCCTTGATTATTGCAAAAATTACATTATGGGTTGTTCAAATGCATTTCTTGATTTTTATATACTATTCTTGGAAAAGAATTTAGTTTTTGCTCTTCTACTCCCCCTTTTGACACTTGGTATCTCCTTTCTCTAACATGGTTCATTTTAGATCTTCAAACCCCCACTTTTTGAAATGAAAAGGGGGAGAAGGCATGTAAGATCCTTGACCTAACATTTTGCTTAAATATATTTTCTTAGCATAATGAGATTCTTAAACTTTAATTTAATTTTGTGAACTGCCTTAACCATGTGACAGGTCTTTGTTTTCAATTTGGTTCAATTTGAATGAGGTTTCAACCATTTTTGCTATATAAGTACTTATTTTGGACTAGTTTGCAATTTACCCATAATTGAGGGTTAGCATGCAAAATGTCAGATGAAGAGATTTCTCTTTGTACCATAGCACTATGATAGAGAAGATGGTGACATGGGGCACCTTGTTTAATTAATGTTTGATGATGAACACTTCATGGTGTTCTAGGGTTTCTAGGTTTGCTATGTATAAGTGGTGATTTGGCTAGGGTTTGGGTGTAGTGACAATTACCTCACACTTGAGTGAGGTAGTGACCGCACACCTGCCTAAGGCTTTTGGTTTCAATATAGATGATGTACAGGTAAAAAAAAACCCTTGTTCTTTAGTGTTTTGACCTCACTCTGGTATATTAGGGTTTTGGGTTAAAACTAGGTGAGTTTGGATGTGTTGTGACCTTAATTGTGTCACCCCGACATCACACAGATAGTGAGATGACATGCGAAAATGTGCATAATCACATATTACTTGAAAACACAGGTTAATTAAAACCGATTGTGGAAAGCATACATGAGAGAACTTTTGCATCCAGATCCTGCAGAGAAACATGTTATAAAAATATTACAAGCTTTGATATATGTCCAAAGCTTATCAGACCAAGCTGTACTGTCAGCACCAGAGTTCATCACCTGTTTATACATACATAACGGGCCATTTACGCCCAGTGGAAGGATATACAAAATTACAATAGCTAGACATCGTGAAATATTGTCAAACACCTCTGAGGACCTGAGACTATAGGGATGACTCTAGGACTTTACTATAAAAATACCAAAACAGCAACATGTCCATCTCTTACCTTCTACTATTCTTTTTACTACTCAGTCGCAACCACACGACCACCACCACATCTAGAGAGATCACCTAAAAAGGTTGTAAACCAGTGGGGTGAGACACACAGTCCCAGTGAGAAACATAACTCCCCACCGAAACTATAAAACCTCATAAGATTAAAGCAATAAAAGCAGATAACTGATAAAGCGTGTAACAAGAGCAGTATATCGAGCAATACCATTATTCCCATCATTCTTATCAAGATATTCAGGAGGCATATAACCAAGTATTTCTTTATGGAACATGATTGACAAGATAAGCTTTATAAGAACTTATCACAAAATATAAGGATCGTACGCATAACTGCAAGGTATAACTAGATCAGCTATATAAGCAAGGCCTCAATCAATGTTCAGTGTTTTGATCTAAGTTAGATATACTATTCGGCTGGATTACATTTTATTATGCCCTGAGGAAGTGAGTTATCCCTGCTCAAATCCAACCTTTGGCTGTGAAGCCCAAACACCGATACCATACAAGGTCAATGGGAGAACTGGACTCCACGACCTCACCTCATCGTGGTCAGTGCATGAAAACCAAAGAAGGACCGCAGTCTCATGCTTATATGGCCTCAGCCTCAGGGTCAGCTCTGCAAGCTACCCATAACTCTGGCTCACCTTGACACATGTGCTAGTACGTACATCCGAGCCATGAACGCATCATGCTCATTATCAC
The DNA here is from genome assembly GCA_963693085.1 of Alisma plantago-aquatica. Lineage (NCBI taxonomy): Eukaryota > Viridiplantae > Streptophyta > Magnoliopsida > Alismatales > Alismataceae > Alisma > Alisma plantago-aquatica. The sequence continues at coordinate 188,075,754 of OY856415.1, forward strand.
ATATCCTGAGCCATGTGTCTGTTCACCATGCTCCATATATTCACAGTGGTACTCAGATTCCTCCTATTTTAGGCTAGGGAAAAACCTCACATATTCAACAATATGCACTCCAAGCAAATCCCGTAGGATAAACTTGTTTCACCATCACCATGATACTGACGATGATGGATCTATGGCCAGGTCAAACTACATGATATGTTCATCTATAATTAATTAATATAGTTTAAGCCAATTGTTGAGGCAACCAAAGTATAAACATAGCCTTATAGAATTACATCATTATTGCCATCATCATACTGTCATGGGACCTCAATCCCTCATTATATCAACCACTGCCTCTCAAGGCATCATAATCATGCATCAGCATTTTGGGATAGCAATCCCTTATCTCAACATCAGAGGATAACACCTCAACTAGGCACTCAACCTTTATCAGGTCCTCAGACCTATCAACATGTTATCTCATTAACAAGTATTATCATCACATGGTGTTATTTAAAGCACAAACACCCCATAGCTCTTACCTGGCTATGAATCCAAACAACATACCTACATGGTTAGTATATACATCCAGAGAGATTACTTAAGCCATCATAGATTTACAGGATTATGTCCGGCCATAGTAGCACGGGTGGTAAGAGCTCGGTAAGTCCCAATGAAGGACCCGGGTTTGAACCCCACTGAAGGCACTTTGTGAACGGCAATTCACGCTAATTAGGCGCGGGAGGGGGGTGACCGGACCACACCCTCTCATGCCTCGAGAGTTTACCATGTCAGCTTCTCCCGGGGTGGGTTCTCTCGGTCATCAAAAAAAATATTTATAGGATTATCATGCTATCATTTTAAGAAGCATAAGCTGTATCAACATAATACTATTATCAACCATGAGCATACATCATGCCCCATGCATGTGATCATAATCATGTGCCACATCATCATGTGAAGCAACATCATATGTAACAACATCATGACCTTCCAAACATACTTGGTTCACAACCTATCATCATGTCTCATTATCATCATAGATGCAGGGCTCAAGGTGGTTAAACCAGATCATTCATATCATCATTATCATCAAGATATAACTACATGATCAAGAACTATCTGCTAGGTTTCTGGGTTATCAAAAACCCTCACTAAAAGCTCCTTCTACCTTCACTAAAAGTGTGACGGGTAGCGCGTCCCTCACCACAGGTGGTATCGGGCAGGGTAACAACCCTCACCAAAATCTTACCGGCCTAGGCATTTAGCCACATATCGACAAACCCTAGAAGATATCAAACCACCACCCAAGGTGTATCGTGCAACTAGAGAACATGGCGTTATCATACAACCTTGTCGTGCATACCAGGTGCACAAGGTGTATCGTGCAACTAGCTCAAGAGGTGTATCGGCGAGAACCCTTCCGGCCAGCAAGGGTTAGGGTTGTATTGGGCAACCATTATCACCACTGTATCGGCCGAGATCATGGCACCCCAAGCCAGCACTATGTCGCCCAACATGTTCATGACACAGGTGACACAAAAGCACCTCAAGGAAGCCTATGGGTCAGCAAGGGAAGCACTCCATATCAGCCGTTATCAAAGAAACAACTAGGGTTTCCACTCAACCCATATCTGGCAGCTCAAACTCACCTAACTTGTGTCACCCAAGGAACTAAACAGAGATGTTGTCTAAGCATCATATCGGCCAAGGGGGACAACACCACTTAGGTCAAGAAGGCCATAACGTCCATCTAAGTCAAGCTTCTTATATCGGCCACCACTTAAAGCACCTACTAGGGTTTCTCTATACCACCATATTGGGCACCAAACCAACCATCTCAACTAGGTGTATCGGACAAGGGTAAAACCCTAGACAAGAGGCTACCGGGAAGCACTACTCCAAGGTCATAACATGCAAAGCACAACTCTACAAGGTCGTCTTCAACCTCAAGTACAAGGACACCAAATCCTAAATGATCAAGAAGATCATCTCACCTCTCAACACCCAAGAGAGAGGGGTTTTGCACAGCCTCTATCACAGATCGGGAAACCACAAAGACCAACCTCAACTTAGGTCATCACCCATCCAAGAGCTCACCTCTCAAATCCATGGTGAGAGGAGGGTGTTTCCCAAGCAACTAGAATGTAGACTCACCTCTCAACTTAAACGAGAGAGGGGTATTGCCCACATCACTAGAGCTCAAACTCACTTCTCAAAACCAAGGAGAGAAAGGGGTATTGCCCAACAAGAAAACCCCAAACTATAGTTCGGCCAACTAGATCCAAAGGCATATAAACCCGCAACAACATCAACAACATCATGCTCACTATATCCATAAGATCAACAAAATGTACTAGAGCAAGAAACATAACATGTAATGGTCGATCAATAACATATATGAATCATTCAACATAAAGGAAGGTAGTATATCTAGGGTTAGAAGTTATGTAACCCACCTTAAGCGAGCTCCTCAAGCTCCAAAGCTCCAAGCTTCAAGCTCCTAGCTCCAAGCACACCACTTTCGGCCACCTCAAGAAAAGGAACAAGAATCATAACCACCATGGCCGAAGAGTAGGCAAGATGGAGAAGAAGATGCTAAGGAGAGAGGGAAGATGCTTACCAAGGAAATAAGGTCCACCTAGGGTCCAGCCACCAAGCTAGAGGAAGAAGAAGAGATCTCTACCAAGGGGGGATCGGCCACAAAGCACTCCAAAGGAGGTGTGTCGTGCACCAAAGAAGAGAAGGGCAGCAAAGGGCTAAAGGGTTCCTAAGGAAGAGAAATGAGGTATATATAGAAAAGGATGAAAGTGGAAACCAAGGCAAGGTGTCACCTTACCAAGGGACACTTATCCACACATCTTGCCACCTTGCAAGACACATGCTGTGGCAACACATCCCATTATCAAACAGATAACAAGGTGTTACGTGAAAATGTGTGGAAAACACCATAACCACAGATTATCAAAAACACGGGTTAATTAAAACCGATTGCAGAAAACTGGTAAACTGTGAAACTATTACTTTCCAGTCCTCATCCTGCACAGAAACATGTCATATAAATATGTACATACACAAGATCTGACACATGTCCACAGCTCAGGAACAGCTGTCCATCCATCACATGAGTTCACCACCTATTCATATATACATAAAGGCCCACATCCGGCCAACAGCAGGATATACAGATATCATCGAACGATCTTCGTGAAACATCGTCAAAACACTGCCAAGGACATGAGAGTACAGGGATGACTCTAGACTCTACTACAAAACATCCAAAACAGCAGCATGTCCATCGCTTGCCTTCTACTGCTCCTCAAGCTGCTCGTCCGCAACACCATAACCACGACCACGTCTACCTCGACCACCTAAAAAGGGTGTAAACCAGCGGAGTGAGACAATTGAACAATTGTCCCAGCGGGAAACATAGCTCCCCACCGCAACTATAGAACCTCAGCAAGATAAACCATAACAGCAATTATAACATGAGAAGATATATCAGAAGCAGTTATATATATATATATAGCAAGATCATTCTTACCGGCAAGCATACCAGCTGTACTAAAGCGTAAAACCAGATGTCTTTCAAAGGAACATGACTATCAAGATGAGATACATCAACATGTAACAGGATTATTAGAACAGGGTATAATGCCATATAACCTGATTATCAAGATAAGGTAGATTACCACATGACCTGCAAGGTATAACGGAATATTACACAAACAAGGCCTCAACCAATGTTTCGTATTTGATATGACTAGTAAATACTAAACGGTTGTATTACATTTTATTATGCCCTGAGGATTTGAACCGTACCATTCAAATCCAACCTTCGGTTACAAAACCCAAGACGGTGCCATACAAGGTCAATGGAAGAGCCAGACTCCACGACCTCCCACCTCATGGTCAGTACATGAGTACAACACAAGCAGGACCGCAGTCACATGCTGAAGTGGTCTAAGCCACAGGGTTAGCTCCATAGGCTACCCATTCTCTAGCCCGCCTTGGTACAGGTCACGGCGCTAGTAAAACCGAGCCATGGGCCTGATCACCGTGCTCTGAGCCATGAACACATTCATGCTCCATACATCACATATCCTGAGCCATGGGCCTGTTCACCATGCTCTACACACATATCTGAGTCTGCAACCGAAGTTACACTCTTACCTCCTCATTTTCAGGCTAGGAGCAACCTACACATATTCAACAATATGCGCATCGAGGTTAACCCGTAGGAAAACCTGTTTCACCATCACCAAGTCCTGACGATGATGGATCTATGGCCAGGGCAAACTACATGATGTATTTCACTGCGATTAATTAGTATCTTTTAGATGGATTGCAAGATTCAACCAAGTTGTATAACATGCAAGGTATAACAGAAAGTAAAGAACATTATATTATGATCTATTCATATCAACCTGATCCATCTTAAGGATCCAACATCACATGTTATCACTTGGCCTCTTGCCAACCATCCAGATCCATCTCAAGGATCATCACATACCACAGGGTCTCAACCCTTCATCATGCACTGTCACTGCCTCTTAAGGCTCACATCATCATCATGGGACCAACACATCACATACATAATCTTATAGAGCAATTATCAAAGTAATGTTACTCATTACATATGTCACATAGCCCTTTCATGGCTAAGTCATCACCTGCAAGGTTAAGGTATGCAATAATGGTAGATTCAACGTAAGGAATATGCTCACTATCATGAAATATCATTCAAGATAATCTACTTATCAATATGACAGTTATTTGGTAATCAAGTATGTTAAGTACATCATTAAACAACCATACTGATACTTACCCTTATATCGAGATTGTACAAACAATCAGGGTATATAGAGATCATGTTGTGTTTACAGAACCAACACTATTATTAATAAGGTCATTACTATGTCATCAACTATTGTCATCTTTATCATGAAGCAACCTTTAATGTAACTGTCACTTAGCATCATTATTACCAACATTATTATCATAAAACAACCTACGAGAGTAGTTATCATCATCTTCTTTATCATTAACAATTAAGCATAAGGGTCACATCATGCATCAATTACATGAGGGCTAACATCATATACATTACTATCATTAGCATCCTTATTGTTTGCAAGGCAACATATTACATATTGATGATATCACAAACACCACCATCGTTTTATTGGTTAATGTATAAACATCCACTTCTATCACATAAGGGACCGTCACCAAAGAAACTCATACCCTCACTATAGCCTCACAACCCTCATCTAAAACCTATCATCCAACATGGGTATCGGCCAACCTCACTAACCCTATCGACCATCACCCACCACTACCCTATCGGCCAACACACTCTACTAACCCTATCGACCATCACACTCATGCACATAGGGTAGGGTATCGCCCAACATGGCTATCGGCCATAAGGGTATCGCCCACCATGGTGTCGGCCATTAGGGTATCGCCCACCATGGTGTCGGCCATCAGGGCACATAGCCTATCGTCCATCATGGCACTACTTGGCCCTATCGTCCACCACATGGACAAGGAGATAACTCAACACAAGAGCACCCATTCTATCGTCCAACTCAAGGACATCCATGTCGCCCAACACCATCAGACCATATCGCCCAACAAGAGAGAGAGAGAGAGGGAGAGAGAGTATCGCCCATCTCCAAGGGTGCTCATCATATCAGCCAACAAACCCTAGCTCACCCTATCGCCCAACACATGGGCAAGGGTATCGGCCACCCATAAGGACTCATCCTATCGTCCACCCGAGGTGCCATGTTGCCCAACATGGTCACCATGTCGACCAACACAAGAACAAGGGGACCATGTCGGCCAACTCAGAGACAAAGGTGTTGCTCAACCCAAGGTTACTCATATCGTTCAACTTAGGGGCAAGGGTGTCGCCCAACACACCCACAAGGAAGGGGTATCGCCCAACCCTAGGTCACCTTCAACCTCCAACACAAGGGAGCACAAACCCTAAAAAGCAAGGTATACAAGGAACCCTAAACCCAAGAGAGGGATATCGGCCACTAAGGTACATAAGCAAGATGTACAAGAAGGGAACTAAGCTAGTCTACTAACATGTAACAAGGTTAAAGCTAGAGGTAAGAGAGTTAGGGTTAGAAACTATGCAACCCGCCTTAAGCTCCAAGGAAGAAGATGCACTTTGAGATCCAAGGTTGTCGGCCACCAAAGCTCCAAAGCACTCCGAGGTCCAAAGCTATCGTCCACCAGGCTGCTCCAGGAAGGTGTATCGGCTACCACTTCAGCTCCAAGGAAGTGTATCGGCCACCACTTCAGCTCCAAGGAAGTGTATCGGCCAACACAAGCAAGATGGAGAGGGGTATCGTGCACCAAGGGTGGAGGGGAGACCAAAGGACCAAAGGAGACTAAGGCAAGGAGAAGAGCTACCTATATAGGAAGAAGGGGAGGAGAAACCAAGGTACAACCATGCTATGTGTCGTCCACCCAAGGGACACATGTCCACCAACTCAAGCCACCTCTCATGCAAGCCATAAGGCACTTGTCCAAGATGTGCATCATGTGTCCATCAACCAAGACAAGCCATCTGGGCGACACAACAGGAGCTAATGGGCGACACACCAAGCAACTGGGTGACACACCAAGCAACTGGGCGACACACCACCTGCCCTGGGCGACACAAGGCTCAAGCAAGCCCAAACAAGGAACTCCAAGGCCCAAACAAGCTCAACTCAGGCCCAAAGGACTCAAACAACAAGCCCAAGCCTTCCTCTCAACCCTAGAGGAAGCAAAGAGGAAAAACATCTCACAAGATGGCAAACTTGCCCACAAAACCCTAAACTTGGGTTATTTGCAAGTAGCCCCTCGAACTCTCAACAAAGCACAACCAAACCCTAATCACTACTCAAAGGTGATTAGCAAGCACCAAAGCACCAAGATCAAGCAAAACAAACAGGGTAAACCCTAAACGCAGGTCAGGGTCCTTACAGCCATAAACCTCTACAAAAGGATTTCGTCCCCGAAATCCGAAGAGAAAAGCGAGGGATACTTCCTCCTCATCTCTTCCTCAAGCTCCCACGTGGCTTCCTCAACGCCACGGTGATGCCAAAGGACCTTCACGAGAACCAGATCCTTTCTCTTCAACTTCTTGACTCTTCTGTCAAGGATCATCATAGGACCCTCTTCATAAGTCACATCTTTGTCAAGCTCAACTTCAACTGGTTGTATCACTGTTCCTGTATCCGGATGACTTTTCTTCAGCATATTGACATGGAACACTGGATGTAACCTGTGCAACTCTGGAGGCAACTCTAACTCGTAAGCCACCTTGCCAACACATGCTAAGACTGAGTAAGGCCCATATATCTAGGAGCTAACTTACCCTTCCGTCCAAACCTCAGCACACCTTTCCACGGAGAGACTTTAAGATACACCTTGTCTCCCACCTGGAACTCCAAGGGTCGTCGGCGATTGTCTGCATAAGACTTCTGCCTGTCTTGTGCCGCTTTCAACTGTTGTTGTGTCACCTTGATCTTTTCTGTCGTTTGCTGTACTAACTCAGGGCCCAAAAGCTGATATTCACCTGATTCATACCAACACAAAGGAGATCTACACTTCCTCCCATACAAAGCCTCATAGGGAGCCATGTCAATGCTCCGCTGATAGCTATTGTTGTAGGCAAACTCTATCAAACTGAGATGTACGTCCCAACTGCCTAGGAACTGCAAAACACAAGCACGAAGAAGATCCTCCAAAGTCTGAATAGTCCTCTCAGACTGTCCATCTGTCTGCGGGTGGAAAGCGGTACTAAACTTCAACTGCGTTCCCATCGCCCTGTGCAACTGTTCCCAAAAACAACTTGTAAACTGAGGACCTCTATCAGAAACTATCGTTGCTGGCACACCATGCAAACAAACTATCTCATCCACATATACTCGAGCGAGCTTTTCAGCTGTATACGTGGTCTTCACAGGTATGAAATGGGCAGACTTCGTTAATCTGTCCACTATCACCCAAATGGAATCATGATTCCTAGTTGTCCTGGGTAGACCAACAACAAAATCCATGGTTATATGATCCCATTTCCACTGTGGTATAGGAAAAGGTTGCAACGTACCTACCGGCTTTTGATGCTCAACCTTTACTTGCTGACATACCACACACCTTGCCACAAACTCAGCTACATCTTTCTTCAGGACGGGCCACCAATACAAGTCCTTCAGACTATGATACATTTTGGTGACACCTGGATGCATAGCATACATCGACGTGTGTGCTTCCTCGAGAACCAACTTCCTCAGATTATCAGCATCTGGAACCACCATCCTATTATGATAGCAAACCACTCCATCCTCGGACTCATGGAACCCATCACACTTTTCGCAGCCATACTCTGATCTGATTAGCTGTACTGTATCATCCATTTGCTGTGCATCCTTGATCTGCTGTCTCAACATGGGCTTGATTTGCATCTGTGCTAAAAGTCCAGCTATCAAGGAAACCTCCATCTGTACGTTCATCTGCCGTAAGGAGACTAACATGTCCCGCCTATGGCATATCAAAGAACTCATATGTGCCTTCTTGGGAGTAGAAGACTTTCTGCTAAGCGCATCTGCTACCACATTCACCTTACCAGGATGATACTCGATAGTGCAATCATAATCATTGACCAACTCCATCCACCGACGCTGTCGCATGTTCAACTCTTGCTGTGAGAAGATGTACTTCAGATTCTTGTGATCTGTAAAGATCTGACACACTTCCCCATAAAGATAGTGTCTCCAAATCTTTAACGCATGAACCACTGCTGCCAGCTCCAAGTCATGGGTCGGATAGTTCTCCTCGTATTTCTTAAGCTGTCGCGAAGCAAACGAAACCACATGATCTTCCTGCATCAGCGCACAACCCAAACCTTTCTTGGACGCATCACAGAAAACAACATAGCCTTTTCCAGATTCTGGCAAGATCAACACTGGAGCACTGGTTAGATTTTCCTTCAGACTTTGGAAAGCTTGCTGACATCGATCATTCCAAACAAAAGGTACATCCTTCCTGGTCAACTTCGTCATCGGTAGGGCTATCGAACTAAAGTCCTTGATAAACCTCCGGTAGTATCCTGCTAGACCAAGGAAACTACGAACTTCCGTCGGCGTCTTCGGCTGTTCCCAATCCGCAACAGATTCCACTTTCTTCGGATCTACTTTGACTCCTTCAGCAGATATCACATGACCTAAGAAAGTCACTTCATCCAACCAGAACTCACACTTACTAAACTTAGCATACAACTGATGTTGACGAAGGAGAGTCAACGCTTGACGAAGATGTTGCTCATGCTCTAGCCGGTTCCGACTATAGATCAAGATGTCGTCTATAAAAACTACAACAAACTGATCTAAGAACGGACGAAACACTCTGTTCATCAGGTCCATGAAAGCAGCAGGTGCATTGGTTAATCCAAACGGCATAACCACAAACTCAAAATGACCATACCTCGTCCTAAAGGCTGACTTTGGTATGTCATCCGCCTTTATCCTCAACTGATGATATCCAGACCGTAGATCGATCTTCGAAAACACTGTAGCACAATGCAACTGATCGAACAGGTCATCTATCCTCCGCAACGGGTACTTATTCTTCATCGTGACCTTGTTCAACTGTCGGTAGTCTATACACAACCGCATCAAACCATCCCTCTTCTTAACGAACAACACGGGAGCACCCTAAGGTGACGTGCTCAGTCTGATGAAACCTTTCTCCAACAACTCTTGTAACTGCTTCTTCAACTCTACCATCTCTACTGGAGCCATCCTATAAGGTGTCTGTGCAATCGGCTGCGTTCCCGGAACCAGATTGATCTCAAAATCGATCTCTCGGGGTGGAGGAACACCAGGAAACTCCTCGGGAAACACATCTGCAAACTCTCAGACCACTGACACTTCTTCAAGGTTAAGGCCTTTCACCTTGGTATCCACAACGGTATCCACAACGTGAGCTAAGAACGCCTCACATCCTTGTCGCAACAACCTATCTGCCTCCATAGCTGACACCAGACATGTCGGAAGAATCTTCCTATCTCCCTGGAAAATCCACTTCTCTCCAGCAACATCAAACACCGCCTGCTTGGAACCACAGTCCAAGACAACCTTATACTTCTCTAAGGTATCCATCCCAAGGATAACATCGAAACCATGCATATCAAGTGGTATGAGATCCACCTGAATGCTGTGTCCCAAAAAAGACAAAACACAAGATGGACACTCTTCTCGAAGCAAAGAGGAACCATCAAGAGGGGTTTCTAACAACAAGCTATCCTTCTTACAACTAATAGGTAGATGACAGTTTTCAAGCATACTATAGGCGATAAAAGAGTGTGTAGCACCCGGGTCAAACAGAACAGATATAAAGCAAGAAGAAGACGTATCAGAATGAAATAACTCCATCTGACCTGTCACCACTCGCGAGTTGACTATCGCCTCCGGCTGATTTATGGCATAGAATCGAGCCGTAGCTTGCTGTCCACGACCTCTGCTCCCTTGAGCAGACGATCCAGCTTGAGACGCTTGACCGCGTCCTCGTCCTCTGCTACCACTGGGCTGTGGTCTCTCAGACTTCTGGAAACTTCGCCTCGGTTGCTGCGTCACTTCAACATCTCTATTCGGGCAATTGAACTTCCAATGCCCGACTTGTCCACAGAGATGACATGCTCTATTGTCAACTCGTGACCTAGATGGCCCTGTCACTGCCACCGAAGCTGAACTGTGCGCCTTAGATGGTGAAGAAACATAACCTTTTCCCTTACTCGGAGACCACTGAGATGGTACACCAGAACTTCTCATCACTGACGGTGCTGAAAACCTGGGCTTCTTGAAGCCACCAAACCTTCATCCTTGAAACTGAGCAGGTCTTTTAAGAGGCACCGACTCTCTTTTCTCCCTTACTGTCCTCTCGATCCGTCGAACTGATTCCACAAACATAGCAAACCGCTCTTGGTTTTCCAGCGCAGACACAGGGGTTGTCAACTCAGCACTCAAACCCTTCTCAAAACGTCTGATCCGCTCATCATCTGTCGCCGCCATGTGAGGACAGAACCTCAACAGATCCATAAACTTAGCTTCATACTCGGTGATGTTCATCGTTCCTTGCCGCAACTTCTCAAACTGACTGATCTTCTCATCCAGGTACGTCTTCGGAAAGTATCTGGTGACGAACTCGTGCCGAAACACTTCCCAACAGATCACCTCACCAGGCCACTTCTCTTCCTCGATGGTCCACCAGTGACCAGCACTACCCTTCAAAAGGTAGACATCATGCTTTACTTTGTCTGCTTCGGGGATGTCGAGGATCCGGAAAGCCTTTTCAAGACTCGTCAGCCACAGATCTGCATCCGCTGGATCAGCCGTTCCAGCATAATCCGAAGCTCCGACTCGGCGAAGCCGCTCAAAGGTCTTCCCAATACCCGATGCTTCTCCATGGGGAACATGTGCTTGCGGAGGAGGAACTGGTAATCGCTCAACCATGAGATTCATTGTAGCCATTAACTGCCCCATAAGATGTTGGTAGGTAGGGTGTTCAAGTATGGCTGGGTCTGGTTGGGGGACCTCAGGCACCCGATCTTCATGTGCCCGTCCATCTGCTCCATCAACCGATGCAGCATCACTATGCTCAGGAGCATGTTCTTCGTGGTTTCCAGACATCTTGGCTTTTCTTCTGCTGAGGGCAAAAGATTTTTGTAAGATAACCTGAAGAACTCATAAGAACAGACTCAACCTAGTCCTAGATCCCTGTAGACTCAGCGAACCTAAAGCTCTGATACCAAGACTTGTGGCAACACATCCCATTATCACACAGATAATGAGGTGTTACGCGAAAACGTGCGGAAAACACCATAACCACAGATTATCAAAAACACGGGTTAATTAAAACCGACTGTAGAAAACTGGTAAACTGTGAAACTATTACTTTCCAGTCCTCATCCTGCACAGAAACATGTCATATAAATATGTACATACACAAGATCTGACACGTGTCCACAGCTCAGGAACAGATGTCCATCCATCACATGAGTTCACCACCTGTTCATATATATATATAAAGGCCCACATCTGGCCAACAACAGGATATACAGATATCATCGAACGATCTTCGTGAAACATCGTCAAAACACTGCCAAGGACCTGAGAGTACAGGGATGACTCTAGACTCTACTACAAAACATCCAAAACAGCAGCATGTCCATCGCTTGCCTTCTACTGCTCCTCAAGCTGCTCGTCCGCAACACCACAACCACGACCACGTCTACCTCGACCACCTAAAAAGGGTGTAAACCAGCGGAGTGAGACAATTGAACAATTGTCCCAGTGGGAAACATAGCTCCCCACCGCAACTATAGAACCTCAGCAAGATAAACCATAACATCAATTATAACATGAGCAGATATATCAGAAGCACTTATATATATATATAGCAAGATCATTCTTACCAGCAAGCATACCAGCTGTACTAAAGCGTAAAACCAGATGTCTTTCAAAGGAACATGACTATCAAGATGAGATACATCAACATGTAACAAGATTATTAGAACAGGGTATAATGCCATATAACATGATTATCAAGATAAGGTAGATTACCACATGACCTGCAAGGTATAATGGAATATTACACAAACAAGGCCTCAACCAATGTTTCGTATTTGATATGACTAGTAAATACTAAACGGTTGTATTACATTTTATTATGCCCTGAGGATTTGAACCGTACCGTTCAAATCCAACCTTCGGTTACGAAACCCAAGACGGTGTCATACAAGGTCAATGGAAGAGCCGGACTCCACGACCTCCCACCTCATGGTCAGTACATGAGTACAACACAAGCAGGACCGCAGTCACATGCTGAAGTGGTCTAAGCCACAGGGTTAGCTCCATAGGCTACCCATTCTCTAGCCCGCCTTGGTACAGGTCACGACGCTAGTAAAACCGAGCCACGGGCCTGATCACCGTGCTCTGAGCCATGAACGCATTCATGCTCCATACATCACATATCCTGAGCCATGGGCCTGTTCACCATGCTCTACACACATATCTGAGTCTGCAACCAAAGTTACACTCTTACCTCCTCATTTTCAGGCTAGGAGCAACCTATACATATTCAACAATATGCGCTTCCAGGTTAACCCGTAGGAAAACCTGTTTCACCATCACCAAGTCCTGACGATGATGGATCTATGGCCAGGGCAAACTACATGATGTATTTCACTGTGATTAATTAGTATCTTTTAGATGGATTGCAAGATTCAACCAAGTTGTATAACATGCAAGGTATAACAGAAAGTAAAGAACATTATATTATGATCTATTCATATCAACCTGATCCATCTTAAGGATCCAACATCACATGTTATCACTTGGCCTCTTGCCAACCATCCAGATCCATCTCAAGGATCATCACATACCACAGGGTCTCAACCCTTCATCATGCACTGTCACTGCCTCTTAAGGCTCACATCATCATCATGGGACCAACACATCACATACATAATCTTATAGAGAAATTATCAAAGTAATGTTACTCATTACATATGTCACATAGCCCTTTCATGGCTAAGTCATCACCTGCAAGGTTAAGGTATGCAATAATGGTAGATTCAACGTAAGGAATATGCTCACTATCATGAAATATCATTCAAGATAATCTACTTATCAATATGACAGTTATTTGGTAATCAAGTATGTTAAGTACATCATTAAACAACCATACTGATACTTACCCTTATATCGAGATTGTACAAACAATCAGGGTATATAGAGATCATGTTGTGTTACAGAACCAACACTATTATTAACAAGGTCATTACTATGTCATCAACTATTGTCATCTTTATCATGAAGCAACCTTTAATGTAACTGTCACTTAGCATCATTATTACCAACATTATTATCATAAAACAACCTACGAGAGTAGTTATCATCATCTTCTTTATCATTAACAATTAAGCATAAGGGTCACATCATGCATCAATTACATGAGGGCTAACATCATATACATTACTATCATTAGCATCCTTATTGTTTGCAAGGCAACATATTACATATTGATGATATCACAAACACCACCATCGTTTTATTGGTTAATGTATAAACATCCACTTCTATCACATAAGGGACCGTCACCACAGAAACTCATACCCTCACTATAGCCTCACAACCCTCATCTAAAACCTATCATCCAACATGGGTATCGGCCAACCTCACTAACCCTATCGACCATCACCCACCACTACCCTATCGGCCAACACACTCTACTAACCCTATCGACCATCACACTCATGCACATAGGGTAGGGTATCACCCAACATGGCTATCGGCCATAAGGGTATCACCCACCATGGTGTCGGCCATTAGGGTATTGCCCACCATGGTGTCGGCCATCAGAGCACATAGCCTATCGTCCATCATGGCACTACTTGGCCCTATCGTCCACCACATGGACAAGGAGATAACTCAACACAAGAGCACCCATTCTATCATCCAACTCAAGGACATCCATGTCGCCCAACACCATCAGACCATATCACCCAATAAGAGAGAGAGAGAGGGAGAGAGAGTATCGCCCATCTCCAAGGGTGCTCATCATATCGGCCAACAAACCCTAGATCACCCTATCGCCCAACACATGGGCAAGGGTATCGGCCACCCATAAGGACTCATCCTATCGTCCACCCAAGGTGCCATGTCGCCCAACATGGTCACCATGTCGACCAACACAAGAACAAGGGGACCATGTCGGCCAACTCAGAGAAAAAGGTGTTGCTCAACCCAAGGTTACTCATATCGGTCAACTTAGGGGCAAGGGTGTCGCCCAACACACCCACAAGGAAGGGGTATCGCCCAACCCTAGGTCACCTTCAACCTCCAACACAAGGGAGCACAAACCCTAAAAAGCAAGGTATACAAGGAACCCTAAACCCAAGAGAGGGATATCGGCCACTAAGGTACATAAGAAAGATGTACAAGAAGGGAACTAAGCTAGTCTACTAACATGTAACAAGGTTAAAGCTAGAGGTAAGAGAGTTAGGGTTAGAAACTATGCAACCCGCCTTAAGCTCCAAGGAAGAAGATGCACTTTGAGCTCCAAGGTTGTCGGCCACCAAAGCTCCAAAGCACTCCGAGGTCCAAAGCTATCGTCCACCAGGCTGCTCCAAGAAGGTGTATCGGCCACCACTTCAGCTCCAAGGAAGTGTATCGGCCACCACTTCAGCTCCAAGGAAGTGTATCGGCCAACACAAGAAAGATGGAGAGGGGTATCGTGCACCAAGGGTGGAGGGGAGACCAAAGGACCAAAGGAGACTAAGGCAAGGAGAAGAGCTACCTATATAGGAAGAAGGGGAGGAGAAACCAAGGTACAACCATGCTATGTGTCGTCCACCCAAGGGACACATGTCCACCAACTCAAGCCACCTCTCATGCAAGCCATAAGGCACTTGTCCAAGATGTGCACCATGTGTCCATCAACCAAGCCAAGCCATCTGGGCGACACAACAGGAGCTACTGGGCGACCCACCAAGCAACTGGGCGACACACCACCTGCCCTGGGCGACACAAGGCTCAAGCAAGCCCAAACAAGGAACTCCAAGGCCCAAACAAGCTCAACTCCGGCCCAAAGGACTCAAACAACAAGCCCAAGCCTTCCTCTCAACCCTAGAGGAAGCAAAGAGGAAAAACATCTCACAAGATGACAAACTTGCCCACAAAACCCTAAACTTGGGTTATTTGCAAGTAGCCCCTCGAACTCTCAACAAAGCACAACCAAACCCTAATCACCACTCAAAGGTGATTAGCAAGCACCAAAGCACCAAGATCAAGCAAAACAAATAGGGTAAACCCTAAACGTAGGTCAAGGTCCTTACACATGCACAAGTCATGCCACCCACTCATCCAAGGATCGGCCACATGTCCAAGCTAGGGTGACACAACCAAAGCAAGAAGGTCAAAGAGGTCAAAGGCTGACACACACATCATACCATGCCCAATACACCACTCCATCTTGGCCGAAACATCCTGGGCCGACACTCCATGGCCGACACAAGGCATCCTTGCCCGATACAAGGCTCAACAAGGCAAGGCAAGGCCCAAACAAGGGAAAACAAGGCCCAACAGAGCTCAACCAAGCGCAAGACAACTCAAGGCACGAACCCAAACCATCCTCTCAACTCTAGAGGAAGCAAAGAGAGAGAAAGACATCTCTCAAGGTGACAAACTTGCCCTTCAACCCTAACTTAGGTTATTTTACAAGTAGCACCACCAACTCTCAACAAAACACAAGCAAACCCTAATCACCACTAAAGGTGATTAGCAAGCAACTAAGCATAAGGTTTAGGCAAAAGAAACAGGGTAAGCCCAAAATGGAGGTCAGGATCCTTACAAGCCATAAACCTCTACAAAGGGATTTCATCCTCGAAATCTGAAGAGAAAAGCGAGGGATACTTCCTCCTCATCTCTTCCTCAAGCTCCCACGTGGCTTCCTCAATGCCATGATGATGCCAAAGAACCTTCACAAGAACCAGGTCCTTCCTCTTTAGCTTCTTTACTCTTCTGTCAAGGATCGCCACTGGACCTTCCTCATAGGTCACGTCTTCATCAAGCTCAACCTCAGCTGGCTGTATCACTATTCCTGTGTCTAGATGACTTTTCTTCTGCATACGGACATGGAACACTGGATGCAACCTGTGCAACTCTGGCGACATTTCTAACTTGTAAACTACCTTGCCAACATGTGCTATTACTGGGTATGGCCCCATATACCTGGGTGCCAATTTGTCTTTCCGGACATACCTCATCACGCCTTTCCAAGGTAAGACCTTGAGATACACTTTGTCTCCCACCTAGAACTCTAAAGGTCGTCGACGATTGTCTGTATAAGACTTTTGTCTATCCTGTGTCGTTTTCAACTGTTGTTGTATCACTTTGATCTTTTCTGTTGTCTGTTGTATTAACTCAGGATCCAAAAGTTGATACTCACCAAACTCATACCAGCATAAAGGGGATCTGCACTTCCTTCCATATAGAGCCTCATAAGGAGCCATGTCAATGCTTCGTTGGTAACTGTTATAGTAAACAAACTCTATCAAACTGAGATGCACATCCCAACTACCTAGGAACTATAAAACACATGCTTGGAGAAGATCCTCCAAAGTTTGAATAGTCCTTTCAGACTGTCCATCCGTCTACGGGTGGAAGGCGGTGCTGAATCTCAGTTGCGTTCCCAACGCTTTGTGCAACTGTTCCCAGAAATGACTTGTGAACTGAGGACCTCAATCAGAGACTATTGTTGCTGGTAGACACTGCAAATGCACTATCTCATTTACATATACCTGAGCAAGCTTTTTTGTTGTATATGTCGTCTTTACTGGTATGAAATGAGCAGATTTTGTCAGCTTGTCCACTATTAACCAAATGGAATCATGATTACTAGCTGTCTTTGGTAGACCAACTACAAAATCCATGGTTATATGATCCCATTTCCATTGTGGTATCGGCATGGGTTGCAACGTACCTACTGGCTTATGATGGTCAACTTTAACTTGCTGACATATTGCGCACTTAGCCACAAACTCGGCTACATCCTTCTTCAAGCCAGACCACCAATACAGGTCCTTCAGATTATGATACATCTTGGTGACTCCTGGATGCATAACACTTGTATTCTTTTTATCTGTATCATTTACGCAACTAACTAACAGCCCCAGATGCAATTGACAATGGCTTCACCCCCATTGTCATAGGTCCAGAGTTTCAAGAGCTACAACTTTCAGATTTCAGAATGGCCTACGTTACATCTTTCTTAAGAACAAATCAACACCAACAAGTTGGTTACATATCTCTTATAATCTATATTGCATCAGCAAAACACACAGATGGATACAGGCTTTTGGGTATGAGCACTGTCACGGGATATTTCTCCGTTTCTAAAGCCTTACTTTTCTTTTGCCTCCTCTTTTTTCCCCTCTAACAACCCCATTTGTTGTGTTCACAAAAGAACAGGAACTTCAAAATAATCTTGCTAAATATGAGCCTATCCTCTTAGTTAACTTTTAAGTGTTTGGTTCGAGATCGAGATTACAAAATCCGGACTGGGTGTTAGTCGATAGATACAAATTAGTTTATTTGGATTCAATCTTATTTTTATTTGACAACACAATCCCATTACAAATACTTATTAAATTGGATTGGCCTCATAACTTGTGTTTTTCAAGGTGACATATAAAACAAAATAACATAAAAGACAAAACCAAATCTGAATTGGGATCCCAAAATCCTGTTGATAGCATGATTGATTTGGTCTGGATTAGAGGATTACAGAATTCAAAACCGATCCCATCAGTCCGATTTTTGTCAAACAAAACAAGAATGGATCCAGAGTGGGTTAGTTGAGATTAGCGCTTACGTGGCACAAAAAGACAATGTCCAGTCTGGATTGGATCCCGAACCAAACATCCCCTTACAAATCAGAGAGAAAAAGATAAGTAATTACACAAGCGAGAGTGTTGCAATAAAGAAGAGAGCTTAGCTCATTTGGAAACCTCAGAACACATGGAAATCAGGTTTCATAGTTGGATATGTATACACTCAATTTTAACCATTATTCTTTCTCGAACATCACACATTTTTAGAAAGTAAGAGAAAAATAAGTTGATATCCAACAACTGAATATACTCAATCGGATATTACTAGTATCCAATTGGATCAATTGGATTGCATACACATACCCAAGCTATCTTTAATCAAATATGAGTTCCACATACGTCCAAGCACCTGACTTACTATCATATGAATACCAGATGTGTATGACTATGTACTTCGTAAAGTACCACATATGTATGATCATATGTATATTACTTTATACTACAAAAATATTCCAAATCCCAAAGACAATACTAGGGATCAAGACCCGAGCCAAATCTATCCCGACTCAGCACATGTACGCTTTCTTATCTTCTCTCCATGCTCCCCTATAGTCTTTGTGAACATAATTTTGTTTATATCCCATTTATAAGGTATACCATCCCAACAAAAATCTAGTCTAAACCAAATGATTAAATATTAAACATTCATTTAAGTCATGAAAAATCAAAACCTAGTCAGGTTATCAATTCAAGTAATCTTGACTTGAATAACACTTTCTACATGCTAGATGAAGATTCAAACAAAAGGAGAACACTAGTACATAACCGACCTTTAGTGTCGGTTATTTAAGGCCTTTAGTGTCGGTTTCTAAGCGACACCTATGTGGACGACGCTAAAAGCCCAACCGTTACGCGTCGGTTCCAAAACCGATGCCAAAACCCTTCGCGCGCCACCGAAAAACACGCCAGCAGGGGACTATAGGCATCAGTTATTAGATAAGAAACTGATGCCATATACCTTTGCACCACAGAAAGGGCGCCATCTGGGGCACTATCAGCGTCGGTTTATTAGTAATAACCGACGCCATATTACTCCTAGCACGGTTGTGCTGGCCAGCACGGTGGTGGTGTCTGGCCCGCTGCCACGGCCGTGCTGGCCAGCACGGCCGTGGTGTTTGGTCCGCTGCCACGGCCGTGCTGGCCAGCACGGCCGTGGTGTCTGGCCCGCTCCCACTCATATAGGTGTTGGTTATTAGCTAAGAAACTAACGCCATATAACCTAGTACGGCTGTGGTGTTAAGGCAATAGACGTCGGTTACGAGTAGGGAAACCGACACTGTAACTATGTGGCGTCAGTTTTATACAAATAACTGACACCTATTTTATGTTTTTTTTTCTGTCAGTCTGCAGACCTGTTGTGGCTGGTCACAGGATGAGAAACCTGTAGTTTAGTTATGAACTGCAAGTTTTACGACAGCCATTGATATCAGCCAACAATATGCCACAAACCTGCAAAATTAACAACAAAAATATTCACACATTTAGCAACCTGCAGTTCCATTTGATTTTCACACATTTAGAAACATTCATGTAGCTAGCAATCTGTAGTTCCATTCATTTTCACATTCACACATGTAGAAACATTCATATAGCAACCAACAGTTTCATTCATTTTCACTCAGACACATGTAGAAACATCCAGACATGTAGAAACATTCACACATATATTATAATTCAGAAATTCATTTACAAAATATAATTATTTAGTCATTATTCGCTATCAACATCCTAATTATATTTTAAAACCCCCACTACTTGTATGGCTGTTACCCATTCTTCTCGTACTTCATTTAATTCTCCCGTCGTATAGGGAGCATGTACATCTGGTAAGGCATTACCTGTAGTGTGGTCAGTTTTAAACACCTGTAAAGAGAATGATGTATATATATAATTAATGAGCTATAAATAAGATTGATATATTTCATATTATCTAATGAGACTATATAATACCTCAGGAATAGTATCGATGTCCACTGCAGCATATTTGATAATCATGTACATAAATTGCATCACATAGTATGCACCTGCCCATCCATTGTCTTGTGTAGCACACTATAAATTCAAACATACAAAATATTAAAAAATACAACTAATTAAGCATTGTTCACATAAATAATATATACATATATTGCAGTCGGGAACTTACTTTCACGTTCTTCCAAAATATTGGTTGGTTCTTTTTCGTGGGGACCTTTCCTCCAGCCTTTTTGAACTCATCTAAACCCCTACATGTTAATGTAACACAGTACGTTGCATAATTAAATAGTAATGTAATAACATATGTTAACGGATATGAAAATGAAATATTTCTCACCGGAATAATGCTATTTTCATTATGTGTCCATATTTTGAATTCAGTTTACTCCCCTTAGGATCTAGATAATAGACAGTGAACGTCTCGGGGACAATAAGTAGTAACTCCCAATGCATACCACTAGAGGTAAAAAAGTTAAAAATTCATAACTCAAAATCCATAATAAAAATGTAATTTTCTTAAGTCCAAATTATAATAAGCAAAGTAAACTTAGTCTACATTGAATGGAGCTATTATCACCGTCTTCTTATTTTGAGAAAAATTTGTAAAAGCCTCACAACAGTATTGTTGAACTGACGGAGGGTCTTTAGCTACTAGACTAATCAAAGATGGAATCAAAAATCCTACATGTTTGAATGCAAAATCTGCACATATCTTGTCTAAGTAGCTGCAAAATATGTATTAATTACGCATGCATTAATAAATAAGAAACCAGATCACCAGATCCTACACAAGGTATATGGATGTATAAAGAAGATCTCACCTTATCCATAGCTCTATCACAGATGTATTTAGCCAATCATATCGAAACAACTCCAAAATATCTTGTATAAATATTGCTTTCGTATGATTGACCTGCATCATCTAAATCTATAGAAACAGTTATAGGGTAATTTATATCATGTTCGCCTAACCATATTGCCATACCCCTACAGTTAGGACCTAGCGGGACAGGTAGGTCCTGTGGAACCCAACTGGGTAATGTAGGAGGTGGAGGTGGAGGCCTAGATGCTGTGGGTGTCTTCTTTTTAACTTGTATATATATAATTTCAGATCAACTAACATCATATACACACACTAACAATTTAACATAATGTAAATTTACCATACAGTTTTAGTAAAGAGGACATCCGCTTTTAGCCACAATATCACTCCGCCTTCTGTCTCACCAAGCGTTTCACAATCTGGGTGGGCATATGGCAATGGAAGATACATCCACTTGGAGAATATATGTACCGGGCTCACACGAATCCAACCAGCTGGTAATGGAGACCCGTAAAACATTTCCCGTGGTAGGGATGGGTAAGCCGACGCCTCTGCAACGAAATATTCTTTACTTTTTAGACGGCATGGCTTCAACCCCTACAAATTTTTGTGTAAAAAATGTTATATACATATATACATATCATCTTTTTTTGAAACGACTACAATTTCATATATACATATCATCTTGAATTAAAAAACTAGTTACTATGTCATAAAAATACTTACATCGGATGTGCTAGGTGGTGGGTCTACATGATTACTCCCAACCTCTGCAGTAGGAGTAGAGCGGAATGCCATAATAGGTACTGTCTGTTGAGTGGTAGTCTGAGATGCCTGCCACTTTTTCAGTGCTTCTTTGAGTTTCCTATCAACTAGCTTATCTACCTATACATGGATAAAAGAAACGTTATCTTCTAATTATTGAATTCTCTTTTACAGTAACATTATAAAGAAAGAATATGTTACCTCTTCTTGTGAAAGTCCCACTTTTGGGACATGTTTGCGCTGGGATGGCCCAAAAAAAGCTTTGATGCCCACACCAGCACCTGCAGCCCTAACACGTCCAGGATGCTCTGGGTTACCCAGAGCAACTGTCAATTCATCCCTTGTGCCCTCAGGGATGAACTTGCCTTATTTCTTCAGCTCGTGTAGCTCTCGCTAATCGCCAAAACAAAAATTTGTAATTATGTAAACACCACAAATAATCAATATTCGAACGATTGCTGTAAGAGTTGTATTTTACCATTTTTGCAGCCGCCTCAGCAGTTACAGGCTTCCTTATTTCTCCCTTCTTATTTTGCCTCCCAGCTATCCAGACATCATGGAGAGGCAGAGGTGTGCTACCTATAGTAGAGGACTCCTGAGTAGCAGCAGACTGAGCAGTAGCCTCAGACTGTAGTCTTTGGCGAATGCCTGCATACCCCTTTGGACCCATTGTGTGGTCATGCACATTCAGTGCACGCCTTGATTTTTGTGCCTCAATGAGGGCCTAGTTAGTATGCACATTAATGATTTGGTTAGTAATAGTAAATTTTAATCTTGAATAGGTGAATACAACATATATTAATGAGATTGGGACTGACGCCTAATACCTTGAATACATCAGTTTGTCTTGAAGCAACAAACGCGTCCCATTCTTCTTTGTCCAGGAAGTTCCACTGTTCAGTGGATGTCTTCTTCCTCTTGTCACCTTCTTTTATGTATTCTCGGGTGAGATTTGTCCTATAGTTCCTTAGGACTCTCCCACAGCATTGCATCACACATTTACGATGCAACTTTTCATCCAATTCAAATATACTCTGCAAAATAGAATTGCTATTAACTAGTATCCAACAAATTAGTAATCTACAAAATAGAATTGTAAATTAATAATAACTCACACATAAATCCTTCCATATTACGTCTTTCTTCTCCTTAGGAACTTTATGCCAAGAATCTTTCTTACAACTGTAATGGCTACGAGTAACATACCCAAGATATGAAACAAACGAATTGCGATTCACACTAGATGCATTTCCTGCATTATCAAAATCCACAACAAGTTTGGGTCCATTGCCCTTTTACGCTATTAACTTCTTCATTGTAGTGATGCCCCTTCTCTTGTCATCTTTTTGGTGCTGCTGATCAAGTGCCTCAAGTTCTTCAGATGGTACATGTGCATCATCAACCTAAAATTTGATAAAATAAACACATTTACAAGATATAACTATAAATGGACATATAGATATAAATATATGATATATTTTTAAAACTCATATTGGGAGGCGGCGCATTGATCCTCACCCTCACGGTAATCATCAGCACGGTCATCAGGAGAATGCTCAGCCATCTAAAAATTCACATTCACATTGTAAAGTTCACATTGTAAAGTAATTCAAATTGTAAAGCTCACATTGTAAAGTTCACATTCACATTGTAAAGTAATTCACATTGTAAAGTTCACATTATAAAGTAATTCACATTATAAAATTCACATTGTAAAGTTCACATTCACATTGTAAAGTTCACATTCAGAAAAATAAAACATATAAGAAAATATAAACATGCCTCTAATATTGCAATTTTTTATCAATTAACAATCCTTCATTGTGATCTCCGCGCACATACAAGTCATCATTAGCTTCAATATTTGCTGGTGTTGGCAACCCAACTGAGAATGGACTGGAGTCATCATACTTATCATAGTACTGTTCTTCATCTATAGGATCTTCAATGAACTGTCTTTTACCATGAAGAACAACCGACCATTTAGATGTTTGTTTAAGTCATCAATCGCTCGTCAAGTGTAAAATATAAACGTTCACTTCGTCCATGTTGTGTAAAATATACAAGTGACCTTGTTCCAACTGCTCACGGCTGATTACTTTCACATATGCTATGTTGGCTGCTCAATGTCCCGTACGGATTCATCCCATCTGTACAAAGCCCAAGTCTTAGATTCCTAACTTCTTCACCAAATTCAGGGTACAATAGATCAATCTTCTTCCACTGTGGGGAATCAGACGCATGTCGTAGGATCCCATCATTATTTTTCTTAACATCTGCATGCTACCTCAAATTCTTTACATCTATCGGATTGGCAAACAAGCGTTGAAACCGTGATATTATAGGTAGATACCACATCACCTTGGCAGGAGAACCAGTTTTGGACTCCCCCGAAGTCGTCAATTTATACTGTGACACACCACATTTTAGACAATCTTTCAAATCTACATAGTCCTTTTGAAATAATACACAATCATTCGGGCATGCGTGTATCTTCTTGGCATCCATTCCCATTGGGCACAACAATTTCTTTACCTGGTATGTTGAGATTGGCAGCTCGTTTCCTTCAGGAAGTATTTCTTTCAACAAAGACAATAATGACGTGAAGCTTTTGTCACTCCATCTATTGTTAGCTTTCAGCTTATACAATCTCAACACAGCGCTAAGCTTCATAAACTTAGTACAACCTGTGTATAACAATATCTCAGTATCATGCACAATGTTTCTAAAAATGGGAGGTGGATCGGTGTGATCTACCCCACAACTATCCAGCATCGCATCAACGATGTCTACTGGAACTGGTTCATTCACATCTATGTCATCGTAGGCAATTTCTTCTTCCACACAAGCACTGCTATCGACATCCACCGGTTTCAGGTTTGAAATCTCTCCATACCAGTGCCATTCTGTATAGCCTTGTATAATCTCGTTGCACATGACATGACTTTTGATTTCGTCACCAGTGCTGACTTTCAAGTTGTTACCGCAATGCCTACATGGATAGTAGAACCTATCTCTAGGTTATTTCCTATGTTCCTCGGCAAATCTAATAAACTGGTCAAGACCAGAAATAAACTCTGGGGTGCAGCGATTGCGAATGGACATCCATGATCTATCCATTCTATGATCAAAGAGAAATCAAGTATACATTACAACAAGATTAGGGTCTAGGGTTAACAAATACATGTGATGTCATTCTTATATATAATAAATGTGTACCACCTATCCCATTCTTGAACACCTAATCTCACTAGTAAGTGTATAATGTGTATTGGGTTTTCAAGAAAATTTCGGCAGCATTTCCCCGCTGTTCTCCAAGTACATATGTACTTGGAGAACAAACGGGGAAATGCTGCCGATATTTTCTTGAAAACCCAATACACATTATACACTTACATCCTAAGTGAGATCAGGTGTTCAAGAACAGTCCCAAACCGGGAACTATCCCAGATTTACTCCTAATGAGTAAATCTTGGACGGGTTTCTAGGCCAACAAATACATGTATATATGTTGTCATTCCAATACCTACAATCCTAGTTTCATCATTCATATCCTAGGTTTCATGTAACATCATTTAATCTAGGTATCATATTCTATAACATTGATTTCAACATTTTGAGTGTCCATGCATGTTCATCATCAAGATAAAGACATACATAATTAAACAGCAAGAAGAAATATATACAAATCAACAGTAAGTCAATAGCACCTGTAACAACACAAATGCACGATTCAATACTGTTATAATATATTAAGTAGGAGTCAATCTTGAAGTTTTAGCTAGAGCTTCATATATCAACATACATACTACGTCACATAATCATTTTAGAAATTGAAGAATCACATGTGAGTTAAATTTGAGACATCAATGTATCTTTAACACGCATGTTTCAAGGTTCAAAGCACATAATCAAATCAAATCATGATTCTAGAATGGACAAGTTTAATATAAGTAAATACAAATCAGTAGATAAGTAAATACAATTCAGTAGACATATAAATTCAATTCAGTAGATAAGTAAATACAAATCGGTAGAAGTAAATATGAATCAGTAGATAAGTAAATACAAATCAGTTGCTAAAAAATACTAATCAGTTGATCGAAATCAGCAACTTAGGACAAAGTCCATCACTTAGCAGAGGGGGCTGACCTTGGGCGGTGGAGGGCAGGGAGCAGATGGAGAAGGATGGGCAGGGAGCAGGTGGAGAGGACAGTTGGGAGCCACCGAGCACAGAGGGCCGACGAGCATGGAGCACCGACGACCAGAGAGGGAGAGGGCCTGCGAGCAGAGAGCCACCAGTGAGCACAGAGCCGCCGGCGAGCACAGAGGGCCGACGAGAAGAGAGGGAGAGCGGCGGTGTCGGTACCACGGAGCAGCGGCGCGAGCACGGAGGGCAGGGAGCGGCGTGCCGGAGGAGCACGGAGCAGCAGAGGTGCGAGCACGAAGCAGCGGCGGGCGGAAGAGCACGGAGCAGCGGCGGGCGGCAGAGCACGGAGCAAATCATCAGACCTATTTTTGCGGGGATGAAATAGAGAAAGGGGAACAGTCAGCTTCGTGCGGTACTATAAAGTTAACCATAAGTGTTGGTTATTTAAAAAACCGATGCTAATAACAATAGTAGTCGGTTACCATAGAAAAACCGACGCCACAGGGGGTGTACAATTTTCCGCGCGGTCAGCGCTGGAAACCCATTGGCATCGGGTATTCCAAACCAACCGACGATTAAAATGCGGCTAATTTAGTCGTCGATTTTTTAGTTAATAACTGATGCCTTATGTTAAATTTTGAAGGTAATATTTTTCGATGGAAATTTTGGAATTGGCAGTCGATTTTAGGTGTCAGTTTCTTATTAAGAAACTGACGCTAAATAAAAAGTGATACCCATGTCTGGTCGCCATTCATAGATAGATGTCAGTTTTTTGTTTAACCGACGTTGTATGTGTTCGGCGTCAGTTTCCTGTATACAACTGATGCCTGTGAATGCGACTTTATAAGCCATTTCTGTAGTAGTGGAAATAAATAATAGAACCCGCTTCTCACTCCTTATTTCTTTTGTGGAAAATTGGTGAATTACTATAAAGAAAATGGAATCGAAATAGGAAAATACCTCTCTTAACTACTCTCCTCCACCTTTGATGCATATAATCTGCCATAACAACAATAAGTTTCAGAAATTATATATATGGAATTTATAAGGTTGATGTAAAGCTACAATAATTCCTAGAATAAAGTAGCAAATCAAATAATCCCTTATCCATCACTAAGTTAAATTCATAAAAGTCATATTGACCAAGATAACAATTTGCCTTAACAAAAATGTATCTCTTCCTCCTTCAAATATTACGTGGAAATATAATAAAGAAACATCATCAATACCTCCCCGTTATTTATATATGAGATGAGGATAGATGCTACTAAGATACCATAAATTGTTCAAAGCTAAATTCCAACCTCCTTAACTAATATAAATCAGTTAGTTAGTTACATGTTTGAGTAACTTCATCAAATGAGAAATACAACCAAATTGTAGCTAGTTTAATGACATAATTAGGTGGTGCGTAATTATGAATTCAACAATAATTTGTTGGGCCCTAAAACTAAACTAGGAAAGAAACCCCTGAGAAACTCCTAAATTCCTAAAGTGGTATAGTAGTGAGATCTTTTTGTGGTTTCTTAGATTTTCTCTCTTACCTTTAGTACGAACTACATTTTCTAGAGGCATTGGATTGAAATCAACGGGATATGCCTTCCTCATGTAGACAATACTAGTTGAGAAACAATAACATAAACCTTCCCAACCCTCTATATATGTCATCAACCACTAAATCCAGCACCCTCATCTCCAATCATCTCATTGCCTCAATTCAATCTTTTCAATCGCTAATTAATCAGCCATAGAAACACCAATTTAATCTCTTTCCTATCTCTATATTAAAAAAATTATATCCCTCCCAACATGAGGAGATTAAACTAATATAAAACCACCATTGTGGAAATATTCCTCGTAGTCCCCAATATTATCCTCGAACATAAATTTAGACTAAATGCACATGTCATGGTATCTCAAACTTCATCTTCTTATCCATCAATGATGACATAATTACAACACCATCATTTAACTCTAACCATCACCTTCTTAGTAAGCATCTATGATCGAAGTTCTTAATTTCCACTATGATAAACCTCATACATTTTTATTCTTATAGATCTTGGAAACTAACTAGATAATTGTGGTAATCATTGGACTAGTCTAGTCATGCTCTGACTATAGAAACCCTTCTGACACCTTCAATAGGACCCCTCTAATGCAACTTGCACTCTAGTTTTCAAAAATACTCCATGTTTCTTTGATTCCCAATTCAATAATTGTTCCCCTAGTTTCATTGCTTCGTATATGGATACCTAGGTCTTTCTAATACTATTTCTGTAGTGATTGTACACACATCTTTGTTGTGACAACACAAATTGAGTCTCCCATTTTTACAAATTCATCATAGAGATATATTTCATTATCCAATGTTGTTCTTATCATGGTGACAACATGGAGATGACACTATAGGACGCCCTAGATATTGATCTTTGGATCATTGATTTTGCAATGACTATAAGAACGTTATAGAGAGATTTCATCCCAAATACAATTCCTTATTATTGCATTTTTGTTTGAGATTTGGAGCTTCATTCAGATATCTTTGGTTTTTTTAAAAAAAGATGACTTGGGATTTGATTTCTTAACTGTGAGTTCAAATATATTTGAGTATCAATCACAAGAAAATGGCATTTTAACCTCTTTGATCATGGTTACAGGAGTGAGCAGTGCCTCCACATCATATATACCTTGTGTTGACTATGGACCAGATTAGGGTAAATTAAGGTTTTATGTTTTAGGGTTAGACTCTGATTATGGATATTTTTAGTTTTAACACCTTATTAGGATCATTTACTATATTAGTTGTGGTATGTTCACATTACTAACACAAATGGTTTACCTAATTAGTATGCTAAGTTAATGGTTTTTCCCTTAGTGTTTGATATAATCTTTTATGACTCCTAATTTTCCACTTCATATAATTTTATACTATTTTGATTGCATCGACAAGTAAAATCACACAAGTTTTCTAATATTAAGTGTTTTGTAATATTATCTAATCAGGTGCTACTAGATGGTAAGAAATAAAAAATTCATAGGCACATGCGATAGACATATCAAATCAATGTGGTAAAATTGAGTATATACGAGACATATGGCCACATGAACTCTTTGA
Source organism: Alisma plantago-aquatica (assembly GCA_963693085.1). NCBI lineage: Eukaryota > Viridiplantae > Streptophyta > Magnoliopsida > Alismatales > Alismataceae > Alisma > Alisma plantago-aquatica. Next base: position 188,105,029 of record OY856415.1, read on the forward strand.
GTCATATCATGATCACTTTCATACATTAGTTTCATGAGATATTTGGATCAAGAAGTGTGTCAAGTTGAGTACTTCTAGGTCTTATGAGCATTGTAGTTATTATGGATGAGTGTTCAAGAAATTTTGGGCTCAAGTAAAGAATTTTTGTTGAGCCTTCATGAGTTTCATGAGCATATTTTTTCAAAATATTGGATAAGAGGACAAATTAATCAACCTAATATTAATATTTGTAACTATGGTTAATAATGGAAAATCACTCTGATCATGTTGATGTATTTAGTCTACTACCAAATTATAAATTTAACTTCCTCATAGTATGTAACTTAAGCTAATCTGATTTTAGTAGCATGCATGGATGAGGATATGATGTCCACTAGTGAATAGTACTATGTGGAGTGGAGTAAAGGAAATACATTCTCATACTTGAAGGATTTTTTTATATCAAGAACTATAGTTTCGCCATGGTGGGATTCCAACTATAATTACAATGTGTAGTATATATTTCCTTTCAATGGTGAGGATCTTGTAGTATACATGTGTTCCAATATCATTTTGTTTGGAACTCAAGAATGTAAAACATATTTATTTTAACATGTGACTTATCATAGGAGTCTCAAAATTTTAAATGATTTTCATATTTAAACTCCCATGTCAATGAATTCCTGAAGATTTCTCTCATGGATATGAATATTTAAAAAGTGGGGTGTGTAATTTGGTATCAGTCCAAAATATAGTTGGCCATCAAACAATTATGATTTTCTCATGTAGTTTGTGTTCTGTTTCATATGCCCAGAAATGACTAAGATGAAGGGGATTTCCTTATGAATACCAAAGACGTGTTCCTCTTACGAACAACCCCACCGTGAAGACATACTACATGTCCATTTTAATGTGTTTATAAGGGCACTTGTAACACCTATGGGCATGAGTGATGATGGATCCAGGAAAGAGTTCCCTAGTGCCAACCTTGTGCTAACCCTGGTAGATTTTAAGAAGATAAAGACCTAATTCTTTGTCAATAAAGTAGAGATGTATGTAGTAAATAGGGATGAAGACTTTGTCGAGCACATGGATTACTACTTTTATTAATTCAAATTCCCTTTCCACTCTAAGATCTAGTTCATGATAAACATGTTGAAGGGAGAAGCCAACACATGGTGGGAAAATATGATAAATCAAGAAGGACTAGAGCATCTAACTTGACTTGGGCCAAGTTTTAAATCTCTATAGAGGGGAATGAATAGAAAAAATCTAGTTTCATACAACTCAAAAACACAAGGATGGTTAATCACAACTTGCTTAGAGAATAATTCATCAAAAAATAAATCACGCAATTGACAAGAGGAGCAACAAGAAAAGACACAAGATGTATAGTAGTTCCAACTTGAAATGTTATAGCTCCACTATGAAGTAGTTCACATACATGGTTTCTTAATATGTAATTTTACTTCCTTTTCTATACCAAAATTACAGACACTGATGTCTTTTGTGGATTTATACTGACCTCCTTTTTTAAATCAATGATAACTTTTTCCTTCTTTGGGGGATTTACGAAGACCACACTATTTAAAAATATTACATTCTCCTCCACCGCCTTCGATGAAGCCTTCCCGCTTGTAATAACTTGAACAACAAACCAAATAGGGAACAAAAAAATAAAGAGGGTACAAATAAATCCCAAAAAGATTATCCAATTTCTAGTACTATAGAACAAGCGATAATAAAATTTATGATGTTTAGGAAACATTATGTTTAGTGGAGTAGGACACGAGATCTAGACAAGGGTTAGGCTAACTTGAACATAACTGGATGTAACAAACTTAGATTCTAAAATCTTAGAGAGATAGCATGTAGATGCAATTCTCAAGTGCAATTTTAGTTTCCATATGGCTCTCCTATATATAGAAATAAATTTGTAGAATATTTACAACAATTTTAGCAGAAAAGTTATCATTCTATATAATTTTGAAAATAAATTGGGTAGTGGAAAAATTTAGTCAACCAAATTGTAGTTCAACTGTGTTGCATCTTGATTGAATTATATTGTCAAAAACATAAACTCAACCTTCTTTGGTCTCCAGCATGTGTCTTGGTTGAACTATAGCTCGACCAACATGCATTTTGGTCAAATTGTGATTCCATTGAAAATAGCATGACCCAAAATTCCTAAATTTTGGAAACAACTCAAAATAATTTTAAAAATATATATATCTACCTATCTGAATGGGTTTATACAAGTATAAATCTAGGTTTAGGATGGTTTTTCATCCATTCATCACTAACTCTTGCATCATTCCTATTAAGTTATACAATTTGCACCTTCACAAAACATGATATAGGTATAACTTGATCTTTATGCATCTAAAACATATATATTGCATTTTTTTACATTAAATATTGTCTGATTTCCATGAACACCCCTGAATCACTTAGTAGACATGTCATTAAAATTATAGGTCGAAATATCCAAAAGTCCAACAATATCTCCTTCTTCAATGAGCCAAACCATTTTAAAAAGATCAATTTAAGATAGACAAAGTAAGATAATTATACTTTTATTTTCTTTATAAGAATATATATCGGATGTAGTTTAATTTTTGAAATCTAGCAAGTACATAACTAAGTTATTGATGAAATCAATATAGGATTGATTTATGGCTACAATAAGATTCCATCCAATTTTCATGATATATGGATTTAAAGGGGGGGAATGTGAGAAGTTCTGTTATGAAATTGGGATTGCTTTGTAATATCCTCAAATTTGAGAAATCTAATATTTAATTTGATGATATGAGGTGTCAACAAAAGTAAAATAATTAAGGAAATATGATTACTCTATTTAATGGTTTAAGCACTATACCTAGTTTAGATCTTAATATTTAGAAAGCAATGTAATATTGATCAAATGTACCATGAGGAATCTTCAATTGAGGAATTAGGTCAGTTCAAACATCAATTTTTTTTATCAATAATATGATTAAACTTATGGACCCTTTTAAAGATCAAGGAAAGGGTGTTGTTCCCTAGAAACCAATTATTAAGATTCATGTATGGGTCCTTAGAGAAAACATTTGAGCATGGACTATCTTAGTGTCATAATAAATACTCGAGATATTTTTCTTAGAAGCATAACTAGAATATATGGTTGTGGGAGAAATTTAGTATCATTGTGATTTATCTAGTGGCCTATGTAATTAAATTTGTAATTCTCTAATACTTATTTAAAAGATATTTTAGAGTGTCTATCCTATTAGTTTGGACATGATATCTTTCCATGAAGAGATAATCACAATACGGTGTTGATACCAAAGTTTGAGATCAAATGGAGTCCTAAAATGGGATATATAAATATTTCTTTTATTTGAAAGTTTATCTAAAAGAAGAAAAAAAGGGGTGGGGCTCTAGCCGAGTGCAGACTGAGAGCTAACACACGGACAGAACATAGCTCGAAAAGGGTCAAAGAAGATGAGATATCCTCATGAGATCTAAAGCCCTATTGCTATATAATATTCATATTTTTGTAAGGTAATGGTTGTTTAGACCTAATACTAGTGTTTTGGATTGAAATTGAGAGCGAGAGAAGGGGAGTCTGTGAAGAAGAGGCAAAGAATGGGCGACAGAAGAAGATAGGATTGTTGGTTTGTTCTCTTTGACGTGACCACAACATGCAAAAATATGGTGCCTCCCTAGGCAAGGAAGACACCTAGAACGATTGGCGCTATTGGCTCACACAATGGTGGCCCAAAGATGAGATTGTGGGGTATCCAAGGCCATCCCATCAGTCGACAAATCATACAGAGTTGAAATATGCAAAGCTTCTTCTAGGTTAGCGGGTGATGCAGAATCAGATCCTGGATCAGATACACGAGCAAGTCTCTACTGAGACCAAGGATGTTGTGCAGAACATCCAAAACCTCCACATCAACTCTTGACGGTTAGAATTGACAAATGGATAGGTAAATTTCTAAAATTCAAATCTTGAGATTGAAAACTCAATTTTTAGCAAATAGTCAATATACGAAAAGATAATAATGTCTACTATCTTGTAGAAATATACATGTATGGTTACTTGAATGTTTATTATTATTATAGTTTAATTACAAGAAGATATGATATTTCAATAATTTGAACATTAAAAATACTAAACATCTTTAGAAATTTATGAATATTTTACATTGAGTGTATTTTAATAGTTTTATTATGATTATAGTTTTTGATCTATCTGAATTGAAGTCTTAATTAAGTTTTTGATATAAACCCAAATAAGGTCATTATGGGTATTTCCCCATTGATTGACAAGTATATGATCTAAGATTTTTATCTAAACCCTAATGTACAATTTTCTTACTATTTTTTAATTTCAAGTGAGGTTTCATGATTTCATAAATTAGTATTTGATTCTAAACATTATACGATAACATATGATGTGTTTTATTGTTATTGATGAGATATTACATTACTTAGATGTTTAATCACGATGAGCTTGGGGTAGAGCAGTTTTCCCTCCGTGAATTGGATCTCGGTTTTCTTCAAGCTGACTGGACTATTTGATGACTTCTCCTTGAACAAGCTTGCCCAACTTAGAGGTGTATTCGGAACTGGGATGTCCTTCCTTTGATGCACAGTTTCTAGTCCTGGATCCAGGGGATTTGACGTCGTCGCCTCCTTGGCAGTCATCGACGTCGTTGCCAAAAGAAACATCTCAAGATGGAATAGAACGACTGCTGGTTATGTAGTTGGCCTAAAGCCCCACTGGCCTACACTGGTGAAGCACCTAGCTCAGATATGGAACGCGAAAGGATCTCTGGAAGTGAGATCTCGCATGAAAGGTTTTTTCATTGTTATGTTTGACAACAATGATGATATGAAGACTGCTATTGAAGGGGGCCCATGGTTCATCGCAGGAAGACCCCTCATCATTAGGAAATGGGAACGCGGTGAACTGTTAGAGAAGATCAAACTGAATGAGATTCCCATATGGCTCAAGATCTTCAACTTGCCACTCAAGCTCTGGGATGTAGATATGTTCAATAGAATTGGTTCAGTCTTAGGCACTCCTCTATGTCCGGACAAGCTCACCTCAGAATTCTTAAGACTGGACTATGCTCGCACACATGTCGTCATCCCTTCTGACTTCACCTACCTAAAGGAGCTGCAGATAGAGAGCGATGATGGTCAGCTCGATACAATCTATTTTGAATATGAATGGGTGCCTGTAAAGTGCTCAACCTGTGGCCTCTATGGTCATGAAACCTCTCTATGTGTTGATTCTAAGAATGAGGAGGAAAAAGCTCCAAAGAAGAAAGTCACAAAATGTTCGGTTCCAAAAATTATGGTGGAAGAAGAGGACTCGGAGGTATTCAGTGATGCTATGGAGGGCATTCCCAATACTAATCAGCCTCTCCAAGCACCTGCTCCTCAGTCTGCAAAAATAACACCCTCTCCCTCTCCTGATTCGGGGTGGATTACTAACAGTAGGAAGAAAACCAAAGCAATGCCCAAAGCAGTGCCTAAAAGCTCTACTAGAGTAATCCCAGATCCTTGAACAAATATTCTCCCTTATCGAATTTCGATGGTTTAGATCTTTGTAAGGAGAACGATTCATCATCGTCGGGTGAGAAGGCAGCTGGTTTAGTCCCCATTCCTCCCAATGGATAGTCCTTTTACTATAATTTCTTGGAATGTGAGAGGAGGTGGCAACAAGATCCCTCGCATTCAAAATGAGGTAAACATGAGTAAAGCTGACATTTATATCATTCTTGAATCCAGACTCCAGAGAGATGACGTTGCTAATTTTGTTCAATGCATTTGGCCCGATGCCTACTTCATTGACAATTCTTCTTTCTACTCTTACACTCGCATTCTCATTGTTTGGCTTGATTCCAATTTAGAGATCAAGGCGATCCTCAACAGTGAAAAAACCATCCATTATTCTGTCTGTAAAGATCTGATGAGCTTTCAATTATCTATTGTCTATGGTGCTAACTTGGACAATGATAGAATGGGTCTTTGGAATTCGATCTCTTACAACTATTTGCTTAATCCCATCAATTGGTGTCTTCTTGGTGATTTTAATGTCGTTAGGCTTTCTAAAGAGAAAATTGGTAAACAACCTCCCTCTAACCGCAACATGTCTGATTTTAATACAGTTATTGCTAACTCAAAGCTCATCAAGCTTCTTACTAAAGGTCTCTACTTCACCTGGGACAACCATAGTAAGAAAGGTGTTAGTACCTTCTCTAAGATTGATTGCATTTTCACTGACATAGGCTTTCTTTCTTCCTTTCCCTACTGCTGGGGTGAAGTATGTCCTGCTACTATTAGTGACCACAAAATGATCTCGCTCCACTTCGGATCTCGCAAGAAGGGTGTTTCTCCTTTTCACTTTATTAACTCTTGGGTCAGCCAAAACTCTTATAAGTAGGTTATTCTTAATGCTTGCAATAGTGTTCGTTGTGAAGGCACTCCCATGTACAAAATTTACAAGAAGCTTCATGTCTTTTCAACTGCTCTTAGAAAATGGAACAAAGAGGATGTAGGTAATTTTTGTAATAAAGCTCGTATGCTAAAGGAAGAGCTCTCTATCCTATAGAGAACTGTTAATTCAGACCCTCATAATGTGGCCAACCAGAAACTCCTATCATCCTTGTGTAAAGATACTATCAAGGCTTTGGATGATGAAGAAAACCTCCTAAGACAAAAAAGCAGAGTCCAACGGCTTAAGCTAGGTGACAGAAATAATGTCTTGTTTTATGCTTCTTTAAAGACCAGATGAGTGAGAAATAACATTACTGTGATGAAGGTAGAGAATTATGCTTATATCTATGACTCGGTCATTATTCATGATTGTGTCAAAAATTTCTATGAGCACCTTTTTAACAGATCTCCTAGTGATTATGTGCAATGGAGAGATGAGTGGAAGTTGCCTCACATTTCTGATACATATTTTGATTTCCTTAACAACAAGGTTACTAAGAAGGAAGTTGAAGATGTTATGATGAATATGAAAGACGATAAGGCACCTGGATATGATGGATTTAACTTTGTTTTCTTTAAATCTGTTTGGGACTTTATTGGTGCGGAGATAACTACTGCTATTCTAAATTTCTTCAACTCAGGCAAGCTTCTGAAGGAATGTAATAGCACCTTGATTACCCTCATTTCCAAGAATGCTAATGCAATCCGTCTAAGAGACTTCAGGCCCATTTCCTTATGCAACATTCTTTACAAGGTCATTGCTAAAATTTTAGCTAACCATCTCAAATTTGTACCTCCTTCTCTAGTTGATAATAATCAGGTCACATTTGTTCATGGGAGAAATATAGGAGATGCCATCCTTTTGGCTAATGACATTCTTCGTACTTTTGTGGGGTATCAGAAGAACATGTTCTTAAAGGTCGATTTAGCTAAGGCCTTGGACATGGTTAGAAGAGACTATATCATCTTTCTCCTGGATAAGATGGGCTTCCCCCTGCTGGATTGGTTGGATTCAGGAATCTTTTCTTTCTTCTTCTTACAGGGTTCTAGTTAATGGGTGTCCTATAGATAGTTTCTTGGCTTCCAACGGTGTGAGGTAGGGTGACCCTCTCTCTCCTCTCCTTTTCATCATAGCTATGCAAGGCCTTACCTCTATCATTAATTCAGAGCTGAATTCAGGCAACTTCAGACCAATTCAGGCCGGTGATGCAAAGGTTTCCCACATTATCTTCGCTGATGACCTTCTTCTTTTCTCTAAAGCTAAAGAGCAAGATGCTTCTTGCATCAAATCCATCCTGATAAACTTCAACCTTATTTCTGGGCTTAACCTCAATAATGAAAAGAGTCAGATCTTTCTTAGTAAAAATGTGTATGATGATAACATCTTTGATATTCTGAAGCTTAATATTGCTGCTCTTCCTGTGAGATATCTTGGCCTGTCCTTATTCACTGGAAGACTCACCAAGGAGATGTGCGCCCCCATTGTGGACAAGTTCAAAATAAGATTGGATTCTTGGAAATCAAATCTACTTTCTTAAGCTGGTAGGGTCGAGCTTATTATCTGCACTCTTTCCTCTTATAGCATCTTCTGGTCAGCAACCTTCCCCATTCCTAAATTCGTTATTCTATCGCTGGAGAAACTCATGAAGGATTTCCTCTGGGATGACTCAGAATCTAAAAAGCACCTTCACACAGTCTCATGGAAGCATGTCTGTAGACCCAAGAAAGAGGGTTGTTTAGGTATTCGTCTTATCGGTGATTGGGCTGGTGTTGGTCTTATCAAAAACGTATGGAGTGTTTCTTCTGGTAAAGAAACTATATGGGTCAAATGGGTGCATGGTAGGTACATTAAAGAAGAATCTTTGTGGTCAGTTCAACCCAGAGACAATTCCTCATGGCTTTGGAGGAGATTAATTGAACAAAGAGAAACTCTTATGAATGATATCTCTTTCTGTTTGGGTAATGGTCAATTTTTTTTGTTCTGGAGGGACCCTTGGTCTGCTGAAAATAAGAAACTGATCAACTTACTTGATACCAATCTCATCCACAGGCTTGGCAAAGGTCTTAACTACAA